>OY856186.1:32640337-33377835 GCA_963693315.1 Diogma glabrata | reverse complement strand
TATATATATATATATATATATATATATATATAATATATATATATATATATATATATATATATATATATATATATATATATATATATATATTATAACATATATATATATATATATTTATATATATATATATATATATATATATATATATATATATATATATATACATATATATATATATATATATATATATATATATATATATATATATATATATATATATATACATATATATATATATATATATATATATATATATATATATATATATATATATATATATCTATATATATATTATATACATAAAATAGAATCCATTTTTCTTAAAGCAAATAAATTATGTAAACTTTTTTTATTTCATGAGTTTTTTTTTCGACCAAATATATAAAAACATCAAGAAAAATTAATACTTGTCTCTTGTAATTTATTGTTTCCGTTTTTAGTTTTTAAAAAATAAAAATTATATCCACAAAACACAAATTTCCACAAATATTGAAAATTCAAAAAAAAAATAAATTGTCAATCTATTTGCTTACGAGAAAATTTTATATTTTCTCTTATATGGCAATGAACAATGAAAAAAACACACAGTAAGCAGTCAAGTTTGGTTCTGTAGTTGAAGTAACAAAAAATATAGAAAAACCATATATGATTAATGATTTTTCATCAAGATTCGAAGAAAATTTTTTTTCTTAATGAATTCAAGAATCACTTTAAAGAAAAGAAAAATAGATAATCATGGAGTGAAGCATAACAAAAAAAAAATTACACAAAAATCATTATTGATTTGTATTTTGTTTTGATGTTTTTCTAAGAAAAAAAAACAAAGAAAAGAAAATAACAGAAATTCACTTGAATTGATTTAGGGGAGATTTTTAAGCTTATTTATTATTGAATTTTCTTATGGAGAAAAATTGATATGCAAAGAAAGAAAAATATATTTATGTATATCGTTTTAAAGGAAATTAATGGTACGGATATTAGAAGATTGGATAAGTTTTGTTGATGATTTCATTCATTAAAATTTTAAACATAAATAAAAGCTGTCAAAATTGACAGTTTGAGGATTGATTAGAAATATGAATCATGTCTGAAAATCAGAAAAATCTTATACACCAAAACTAAATGATCTAAATTAGAATACAGATCGAGCCACTGTTCACGGTCCCCTATTTCATTGCGACCGATCAAGGGTGAGAAATCGAATCGCAGCATTATTCTCATTTTCCCAAACAAACACGAATCACAATTTATAATCGTAAATGTACGCATGGAGTGGAGAGATCAGTTTTAGCCATTTTGTAATTTTTTTTTTAGATTTTACACCACAATATGTAATCACACTTTGAGTATTGATAAATAAAAATACCACTGTCAATTGGGGTGTATGTAACAGTAGCGGTCAAATAACTATAAAAATTATAATTACACATTTCAAAGAAGATGTACATCATAAAATATCTAAATGTAAGATTGTATTCGCAAACTAATGAAATATTTGATTTTATTTAATCCCAAAAGTGTATATTTAAGGTTTCTTTCACAAATTTGGGATACACAGAAATAAGCGATAAAACTAGGCTGAATTCATACCAATTAAAAAATTGCAAAGTCGAACACATATAAATAAATCTTTTATGATAAGCTATCAAAAGGCATATATACTCAGGAATGATATCGTAGGTAGAGGGTAATACCGATGACTGCATCTAGTCATCCAACACCACTAAAATATAATTTTAGTAAGTGATATCTCACTGCCATTGCCAGAGGTATGTGATATTTCATGTTAACTTATATGTCAATAGCAGAGACTGGAGTACACCAGCTTACCAAACCCGTAGATAAAAAACAAAATGTACAAATCAACAAAAACTGATTCCTACATGCGGTAAAAATAAAATTACAAATAAATAACGATTATCTACTTCCAGTTATTTTTAATTTCCAATCCAACTTCAGTTCGTTTATAAAAAAAAAATAGTCTACTGTTGAGTTGCGCTTGCATAAATGTATTTTTCCTACTACCTATTACGGTACGGTACAATCACCTCATTTCCATTTATTCTTATCACACTTCCACTCTTCTCTACTGATTTTATTTATCACGAAAAAAAATATAGTCATTGTAAACTGAATTCATATTCATTACAAAAAGGAAAATATTTAGTTATAAGTTTATAACAACAAAACAACAACAAAATAATAGAAAATGACAATTTCTATATTTTCTTATAAAAATAAAATGAAAATTTATATTGGATTTTTCTTTTATAATTTTACCTGCAATGAAAATGCACATATAGCTGAACCTGGTATTGAATTTGTTGGTGTCGTGAATGCACCATATATTAATCTTGAATTCGAATTTCCATATCGTCCTTCTACTAAATTGCTTATCGATTCTGTATAAACGATAACAAAAAAAAATCACAACAACATGGATTTATGTGAAAAGTGGAAATAAAAACGGAAATAGGAAATCGACAATACTTACGAATTTCATTAAAATAAAATGGATAATCTCCAGGTATTGAACAATTTAATCTTGATTTTAGATATGATGTCCATCGATTACGAAATTGATGTGGTCCACCTTTATCCCATTTACATACACGGGCAACACGTGAAAATATTGATTTACCACAATTTATATATTCTACAGCTGTTTCACGAAAGAACAAATATACAAAATCACCGTGGGCCAATGACCCTACAAAATTTGGTGCATTTAAACTATTACTATCATATTGTTCCGTTTGTAATGGTTCACGATATATTATTGGATCACTACTGCTAAAATCTGCAACAGTTCCAGTATATAATTCATTATCTGAAAAAAAAAGTAAATGAAATTACTTCAATTTAATCAAAAGTTACCTTTGTCGTTATCAATACATACCAACAAATAATGATGTTGAATTATGTTGTGGATCATACGGACATAATGCTTGTCCAGTCTTTTCCCCTTCCAATGTATAATTATTTTCGTTTATTTGAAACGATCGACACCGTGGCCGAAATGAATGTGTTCCACACATTAACAAACGACCCGGTGTCGGTAAAACTAATATTCTAATATAATTTTGACATGAATCTTCGTCACGTCCTTTAACAACACACATTTTGACATCTTCTTCTGGTGAATACCAATCTAAACGTTGTTGTTCTGTTAAATCTGCTATACTTAAGTTATATACAACATTCCTAGAGGGGTGAAAAAAAATGAAAAATATGTTAGTGTAATGTATCGATTTTAGAGATAAGAAATTTAACATTTGATTTGATGGATGCGAAAAATATGAGAGGGTGGTTTTTATTCGACTAAAATATTTGACTCATATCAGAGGAAGTTTGTTTATTCTAAATTTTAATAATAACAGTTAAGCCTTAAAAACACGACGGCAAATATGTCTAAGGTTGAAATTTAAAAAACAATCTATTAAAAGCAGATCGACCTTTATTTTTGGGAGTTTACGAATAAAAGGAGTTTGGGAATAAAAAACGTTTTAGATCACCGTCAAAGGCATACACTACTTTGAGTTAAAAGTTTAATACTTTTTTATATTCATTTTCCAACTACTGTCCGTCGAATCATTACCGATTGTCCGCAGTCTATAGATTTTTTGATATTTTATGCTCTAAACTTGCAAAGAAATTCACAAAAAATACATCTTCGTTCCCTTCATTGTATCCCCCTTCATTCACGACGGTTACAAAGTATTTTTGTTTAAGGTATCTATCAATCTAACTTTTGCGAATGAAGGTACCAACATGGTTCGTATCCAGACTAATTAGCTGATCTTTACTCTCTACTTCCGTTTCCAAATGCATTATAAAATAAACTTCCTTCAGTATTTGACTCCATAGTACTGGACTCCATAATTGGTGTTCCATAAATAGCACAAGACGATTAATCAAGCATCCTGATCCAGATTTCCTGTAAGATACTGTCAAAACTGAACGAATCGATCAAATCAATCTTACTTTCTTACCGACTTACACGCAAAATATGAAGCAAACATCTTTAACAATCCAATTTTGATGCTTACATAAAATTATATATTACAAACCATTAAGCGTTTGTCTAATACATATTTGAAAACAGGGGTAGCTCTTCTAGCAACAAGAAGTGCATAAACTAATTCAATAGACAGTTTACTTAAGAACTTGCAACAATCAAAACCATGTAAAAAGCAACCCAATAAAAACAATAGTTTTTTTCTCTATACCTCAAGAATTCAATAATAGTACTTTGAGTATCTAGTTGCACAAAGTTGATTTTGAGTTGCACAAAACGCTTTTTGCAATTCCGAAAACACAAGTAAACAAAATTATTCTGCAACCAAATTTTTTACAATCAACATTCATATTAAAATATAAGTAAACATTTCTATTATCAACATAGCATTGAGACAATTTTCTATGAAACAGTGCGGAAAAATAAAACAGTGCGGAAAAATAAAACTTTGCGGAAAAATCTCACTTTTTGATATTGTTGGCAATATCGAAATACGTTAAATTGTGATTCGGAATTGCAAAAACGAATTTACTATTTCGTTTTTGATTTATTTTTGATCTAACTCAAACAAAAAAAATTGGGTTATGCGAATACTGTGATAAAATAACATAAACTGTCATAAATGTTATAAAATTTTGGTAAAATATCTAAAAAAAATACATTTACGTTCTAGTAATTCCATTCGACCGACCCACTCCCGGTTAAAGGAGCAACCTCTATCAAGTGCCAACGGCCTGCGGGGCGGATGAGCGAGTAGAGGAGGTCAATCTCTTGTCCTGAAAATGGGAAACTGTTTCAAAGGCGGACGAACCAGTATACATGGAGAACGGCATCCCCATGGGGATGCAGAAGGCAACGAGAAGCCACTGCATTAAACATCTATATGGATGTTCCTAGTAACAGCAACTCATGATGGATGCTTTGAATGTAAAAAACTCCGAACGTAAAATAGCCCCCCCAATCGGATGTCCGTGTGCACAAGATGTTTTTATCACTCAAACGAAATTAAAGAAGAAAAAGAGATCAAAGAATATAAAACGCATAGGAACATGGAATGTCAACACCTACTACAAGCAGTAAAACTCGAGAATCTTAAAATGGAAATTGATACGCAAAAACAAAGTATACTTGGAATCTCAGAAATGAGATTGCCGGGCATCGGCGACTTATGGTCTGATAATTACAGAATTATATACTCAGGAACAGAAGAAGGAAAAACAGGAATGAAAGGAGATGGCATTATATTGGAAAAATCATTGGGCCATAGGGTGACAGGTTACATACAACACAGCGATCGCATAGTACATAGTTATCATAATACAAGTGTATATGCCCACATCAAACGCAGAAGATGAAGAAATAGACAGACTGTATGACGAATTAAACAATTTGATTGATAAAACCAAAGGAGAGGACAATGTAATCGTCCTAGGAGATATGATTGCAAATGTTTGTGAAGGAAACGAAGGAACTTTTGTTGGACAGTATGGGCTTGGAGGCAGAAATGAGAGAGGTGACAGATTAATTGAATTTTGCTCTAGAAATAATTTTATGGTTACCAACACGCACTTCAAGCATCATAAAAGAAGACGCTAAACCTGGAAAGCCCCGGGAGACACCAGAAGAATGCAGTTGGACTACATGTTAATAAAAAAAGTTTAAAAACCAAGCAAAAAATTTCAGAAGCCATCCAGGAGGCGATATTGGTAGTGACCACAACCCGGTTATAATAACTTGTGAAGTCAAATTCAAAAAGCTATCATAAAGAAAATCGAGATGTATTAATCTAGGGTAATTTAAAACACAAAGAACAAATGAAGAATTCGAGAAGAAAACAGACAAAATACTAGAAGAAAATAACACCAATATGACACAAGCCATTGAAGATATATGGAACAAAGTTAAAGAATTAATATTCAAGGCTGCTGAAGAAGTCTTGAAAAAAGAACATCAGAGCAAGCGAAAGGCATGGCTAAGATGAGGTGCTAAAACTGATTGATGAAAGGAATAAGTATACAAATGCAACAAGTGATCAATAAAAACAAGAATTTAGACGATTGAAAAACGAGGTAATCAGAAAATGCAGAAGAGACAAGGAAGATAACTTTCCTGCGAGGAGATTGATATTGAACTCAAAGTAAACAATTTAGACAGAGCATATGGGATGGTGAAACAATTCTTTGGAGAAAATAAAAAACGAAAATAAAGAAAATAAAAGAAAATAAAGGGTAAAGAAAATAAAGAAAAAAAAAGAATAAAAAAAATGCAATAAAAGATGACAGAGGTGAACTAATGTATAAGGAAAAACAAATAGCAAAAAGCAAAAAGATGGTAAGAATATCGCGAAAAACTCTATGGGGATTAACAGTATTAAAGTGCTAGAAAGAGAGGATGAGATCGATCAAGCGAATGTGAGAGACCCAATCTTAAAAGAAGAATTTGAAAAAGTTCTAACAGAATTAAAGAATAAAAAAGCACTTGGTATTGATGATATACAAGCTGAACTACTCAAAAGTTGTGGAGAGAAAACAAAGTCCATGCTCTATCAAATGACTTGTAAAATGTATGATGAGGGAGAGATACCTAACGATTTCACCAAGTGTCTTATAATTCCGATTCCAAAAAAGCCAGAGCATAAAGCTGTGATCAGTTTGGAATTTTAAGCTTGGTATCTCATGCCTCCAAAATACTCACACGGATAGTGCTGAAAAGGAGAGAAAGAAAGATTGAAAATACTTTAACAGATGGCCAGTTCGGATTCAGGAGGGGATGGTAACGAAGGAGGCAATATTAAGTCTAAGACAAGTAGTAGAAAAAAAGAACATAAAAGGAAAAGCTACTTATATATCATTTGTGGATTTGGAAAAAGCGTTTGATAACGTAAAATGGAATATAATGCTCAGAATGTTAAAAAAAATTAAAGTGACATACAAAGACAAGAGAATAATTCACAGTTTTTACAAAAATGAGGTAGGAGTTGTAAATGTGGAGAAACCAAAGAAGAAACGAAAATTAAAAGAGTAAGACAAGGTTGCTCATTATCTTCACACCTTTTCAATTTATATGTACAGGAGGCAATTAACAATCTTAGAGACAAGAGTAGAGGGGGTATCAACCCCTATCAACCATAATAACAGAAGCCGGAACCTGCAAGAGAGAAATAAAAAGTAGAATAGTTCAAGCCAAATAAGCATTTAGGAAAAAGAAAAGTTTGTTTACATAAAGAAACATAGATTTAAAATATGGAGGGGCTAAAATCTCACAGCTCTGAGATATCAAGACTTCAGTCTGGGTTAAGGTGTTTGATATAGTTTTTGGCAAAAAACTTTTATGAGGACATGGTTTTTAGTTTTGGGCAGCGATGTATATCAAACATACTCTTTCTTAAAGTACAAGTATTTTTTTATCTCTGTTTAGAAATTTATTACAAAACTAAGACGAAACATCAATACGTTGCCGGAAAATTATAACAGATCATAAATTAATATAATTTAGTGAAAAGATGATACAGGGTCATTCCATGGAAACATAAACCTCAATAGTTGCAATGAAGTTTATGTTGTGTGGAAAAATTAATCTAATTGGAAACTTGCCCGTCATTATTGACACCAAAGATAGAAAGTAAACAAATAAGTTGTTTAAAAGATGGAAAAAAATAAATAAGTAATAAAATTGTTGTTAGAAATGCATTATTTTCTTATGTGTTTTTTTCTGTTACGTTGGTCACACAATTTTTTTTAAAGGGACCTCTTACTGTATGTAGCATTTGTAAAAAACATATGCTTATAAAAACCTAAATTTGAATTTATTGAAGGCATACTTCCAGAGAAATTGCTTTGAAAGTGTGAGTAAGTTTTACTGTGGTACTTTTTTTGTGACGTTGGTCACAGCACTGAATTTTGTTATTATTACTTAATATATATTTAATTTGCTGCTTTTTTTTCATTGAAAGTGTATTTTTTACCTGCATAATAGCATAAAATAACATAAATTTCATGAAATAACAATGTTTTTTATGAATAATAGGCAAAAGTAAGAGTTGAAAAGGGCAAAAATGTTACGTATGTCACAATGGAATGACCCTACACTCAGCAAACTACTCAAAAACCTCTCCATTTGGCGTTTCGAGAAAATATTACAAAATCACATATTCATATTTCTTTCAAAATTCCAAAAATATTGTAAAAATTAAATAAAATCAAACTTTTTTCAAAATTCCAAAAATATTCCAAAAATTAGAAAAAAAATCAAATATTTAAACTTTTTCTAAATTCCAATAATATTACAAAAATTCTTAAAAATTCAAACTTTTACAAAATTCCAAAAATATTGAAAAAATCATTACAATATCAGAAATTGAAACTTTTTTCAAAATTCTAAAAATTATAATAAAATCAAAAATTTAAAATTTTTCAAAATTCTAAAAATATCCCAATACTTCTTACAAAATCAAAAATTAAAACTTTTACTAAAATTCTAAATATATTGCAAAAATTATTACAAAATCAAAAATACAAACTTTTTTCAAAATTCCAAAAATATTTCATAACCTATAACAAATTCAAAAATTTCCATGTCCAATTTCATTTTCAATTACATTTACGTCATAAAAACAGCTACATATTTTTTTTCCAAAAAATTGGGTAAAAAGATAAATGAAATCACTTTGTGACACACTTGACGTTATTTTTTTGGCAAACTTAAGTATGTAGTTATAGTTCATAGCCATAGTTCTCAATAATAATAATAAAATTTCATTTCAAACAAATAATTGATTTAATTTTTTTCCAAAAAATTGGGTAAAAAAATAAATAAAAATCTTTCTTTTGACACACTTGACAAACTTATGATGCCATAATTCTCAATAATAATAATAAACATTCATTTAATGTTGATTTTCATGGGATTATAGCCTACAAAATTACTACATTTATTTAATTATCATTAATAAATTGTTTCATTTTTTATATTGTTAACGCGTTTCGACGCTAACAATAAAAAATGAAACAATTTATTATTGATATTTCTCTATGAATTAAAATGGCAAAATTATCTATCAGCTATGCGAACATAAGAGGATTGAATATAAACCTTAATTCAGTCCATCTTTTTCTTGAAACTATGAAACCTGATATTTTGTTTTAAACGGAAACGATTATCAGTGCGCGTGCTGTGACCTTAGATAAAAACAAATACCTTTGTCCCAATTATGAACTTGAATCCTCATTCTACACTAAGCATGGAGTTTGTGCTTATATTAGGGTTACTATACCATATGTGAGATTAAATAAATTTGAATTAAATGCAAAATTTCACAATATGGTGTCACTAAAAATTAGTTGCCCAAGTCAAACGCTGTTTGTCTTTGGACTTTACCGTTCACCTAATTCACCTGAAAACTTTAATTTATTTCATGACTTATCTGAGAAGATAGATAGGTTGGTTGAGTATCCTAATGCAAAGTTTATAGTTCTTGGAGATTTTAATGTCCACAATAAAGAATGGCTTACACACAGCTCTAAAACTGACGAGGTTGGTAGACAGGCTGAGTTGTTTGCTCTTTATCACAATTTTACTCAAATAATAGACCAGCCAACCAGAGTTCCTGATATTCCTGGTCAAAGTAGTAATTTGCTTGATTTATTTTTGACAAACGATCCATATCTGGTTCAATTTAAAATATCAGAACCATTTGGTGGTTTAGATCATAATTTGATCTCCACACAACTAAATATACAAATTCCAAAACAATTTAAAGCGAATCCACGCAATGTTTGGGATTACAAAGTTGCGGATTGGCAAGGACTTAAAAGTTTTTTTAGATGTTTTCCTAGGAAACGCTATTGCCTTACCGGCCAAGACCCAGACATAGCTGCATCAAATTTTTCTGATACTGCAATTCTGTGCATACCAGATTTATTCCTAATAAATTGATCATTCCGAAAACTGATCTATGGTTTTCTAGTAAATGCAAAAAAGCTATAAAAGTTAAAAAAAAGGCTTTTCGAAAGTTTAATCAAAACAAAACCGATGAAAACCTTAGACAGTACCGTAAAGAGAGAAATTTATGTCGTAAGTTAATAGATGAAGAGAAACATCTATTTAATAGGAAAAAAGCATCTAAATTCGCAGAACATCCGACTGGTTCACGCAATTTCTATAAAGCCGAAAAGGCTGTCCAAAGCAACTTTTGTAAATCTTCCCTACCGCCTCTTGTTAATAGAGATGTCCCTATCATTGATCCAAAAGAGAAAGCTAATTTGCTTGGGCATTATTTCTCTTTAAATTCTACTTTAAAAGAACCTAATTTCCAACCTAAACCTATTTCTAAAGTTTCTTATAAAATGAGGCGGATAATTTTTCGGAAAAACATTGTTCGAAAAATGCTTTTGAAAATCAATACTAACAAGGCAACAGGTCCTGATTTTATTCCTCCAATTATACTTAAAACATTTGCTAGGGAGCTAGCACCAATCCTCACTAAAATCTTCTATTTGTCATATAAGAAAGGAATTTTTCCTGAAATTTGGAAAATGGCTAGTGTACAGCCAGTTTCAAAAAAGGGCAGTAAAACTGATCCTACGAATTACAGACCCATTTCAATTTTATCGGTAGTTGCTAAAATTTTTGAGAAATATGTCAACTTTAATTTAATGAGCTTCTTAGAGTCTTCCAAATTAATTAATGAGAGACAATATGGATTTCGAAAAGGAAGAGCGACGGGAGATTTGCTGTCTTTTGTCACTCATATCTGAAACAAGTCGCTTGAAAACTTTGGAGAAACATTCGGTGTTGCTCTTGATATTTCCAAGGCATTTGACAAAGTTTGGCACAACAACCTTATATTCAAATTGAGATCCTATGGTTTAGACGAGCAGCTTATATCTTGGACACAGAGCTTTATATTTGATCGAAAATTTCGGGTCAATGTTCACGGTGTATCATCGAATACTTTTTCAACTAATGCAGGAGTTCCTCAGGGTTCCGCTTTGTCACCAACTCTTTTTCTTATCTATATTAATGATTTGTTGGACCTAACGGTTCATCCTATACATAGTTTTGCTGATGATAGCACGCTACATGCGTCTCATGAAGCACCTAAATTATAAACACCCTTAGCGCTTAGTGAGTGTAGGTCAAAATTGATAGATTCCCTTAACACTGATCTTAAAACAATTATGGATTGGGGTATTGCTAACAGTATTGAATTCAATACAAGCAAAACACAGGTTTGTCATTTTTCTAGGATAACGACACCCAATCCTTTTCCATTAACGTTTGGCCCCAAAAATCTTTTAGAGAATGAGTCTGTCAGACTTCTAGGAGTTGAGATTGAAAATAATATGAAGTGGAATTCTTATATTTTTAATCTGGTTAAGAATGCTGTTCAAAAGTTAGGATTTTTAGGGCGATGTCGTAAGTTTTTCGATAGCGAACAACTTCTTTTAGTTTATAAATCTTTTATACGTCCCTGCATGGAATACTGTTCTCACATATGGGGTGGAGCTTACTTGAGTAGTCTCAACTGCCTTGATTCTGTACAGCGTAGAGCTATTAAACTCATTGGTAACCCAAGTCTTACTAACGGTCTTGATTCCTTGCAGCACAGAAGAAATGTTGCTGATTTGACTATATTTTATAAATATATTATGGATGAACGAGCTTCTGAAGAGATCAAATCGATTTTACCTAAATCAGCAAACCTTTCGCGTCACACCAGAGCAAACGTAGCAGCGCATTCCTTTACAGTTCAAATAATTAGGTGTAGAACTGTAGCCTTCCAACGTGACTTTTTCAACAGAGTCTCTCATCTTTAGAATGCCTTACCTTCCTGGGTTTTACCTGATGAATTTAATCCTCAAGGCTTTAAAGTTAACGTTCATAAATTTCTCAGAGAATCTTAATTTGCATTCCATTCTTAGCGGTAGTTGGCATGGTATCTTCGGATATTCAGAGACGTTAATTTATAATTTATTATAATTAACACTAAACATGCCTAACTTTGAATAAAAAAAAAAAAAAAAATTAAATAAATGTAGTAATTTTGTAGGCTATAATCCCATGAAAATCAACATTAAATATAAAACCAGCCAAAGAAAATATTGGATGTCTTTGATTAGTTCAGAGAATTCTAAATAAAATAAAAATTTATTTCAAACAAATATTTAATTTTATTTTTTTTCAAAAAATTGGGTAAAAAAATTAATTTTTAACATTTTAACAATTAGCATTTTTTTGACAAACTTATAATGCAATAATCTAGTTTGTGATCTCACATATCAATCCCTACCATCAATATTTCTCCAAATTCAATGTTCTTACTCGTAATCACTTAAAATGAACGTATTTTAAGCCAAAAATATGAAAATTTGCTGTTTGTGACACACTTAATGATTTTTTGACACACTTCCGGTACAGTTATCGAACACAGCGTCGTTTCGGACCTGTCCCTTGAGTATACCTATTTTTAGAAAAAAAATTTTGAAATCCCTCCAGCGGTTTTCCCTGCAGCGTAGGTAATGACGGCCGGCCGACAGACAAACATACATTTTTTTTTTGCTTTTTTAGAATCAGTAGGTCCTAAAACGTCGAGAAATGCCAAAAACAGTGGGGGTATAAATTTCACTTTTGGCTCATGAATGTAATACTTTGGTCTTACAGACCGAAGTAATATAAGAAGAAGGCTGGTTAAAACCTATATATGGAATGTTGGAATATATGGAAGCGAAACTTGGACAATAAGAAAGAGGGAAGAAAACAGATTTCGAGCTTTCGAGGTTTGGTGATGGCGAAGGGTATTGAAAATAAGTTGGATAGATCACGTAACAAATGACGAAGTATTCAGAAGAATTGGAGAAGAAAGAAGTTTACCAGAACATTTGAAAAAGAGAAGACTAAATTTTATAGGACATGCCTTCAAAAATGATAGAAGGCATGATAGAGGGAAAACACACAAGAGGTCGGCCACCTCTAGAATACATCAAACAAATTCAAAAAAATGTAAATGCAACATCCTATCATGATCTGAAGAGGAAAGCAGAGAATGGAGATGAATGGAGAGTTGCTTCAAACCAGCCGAATGGCTGTTGAGTTAAAAAAAAAATTCCATTCAATTGAAATGGAATTTGGAATCATGTTATGGTATTGCTTAATACTAATTGGACTTTAATGCGACTAATATATATTTTCAAAAGTAACAGAGATATGAAATCCTCGCTAATAATGAAGAATTAACTTAAGATTCGCAAAAACGTACTGAAATCATGTGATGGTGATTCATATCATAAGTTAGTTGCAAACGACACAAAATGATCTTATCGAATAATGATGGTTTCAAATTGATAAACAAAAATAACAAAAAACATGTTTAAGATGCGTTTATAAAGAATAAAATGACAAACGCAGTGAATCATTTAACTTCTTCAAAACATACAAAGATCCAGTTTTGAAAATTGATTTATTATTAAAACAGGCTAAGACTATAAGACAACAATTTCCGTAAAGTCTGCAGGTCTGGAAATTGTGAGTTCTAAACACCAGAAAAAAAAAGATCAGTTAAGTTTAGCAGATATGGTGATTAAATGCCAAATGGGAGGACAACGAGCATACACTTATAGTAACCACCAAGCTATAAGGTGTTAAATAAAATAAGCAAAACCCAACCCACGATAAGTAAAGTCAAACGGTGTTTCATTCGATTGAGTTAGCACTCACTATCGACAAAGAAATTCTTTACTCATGATCAACAAGGCAAACAAATGAAGTAACCAATGCTTGCAATGCGTCCATGGCAAGAAGATTGCTAAACAACAATCGACTTCCAGCTTACTGGTGGAATGAAGAAACGGCCAAGCTACGAAAGGTGTTAAATGTAACAGATCAAAAATTTAATAAAATCAAAAATTTTAAATTTTTCAAAATTCTAAAAATATTCCAAAAATTCTTACAAAATCAAAAAATTAAACTGTCAAAATTCTAAATATATATATATATAAAATTCAAAAATTCTATTTTTTTCAACATTCTAAAAATATTGCAAAAAATATGACAAAATCAAAGATTGAAACCTTTTTCAAAATTCCAAAAATATTCCAAAAATTAGAATGAAATCAAATATTTAAACTTTTTTTAAATTCCAATAATAATCCAAAAAATTTTTAAAAATTTAAACTTTTCCAAAATTCTAAAAATATTGAAAAAATTATTACAAAATCAAAAATTGAAAAGTTTTTCAAAATTCCAAAAATTATAATAAAATCAAAAATTCAAAATTTTTCAAAATTCTAAAAATATTCCAAAAATTCTTACAAAATCAAAAATTAAAACTTTTTCCAAAATTCTAAATATATTGCAAAAATTATTACAAAATCACAAATACAACTTTTTCAAAATTCCAAAAATATTTCAAAAACTATAACAAATTCAAAAATTTCCATGTCCAATTTCATTTTCAATTACATTTACGTCATAAAAACAGCTACAATTTTTTTTTTTCAAAAAATTGGGTAAAAATAAATGAAATCATTTTTTGACACACTTGACAACATTTTTTTGACAAACTTATAATGCCATAATTCTCAATAATAATAATAAAATTTCATTTCAAACAAATAATTAATTTTATTTTGTTCCAAAAAATTGGGTAAAAAAATAAATAAAAATCTTTCTTTTGACACACTTGACAACATTTTTTTGACAAACTTATAGTGCCATAATTCTTAATAATAAAATAAAACGTCATTTCAAACAAACAATTAATTTTATTTTTTTTTCCAAAAAATTAGGCAAAAAAATAAATAAAAATCTTTTTTTTGACACACTTGACAACATTTTTTTGACAAACTTATAATGCAATAATCTAGTTTTTGATCTCACATACCAATCCCTACCATCAAGATTTCTCCAAATTTAATGTTCCTACTCGTAATCACTTAAAATGAATGAATTTTAAGCCAAAAATATGAAAATTTGCTATTTTTGACACACATAATGATTTTTTTGACACACTTCCGGTACACACACACCTGACACACTTCAGTTATCGCTATAGCTTCGCTATAGTTATCGAATACAGCGTCCCAGCGTCGAATACCTGTCCCTATTTGAGTCGACGTCGAGAAATGTCAAAAAAAGTGGGGGTAAGAATTTCACTTTGAGCTCATGAATGTAATACTTAGGTCTTTCAGACCGAAGTAATTAGAAGGAAAACAAGCTGGCTGGCTTGCAGCATTGAAGTCATCAATTACTATAAACTTAAGGTTAGATTTAATTTTTTTATATATAACTAAATTATTGAATCTATTTTTTATTGATTATCTTATGACCAAAATAGTCTTATAAATTAGAGTTTTATATTAGAGATTTTTCTGTGTAGAGTCCGCGCATCCGTCCGTACATTCCTGTAACATTTTTAAATATTTAATAAAACCCTTGGATAAATAGATGCCCTAGGCATCTATTGTTTACATTGTAAAGTCCAGGCTTTACAAATTCAGTGTGCTGATTCTTTAATTTTGTGAACAAAAATTTAAGAATGGTATTCGCAGCAAATAAATTCACATTTTGACGACTAAGAGCTTCGCATAAGATTATTTACTTATTTTTTATGAACATTTTCAGTTTTAATTTTTCAAAAATTTAATATTCAAAGACGGCGTGTCATTGTTTTTTCTTTTTGGTTTTCTAAAGACTAAGCTTAGTTTTTTCTTATACTAACGGAAAACTAAGTGAAAATAATCAATAGAAGAATATAGTTAAGCAATTCAACTTCAGAAAAAATACATTTCAATGTTGAGTAGATAAAACAGAGTAGAGCGGTGAATATATTAAGTACAATCTGAGCAATGATATAATAAAATCGTACGCGTAGTGGCCCAGTGTTTTTCAGATTAAATTTCACGCAATTGACAATTATTCAAAATGTGGAACAGCAAGCAGTTAAGACATATATCGTTATGTTCAAACAAGTCAAAAACTATGTAAGAAAGCTTTACTAGCGTTGTGATGGTAACACACTGTACTGAGTACATTGTCATTGTCAGATAATGCAGGTAATGTAGATGCCGATAAATTATGAAAGGAAAGGTGCAACAGCGCCTTGCGTCTGTCCGGATTAATGTTGTGATGAACCGAACAAAGGCTCAATCCAAAAAAAAAATAAGGGACAAGAGTGAAAAGGAATGGTCCGAGACCTGGAATAATGCCATGGGTCTAAGATAGGGGTCTAAATATTAATTAGGGGTCGTAGGAACCAAATCAATAATATGTTCAGGATTGAGCAAGATCAACTTAAAAATACTGACAGGCGTACTCATAAGCTGAAACTCACTGCTGAAAGTAGCATTAAAAAGTGGCATAAAAAATGGCAAGCGGCAAATGAAAACCGTTTCGTTGGGGAGCTTGCAAACAAAATTTACATGGAAAAACGGGGTTATAATCTTTTGTAGCGAAATATACTATTTTTATCAACTTATGCATAATAACTTTTTTTGTTAAGCCAGGCGCAGTTTAAAATTCTGACTTAATTCCCTTTCTTAGAAGCCGAAGCTTTAATCCAAACGTATACAAATTGAAAATAGAGAGACAAAATTTTATGTGACAGTTTTGATTTGGCACGCAAGATGAGTGATTATTACCAAAATCAGCACTTCTTCATTTGCGACAACTGTGCTAGATTGTTCAAAAAACATTTAAAGATAGTTGGAATCAAAGCAGGCTACAGTTTACAAACTTTTTCACGAAATTAGTCGAATACTGAAAGCGCAAAACAAAGTCAAAGCATGTTGCTAGCAAGGCTAGTATGGAACTCCAATTGAGTGGAAGCGATGGAACTCCAAACATACAGGTATAAGTTGGAATTCATTGTACAAGTTTTAAGCAAAAAAGGAAAGAAATGGTCGGGACTCTTCAAGAACATCCCAGCCTAGATACCATATTGTAAATGATAAACAAATTAGAAACGATGTGGAAGGAAGTCAGTCAGTTCTGCACTAAAGTCATCAATGAACTAAACGCAAATGAAAAAAATTAACCAATGGGAGGTGCTAAATTTAGTTTATTTTTCCTGTGATGTAGTACCTAATGGAAGCGCCATAGGATAGGATGAAGGAACGATAGTATAGAGTTTTAGTGGGAAGGCGCACAGTAGGATTTTTTGTGCAATAAGTCATTTTTTCGACACATAAAATTTAAAAATGTAATGATGCAGTTTTGTAGAAAATTGATTCAGTATGAAGAATCCATAAATTGTATCCCAAAAAAACGTTTATTTGTCTTTGAAATAATGAAGTAAAGTCACATGTAAATTTTGGTCCAAAATATTGAAAACTGTTTACGCACTTCTATAGTGTTTGTACGTAAGATAACTTTATTGCTCTAATTTAAATAGTAATTTTTTTTCAAATATAGCCTTTTTTGCGTATTTAAAACAAAAAATTATAAAGTTCGCTCATATGGTTTAAAAGATATGATAGAATAAAATTTGTTCTATAATGTGCCGTGATTGCAAACTTCCTTGGAAGAAAAAAAAGGTTGCTCGGTCGTGCTAGGTGCTCCCGCTATAATAAAATAAAAGGTAAGACTCCATACTATCAATTAAAAAAAAAAAAGTTTAAATAATTAATAATCTTTTATAAAATCATAAAATTTATAAAATCATAAAATCATGAAAATTTTGATGAAACTTCATTTTATTCTTAATTGAGGTAATAAAAGGCTCTGTGCCAAATTTCAAAAACTTTGGGCCAAAAATAAATTTTGGGTTCTATGGGCGGTGGGGTAGTGGGCGTGGCCAATTTTGATGAAACTTTATAATTTTCTTAATTGAGCTAACCAAAGGCTCAGAGCAAAATTTCAATATTCTACGAGCACTCCTTATATTTTTTGCCAAACATTGTATGAACAAATCCCACTGTGAGGCGTATGATCGCACATCGAAAGACAAATATAAAAATCATGCACTGTTGAAATGCATAATTTTCTTCGGTTATAAGTGTTCTCTCCCTTCTTGGAATAGGAAGGAACATAAAACTAAGTTATCAGGTACATAGCCTTAACTAGGATGATATATCGATCCCACTGGGGTTATTAACTTTTTTTAATTTTTACTTAACCTGGCAACTACAACTTAAAAACATCAATTATGAAAACAGTTAAAATTCTTACCTTGCACCTACAAGCAAACTATTCCCATCTCTCAGCACAATCTTAAAATGATCCACCACTGTTTCATTACCCAGAAACTTTAAAACATCATCAGATCCTGAAATAAAATAAAACAAAAATGGAAACTATTAAATAAATTTAATTTTTGACATGTTAATTAATTCAAAATATAGTCACAAAAAATAGTATATTTTGCTACAAGAGATGACATAACGTTTTTTCGTGAATAAACATTTCTTGGTCGAGGGAGGCATTTTTACGAACGAAAAACGTTTTCATCTCGCGTAGGAAATGCAATATTTCTACGAAAATAATAATTATATAAACGATATTATTATTGTTAAAAATTAATTATTAAATTATAAAACGTAAACATAACATTCAAAATTTAAAAACTTTTGTTACTAAGCGTAAATGATTTTCCACTAGAGCGATAAAAAAACACTTTTTCCAGGGTTAAACCTGCATGAAAATAAAATTTTCATATACTATCGCAGAAAAAACTTTTATTTTGTATTGAACAACATTGTTTTATTTTTTTTAATTATTATTATTATTATTTCTTCAAAAATATATTCCACTAAAAACAACAACATGGAATTGAACAGAAAAACTGAAATTAAAATGTAACGAACGATGAATTGGATGGATGACACCAAACATCATATTCAGTATTATCATCATCATCATCAACAAAAATAACAAAACGGATCAGTTAGAGATGATGCAGGCATTTGTATTCCTATAAAAAAAAATTAATTTCATAAGAGCAAAAGTCATATTAATTCAATTATATTTTTTTTGCTTTAGTCTAATCTAAAAATGAAATAATAATGGAATATTGTTATTGTACAGAAAAATGTTTAATTTTTTTTCACTGTAGTTTTAATAAAAGAATAAGAATATATACTGGTTATGTTTTTATGGCGGAATTTTGATGTAAATAGTTCTAGGTGCGGTTGCGGATTAATTATTTTGAAATATTTTTTTAATGGATTTTGTTGGAATTAATTAAGGTTGGCAAATTATTCATTTATAATTAGTTGATTTTTTCCTAGTTCAAAAGATATAGCTCGTTAATTTTATTAACAATAAAAAAAGAAATAATTGTAATTAAAATTACACTCGTTTGTTATGGTCTTCATAATTTCTCCTTTGAGGTTTATATATTGTTTTGTGCTGTTAATGTTTCATGGTGAAGAGTTAGCTGTCAGAATGAACATATACATTTTCGGGTCAAACCCTGGCACAGCAAAAACGTTTTGCCGGGTTTTCATAAAAATCCTCAATAAAATAACCCACCACAGGTACAAATAGAAACCCTCAAATGTCAAAACTGAGAGAATTGACCAGGTACCAAAAACATTTAGAGAAAGAGTATAAAGAGTTTGGACAACCAACAAAATATTATTAGTATTCTGATTAGATTACGAACTCTAGTAATGTTCAAAAATAAGTTTAGGAAAATTTGCATGCGCCAGTCTGATGATGGTTTTTAGTTAATTGTTTCAAGGAAAAGATAGCCTAAACCTATCTGCAAAAACTATAATCATTCAAAACAATTTGACAAAACAAAATCTCTTTGTCACACTGAACGCTTCTTACCATTTATACCATACACATCATCTAACACGATAATTTGCAGTAAATTTAATTTTCAAATATTCTTCCATGCAAAGAGTGAATCCATAAACTTTCTATAAAATAAATTATTTTTTATTTTATATTCAAATTGAAAAACATTACTTTAAAATGGAAAATTTATTATATAAAAAAATTGCAGATGAATTTTTTTTTTTTTTTTTCGTTTTATTTATATTCTTTGTAAAATTTAATGGAAACTTCTTATGGAAAATCATTTCTTTTATTTGACGTATGCAAATTTGATTAGATACAAAAAACGAAATTCTTATATGGAAAATTGGACATAGAACAAAAACGAAAATAAAATAAAAAAAAAACAAGAAAATTGTAGAAAATGTTCTAGAAAAATGGGAAATTAAATATGACAATCTTTCTAAATAATTTTTTACTTTAATATTGATTCTTAGATGAAAAATTACAAAAAAGAATATAAATTGAATTAACGTTTGGAAAACGAAACGGATCGTTTTTCGTTATCAATTTTGATGAGTTATTGTTTATGATAACGTTTAGTAGCCAAATGATTTAGAATAACCGTAATAACATAATATCGTTCCAATAACGATATAAGTAAACTCAAAGTATTTAACAACATACTTAAGATGTCAAGGAGTAACTTAAACGTTTTCATTAGAACAAAGTACAAGTATTTATGTCAAAGAAAACAAACAAAATCTTAAAAATTTAAATTTAATTTTTTTATGATTTCTTAAAGCAACCAAGTGGCACTTAATCTTCTTATTTTATGTTTGAATAAAGAAATTTTGTCTCAATAAATGTAATAAAACATTAACAGGAAGTGGGTGGTATGTCGATTGATTAGTTTGATATATTACACCATAAACTTTGTTAATATGTATATTATTTATTATATAACATAAAATTTTAAGTTTTAAGGTGTGATTAGAAAATAAAATTGACTACGAAATATATATTAAAAAAAAGTCAACTGGTTACCGTCGAAAGAATAATGTGAGCTGTGTTTGCTTCGTTCACATGGAATGTCGCTAAAAATTTCGTAAAATAAAATGCTTGTCTACTAAACTCTGCCTTGTAAGAACAGCGAATTAAATCTAGAAATAATAATAGCCATATTTTTTAGAAATGTGGTCATCTTCAATAGTTTTTGTTATTGGTGATACAAAAAAGCAACCGCAACATAAAATATAATGTAAGATCTAAATAGATCAAAATATTTGATTTGTACTCATATTAATAATCATAGTCATAGTTATAGTCAGTCATAGCCATAGCAAAAACTATAGTCATAGTTCAGTAATCCCGGGATCCCGATTTTTTTTCCTCTTTTTTTTATATTGCAATATTTATTTATTTAAAATTTTTAAAAGAAAGGGAGGGGATAATTTTAAGCCTTCAGCAATCAGTGATAAAATAATAGTTTACGGAGGACGACAACCAGTAAGATCCAGTTGCAATAATTGCAACTGGATCTTGAATAAATGCCAAATAATGTCGTCAATTATCTCCCGATGACAACATTTTGCCATCATTGGAAGAAACTGAATTGAATATACAATTCGAGGAACTACATCAAGTTCATCAACAACATAGATTATGGACCCTTTGGAGATATCATCAAAATTTGCCAAATAAATGTTGAGGGCTGACTATAAATAAGTCTGAATTCTGTGGAATACTTATACATACCATGAAGTGCGACGTATTGCTTTTACAAGAAACTCACTCATCGGACTATAAACATTTCTGTCGGGTCGGAAATATTGCTAAATTTACATGTATAGATAACATTCTCCCACCCTCATCACAGAATTACTACTTTCGTGAAAAATAATTTGGTTGAGAAATGCAGTATTATATCAAATTCCAGCGTTAATGACATTGAGTGCTTGGTCATAAAAATGGATAGCATGTATATAATCAACATCTACACCTCCATTGGGGATCTGGTTGTCTTTACCTTGCCTCAGTTTGCCTTGGAAATTTCAACAGTCATCTCAACACTCTCTTTGGGATTATGACTTAAGTATCGTTTTTTTTAAGAATTGGGCAGTCGCGGAAATTTATAAATTTTTTTTTATAAATTTGGTATCAATCGATCGGGCCTGGCCGTCTCCCAAAAACTTTATAAGATTGGGGTGGTAGGACCTACCCCCACCCCTTTATACCCTTTTTAAGTTTTAGCATATAAAAATCTATATAAAATAAACAGGAAGAGATAAAACATATTTAATGGCACTATTATCTTTTATTCAGATCGGCGCAACTTTTGAGTCCAAAAGTTGGTTTGCACCCGCATCCCCAACCAACCCCGTGGGTGGGGTTGACACATTAAATGAGTAAAATATGTCATGTGGGGTATCGTTAGAATCAGAATTTCATAACAAATACAATCTTTCATATTACCCCCTGATCGGTGACATAACCATTTTTTACTCCCAAGGGGAACCCTTATCGTAGAAAAAAATATTTATTTTGCATGTCATGTTTGGTGTCGATTTCAATATAATCGGGGATGTTGAGTTCAATGATGATGATAAAAATTGGGGCCGGACTATGGGTAGTTTAAGAAGGGGTGGAGGTTGGGGAATCGGTAATAAAAAATGATTTTATTTATTTATTTATTTTTATTTTTTTTATTTTATATATTTTCATTTAGATCATAGATCTATTATTTGTATACAAACATTATAATATAACGCTTGGGCTTTCAGCCCAAACTCCCACCCTTTAGTGACACTCTTATATTTTTGATCCTAATTTAAACATCACTGTTGGATTCAGCGTCCTCAAGTATGTTGAAATCGACACTAATGACGACAATCTTAATACTATTCAGGACCAGACCTTCAACCCCCACCCCTTATTGAACTATATGTGGTGTTGACTGTTGTGTTGTAACAAAATCCAGTCACTATTTTTATCATCACCATTGAACTCAGCATCTTTGATTATGTTAAAATCGAAATAATAACGATAATTTTGATACTATTCATGACCAGACCCCCAACCCTCACCCTTTATTAAACTACCCTCAGTACGGTCAACATTTTTACCATCACTATTGAACTCAGCATCTTCGATTATGTAAAAATCGATAATAATGACAATAGTTTCGATACTTTGTGTAACCGACCCCCCAACCCCCACCTATTATTGAACTACCCTGAGTCCGTCTGCTATTTTTATTATCATAATTGAACGTAGCATTCTCGATTATGTTAAAATTGATAATGATGACGATAATTTCGATATTTTTTATAACCGACCCCCAACCCCCACCCCTTATTGAACTACCCTGAGTCCGGTCAACATTTTTACTATCACCATTGAACTTAGCATCCTCGATTATGTAAAAATCGATAATAATGACAATAATTTCGATACTTTGTATAACCGACCCCCCAAACCCACCTATTATTGAACTACCCTGAGTCCGACCCCAATTTTTATTATGACGATAATTTCGATATTTTTTATAACCGACCCCCCAACCTCACCCCTTTTTGGATTATCCCGAGTCCGGCCCCCATTTTTATCATCATTATTGAACTCAGCATCCCCGATTATATTGAAATCGCCACCAAACATGACATGCAAAACAAATATTTTTTTCTACGATTAGGGTACCCCTTTGATGCCAAAGACCTAGGAGCATTTCATTCTGGGCGTTGGCACACAGAAACCAATCCAAATCTTTGTTTCGTATCGGTAGAAGAGTCTGGAAATTCTCTTTCTTCAGCAAGATCAGTCGATAGTTTGTTCCCAAATAGTCAACATCGTCCAGTTTTTCTAGAAATAGGTATTCAAATTCCGTTTGTAAATTCACTACCTATGTGCAGATGGAATTTTAGAAAAGCGAATTGGACTGCATATGCTATCTCTGTTGACAAGAATATACGATGGATCTCTCCATCTGTGGATAACTGTGATAGATTTGTTGGCGTAATTCCAGCGGCAGCAAAAAGAAACATCCCACGTGGATTCAGAAGAACATATATCCCGAATTGGAATCCTGAGTGCGATGAGCTTTGGAATTCATATTTACTTTCTGGATCTAGAGAATCAGGATTACAACTTTTGTTGGCACTAAATAAAGTCAGAAAGGATCGTTGGCTAGAATTAGTGGAAAGTATGGATTTTTCTCACTCTAGTCGCAAAGCTTGGGATATACTAAGGAAGCTTGGTGGAGCCAAATGTTAGTCTCATTTAACATCTTCAGTAAATCCTTACGCTAAAGCAAAATTTCCAGTTGCTAAAGAAATTTCCAGAAAAATTAAATCACGTCTAAAACAGATACGTTAAAAATTAAACAACTCTGGACTCCGTTACGGTTGAAGAAATCAACATCGGAATAAAAAGTTTAAATGCAGGTAAGGCTCCTGGATGTGATAACTTGTTTCCAGAATTTTTCATTCATTTTACAAAAACGCGAAGATGTGGTTGTCAAAATTTTTTACAAATTGTTATGCTACTGGGAAAATCCCTAATTTATGGAAAAGATCTGAAATCCGAGCAGTACTTAAACCCGGTAAACCAAAATATCTCCCAGCCCAGGTAGTTATATGCCGATTTTACTTTTCTGTGTGGGTTAAGTATAAACTGTTGAAAAAAAACATCTACCACAGAATAGTAGAATTGATTGATTCCACTATTCCTGTTGAACAGGCTGGCTTCAGACCTGGAAGAAGCTGTTGTGACCAGGTCTTATCTCTTACTACTTTTATTGAAGCTGGGTTTCAAGACAAAATGAGAACTGCTGTAGATTTATCGATTTGTGTGCTGCTTATGCTTGGAAAATTTGGAAAACATAAGCAGCACACGGTCTGCTGTATAAACTTTCAAAAATTATAAAATGCAAAAATTCTGTATATTTAATTTATGAGATGCTTTCCAATCCTTCGTTTGTAGTGATGTGTGGAAACAAAAGTAGCCGCCGGATACGATGGAGAATAATGGATTTCCTCAAGGTTCTTTAATTGCTCCACTATTTTTTAATGTATATACTTCGCATCTTCTAAAAACGATATCTCGAAAATTTATTTATGCAGATGATCTCGCCAGTGCTTGTCAATACTCTTACAATCTACGTGCTGAATCAAAAGTAATTTGTATTTTTAATAACAATTTGAAAATTTTGGACCAATATTACATCATATGGAGATTACGTCCATATCCAGACAAGTGTGAAGTTTCAACTTTTCACTTTTCTAATGATAATGCCAATACTATGTTAAATATTCATTTTCGTAATAGTCTAATCCGTTACAACCATACGCCAAAATATCTGGGTGTACAATTTGATAGATTGTTTAGATTTAGACAAAACTGTGAAACTCTTAGTGGAAAATTAAAAACATGAAATAACATGATTCAGAAATTATCTGGATTTGATTGGGGAGCATCAGCAACTGCCCTTAAAATATCAGCTTTAGCTCTGTTATATTCCCCTGATGAATATTGCGCCTTCGTTTAGTCACATAGTGTTCATGCTCGTCTCATTGATACGCAGTTGAATTCTACCTTGAGAATAATAACCGGAACAATAAAATCTACTAATCTATATTGGCTGTCTGTCTATACTAGCCAATATTACCCCTCACAATTTAAGAAGAGATGCGGCTTTGGTCCGCGATGTTTGTAAAATTTCTAACCTTCATACTTTTCCAATTCACTCTGATTTACAAAATAAATATTCCTAAATGCTAGGAGATTTAAATAATTTTTCAATTAATGAGAGGTGGCAGGAATTGTTTGATTGCGCAAATTTCCCAAATAAATACCTTATATCTGTACCCTATTTAAAGGTAATAGGATTTAATGAAAATAAACGACGATGGACAACTTTAAACAGAATAAGATCTGGTAGAACTTTAAGTACAATACATATATATGGAATCCAGAAATCTGTCCTGCTTGTGACTGTGGAGCTCCTCAACAAATAATTGCTCATATTATAAGTTAATGACCTTGTTGTCATTTTGGAGTCGAATTATTAGATCTTCATAACTTAACGTATGATGCCTTTAATTGGTTAGATGATGTTGATGTGATTATTTAAGTTTGTATTTTGTATTCTTGATAATATAATATGTTGTTAATTCATACGAATAAATAAATAAATAAATAATAGTTATAGTCATATTCATAGTCAAAGTCATAGTCATAGTTATAGTCATAATAAAAGTCGTAGTCATAGTTATAGTCATAGTCATAGTGATAGTGATAGTCAAAGTCATAGTCACAGCCACAGTCACAGTCACAGTCATAGTCATAGTCATAGTCATAGTCATAGTCATAGTCATAGTCATAGTCATAGTCATAGTGATATTCATAGTCATAGTTATAACTCATAGTCATATAATCACAGTTATAGTCATAGTCATAGCCATAGTTATAGTCATGGTTATAGTTATAGTCATAGTTATAGTCATAGTCACCAGCAGTGCTCGGATGAAATCAGGTCCATAATGCCTCAGACATATGTTTCCCCGTTTTACTCGTCAATCGGTGTGTGCGGGCGGTCGAACTGTCGAGATTACTCACTGTCATAGTAATAGAATGCAAAGAGATTTCTTTGTGCGTACATCGTACACATGGAATGCTTTGCCCGAATCAATAGTCTCGAGTGCTTTCAATCCACAAAAATTTAAAAAAAGCGTCCACCTATACCTCAAGACGCATGTTGTTGTGGGACCTACGTCTTAAAAGGTATCTATGTGTTGTTGTGACACATTTTGTAATTCCTACTACACAACACTTCTTATTAAAAAAAAAAAAAAAAAAAAAAAATAGTCAAAGTCATAGTCATATAGTCATAGTTATAGTCAAAGTCATAGTCATAGTCATAGTCATAGTTATAGTCATAGTAATAGTCATAATCATAGTCATATAGTCATAGTCATAGCCCTAGTCATAGTCAGAGTCATTGTCATTGTCATTGTCATTGTCATAGTCATAGTCAAAGTCATACCAATTGTCAGGCTTAAGTTTTAAATGTCTGACTTGTGATAATAAAATAGAACACTTAAGCAAATTGTAACGCATTAAACAAATCAATACAAGATTTGCAAGTTTAAAATTGCTGATTGCAATGTGAGCTTTAAAAGATGTTTATGACTAGATAATTCTAGACATTTATCAAATTTAAGGAGGAAAGAGCCGTTTGCGACTCAAAGTATTCATATTTTCGACGTTTAGATGGAACAAAACAATTCTACCATTTACGTAGCCAGTTATGGTAGGAGTACTTTTGAAAAATCAGAAATTAAAGGAATAGTAAAAAACGTCGTTATATGAGAACTACGTGTGACGTGTACGTAGGAAACGTTAAATCAATAAACAATTATTAACTTTTCTTATATTTCTTCCTCTTCTGCATTTCAAAATTATCAATATGCTTGTAAACATCTTCGAATGATTTTAAACGTTTCGTTTAATAAGTTATTTATAACAAAATAATAAAGACAAAATATTATTTTGCTTGTTGGGTACAAAAAGCGTATAAGAAAAACTTTGATGATTTCATCTCTCCTAACGATTAAATTGACTGATCAAGATGTGCTGGTTTTCAGATTTGATGTAATGGTAAAAATCGAGTGTTTTTGCATAAAATAGATTGATGTCTTGTCATAAACATCTCGTTCGAAAAATGTGCTCTTTACTTCTTTAGTGCATAATCTACTATTATCTAGCATACTGCATTTGTTTCAATTATTCACTAATTACTTATTAAGTTAACAATAGAACTAAAATGAGTTGAGATGTCTAAGAAAATAAAAGACAATGAACAGAAAAAGAACATCTTAATAAAACAAATAACAACGAGCAATTAAAGCACATCTTTCTCCCCATCTGACGATATTCTTAATATTATTTTTCTTTGAATGGCTTTATTGTGGTTTGTTACATTTTTCTTTGATATTGGTTTCAATTTTATTTTTGATTGAATGTACACTTTTTAACAAATATAGTGTTAAATTTATACTTGAGATGTTTTTTTTGTTAGAAAACAAAGTCATCGAGTTCATTCATATACTTGTGAAATAGATATTGAGTTAACGATTGCATTTAATGTTGTCCAATTGCATTTAGAATTCAATCCAACATATGCACATCCTCTTTCTTCAGACAATAATGATTTATTCCTCGATTAACAACAATTCCAGCCTTCAACCGAAACATAAAATAATAAATAAAATTTACATATATTTTTAGATTTCAAGATTTCATTTCAAGATTTAAAAAAATAATTTATTTATTTCTAAATATAACTACATAATAATATATTTACTTAATCCATATAATTTTAATGATATTTTTTCTTATGCTGGCTGGTATGTTTTTTTTTCGTTAAGAAAGCAATTTTTTCGTCTTAATTTTTTTTCATTCAAGTCTTCTGCAGACAACAAAAGCATTATAAATAATTTCTTCGTTTTATTTCATTCAGTTCTTTTGCCTGCATCCAGGAAAATATAAACGAGCAAATAAAAATGATAAAAGAATTCATTATAATTTTTTACAATAAATAGGAAAATGAATTTAATGTAATTATATTAGTATCTATTTACTGTGTGAAAAATTGGAAAATGAAAAATAAGTGCCGAAACTATGACAGTTTATGAACTAAAAATCCTGATTGGGATAAAAGATGTTACAACATATTTTAATTTTCTTGGATGTTTCTATTTCTTTAGCACCCTGCTGAATTAGGTAGAAAATGTTTTTCAACCATCTTACATCACAGTCCTTTTGAAACAAATACAACTTTTTATATTTATTTTACCTTGCCATTTTGTCTGGAGTCTGGACAAACGAGTTTGATACTTGTTTCAATTTTTGATACTGGTTCGTTTTAATCAAAACCAAAGGTTGTGTGAACATTTAAAAATATATCGCACCCCCATTAGAAAAGTCTCGTAACTTATATTTTTAGTTAGATTTCGTAATTTGTACAAATTTTTCAGTTTAATTTTTGCACATGCGTGAAGAAGTGGATTCATTCTTCATTTTCTCCAGTTCGAGTCTCCTAAAATAAAACATTGACGGTAATTTTTGGAGATCTTATAATTTTTCAGGAATTAACATACGTTCTTCCTATTGCAATCTGTTGATTAGATGTTTATTTATTTTATCAAATATTTTAGTTTAGTAAATTTCCATCTCAATCTTCTTCTAGTTTCATCACTAAATTATAAGCAGATCGCCTGGTTTTATAATTAATATATACTCGTTATATATAAATACAGTAAACCCTCGATATAACGGACCCCGATATAACGGACTTCGGATATAGCGGACAGAATGTAATCGAATTTTTTTTTTTTTGAAAAAGACATGCTTATTGTAAATATTTGACACTACATAAATTTTTTTGTGTTGTTGATGTTCCATAGGATGTCGTCAAGTGTCACTAGACTGCTTAAATTTTAATAATTCATTCCATTTTCTGGTTGAGTTTCCCTTGAAGATTTAAGCTAATCGATTATTATCTATATGAGTAATCAGCTCTTAGAGTAGCATTCCAATTTAAAAGTCATATTGACTGAAATTCTCGTCAGGTTTGCGCCTTTAGTAGTTGAGAGGAGCAGAGTAAATACTACTTATACTCAATGATTCTGCACCAGCGCGAGTCATTGCCACCATAAAACCAATGGAACCAAAGCGCTTGTTTTCCATGTTAGGGATGGATTGGAGCGGACGTCTATTTTAAATCAAGCGGATCGCTAAACGTGTAAAAAGGTTGTTTCTGGTACGAAAATTTAGGTTGGTCGAAGGACTAACCCCTATTTCCGTAAAAACAAATTTAATATGAACTCTGTACACTGGCCACAGATTATCTTGGACTCATTTCAAGAACGTCCTTGGAAACTGTACCCGGATTACGATTTAAAAATGGGAACCTGAAACGTGCAAAGCCTTCGAAGAACAGGAGATTTATTAAAACTTACAAACCAAATCGATAGCTACACAAGAGATATAGCGGCATTACAAGAATTTAGATGGCCAGGGAGTGGAATTCATGAAACAGCAAAAGGCTACACTCTCGCAGTTGACTTTCTCATACATCGTTGCGTGAATCAACATGTTATTGACTTCTGCTCAATTTTTATGCAGATATGCACAATCAGAATCCGCACACAAAAATTTAATGTAACGATCATTAATGTTCATGCACCTTCTGGAGACAAAGCAGATGATATTAGAGACCTGCTCTTCCTTCAACTCGAAGAAGTCATCAATGACATCCCCTTCCAACACCTTCTTTACTCATAAGAAAATCCACAAAGGAGCGTAGAAATCAAACGATGGAAGAACTGAAAATTAGATCGATCATGTCATGATTTCTAAGAGACACTCTACAAGTGTAGCTGACGTGCCATCATACAGAGGTTCTGATATTTACAAAGATCATATGCTTGTCATCAAGTACAAGTGCAAGTTGTCATCTACATTTAATAGACAAGCAAACAAGACCACGCATTGGAATGTCGACGCATTTAAACACCCGGAAACGGTGAATAGATATCAGGAAATTGAAATGCAAAGCATAGAAGAGCATGACATCCCATTTAAGATGCCATATACAAGATGAATGGAAAACGGTTCAATCAACCATTATCTCCGCAGCTCAAACTCAAAAACGACCACCGAAATCAAGTAACGAATAGTTTGATGACGATTGCCGCGAAAGCGTTGAGCACAAACAAAAACTGCGAGAAAAATGGTTAACAAGGAACACCAGAAGCTCCCAAACTGATTATCTATGCGCCAGAAAAACCTCAGCAATACTTATACGGAAAAAGAAACGCTAACACCTGAAGAGTTGTATCGAAAACATCAACTAACCTGCGGCTAATGTAAATTCAAAAGAGTGCTTTGCCAATTCACGGAATCTGACAAAAGATTTCCTACCAAGATCTTCAACCCATGTTTTTTTGTTTTTTAAAAGCTAAATGTTTTTTAAAGCTAAGCTTTCACCAGTTCTGTTTTCATTTTTTACATCAAATTATAAAATATTGGCATATGTCATATTTTAATATATGATAAAAGTTTTTGTTTGGTCATCCATTTTATGAAAAAATTCTGATCACTATGACAAAAAAACATTACATATATATTTGATTCAAAGTGTAACCTTCAAATCAAAAATATTTGTGAATTGAACACCAACCGTGCCGCCGTGCAACATCATCTCGAGCATAATAAAACGCAAATTCTTTTTCTAGCAGAAAATATTCTGAAAGCTATCCCCAGACGTTGCACTAAATCAAATAACAAATACAGGCTTTTAAACTTAATCAAGGTGTATAAGCATATATATTCATCAGAATGTACGATTTAAACGCTTTCCTGATTTTAAGTTTTGTCTACCTCGAACTTTTATACTGGATCGCAAACAAACATAACATAACATAAATTTTTTAAGCTCTGGACTAATATTATGGACAAAATTAGAGCCAAATGTTTTTATTGTGAGGGTAGCGTTATAGAGTTGCCACCTTTTCAAAATCACAAAACGGGACATATTTGTTATGCTTAACTTAAGCCACCACATTGGCTGCTGATCTGCTTCAACGCATTGTCTCTTCAACGGCCTCCTCATCCATCCCTCTCCACCAACAAAATAGGTAATAAGAAAGAAAATAGGAGTCTGTAATTGTGGCAAAATATTATTTAGGAAGCATATTTCTGAAAATAAAGCATCCTCGTCCAACGAAGATATTCCCAAGTTTTGATCAACGTCAATAACTTCATTGAACACCAATTCTTCGTTTAAATTGAATTGTTTACATTTGTAAAAAAAAACTTTCTGTCGAATAGTCAAACCGCACTTATTCAAATAATCTAAAACTCCTTCCTTTAAAAAATATTCTTTTTCACTGCACCCTAATTGATTTGATATCTGGTTTGATTTAAATCCAAAAAATATGATTTTAACACCAGCCAAGATTGTAAAATACGATCTACTGCTGGAAACAACGTAAAAAATCTGATAGTTGAGTGTCCAACTAACTGCACATATTCTGATTCCATAAAAATAAAAAACTCTTTAAGTTCAGCAAGATTTTTATCGCTTGATAAAAACTAACTAAAAACCTTAATTACGAAGCTTTCAACTTCAAATGATAACGATTTTGGAGTTTGCGAATGCGTTATCAAATGATAACGATTTTGGTAGAGCGGTATTATGTACAATATGCGCGTGGCAATGTCCAGCCACTAAATTTTCAAAATTCAGCATTCGTTTTAGATGTTGGAATACTGATTTAAACTTTCCATAATTTACAGCATTGTCGGCTCCATATGCAGCTAATCTATTTCGTAATAAGCCGCTTGATTGAAGACATTCAATTAATTTTATTGCTATGGCCTCTGATGTTTCGTTATTATCTTCATAAAAATTAAGGAGAAATGTCGTTGGGTCAGGAAATAGTTTTTTATTACCTTTATTAGAAACGTCGGTAGCAATCGAAATTGGACCATTTCCGAGATCAACTAAAATATTCTCAACAGAAAAAGGACCCAAAACATTCTCAACAATTGCTTCAGCTTTTGTTCGACCGCAGTGAGTACGTTGTGCTCTTTTGGAATCATTATATATAATTTTCTCACTAGTTTGTTACCACAACCTTGAAACAAATAACAGTGAGTATGCTTAACCCCATGGTACGTGAGAGTAATTTCGGATATCACAGCTGCATCTTCATCATCTGTGTTTGATTTTCCAAAAAAACTTTTTAGTCTAGTACTTGAGTTCTTTGCATTTACATATTGGATGTAATTTGATTTAGCATGCTTTCTAACCACTCCAACACCTTCAAATTTGATGGAAAATATAATCTTACACAAACAGCAAAATACCTTAATTTCATCATCCGGACATTTCCTTAGCCAACACTCAAATTCAGGATCCGTTAGCCAATCTGATATAAATTTACAGTATCTTTTTCCTTTTTATTTTGTTCTGATGGTCTTAATAGGGTAGTTTTCTTTTTTCACTCATTTTGATATCCTACCAGATTATTTTAGATATTATTTATGAAAAAGAAATTAAAAAAAATTAAAATAACAGACCTTAACCACTTTATTTTAAATAAATTTTAATCAAATCTTTGACAGTTCAAACTAAACACAGTTCTTATAGTAAAAGTAAGGTATTGCCAGTTAATAAATCATAAATTGTCGTTTTTATTTTTGTATCATAAAATGGAGTAGTTTTTATTTTTGTACTAACAATAAAAATAAAAATAAATTCACAAAATGTTGTTTTTCTACCAAAACGGGACAAAAGGCGTCCCGTTCATAGTAACGTAGGGACACGGGACATCCAACTCTAAAACTGGTCTGTCCCGTTCAAAACGGGACGGGTGGCAACTCTATAGCGTTACCAGCTATTTCATCGTCCACAACAAGCTGTGGTTAGAATTTTTGAAGACAACCGACGACGATAACAATGGCTGGCAAGCTGGCAAAAATTTTTGCTGCATCACATGTCCTATTTCAAAAGATTCACAGCTCAACTTTCGCTCCTCGTTATGGCAGTGATAAAAGTTTTATTCTAGATCTCTAACTCACACCTATGCCAGATATAACGAGTGTCGATGTCAAAAGGCTGAAGGAGGCTAAAGAAGATGAAGGAGACAGAAGAGGCCAACGTAGCTTACAAAGTTTAAAAATTATAATTTAAATGCAGGATTGTTGAAAATAGTGCTACACAAGAAGTAGCCGAAGAAGATGTGTTTGTATGGTTGGAAACAGATGAAAATGATCCTCGATATCAGATTATGATTGAAAATAAAAAAGCTGATGAAGTGTTGATAAATGACAATGAAAATGAAAGCAAAGATAGCGGAGGAACCGATTATCGCTAAAATAAAATTATCAATGATCAGATCGCATCTTGACGATGTAATATCATTTATCGATGATTCGGCAGTTGACGAACTCCAATTATATTGCACATACTTTCGCAGTTTTAGAGAGTTGATAATTAAAAAACAACAAATTTCGAAAATTCAGACAAACATTGATACATTTTTCAAAGTAGTGTCGCCAAAACCAGGAAGCTCAAAAAACATTAACGACTCTCCTATACGGGTGTATATTGACATATCATCTGAAAACGAATAAAGTACAATTAGAATTTTGTTATATATAATACACTTTTGTTTATAATATATATATATTTCTTTTTGATAGTAAATAAATAGTCTCTTTATTAAATTTATTTTTATATAACGGACATTCGGCTCTATCGGACAACCCCTCGCCCGCATTGGTCCGTTATATCGAGGGTTTACTGTAATATAACAAATTGAATGTTATATAACTTGAGTTGTTCTTTTACAGCTCTAGACAAATTTAAGCTTGATTGTAGAAAGTTTTACCAAAACGGTCTCCAATTTTTCGTCATAAACGATTCTTTTTTTTATTTTACTTTTTTAAATATTTTTTATAAGTCATTCCACTATTGAACTTTCGATTTATATCATGTCCTCAACTTAGCCCAACCGTTTTGGAAAAAATAAAAAACAAAAGTTGTGGTACAGTTTTGTACTCAACAAGAATTCCATGTCACCAATAAAAACAGTTGGCACGCTAAAACGATTTTTCGGGTAGAAGTTAACCCCACTGTTTTATTCTTTATCAGAATAAACACAATTCGATTTTAGTGGATTGTTATCCGCTCGCCTCTGGTGGGTGCTATGAAAATAACAATATAATCCCAACGGTTTATTCTTAACCAGAATAAACACAATTTGATTATTAGTGGATTGTTATCCGCTCGCCTCTGGTGGGTGCTATGACAATAACAATAACTCGATAGTTGTTCGTATGAAACTATATTTTATTTATTTAAATTTGTGGTTTATATACAAATTGGTATACATTGATTACACCAACAAATAAGTACTTAAAACTAAAATTGCTGATGTTCTGTATATTGCCTAAATAGCAATTTTGTGTTACCTTACATAATTTAATATATTTTAAATATTTATAAATTGCAAATTCAATATAATTATAAATTCTGATTGCCAATTTATTGTCTTTTACTTTATTATGTGTTTGGAAATAACAAAGTTCAAGATAATAAATTGGAGTTCATTTGAATATGTTCACCTAAGACTGAACATCCTCCCGGGCGACATTAGTTGATATAAGCCGGCGCGGCAATGGCTGCAGTTGTACTGATGCTGGTGTATTGGTCGTCTTCTTGCAATGATATACAGTAATTAGTCCAATAATTGTTGCAATGATCCCATATGCGAGAATGTAATGATGAACATCGTGATGATTGATTTCTCGAGCCTTGCCTTCTGCTACATTCTTCAAGTGCGTTACGTTAGTTGATAGCTGATTTAGATCCGTGAGAATGCCATCGAGTTTAGGAAGGATGACTGTCTCCTTTGTCATATTTTGGTAAGTTTTGCCTTGAAGAATAAGAATGCTGAGGTTCATCGTTGGCTGATAGAAAGATTTCATTCGAGTGTTGAAGTTTTCTATGGAATGTATGATTGTTATACCATCAATGATTGTACAGGCCCTATGCATCGTAATGAGTCCCGTTCCACTTATCAGTGTGGTTGTGACTTCCTTGTTACAGACGATATTTATTGTGTGATCTCGATCAGCGATAAAAATCCATGTGCTTGGATCATGTGTAGGAATCCACATGTTTCTTGGTTCCATAAATTGAATCTGGCAAGCATCTGAATGTGTATCTTTATTCATGATTAAATCAATCTCACAGGTTGTTGGATTACCTTGTGTATTGTACATGACGTTGTGGATAATGCAAATATATTCTGAAGCTTTAACAGATTTGCAAGATGTAAGCTCGTCTTCTGACATGGGATAATAGGATTCCCTATTTACACTTATCAATAATAGTTCACTTGATGGGTTTATGTATGCATACCTATCTTTATGTTTAGTTGGGAGAGCGATTGGTTTTATTATTTGATAGATTTTGTTACTGATTAAGGGCATCTTTAGTTCAAAAATTAATGTATTCTTTACTTGCCCAACCTTAGCTGTCATCATTTGGTATAAAGTCACCAGGTTGTTTTCTTCATATATAGTGGTATCGGCTGGAATGATTTCATGTAATTTTTGTAATTCATTTATTAGCTGATTGGGCTTGAGAATGAGTGAATTTATTTTGCTATGATGAATATCTGAGATGACCTCAATTAGCTGTTGTTGTATTGAATAAAAGGTTGTCATTTCGATTGATAGATGTATCCATAAAGCCATAAATCCTTGAACGGCCGAATTTTCGTTCTCTTTATTTTGTATTAGATTGAGCATTGATACTGTTTGTTTATTTATCTCTTGCAGATGAGTATTTACCGCTGTAAAGTCCTTTTTTATGATATTTACAGTCGATTCTGTTATTGTGATTTGTTCTTTGAGCAATTTGTTAATGTTTTGTTCATTATTCTTTAAAGAACTGATTTCGCTATCGTACCGTTGCGCATCATCTTGGTCGAGAATCCCGAATAGTTGGTTAGTGAGAGTACCGACTACATTCACTAAACCACGTTTTACCCGGGTATGATTATAAGTAGGATGAAATATTTCGTTGTTCGTATTTATGTTGAAAAGTTGTTGTTTCATTTGCAAAACTGCAGGTCTACAAAGTTGTCTTAGATGTATCCACCCATTGTTATTGTTACAACCTTGTGTCATCCTATCAATAGCGGCGTTGTAAATTCCAACTTCTAACAGCATAGACGATATATTGAAATAGGATATAATCGTCCATTGCTGATGCGATAATTGCGCAGTCCCAATGTTCTCAAAATATATGCCTGTTGTATAATTCAACGGCGCGATATCAAAACTTGACTCTGTAAGTGTTGCTGACACTATGCCCAGTATACTTAGTAGTGGAATCATAGTATACAATATTAGTTTAGATTGAAAACAAGGTCGGATTCTCCTCTTTGGGTTTTCACGTAGTGGAATGTGTTTCATCTTTTCTGCAGCCTCTTTTACCGTCTCGTCTACTTGTCCTCTCAACCAAAACCTTGGTAATTTTCTCCCGCCATGTTCAGTTGCTTCGTTAGAGTCGTTTTTTCGTTTCCGAGTATTGTTGTTGTGGTGAGCTGTTGTTGATAAGACAGAAGAAGTTTTAATAGCCAATTCTGTGCCTTGGTCTTCCGTTGTTCGTTCTTCGATTGGAAGAACCGCTAATTTTGTAACTGGCCTTTTTATAAGGACCCTTCTGGGGCCGCGAAGTGTTGCAACACGCACGATTCCATCTTCTCCTGGATGAATCTCCTCAACACGTCCAGTGATCCATCTGGATGGTGGAATATTTTTGTCTCGTACAAGAACTAGTTGTCCTATCTTTAAGTTTGGTGTTTTTGTAGTCCATTTTGCTCGTTGTTGTAATTGGTGCAAATACTCTTGTGACCACTTCTTCCAAAAATCTTCTTTCATTTTTTGAACCAATTTCCATCTAGCCAATGAGTTTATTTTTTCTTCAGAAACGCTGGCTTCAGGTTGGGTTAAAGTAGATTGTCCAATTAAAAAATGACCAGGAGTTAAAAATTTTGGATCACTTGGGTCATTGGTCATTGGCGATATTGGTCTCGAATTGAGGCAAGCCTCTATTTGGCATGTTAATGTTGATAACTCTTCGAAAGTCAGTGTTGTTTCTCCTATCACTCGTTTCAGATGATATTTTACAGACTTTACTGCCGCTTTCCATAATCCACCGAAATGTGGAGTTCCAGGAGGAATAAAATGCCATTTAGTGCCATGTTCTGCAGTTGATGTTACTATGTTTGACGTCATTTGTTCTACTGTTTTTGGTGTTTTTAATTCCATTAGTTTACTAGCCCCAACAAAATTTGTACCATTGTCACTAAATATATCGGTGCATATTCCTCTTCGTGATACAAATCTTTTATATGCCGCCATGAAACCTTCAGATGTTGAATCGCTTACTACCTCAATGTGGACGGCCTTTGTTGCCATACAAACAAATATTGCAAGGTACCCTTTGTGATTTATTGCCTCTTCCTTTTGATACTCTAACATTTAATGGTCCGGCGTAATCAACACCTGCCTTCAAAAATGGTCTAGTTTGAACTATTCTTGCTTCAGGTAAATTGCCCATTAGTTGATTTTTAATGGTATTATTGAAACGGTGGCATCTTAAACATTTGGTTATTTGTTGTCTGACAATATTTCTTCCATTTATTATCCAAAATTTTGCACGGATGTGTGCTAATGTTAACTGGGTTCCACCATGCATTGTTAGTTTATGACTTTCCTGGATTATTAACTTAACTATTGGATGTGAATGTGGTAGAATGATGGGATGTTTCTCATCATATGACCAAGTTGTTAAATTTTGCAGTCGTCCGCCAACTCTCAGTAGTCCATCTTTTACAAACGGTGTGAGTGACAGCAATTTACTCTTATTATCAATTGGCTTGTTGTTTTTTAAATTGTAAATTTCTTTCCCAAATTGACCTTGTTGAGCGCTCTCAACTAAATGACGAAGAGCTTCTTGCATTTCTTGAGGTGAAATATTGTCGACTGATTCGTATTTTACTAGCTTCAGCTTATTAATGAATCGTTTGCAATGTGAGACTATTCTCTGAATCTTTTTTAGATTTGAGTGCCTTACGTATAGTTCATCAAATGGATCTTCGTGATCTTTTACAATCATTGCTTTGGCTGTTGCTACTAATTTTGTTTCTGGAAGATCTTCAAGATTCGCTACCGAAACATGAATCGGCCAATTGGTTTGGTTGATCGTTAACCACTTTGGGCCATTCCACCAAAGTTCATGTTTTGCGAGATTTTCCGGTTTCACACCTCTTGATGCACAATCAGCTGGATTCTCAGATGACTTAATATAGTTCCATGTTGATGGATTAGATAGACTATGGATCTCGGATACTCTGTTTGCCACAAATGTTTTAAATCGATGTGGTTCTGATTTTATCCACGCGAGTACGATTTTTGAGTCTGTCCAGGTATACGTTGTTGTTTTTTGAATTTGTAGACTTTTGATTACTCTTGACATCAACCTTGCCAGCAATACAGCTCCACACAACTCTAATCTAGGAACTGTTAGCTTTGTTTTTATTGGTGCAACCTTTGTTTTTGATATTAATAGTTGGGGTTGTGCTGCTCTTACAGGGTCACCTCTCTGGTAACAGTATATTACGGCTGCATATGCATGTTCGGATGCATCGCAAAATCCGTGTAGTTCAATGGGTGAATTGTTGGATGTTCCTATCCATCTTGGGATTTTGATTTGTTCAAGCGCCGGTAACGCGTTCTTGTAACTGTTCCACCTTAATGATAAATCGACTGGTAATGGTTCATCCCATGTTAATCCTGCTAACCAAAGTCGTTGTAGTAATATTTTTGCTACTATAATTGTTGGTGACAAGCATCCTAATGGATCAAATAATTGTGACACCTCTGATAATAATTTCCTCTTGGTAGTGGTCTCTGTTTTAGTTATATTTATTTTAAATCCAAATGTATCTGTCTCTGGATTCCATGATATGCCAAGAGTCTTAATTGTTTCATCCAATTTGATGTCCATTTTACCGATTGCTCTTGATTCTTTTGGTATTTGTTCTAGAAGACTAGAATTGTTACTCGCCCATTTTCGTATCTGAAAACCACCTTCACCTAGTAGGTTTATAACTTGTTGTTGTTTCTGTGCTTGCTCAATTGAATCACTCCCGGTTAGTAGATCATCTATGTAAAAATCGTGTAATACAATGTTGGCTGCTGTTGGACATAATTTTTTCTCATCGGTTGCTAGTTGTTGTAAAGTGCGGATAGCCAAATAAGGAGCACTAGCGGTTCCAAAGGTTACTGTTGTTAATTGGTATTCCTGAATTGGTTTGTTCTCATAACGGTGGCTGCATTGCTCGGATGGCGTCATCTGTAGCAACAAAATCACTGTAGGTTGTCTTTAGTGTAGTTATTTTTGTTTCTAAATAGCTTATTGTTTTACGGTTGCTGCCGTCTTTCCCATAGTTCGTATTTAATTGATCTATCTTCTGGGCTGCTATATTCTGTTTCAGTGACAGATCTTGTAAGCTCGTCATTGCTGCTTGGTTGGTAAATGCAGTGGCTTTAATGTGCCTGTTTGTAGACTATTGATGATCTGCGATATGTGCGGTTTGAGCTCTAGCTGATTGATGGCTCGTGTCAACGCCTGTTGTTGGTTGGTTGCTTCGCAATTTTGTAGTACCCGTTGGATGTTCTGCGACTTGAGTTTGATGGCTCACCTTCAGCGCCTGTTGTTGGTTGGCTTCGCTATTTTATAGTACCGGTTGGATGTACTACAGTATTCCAGTATTATCTTAGGTGCCCGTTGTTTTTTGGCTTCGAAGGACCAATGTTTTATTCTTTATCAGAATAAACACAATTCGATTTTAGTGGATTGTTATCCGCTCGCCTCTGGTGGGTGCTATGAAAATAACAATATAATCCCAACGGTTTATTCTTAACCAGAATAAACACAATTTGATTATTAGTGGATTGTTATCGGCTCGCCTCTGGTGGGTGCTATGACAATAACAATAACTCGATAGTTGTTCGTATGAAACTATATTTTATTTATTTAAATTTGTGGTTTATATACAAATTGGTATACATTGATTACACCAACAAATAAGTACTTAAAACTAAAATTGCTGATGTTCTGTATATTGCCTAAATAGCAATTTTGTGTTACCTTACATAATTTAATATATTTTAAATATTTATAAATTGCAAATTCAATATAATTATAAATTCTGATTGCCAATTTATTGTCTTTTACTTTATTATGTGTTTGGAAATAACAAAGTTCAAGATAATAAATTGGAGTTCATTTGAATATGTTCACCTAAGACTGAACACACACTTTTTTGAAAAAAAAAAAAATAATAAATGCAAAACAAAGGCTGTGCTACTCAGAAAAAAATTTCATATTTCAATAATGGAAACATTTTTCAAAGCTATAGCATAAAGTTTTTGAGTAGAAGTTAGCACCGCCATTTTTGAAAAACGGAAAAATAAAAGATGTCCTAGAGATGTGCTGATTATGACACTCATGCCATCAATAGAAAAATTTTGAACTGAAGTTAGTCCAGCCATTTTGCAAAAAAACAAAAAAGAAAAGTTGTTCTGTATTGTGTCACAGTTGTTCTGACTGTGCTACTAAAAACATTTTTTTTATCTCTAATGAAAAAACTGCCACGAAAAAATAATTTTTCGAGAAGTAGTTAGCCCCGCAATTTTGAAAAAAAAAAAATGAAAAACAACGATTGTGCTGTATTGAACTCGAGTTGTGCGCAGTGTTACTCAGAAAAAATTTCTTCTCACCAATGAAAACAATTTATAACGCTTATAATAAATGATATGACAATAAAAACATCGTTTTTCTATGATAGCATATGAAAAGTCTATTTTCATCACGCTTAATGCCCTGTGAAAATGGGTTCTTTTTCCACTAGTGTAAAAAGATTAACAAATTGTAGTTTCTATGGTTTTTCATATAATTTTACAAAGTTTTTTAAACAACGCAATCGGTCGATTGGTCGATTCCTAATTTTATAATTTATAGTAAATATCGATTATATATATATATATATATATATATATATATATATATATATATATATATATATATATATATATATATATATATATATATATATATATATATATATATATATATATATATATATATATATATATATATATATATATATATATTATCATAAAAAAAATTGCATTACCTACGCGATATAAAAACGTTTTCGGTTCGTAAACATGTCTCACTCGATGAATTCGATGTCTCGTGAACAAATGTTTACTCACGAAAAAAACAATGTTTTCATCTCTTGTAGGAAAATATACTATTTTTTGTATCATAATAATTAATTTTTAAATAAAATAATTTTCATACAAGATAATTCCAATAATTTCCATTTTGTATATTTTATAATCTGAAAAAAAAAACATATAAACGAAAAAATTGGTGACTTATGGGCCACCCTGTATATTAGACTGATCGTTAAAAATTAAATTTTCTCAAACGTATTAGACCAGTGCAAATAATTATTGGTAATGAAAAAATTAGTAACAGCATGAAAGCTGGTGGATAAGGACGAAAATATTGCAAAAATAATGAGAAAAATAAATTAAAGTTGATCCGAGTTACGAGGGTGAGCTTTTATGGGTGGTTCATATATATTGTTCATGATTTGTAGCGAAACTACACTTTTTATCGAAAAAAGTTTAGGAGAAAAGTTGTAGGTAATAAAAAGGTCTTCTTTACCTTTTGTACAAGGCATTTTTTCACATAACCTAAACTTCGTGAAAAAACTATTTTCCACCCCTAAAAGCTCACCCCCCATTTCACCCTCGTAACTCGGAACAACTTTAAACGCAATTTTTTTTGTTTGTGTTGTATATTTTTCTTTTTAATGAAGGAATAATTAAACAATAAATCCTATCGCATATAAAATATGACATAGGCCATCATTTCATGATAGGATAAAGAACAGAAAATAAGAGAAAAAATCAAATTTGTTTTCAAAATTTGTTAGATAGAACACAACTAAAATGGGGTTGCCAATAGTCCAGCTAGCGCTATATTTCTTGATCATGAGGCGCATTGTCTTCTGCATTGATTAATGCCCAGATAAAGAGTTATATAGAGGACTTGAAACAATTTGTAAAACCGTTTTGATAGTTGTCTGTCAGAAACTGTCAATTTTTCTATTAACTCACGGATGATATTTGCGGGTTTGGTGCACAACCAAGCGTTTCAATAAATTACTTCGGTCTGAAAGACCAAAGTATTACATTCATGAGCCAAAAGTGAAATTCATACCCCCACTTTTTTCGGCATTTCTCGACGTTTTAGTCACTGATTCTAAAAAAGCAAAAAAAGAGTGTATGTCTGTCTGCCGGCCGTCAAAACCAACGAAATCTAAAAAAACGGCTGAAAGGATTTAAAAAATTTTGGTTTCTAAAAATAGGTATACTCAATGGAAAGAGCCGGAAGGACGATGTGATCGATAACTGTACCAGAATTGTGTCGAAAAAATCGTCAAGTGTGTCAAAACAAGGATAGATGTACATTTTTTACTTAAAAAACCTTCATTTTAAATGATAATGAGTAGGAACAAAGAATGTGGAGAAATCTTGATAGTCGGGATTGGTATGTGAGATCAAAATCTAGATTATTGTATTAGAAGTTTGTCACAAAAATGTTGTCAAGTGTGTCAAAAGATGCCCAATTTTTTGGAAAAAAATAAAATTAATTATTTGTATGACATGAAATTTTATTGTTATTATTGAGAATTATGGCATTATAAGTTTGTCAAAAAAATAATGTCAAGTGTGCCAAAAGAATAATTTTCATTTAATTTAGAAAAAAAAAAATTAGTTATTTTTATGAAATGAAATGTAATGAACATGAAATTATTAACAATTAATTCAATGAATTATTTGTGATATTACATCACTCAAATGGAAGTTATCCCATCATGAATAATAAGACTGAATCTAACAAAATATGGTGTGCAATTTATGAAATTTTTTTGCTATCCACAAAATTATACTTTAAAAAAAGTATATCATTAAAGTTAGTTCAGTCTTATTATTCATGATGGGATAACTTCCATCTATTATCTATTCATTGAATTAATTGTAGATAATGTGTCGATAGACACAAGTGAAGATGGTCATCTTCTTCTCGCCGATACAAGTTTGTTATCCAATTCTAACTTGGTTAGAGAATAAACACAATAGTGATCAACTATAGAGAAATAAATTGACTAAACCTGAATCTAATAAATATATGTTTATGAAAGTTTTTTTGTTTTCTTATACTTCGCTAGAGTAGTAGACCAGTTTTGGTTTATATAGCGTTAATTTTTTTTGGTAGTGTATCTATTCGGCTAGCCCTGATGAGAATGATATACTTTTTTTAAAGTATACTTATGATATACTTTTATATGATATACTTTTTTAAAGTATAATAAAACGTTCTTATCGGTTCGAAACTAGATCGATCCACAATTTTGTGGATAGCAAAAAAATTTCTTAAATTGCACACCATATTTTATTAGATTCAGTCTTATGAAATTATTATTAATGAGAATTTTATTGCATTATAAGTTTGTCAAAAAAATATTGTCAAGTGTGTCAAAAAAATTTTTGGAAAAAAAAATTTTTTGTTTGTATGACGTAAATGTAATTGGACATGGAAATTTTTGAATTTGTTGTAGTTTTTGAAATATTTTTGAAATTTTGAAAAAAATTTTTTAGAATAGAAAAGCATTTTTAGTATTTTGAAAAAAAATAGAATTTTTGAATTTGCGAATTTTATAAATATTTTAGAATTTTTAAAAAAGTTTCAATTTTTGATTTCGTAAGAATTTTTGGAATATTTTTAGAATTTTGAAAAATTTTAAATTTTTGATTTTATTATAATTTTTGGAATTTCGAAAAAAGTTTTAATTTTTGATATTGTTGTAATTTTTGCAATAGTTTTAGAATTTTCGAAAACGTTTGAATTTTTGAGTTTTTAAAAATTTTTGGAATATTATTAGAATTTAAAAAAAAGTTTAAATATTTGATTTTATTCTAATATTTGGAATATTTTTGGAATTTTGAAAAAAGTTTTAATTTTTGATTTTGTTATAATTTTTAATAATAAATAAATAAATAAATAATATTAAAAATAATATTAATAATAAATAAAATAATTTAGCGTCCAATGTTTTTAATTATAACATTCATCATTGCTATTATTTAACGGAAAAAAATAAAATAATAGTAATAAAATATGACAAAACTTTAAATTATTTTGTTTTTATATAAATTTAAAAAAATCGTTTGCATTTTTATTAAACAAATAGTTGCGAATTAAAAGATTACAATAAAATTTACAATTGGTGACCTCGACGTAATTTTCTTCTAAAGATAAATTTTCAGAAATAATCTATTAAATAAGCAGAATAGTTAATAACAGTTTTTAACCACTTTACAGTACTGACAAAGCAAGATAATAAAGCCAAATTTGTTTGGTCTATGGTATGCAATGCAGTTAATTTATCAAACGAGCAGTCAAACAGAATTCATTTTCCCGTTTAAAAATGGATGTCTGAGGCTTGGTAATAGGACCAGCATAATTTTATGTAAGAAGTGAGTATTTTACTTTAGCAGACTTACTTGAGAGATAAATTACTGATGATATTCGGCATATAAAGATATCTCTGTTCTACTGCGATGGTTTTTTTTGCTAGGTTGTTTGAATATAACCCAACTTAATCAGTTTCAGAAGCCAATAATAAACGTGAGCATTTAAGGCTTATTAGTAATTTCTAAACACTTAATTGAAATTGAAAAGTTATTAATATTTTTTTAAACGCTTTTGTTTAAACGCCAACCTGTATACTTTTACTTTACTAAATTTCGTGTTTTGTGAAAATTAAATGATTCTAGACACTTTCAGTTGTTTTTAACATTCTTCGATATTGATCAAAAACATCATATGAGAAATTGGCGTTTTTGTGCCAATAAACTCAAAACAATAAACATAATTCTTAATGTCGTTCGAAGTTGGCGTAACTTTATGAATAACTAAAAGAAAAACACAAGTTTGCGCAACAACCAGTAGGTTTACTTTTATATTCCAGAGCAATTAGTTGAAATAAATTTCACAACCAAATCAGTATCGATCCAAAATAAAATAAATCAAATTATGTAGAAAAAATCTGCATTAGTTTGCTCCGACTTTAATCATCGGCACAGATGACAGAGGAACTTTAGGCAGGACATCGAAATTTTTTATTGTAAGAAATACTATTATGAAATCTCGAAATTTATTCTCGTAATCGCGAATTAAATTAGTTTAAAATAAAAGTTCAAAATTTTTTTGCTAATCTCTACAATTGGTGACCTTGACATAATACTGTGTATAAAATAGTTTCCTCTATCAACATATGTTGAAAACACTCAAACTATTAACATAAGTTTTTGGCATAACATTTTTTTCACCAGAACTTCATGCAAATCGTATATAGTGTTAGCATACCCTACTTCTGGCACATCCTTAACAGTAGAGTACAAACAGTAAAAACACTTTGATCTGATTTTCAATCGAACGCGCAGACCAGTTTCTTATTCATCAGGCAATCAAAACCACAAAAAAATCAACCATTTGTTCAGAAAACCAATTGTTTATGTGCTCAAGTAAATATCGAACTAATCCCTTTTTTGCCGCTCCATAAAATGATCTGAGAAATTAACGATAAAACCAAATGATACACAATATAAAACATTTTAGTTAACCGATTCTTAAACCGAACCAAATATTTAGAAAAAAAATTTCTGTTTCAAACATTTTTCTTCTTCTAAAACCTCTTAAACTTATAGCAACAACAACATGTTATGATCATTTTATAAAAACTTCATCGATTAATCTCTCAAAAAAAATAAAATAATATAAAAAACCGTAAAACCACCCTCGCTTATATAAAATCCATATATTCAAACCGTTTTATTTCTAATTTCTATTATTTAGAGGTTTCTTCGTTACTTTGATATCGTCTTGAAGATTTGTGTTACGGTTTTTCCATTTCACTTTGTACCAATCTTATTTTCCCTTCATTTTTTCCTGAATGTATAAATCAAATTGTTTGTTACATTTGGTTAAATATAATAACAAGAAAATAAACGGAATTTTAGGGTTATTTTTCCTTCTACATATACGCTCGTTTAGTATATTGGTATACATCGAAGATTCGGTATTCGATTTTCATCGATGGAAAAAGGTGTTCATATTTCTTGTTATAACAACATAAAGATAAAATTTCATACCCAGAAAACGTTAAAGTATACATTCAAGTATATTGTAGGGTTTTAGTTTTTGAACTACGAAAATTTAATATATGAATTTCATTTTAATAACACATTAACTTCAATTTACCAACTGACTTCCTTTAATCGAGTAAATTTTTTAGTGTTAGATATCAGTGAAACCAATCCATCGATCGATCGGTTTCACTGAATCATTATTATAAAAATAATAATAACAATAAAAATATATACGTAAACCACACCCTCATTCAAGAACCCATTTCCACGATTTTTTATCAGGCTCTTCTCAAATTTCATAAAAACTAAATCACTTGGACAATAAATTAAAAAAAAACTTTTGTTGTTTATTGATTGAAGATTTTAATTAAAATTTTCTGGTTATATTTCCATTTGTTGTGGTTTTTGTTGTAAATACATAAAGATTGATATGCTGATATGGTGATGTTCTGAATTAATATGTTAAATTAAGATATATCTAATATAAGGTTCGTTGAAGAATTTATAAATAAGTTTTATGGATAAATTTTAATTGTTGTATGAGAGAATGCTATGGCGACATAGAGCTTATATAGTGTATTGTTTTGTTTATGTGGGAATTCCATTGAAGAAGAAAACAAAGAAAATAATTGCTCAGACTTGAAAAATGGGCAACGACCTCACAAAAAATTAAAAAAAAACAGAAAGTTTTAATCAAAACAAATGTTTAAAATTTTCACACATGGAACATGGATTACCACGACAGCAAAGTAGCATAAATTTGACTACATATTTATATTGGATTGAATAAATGTCAGAAATATTTATTTAAATCTTTTTTGCAAGCTGGAATGCAGAATTATTTAAAAACACATAAACATGTCATATACGTTCCGAATATTTTTGAAACAAAGTTTCACACAAATCACACACAAATTTCTATGCCGTTGACGCTATGTCATGCCTATGCCATGCCTATGCCATTTTATTTATAGTTTTAACAAGACAGGCATACAAATTTAGAAAAAAAAAATACTGTCGGAAGAGCCAAATCAAAAGATGAGACTGAAAACCGCAAATTTAGAATTTATGTACCGAGTTTAATTTCAGTCGTTTGACAGGGATAAAAATTATTGAATTATAAATTAAGCGTTAGTTCAAATCGTCATCTCATATAAACACAGACCATGTTCCAAATTTCTATCAAAATCTGTGTCTGTCGAGCAGTTGTAAAAACACCGGAAACTATCTAATATATCGTTAAACTAAAACCAACATTTTACTTTGATAATGCAAAAGTAGTAATTTTTTGCACTGTTTTCAACGCTAAATTTATTGCATTCGGAACAAACACTTTATTGGACTCTTATGAGTGCAACAAAGCCCCTATATAATTCAACACTCAAATATAATTTTACGATAATTTTTCTATATGAAATTATGTATTAAAATATTTTATTTTTCATCTAAAATGCGCCCCGAGTTCCGGTCTAGCTACTAGACCACTCAACCAACATTTAAGTATTAAAAGGAGTAGAAAACTATGTTTACTCTATTCCTTTTAATAATTCACTTATTATTTTGATATAGTGAAAAATATATACTATTAATTTAAATCGATTTGAAAGCAACTTATAAATCAATTGTGTCAGAGATAAAGCAAACATACAGCAGTTTCACCTTCCTCACCGTTACAACAACCATAACATCTCTTATACTTTTCTTCCACTTTAAATTAACGAGCAAAAATAATAAAGATGGTTTTATATTTTTCAACTCATTTTTAAAGACACTCGTTTAACACCCTCACTTCATCTAGATTCTAGACGATGAAAATATTAAGTTGGTGATTTATATATTATAAATTTTGTTTTCATATACTTTGAAATGGTTATAAAATTGTTGAAATCCGTACAAAAAAAGGTAAGAAAATTACACATTAAGAAAAGACAATTTTCTTGAAAATATTTTTTAAATTGCTATAAAAATTTGGAAAATTTTCTTCATAAACGTTTTAATATCGTTTTCCTTAAAAGCAGAAAAATATCTATGGTAATCAATTTGATGATGGTGGAATTTTGTTAGAACATTAAAAATATGATAACTTTGAAGGAATTCGTTTTGCTGTTTTGATTGTTCATTTAAAAGTTAGAAACATATTTTCATTAAAAGCCTATTACAAACCGAACAAAAGAGCAATCAAATAAATGACCAGAAAAATATTGTTAAATTGATGACAAAATTTGGGGATAAATCGATTATCATTTCCAAAAAATATTGTTGCGATTCAATGCCTTTATAACAGAAGTGGAAGCATTATACCTGTAAAACAATTTTGAAAAAATGCATGAAATTTGCATTAATTGGGCATGAAACATAATCCCCGTGCCCAAAATTGTGCATAACAATATCCACATGTATATGGATGATGTCCACCATACCATGCACATGTCGTTAAACGCCGTAGCACATATAGCGACATATATAATAGACGCATGTTTTACGAAAAATGAAAAACGAAATGAAAGAAAATTTATTTAATTATAATAACAATAAACAAAAGAAGAAAGAAAGAACGAAGAATGTGAACGAGAACGAAGAATAAAAAAGTATTTTTACAAATGGCTGGTTTCACTTAACGTTTTATGAAATAATATAACTATTAATGAGTTTTAATTTATTTACATCTAAAATTATGTGGGAAAGAAATTTGTTTGTAAAGGCAATGAAAACAAATACAAAAAACAAACGAACACTTTGAATAATTAATTTTAGTTATTTTAAAAAAATTATTACGTTATTTAATATTTTTTTTGTTTTGTTTCATATTGATTTACTGATATTCAAGATTATTTTTTTATAATATTAAAAATTAAGTTAATCAAATATTAAAATATTTAAACATAACTTTAAAATTAGTAAAAATAAATAGTGCATGAAATGTGCATGCACTCGTGCACCATTCACATTATGCTTCTCAGGATTGGAGTTGAACTAGTTTGAAGAAAAATATTGGTGTATTATACAATATTAGCTCAACTAAAGTAATTCTGTAGCAACAACTAAAATTTTGTTCAATTGACAAAATGTTTCAAACATTTGAAAAATTCTTTATAAAACGTTAAATACGTTTTGTCGAATGCAATAAATTTGAGTTGAGTTTAAGTGGTTTTTTTCTACCGTTTAAGTTTTATGTAAGACTGTAGAGGTATTGAATATCGGTCCCTCGAAACAGGTAACATTTTTTGCCTCGATTACTAACAATCTACCTCAAACTATTCAGTAAATTTTCCGTATAAGATTAATTGTTTGAATGAAATTATTTAATATGGTGAAGGTGAGTGACTACTGACAAGGCATTTGTTATGAAGGGTAATTCAAACTCAGTAATTGAGATTCGAACCACTGTCCCACACATATCAAATTTACCTTGACAGAAATTTTCATAGTTGTTTTCATTTTTCCTTTACACATGGTTTCTTATACTCAATCCAGAGTCATCATCTACTATAGTTTCCGTTAAAAAAATTATAATCCTAAAACAGTTGTGTGATATTTCCCAATGTAGTTTCCTATGTTCAATTTGTGATCGTTGGTTGCTATAAAATTAGCATAGAACAGTTGTATAATAACTTGCGCTATTCCCATGTAGATGTCCTACAATCGTTTCAAAGTCAATTTTTCTGCTTATAATTATCTTCCCATTTTGGTACCAGATATTAGTAAAGAGTTTTTTTTAGTGGGGACAAATAATTAACGAAAGGGAAAAAATAATTCGCCAACGTTCGTTAGTTTTTTGCCTATAAATACGCCTAGCCGCGTATAGAGGGACTCTTACTCGATGTTTTGCCGAGAAAAACAACACAGCTGATTTTTTTAAGTTTTGACGTCTGAAACAAAAAGTCAAAAAAATAGCGGCAGATGTTATTTTTGGTTCTGGAAGAATTTTTTTGGGTGTTCTGGAAGATACTGGAGAACCACACCCAGCAATGGTATTGATTGTTTTATTCAGAGGTAATGTAGAGTGGATATTGTTAACCATCTGTGATATAAATCAAATTAAACTTGACCTTATTCGATTATTAAAATCTGTGATACAAATTAAATGAAATTGTTGTGATATTCAAATAACTTTTACATTTATTCAATTACTTAAATCTGTGATATATACTAAATTATTAATCTTTACATTGATTCGAATACTAAGAACTGTGATAGTAATTAATAAACTTTACTTTATCTCGCATGTTAAAATTTGTGTTGTACAATAGAAAAATTTACAATATTCGTGTCGCTAACAAAAAATAGTAATTAGTAAAATTATAAACATCAAAAGAAATCATTTGTTGATCCTTAGTTAATTTTATTGGAATAAGATCATAAATAATTAGCATAATTTAAATTAAAATAACTGTTCTTATATCTAATTATAACCTAAAATAAATAATAAAGGAACATTACGATAAATTCACATATGTTATTGCTAAGCCTATTCATCTCAATACGGGGTGTTATCGATCAAATACAATAAAAAGAAAGATTTGTAAAACAAAAAAAAACTAAAATAAAATGCCATACTTACTGATCCGGTCCAGCCTTGGGAACAGCCGAGGAGAAATTATAATAACGCCACGTTATAAGGGGCAGCTATCCCGTGAAATACTGATTTTGTTGGCGGCCGAGGAACATGACGGGCTAGGGTGAGACAAGGAAGGTAGAGACACGGGAATCGTCCACAACATGAGATGAGTCGTTTAAATTTCTTTCTTTTATGTACGGTTATATAGGTGTGTGTATAGGTGTGTATGTCTATAGTTATGCGTGCATGTGTGTATGTATGCGGGCGAATGTGTGTATATGGATATGAGGATGTGGGTATGTATGAGCGAGTGTATTTGTTGCATGCGTTCGTATAAAATCTGAATTCCGAGAATATATGTAGTAAATTCCGTCTAAATTTAATTAAATTATTTTCATTAAACATTGGTGAACCTGATTGTGATGCGTGTACACCTATTGAAATAATTTTTGGTAACGAGTTCTTCGCGGTAATTGGAAAAATATTTATATTAAGCCCAAAAAGACAGGCAGGTTAGAACATATAATTGCAAGTATATTGACTTTCCTCACTTTAAGCTAACAAAAACATCATTAAACTAAATTGGTTATAACCAACAATGTGCAATTACCATGATAATGTCGAAAAACCTTTAATCATGCTGTTAAATATTGAACTACGTTCAATCATCGGAACATGTGCCTTATTAGTAAAATAAATAAAATCAAAATTTCGGCTATAATGATAATGAATAGTAACATTTTGATCAAATCACTTCAATAATGAATCCAATGCGTATGTGAAAGCTTATGCGATTCGTCAACAGTTAATTGAAATTTTATGTTTACTTAAACTTAATTTAAAGTGAACAAAAATTTTACTCCAAAGTGATTAAATAATAAAGACTGGTTTTATATTATTATTATAATTTGGTGCAGCTTTGCATTTGACCTTATTTAAAGTATGGGGTTTTCAGCAGCATTACCAGGTCGTGCGATGGATGGTTCCTTGCTTTCTAGACCAGATGCAGAATTACGACTTACTGATATAGTGAAACGATGTTTGTTACAACCAGCTAGCGGTGATAAAGAATACTCAATAGCGTTGGCCACAGTATCACAACAAGGGTTAAAAAAAGATCGTGTTGATGTATTTCCGGGTAGCCTTATTTCTAAAGCATGGCGTACAATTATGGATGAAGCATACTTTAGATTACCTACGGGTTATGAGCGTATGAATGTAGTGGTCGATGAGTGGGGTGGTGTGAATGTGCCTATGAGGCTATGGATGGTGTGTATGTGTGGGAGTAGATGAAGTGTGTAAGTGTGGGAATGGATTAAAATTATGGGGTTGGGCGTGGTGATTGTGGTTCTTTCACATACGGGGGTCGCCAGAGTCTGTTTAGTTCACTTGTTTTTCTTCTTTCATCCGTTCTCATCTCATGTTACGCGTACAAGTTCAGTTATTTGTGTTTGAGCAGCAGGTATTCTTCTCTCGACCCCATAGGCTGCAGCTAGACTGGGGCAAAAAAATCATCTCGCTAGGTACGCGACCTGCTATGCCACTTTATTGTTAAGCAATGAAGCAGCGCTTCACTACACATTTAAAATCGCACGAATAAGTTGCCCTTTGTTGCCCTCATCTTACCAACAATTGAACTTTGCTATACATATATGGTATCAGATATGACAAATAGCTGTTATTGGGAAATTTACAATTTTCAGCCAAATTTTAAATTTCATTTGATATTCTTAGATGTGTTTCTGACCAGTCAAATGCACTATGCTGTAGTGCCTGTATTTCTATGACATTGCTTCATATAATTTGTGGCATAGCTCCGACAGGGAACTTTCTGGATCTCGACTGCTATTGTCTATGAAAATTTAACGATATATTTTTTCGATATCTTTTATCTGTATCATTTTTTTCATAACCTTGGTTATTGGTATCAACATCATTGATGGAATTTTTATCAAAGGTTTTGCTGGTTTCATCAAAACCAATTCGCTTTTTTATACTGGAACGCTCTAACGCTGTGGTGAAGGAGAATACTAGTTTAATATTACGAAGCAAAATATCAAATAAGAAGTGATAAAGGACAATTACTATATCTTATTGAAGTAGGTGAAGTGAGCTGGAAGAGCAAGCAGAAGTAAAGTTTAAAGCGAGGCAAGGCGAAGTGAAGTGTGAATAGGAGAAGTTTTTTTTAGTGGAGGCAAGTAAGGAAGGAATTAGTTGGTATAATGGTGGGGAGAGAAATGGATATATATATATGTGAAAAAGAATTATATAGATATGATAGAATAATGGCTTTTAAAGTTGAAGCAACGTCAAAGAATATACTAATGATTCGAGTTTACATGTCTACTAGTGACCATTCGAATAAAGAAGTAACAGAGGTTTTTGATATAATTTGAAACATTTTGGAGACGGAAGTAAAGTGTTGCTGCGAGATAGACATGGGTGATTGGGTTATTGGGGTTGATAGTTGGGCAATATATGGACTGGGAAACAGGAAAGAGAGGGAAGAACGCTTGATTGAAATATGTAACCAAAACGAAGACAACGTGTACAATCGTACGTGTACAAAACGTGTACAATCGTACACGTTATAGAAAGCAGATTGACTTTATTTTGGCCAAAGAAATATACAGCATTGAAGTAGAGACTAATAGTTATATTAACAAATGGAATCTAAAGAAGCAGAAAGCACAAGATTGAATTAAGAAATTAGAGAGACACGAAAATCAACAGAAGAAAAATCAGAAGAGAAATGATATAGAATGAAGACGGATATAAAGTATATGAAGTAGAAGTAGAGCAGCTTCCTTCGCAGTAGAGCAAAGGGCCATATATTCGGTTTCGGTATACTACTCAAGGTGTAGGCTGTAATTCGCTCTCCCACGTAACTGGACTAGCAGCCAAACAAAAAATGTAAACAGTGAAAAACGCCTACTCTATGTTTGACTAGCCCAATCTGCATAGCAGAAAGCGATTAGTGATTTTCCTTGATTAACGTACGAAATGCAATAGTCAATTGTGTTCAGGAAATACTTAGCAACGTGCTTTACAGCAGTGGAGTGCTCCTTGTGGGGATTAGAATTCATCTGAGACGATTTAGAAATCGAGTGAAGAATATCCGGTCTTGTACACAGCCCTATGTATAGAAGAGATCCTATCAATGATTGATAAATAGCAATATTTACCTTGTTACATTCTTCATCACACTGTACGCACTTTGTTAGGATTATACCAGAATTGATTTGTAGTATACATATATGTAGTACATATTCTTAAATGTTCAAAGATAAGAATTCCTCCAGCATTTTTCGAATAGTCTACTTTTGAGTAACTCTTAAAGCTCCATTCTCCCCCTCTCTCAATAATTTTATGCCCTGAAAGTAATTGAGAGCACCTTTGCCCACACAATAACATTTGTTCTTAATTTCTTTCTTCACTCAGATAACAACTTTCAGAGACTTCGAAGCTATCAATATGTCGTCGACATAAACCACCAAAATTGTGAGGCCATTTTTCGAATAATTTCTTACATACAAACAATTCTCAGTTTCGAGTCTCTCGAAGCCCATTCGAACGAACTCCCTCTACGCATAGTTTCATTCCACTCACGACCAGATTGTTTTGGTCCATATAGCGACCTATGAAGTTTGCACACCTTTTTGGGATATTCTTCACTCACAAAATCTTCGGGCTGTTGTATAAAGATCTCATGATGAAGTTGTCTGCTCAAATATGCCCCCACCACATCTATTTTATTTATTTATTTAATAATTTCACATTTTGAGCTACATATTATAATGCATACATGAATACATGAATGAAAACTTATACTAAACCAAACAAAAAAATTTTTTAAAATTATTCATCATGATAGAAGATAAAAGTATCAAAAATTTGAAACATAGATACCACTTAGACAGCTATGTCTGTATTGTGGCACCATCAGAAAGTTTTCTTTTATTGTTAGCAGGTTGTGGAGAAGCAAAGACGAAAAACTAAATTGTTTCATTTTATTAAGCATACGCATAAATAATTTGGTGAATATACATCTCCAACTCCACAGCAACAGAACAACAAACGGATTGTGGAGTATCGGGCAACAGGCGCAAACGTCTCTTCAAAATCAAGTCCTTCCTTCTGGTTGAGACCTTTGGCTACAAGTCTGGCCTTGTACTTTTCAATACTACCATCCTTGTGTCGCTTAATCGCAAAGACCCATTTGCATTTGATAGCCTTGCGGTTTTTTGGCTTATCGGTCTAAACTCAGGTATCTTTCTCTTCCAACTGTGAAATTTCTTTAGCCATTGCCATTTTCCATAGATCACGGTCATCACGTTCTAGTGCTTCCTTGAAATTTTGTGTTGTTAATAATTCAGAGTAAGCAACTGATTTTTTTAAAGCAATTACAAACTCCCCATATCTGTCAGGAAACTCCTTCGTTCGTACCGGTCTTTGACTAACCTCTGGAGTCGGGGTATTTCGAATAACTTGTTGTAGCCATTGCGCATTTTCTGGAACTCCTCTTATCCAACCGAATAAATTGTCTGCACTAGCTCAGCATTTTGAACTTTGACTGTTAATGAAAAAAATATTAGTTCAGGTTCATTCAATTTATCACCTTTATTTTATAAGAATGGATTTTCAATAAACTTCACATCGCGGCTAATGTAGATCGTCTTGTTCTGCAGATTAAAACATCTATAGCCCTTAGATTGCTGATCTTACCCAACAAAAATATTTTCGACACCTCTGGCTTCACACTTTCCGTGACCTAGCTTCTTGTTCAGTAAAACAACTCGTGAACCAAACACCTTCAAATCCGTGACAACAAGCTTTACCTCAAACCAAGGCGTTTAGCGCGTGTAAGGCGTTTTGCCTCCCAGAATCTTTGTTGGACTTCTGTTTCTTAGGTAGACTGCTGTGTTGATTGCTTCCGCCCACAAAAACATGGGTACACCGGACTGCAACATTATGAATCGAGTCATATCTAATGTCGTTCTATTCCCTCGCTCAGCAACTCCGTTCTGTTGTGGAGTATAGGGAATGGTAAGCTGCTGCCGGATGTCACTATTTTCAAGATGCTTCGTGAAATCTTCATTCAAAAACTCACCACCATTGTCAGTTCTGATTGCTTTTATACGTTTGCTACAATGATTCTCGGCAAACGACTGGAACGCTTTGACCTTCTCAAGGGCTTGTGATTTCGTCTTCAAAAAATAAACGAACATCATACGTGAGTAATCATCAGTTGTTTGAAGAAAGTACTTCGATCTACCAGAAGACACTCTCTTCTCATCAGTTCACATAGATCTGCAAGGACAATCTCAAACAACTCCGTACTTCTTGATTTACTTTTTTTTGGAAATAGTTTTTGAACAATGTTTCTCTTCATGCAAATTTCACATTGCAAATCAGATCCGGGATCCGCAAAACCCAAGCCATCGACCATATTTTTGTTCTTAAAATCTTTCAAGCTTCTAACATTTAGATGTCCGTACCTATCATGCCATTTTCGTAGATCAGATCCACCTCTGACAGTTGCCAAGATTTGTTACTTTACTTTGTGTACGTACAAATCATCTTTTCTAAAACCTCTGCGAATCAATTTTTCATCATGTCTTCTCAAGTTCATTGTGTCAATTGATGTCTGGACCTTCAATCCACTTGCAGTCGCTTTAGGTATCGATAGGAAATTCAACTTCGCATCTGGGATGTAATAAACATTCTTCAACTCAATATTCCTTCAGATTTCATGGAACTGCCATACACCAATGTCAATTTGTCCGAGATTGGATTAATTTCAGAAAACATCTTTTTTTTGCTGTATACATGACACGTGCGTCACTATCGAATATCCAGGTGTTGTCCATATTCAATTTGAATGCGCAGAACAATCCGAAAGATATCTTGTGTTCAGATTCTGTTGCTTTCTTCTTCTCATTTGACGGACAATTTTTGAAAAAATGTCCAGTTTTATGACACTTGAAATATTTTAGCGGTTTTTTCTGATTTTCTTTCGAAGAATTTTCACGTTTCTGGTAAAAAGCTCGTTTGTCCTTCGAGACCTCAGTGTTCGTCCTTATTGATTCCACAATCAACTTATTCTTAATTGAATCTAATGGTTGAATTTTCTACTGCGTTATCATTGCAACTTTGAAATTTTCGTAGCTTTTCGGTAAAGCGTTCAACACAATGCTAGAAGCCCCTCAGAAAGATGTTCGTCGAAAGTCTTGATTCGTCCAACAAGAGCAAGAAATGTCTTCAGGGACTCTGTCATTTTCGTTCCATCTTTCAGTTTAATTGTCAACAATTAAGTTGTTAACATCATCAACGTTGCAGGACCCTTAGGCTCAAATACTTCGATCAGCTTATCCCATGTTCCCTTTGTAGTTTCGCATTCGGATATATTACATAATTGTGACGCAAAACGTGATGGTGGCTAACGCTTTAGCATCATTCGTATCCCAATCTTTTTCCTTAGGATTGACAGTATCTTTAGTGTACTTCCACATGTCGTTGTGGATGAGCACCGAACGCATCTGAATATTCCAAGATGGAAAGTTTTCATCGTCCAACTTTTCAATAGCGTATAACGAGAATATTCAGTTACTGTTTTGTCACGCAATTTCAAAAAATTAAATTATTCCCAGGAACTGGGCCCATAACCTATCGGAACAACTAATTGAATCAAAGAATATGTTTTTAATGAAAAAACTTCAGACAAAAAACACAAGCATAAAAAGCAATGCAACTAGGATTATATTATTGATTGACTCTAGAACAGAAGGAAAGGTGGAAGTAAAGAGGGATTATAAAGAAGATAAGTATTAGCTACAATCCTACGAATACAAAATGGAAAGTTTGCAGGAGTTAATGGGATACCAGTGGAGATCTGGAAGTGCTTGTTAGAGAACGATAACGGTTTGAAACAGCTAACAGCATGGTGTCTTAGTATTTATCAGAGAAGAGAATGGTCCTGATCATTGGACGAGGCTTAGAGAAACAAAAATGATCTCACAGCATATAGAAAAAAGGTATAAAGAAATGTAAAAAACATCGTACGATTGGCTTAGTTAAATGCTTGATGAGAGGATGTGATAGAAGGATCTGTAGAAGGAAAGTGGTAAAGAAGAAGAAGGACTAAATGATTGATTATCTAAGAATGGCTAATTTTATTCAGTCTGTGTATATTACACCTAAACCTATTTTAACACGGTAAAAATGCTGCTCGGTTTATCATGGCTACTAAAACAAAAATTTTACAGAGTGTATTTTCCCGTGTAAAAAACTGTTGCAAAAACCAAAATTTAATTTAAAAAAAAACATCGAAGTTAATTAATTTTACCGGATAAAAATTAAAAATGTGTGAACAAAACCGTATAAAAACAGTTTGAGATGTTCTAACAGTAAACGATATACCTATATTTTCTACCTACTTAAAGGTGGGATGAAATGTATAAAATGTTATAACAATCTTGTATCCCACATCATAACAAATTGTAATTACATTTTCTGTTAACGAATTTCAAATTAACATAATTTAATTTAAAAACAAACAATCAACATATTATGAAAATAAAATAGAAAATGTTGTCTTGTTTGTCTAGAGTTAATTTTATGATTTGTCATGCCACATATAAAATGATGTTGCAATAAGAATAAATTAAAGTTCGATTTTTTTAGAGTAAAAAATATTGACACGCTGATGCAATGATAAACTTTGCCTTCAGTTCTGATATTTAGAGAATTATACAATTAAGTTAAGTAAATAATTAAATACTTAAATTCATGACTACTTATTGCCATAACTTAGTAACAGATGTTAGCTCTAGTACATATTTTGCATAACCATATAAAATGCATTGTGAGCGAATTAATCAATCCAGGATCAATTCAGGAGTTAAACGTGTCAATATACCCAAGCATCCTATATAGGCAATTGTTTTCCGGAATGGAATCGAATAAAAATGAATAAAGCAACAAAATTCGCTTCTTTAATTATTTAACCAAAAATATAACAGAATATGGAAATAATTGGAGCAAAAAACCTTAAGAGACTAACTGGTTTTCCACCTTCACAAAATATAAATATTGATAAATGATATAATTTAGCGAAAGTTGAAACGATTGAGATTGCTGATGGTAAATTTTGAAAGTCGGAGAAATTGACATGGTTTTGGGTACATATGTCTACTCATTGATCACGTAAGATCGAGTTAAGAAACTGAACAATGGATCACATATATCCCAATATTTAATATTCGGATGAAATATTTCCGGTTTTTGTCACAAAAACTTCAAAGTTTGTCATACCATCTGTTTCCGTACGTCTTAAAAATAAAATACAATACTTACGGAAAGTGGAAGAATTATCAATACCCAAAATACTCCAGAACGGAATAAAAAAGTGTGAAGGAAATTTTGTAGCAGCAACTGTTAGAAACTTTGATAGTAGATATGTTCCCAAATTGTCGCACTTATCATCTGCCTAAGAGCATTCACTGATTCGTCACTCCTAAAACAATTTGTGGTGTACTATTTAATTGTTATATTCTCATTTCCATTTATTGATTGTTAAATAAATATATTATTCAGAAATATTCCATTTATTAAATAATTTAGTTTTTTACAGTTGAACATCTATATAATAATAATTTGTTTTTAAAAAAAAAGTCAGACAAGTGCGAATAAAATTCGCTCGTCAAGGGTTCCGTGAATGTAAAAGAACACAATATCAAAAACTATTGACAAAAAGTTGTGTTGTAATGTCCTTATATTTCCAGACCATAGACGCATAACAAAATAATTAATGTTTAATCGTAAATGTCAATAGTAAATTACAATCAAATCCACATTGATCAAAAATAACTCAAAAAATGTTACATTAGGTTAAATCTCATCCATAGATGTTTATGGTAACTCAAGAAATATTCACCAGCTTGTAAATGGTTTAAATTTGATTATTTTTTCGGTCAATCAAGTGTTGAAATTTAGGGGGGGTGAAGAGGCTATATACTAAAAATATTTTTTTTCAATAACACAAAAACAGTGCACCGCTAAGTTCTAAAAAAATTGTAATGTTTCTTATATTAAGTGCTCCTTCATATGACACCCCATTCGCTTGGGTCAAAAGTGGTTTTTTACTCTCCCCACACCCATCCAGAAATATAGTTATTTGAGACTTTGCTATGATTTTCATTCAAAATTTACAAATTATCCTGTCTCTGCGAATTTTTTCAAATTTTTCTGTCAATCATGGTCGAAACGTAGGGAGCGAAACGATTTGAAATTTGCACTTTTTTGATAATAACTCAAACACTTTATATCACAAAATTCTAAAAAAATTGCAATGATTTATAAACTAGTTGCACTTTTAAATGACATCTCACTCGCTTGGGTCCAAAAAGATTTTTTTTACCCTCTTTACCCCGGTTCCCTAAACACACTGAAATATAATTATTTGAGACCTCGCTTTAATTTTCATACAAAATTTACTAAATTTCCTAGCTCTGTGAATTTTTTCAAATTTTTCTGTCAATCAGTGTCGAAACGTAGGAGGGGGGGGGGGGAGACGGTCTGAATTTTGCACTTTTTTGTCCATAACTCAAAAACTGTGCACCGCAAAATTCTAAAAAAATTGCAACAAATTTTAAATTAAGTGCTCTTTCAAATGACACCCCACTCGCTTGGGTCAAAAAAATTTTTTTTTACCCTCTTTACACCGGTCCCCTAAACACACTGAAATATAATTATTTGAGACCTCGCTATAATTTTCATACAAAATTTACCAAATTTCCTAACTCTGTGAATTTTTCCAAATTTTTCTGTCAATCAGTGTCGAAACGTAGGGGGGGGGGGGGGAACGGTCTGAAAGTTGCACTTTTTTGAAAATAACTCAAAAACTGTGCATCGCAAAATTCTAAAAAAAATTGCTATGATTTTTAAATAAAGTCCTCTTTCAAATGACACCCCACTTGACCCCATTTTAAATAGTGATTTTACCCCTCCTCATATCCACCCCCTTAATAAATCTAAGTATGAGAATATGACACTTTTTTATATTTTTTATTAAAAACGTACTAATTTTTCTATCATTCCAAATACATTTGAAAATTTTCGATCAGTTAGGTTCGGAGCTAATTGAGGTAAGAAAACACGAAAAAACGTCATTATTCCAAATTATACAAAAAATGGTGAGGTGTAAAATTCCAAAATAAATTTTTAAGGAATACTGAAATGAAGCCCTTTCATTTGATACCCTACTTGAATCTATAAAAAAATATATTTTCTCAAAGGTCACACATCGTACCCCTGTAAACCAAACGAAAACCACTTTAGTTTTATTTGTATCCGTCATTTCATGTGAGCAGATTAGTTTTATACGCACCTCAAATTTCAAGTCCATAGCATTTATAGTTTATGAGATAATCGATATAATGTGAAAAACTCGTTTTACTCTCACCAATAGTGTTCCGTATAAAAAACGGAACCCTAAAAATAAGAGTAACATAACTTGCTTTGGATATCCAAATAATAATACGGATTACTTGGATATCAACTTCAATGAAATAAATCACAATAATAAGATCCGGATACTTTTAACTAAACAAGGGAGTTCAAAATCGCACCCAATTAATTACAAAACATTTTCTTCTTTCTCTCTCTCCCTCTCTCTGTCTTTCTCCAAAACCTTTATCTTAAATTCAATTCATGAAAACATAGTACTCAAATCAACTTATATTTAAAAATTTAAGTTATATTTTAGAATAGGCGGGCAGGTGGTTTAACTCAAAGAAAATATCCGTAACTACAAACAAAAATACCAAGCTTATCAAATTATTTGATCCGCCTTGCTGCAATCTAAATTAGTTCTAAAACATTGTTTTAGAAAGAATGGAATACAACTAAACGGGATTAATTTATAAATTTAAAAAATTCAAGGAATGGGTTCAGCCAATTTTTCAGCCAAAAGTCTTTCAAATTTTTTAAATTATAAAAAAGTAAGAATTTCTTCATTCTTACTTTTAATTCACATCCTGGTTATCAACCATAAGATCATGGGTTTTGGTACATTTGAGAGGGCATATGTATGATTTGTTTTCTATAATTTTTTTACAGTTTAGTGACAAATAATTATTATTTGTTATTTTGTTTATGCAACGTTCCGGATTAAAGATGTTTAGATTAACGATCGATTGATCTACTTTTTTGTAGATCGGATTGTACGGATTTTAGTATTTAAGCAGGTATTTAAAGGCAGAATTAATTAATTGTAATCGAAACGCAATATCGTATACATAAAACCTTGTAAATTAGTTAAATTAACTAAAAACTAATTTTAACTTCTTTAACGAAACCGTAAAAAAATAGTTCGGTTGGATCTGCTAAACTTCTATAACTTATAAAATAAGAGCTACAGTGAACTATAGTGATGTGTGCTATTTAAGTATTAAGTCTACGTATTTCTATGATAGGGATTTTATCTTAAAATTTTGCTGAAGTTTTTTCTTTTCAGTCTCGATTAAAAATAATTGAGTTTTCCTATTACTTTAAAAAATTTATTATAACAAACTACTCGTCTTACGTAATTTGAAAAAGAAAATAAACTTTTCCACAATTACTCAACTTTTCATCATTATTCTGTTTTTTGTTATGGTATTTTATGAGTTATATGCACAAGCGAAAGAAAATTTCCAATATGTTGCTCATCAAAAAAAAAACTTTAAATATTAAATTGAAAAATTCCAAATAAATTGAAAAAATAAATAAATCAAAAGTTTAAACTAAATTTTTTATTATTGAATTAGTTAAAAATAAAATGATGGTATATAAAAGAAAAGAATAAAAAAAAATGATGACCCAGAATTTTCGTTTAAGGATATAAAATTCAATTGAACTATAAATGCATTTATTATGTTAACGTCTTATTTTCTATAAAACCATACAGTGAAAATTCGTCTTAAAGTATCCAAAAATTCAGACATAATATAATATAATAATATAATTTTATGAAAGAAACCGTATAGACTATAGAGGATGTAAAAAGGAACGGAAAATTCATTATTCATAAAAACAAAAGGAAATAATTTTGTTGAATATATTTTCAGTAAATAGAAAATTCTAATCAATTTTTCCTTTTTTTTTACCCTCACGAATAATTTAGATTGAATTGAATGTATGAAAATTTCTTGTTTATTGTTCCTCGTGGATGAACTAAGGTTACAAGATCAAAATAATTTAATTGATTCAATGTAAATAAAAGTTTTTGTTTCAAAAGCGAATAAACAAAGAAATAGTACATTTTTAAAGTTTATCTGCACCAAAAACATATAGTCTGGGAGCCCGCCGACATAAACAGCAACTCATAAATACTCTTCTATAAATTTTTGTGTGGCTTAATTACGCCTAGTCTACCACTTTTTTTTCTCTATCATAATTTTCTTAGCCGCGGCTTTTTCTCTCCAGTAATTTTTAAACTTGTCAATATCGTATTAAGCTAAAAATTTATAGATACTCTATTTTTAAAAAATTTAATACCAAGAGAAATTCATGAATCGCGAGAGAAAAAACTTGTCCGACAAAAATTTCGGTACGTTAAGGGTGTCTACCGAGTGAAACATGTAATAATAATAATTTCGAAAAATTTATGGATAACCACCTGATTTTTATGAAAAATGCTTCAAAAAGATATGTAAAATCACGTACTTACATCGTCCGACAAGACAAATTTACCAATTTTCCAGTCCGACAAGCGGACATTGACATTTTCAAGGTGACCTAAAATTTATTCATAACCGTCGGACAAAAAGAAATTAACATATTATAGAGCAGAACTTACCCTGTAGTACAAGTGGCGGACAAATATTTCGTGCCAAATGAATAGTTCGACAAAAAAACATCGATCGACAACATCATTTCAATATTTTATTTTTTTCAAGTTCATAAATAATTTTAGTCTCATTAATTACAATAATAAATGAATGGTAAGGAATGTGAATAGTTAATAACATGTATTAAACTAATAATAGGAACATTTTATTAACAATTTCATTAAAAAAAAGTCCAAGCGGCACGTATATCCGCTAGAAATAGGTAGATTTCGAGATCAGACAGTTTTGTGTGCCAGTAGAATCAGATGTATCAGATTAGTTTAAACAAAACAAACTAATTTCAAACAGATATCGAACAAATTTTAAAAAGAAAATTAGCTACCTACAAGCAAAATTATATCTATCCAATTTTGCAACAAACAAATATCAAATCTACCACAGAACATGTGTGTGGCAATTTATGACACAAACCTACTCTATATCATATGTCGTCCAATTACTGCAAAATATCAAAATACATAGTTTATTTCTAAGAAAAAAAATTAATTTCTTCTATTCAAATCTTTTATTTTTTTGACTGTTATAAGGTTGACATTGACTGTTATAAGGTTTTTGGAAATTGTAGTTGGGGGGATTGCTGCAAACTTTTTTGTTGAAGCCAAGAACTTCCCGTAAGATCAAAAAGTAACCAGTTACTGGATAAGGTATACTTCAGCGGTCAGCTTTCCGGTGTACGCAGCAGATTTTATAAATTTTTAAATTAAATATTTACGTCTGATTACCGATGACACCGCTGTTTTTTTGGCTCGAAAAATCATAAATCGCACAGAGAAACTGAACGTAAGTTTTTTTTTCGGATGTCTTTGCAAGAACATTCTGAATTTTTAATTTTTCTATCCAATTTTGATACTTCCGTCGAATATAACATAGACTGAATGATAAGTTTAAAATTGATTATTTCGGGAAAATTACCGGTGAGATCTAAATTGTTTGATTCCAATCGATGCATGAACGTTTGTTCTGTAATATATTTTACAAACCGACGTAAATCTTTGATTTCATAAATGTTGTTTACATCCTTAATAGCAATTATAAAATATAAATAAAAAAGATCAAAAAAGAATTTCATCAAAAAATTTTAAGCTTCATAAAATCTATAATTTCCATGCGTCGGACTGGAAAATCGGAGAGTATATCGTGTCCGACAATTAAACAATTGGATTCTACATACTTTTTTTTAGTAATCCTGTAAAAAACAGCTGGTTATGTGGAAGTATGCTGTATTTACGCTCACAAACGTAAATACTGTAAACCTTCGCGGATTTTCAATTGAAAAATAACAATTTGTTCGATTTTTATGAAAATGGTAATATTTTACTGTCGGACAACTTGTTCACCTCGTTGTAAGCTTCATTTAACAGCAAAAAATCGAAAGCGGAAATTGTTATGAATAAATTTTAGGTCGCCGTGAAAATGTCAATGTCCGCTTGTCAGACTGGAAAATTGGCAAATCTGTCTTGTCGGACGATGTAAGGACGTGATCTTACATTCCTTTTTGAAGCATTTTTCATAAAAATCAGGTGGTTATCCATAAATTTTTCGAAATTATTATTATTACATGTTTCACTCGGTAGACACCCTTAACGTACCGAAATTTTTGTCGGACAAGTTTTTTCTCTCTCGATTCATGAATTTCTCTTGGTATTAAATTTTTTAAAAATAGAGTATCTATAAATTTTTAGCTTAATACGATATTGACAAGTTTAAAAATTACTGGAGAGAAAAAGCCGCGGCTAAGAAAATTATGATAGAGAAAAAAAAGTGGTAGACTAGGCGTAATTAAGCCACACAAAAAATTATAGAAGAGTATTTATGAGTTGCTGTTTATGTCGGCGGGCTCCCAGACTAATAATTCAGTGACAAAAGCTAGTTTCTCTTAACCTAAAAAACCCGAAACCCGAAATAAAAGGGGGCTAGACTGTGGTTTTTTATTAGTTCACTTGTTGGTTTAGCAGCGACTTTAATTTATCTCAGAACGAGACGGCTTTTCAAATGAATATCACAACAAAATTGGTAACTGTCAATAACGGAATATAACAAAAATAAGCGTCTGACAACTAAAGTCAAACATAAAACTTTACCGAACCGCCAAATCCAGGAAAAATTGAAATATTTAATATTATTATTTCGTTAAACACAAATATTGTTGGATTACACTAAAACCACAAACACCCATCTCCAACATACACACTAAATCCCAACCATTCTAACACAGTGAAATATTTATCTCATAACAATTCGTATTGATTTTGTAGCCAACTTAAAACACACACTTACAACATTTAACCTAAAAAGCAAAAATATATAAAAAAAAATTACCGTCTTTCATTGTACTTTTTCCTTCCATATCTGATTTTCCATTTTCAACTTAATGCTTCTTTATTCAATGGAAAAACAATAGCGAAATTTTCCCTGTTACATTTATATCTTAAAACTCTTGGATTCTGCTTTTACTTTTCCTTTATTCTTGCAACAAATTTTTGAGGTTTCCATTTTTATAGGATTTTGATTTTTTTGTTTGTTATATTAAGCTTTTTTCTGTTCGTGTCATTAATTATATAACAATTAAAGATTTGCAGGTGAAATGTAACAGAAATTGTAGGTTGAATATAAGCTTTATATATTATTGCTCAGTGGCATATAGTACTTTTATTCATTGTGTTTCGCTCTAGAATTTTTTACAAAATAACTTCATTTCATATTAACCACTTTAAAAAATTTCTTAAGATTAAAATTTAGAACAAAAAAGGTTAAATTTAATTCGTCTTATTTTTCAGAGTTTTAATTTGTAATTAATTCCTTTATGTTAAATAATTTGGAACAGCTACTAAAGACAAACGATAAAATTAGTTTCTTTTTCGTTCTATGTTTGAAATGGAATTTTATTTCGTTTTATAAAATCAATTATATCGAATAGGATTAGAACTAAAATTAGTAATCAAAGAAAGATTTAAGAAACAATAAATTACGATTAACTGTTACATCTTCGGTGATATATTACTTTTGTAATTAAATAAAGAAAAAAAACAGATATTTTAATTTTTAGAAACGAAAATTATATCCTTGATCCTATTTCTATTCTTCGACAAATTATTTTTCTACTGTCAGGTTGTCATGTGAACTCGTATTCGTTTTATTCTATTTCGAAAACGAAAAAATAATCATCATCCCACAACATTCAATTGTGAAACAATCCTACATGGATCCAACATAACAAACGAAACATAAAAAATGACCAACCCTTAAATTCTAAATTACGTCTTTATAAATAATTCATTTCATTAAAAATTAATCTCGATAATAGAGAAAGAAAAAAACGATTTACATAAACAAAAAATAAAGAAAATCTCAAGGATAAGTAAGATACACAAAACAGAATATATCTTAAGAATAAGAAAATCAAATAATCTATCGATCATTCATTCCATCATTCACACCCTTGAATCGTCATTTATACGTATTATTATATAAAGTTGAGATCATTAATAAAATTAATTGCGTATGAAACATACCTAATTATTTGAAATTCTAGATATTCTAGGAAAAGTTGATATGTAGCTGGTCAAAAAGAGAATTTTATTCGTGACCAAAGTTTATGGTGTTAACTATTAAAAGACTATATGTAATTATTTGTATTTTTTAACGCTAGGATTGTCAAAGAGCTACAACAAAAAAGCAAGGAGGAGTACACCGCAAGGATATCATACATAATTATTACTTTTAGCAATAAAAAGTATAGTATGTATCGCTATAATTCTTACAGAATCGAATTATCAAAAGTATATTAAAATCATAATATACTATGACTTGTATTCAATTTTTTTTTAATAAAACGTGTTGTGTAGCACACAGAAAAACGTTTCAAATTCATCTAAACATTCACTAATATCATATAAAATGCTTTCGTAATAATAAATTGATGAATTTTAATTTATTTGCATCTAAAATTATATGTGAAAGAAATTTTTCAGTGAAGATATTAAAAACAAACTGGCACTTTGAATATATAGTTTTAGTGAGTTAAAAAATTATTATATATTTTTAATATTTTTTGTTTACCGTATTTCAGGGCGGTTTAACGATATTAATGTTTATATTTTCATAATACATATAAAGAAAGTTATGAATAATAATATTATTTTCTACACATAAAACAAATATTTATTTTTTTGATTTCTGTGTTTTTTTTTCTGTGATTAAAAAATGGATACAAATGCAATCACACAAATATCCTTTTCTCGGTATGAAAATGTTTGTTGGGTTTGACGAATCATTGAACGATTTAAAAGTGTAATTATTATAAAATTGTATTGAATACGAATGAATTAAAGAACACAATTTTATGATACAAATATTTCTTTAAACTAATTGCCTAAAGATAAGCTGATATATTATTTAATTTTAATTATAAGTTTTATAGACCAGGGTCGATAATTTTTTAACACAAAAAAAATAATAGTAGGATGTAACCCATTAGAAAAGAAGGAGAATATTATAAAAATGAAAGGAAAAATAATTTACGGGCGATCTGAGGTCGGGAAGGGGAAGGGGTGAGTTTTTAAGGGTAAAAAACGGTTTATCTCGATTTCCGGCAAAACTAAAAGTCCTATGGAAAAACGTCGAATGGAAAAGTTGTAGGTAACAAAAAGAATATAACAAGTTTTTGGTTTTTTATTTTTATCTTTTACAAAAAATTTTTTTTCTCACGAAATTTGGTCAAAACTTGCCTTATTATGTCCCAAATACGCTGTAATTTATTTGATTTGAAATATTTATTTTTTCATCTTATTTTGAATTAATATCGACAAAGCACCCTAATTTTCAATCGAAAATTCACCCGTCAAAATATCAGCTTTTTTCAAAAAGTTAGTATGCTTTCTGTTCGTTGAAATCTCTACTTTCCGATGGTGAAAAAAAATAAAATACATTACTATAGTAAATCTTCTCAGAAAATGCAAAAAATGAATTGAATTTTCGATTGAAAATTAGAGTGATTTTTCGATATTAATTCAAAATAAGGGGAAAAAATAAATATTTCAAATCAAATAAATTACAGCGTATTTGGGACATAAAACGGTAAGTTTTGACCAAATTTCGTGAAAAAAAAAAATTTTTGTGAAAGATAAAAATAAAAACCAAAAACTTGGTTTTTTGAAGTTTTCACATAAATTTTGAGGTTATGTGAAAAAAGTGTCTGTACAAAAGTTTTAGATCTTTTTGTTACCTACAACTTTGCCATTTAACTTTTTTCTATAGGACTTTTAGTTTCGCCGGAAATCGAGATAAACCGTTTTTTACCCTTAAAAACTCACCCCTTCCCCTTCCCGACCTCAGATCGCCGTAAATTATTTTTCCTTTCATTTTTATAATATTCTCCTCCTTTTCTAATGGGTGTCATCCTACAATTATTTTTTTCACTTTTTATTATTTTTAAAGGCTTCTACCCTGGTCTATTAACGAAACTAAATGTTTGAAAAATTAAAATATTTTAGTAAAATTGTAGAAAACTTTTTACGAATCATACATTTTCAGCTCATATAATTTAAATTAATTAATTTTGTTCGTGCTATTCCAGATACTTTTTCAATGAGTTTAATAGTTCGTTAACTAATACGAATATATGCTGATGTGAACATATGATTCTAGACAGTTCGTAAAACTCGTAATACTTTCGTAAGGAAATTCATAAAACGTTCAAACTTAGTCGTTTGAAGAGCTTGAAAGAATATAATTTAATTTTTTTGAACTTAAACAAGTGTTAGAAAATTTTTCATGCATATACTTTTGATTAAATTTTTTTCTAAATTTATTTTTTTGCTAGTTAAATTTTTTTTGTTTAGCTTAATTAAATATATAAAATTGGTACATCTAATCACTGTGTCTGATGATGCGTTCTCTGATCTGCAAGTAATTTCCGGTTTTTTATGTAAAAGACTAACATGTCTTGATGGTGAGATCCCTACAGAATGCGAGTGCATTGCAAGGGAGCATAGTCCTCAAACTTGGCATAATCCTGGCAACACAGTATTCTAACAAGATATCGCAGTAAGTAAGACAGGCAGAAGAGTAACGAAAACCATCCACAAAAGCTTGTTGAGACAAAGGTCCTAAGGTTGATAGGTAGCGCTACCCCCGAACTGAAAGATATGAGTAGTCGATATGGAGAGTTGTCGTTTACTAAAAGGATATACGGGTTCTAAGGTTTATCCGAAAATGGCTGTTTCACACTAAAAATTCTGTTCTTATCTGATTCTACTTTCTCTTTCTATCTGTCTATTTGTTTTATCTCATTTATCTGTCCTACCAACATTTGTGCTTGGTTTACAAGTGATAATCGTGGGTTCGAGACTTGGATGGTTTGAATCTTAACTCTGCCATTTATGTAGAGTGCTGTAGAGTGCTGGCAAGGTTTGTCTGACTACTCTGGTTCTTACTATCAAAATATTTATAGAGCTTCAAACGCTGTCTTACCGAAAAGAACTAACGGTATCACAAAGTTAATATAGGTCGTGGGTTCGATTTAATCCAAAAATACTATAATCTGCAAACTAATTACCAATTACTAAAGCAAACTAATTATGAACTCAGATAGGTATTAGAATATTTTTCATATAAATACTTTTGATTAAAGTTTTTCAAATTTTTTTTTGTTTAGCTTAATTAAATATATAGAATTGGTACATATAACGACTGACACTGAGTTTGCGTTCCTCGACCTGAAAGTAATTTCTAGTTTGGTATGTAAAAGACTTATATGTCTTGAAAGTGTGATCCCTACAGAAGGCGAATATTGGAATTATGGTTACCCGATTCTTGTCTGATTCTGTTCTCTATCTATATGTTTTATTTCATTTGTTCTACCAACATCGGTGCTTGGTTTACAAGTTAATACAGGTTGTGGGTTCGAGACTTGGTTGAATCTGAGTTCTGAGTTCGAAGATTTTACTTTCTTTATTTGGACGACCCCTAATGGACTCCTGTTCCATTTAGTAATTGATATGAGGAGCTAGATTTAACTCAGTATGAAAAGTCGAATCAGGACAAAACAAGGATAAGTGAAATTTTATAATTAAAAATTTAAAATAAACATATTAGATATAGTGGTGGTGATGACCTTTGTCCTACATTAATTTGTTTTTAGGTTGTCAGAGTTCTTTTTATTTGCACCAATCATCATTGATACTTATCACGTGCATTTCAGCATTTGTAGTAAGCTGAGGATCTGAGACTGGTAAAAAACAACTCATAAGTTACCTTATGACAACCTTATGACGCGCGTATCCTCAGGCGCGATCCAATCGGATTATCACTATCCCTATAACCCAATAATTTGTAACGGAAATAATTAACCTCTTGATATGGGAAATTATTGTTTTTGGGTCGATTTATTTGTATGTTTTTTGTGTTGCGTATAGGAGGATGGAATGTGTCTGTAAATCCATTTCATACCCAAATTTCCAAATGACAGCGGGTTTTAGTGGGTCAAACCAACTCTTTTGCTCATGATCCTTTTGAGTTCCTGCGGTACCACCAACTAAGAATTTTTTCACGGGACAGGGGTTTATTTTCTTACAGAAATCACAAGAATGTTCAGTCTACGTTTAAACAACTACCATAATATTACAATTGTTACTTAGTAGTTGTGAATATAATTAAGATTGGATATAAATAATAAGATTAAGATAATTATTATTGTTGATGTTTTGTCTTTGATGCACACAACAAATGAGAATAACAAGTTAAAACAAAATGCCACATCTACAGAGGAAGTGAACACGAATGTGATAAAAACTAAGAATCAGAAAGAAACTTTAGTTATAAAAAATGGCACAACGGCATTCGGTGAACACAAGTGTACAAAGTAGGAGAAATAGGAAAGGGGTGGCAAAGAAACAACAAAAGATTATAGCTACGAATCAAAACTATTAATGAGTTACTGAAATTTTCTTTTCCCGAACATCCCTAGTGTAAAAAGAAAAAAATACAAAAATAATAAAAAACGATAGTTGAGAAGTACACAATGGGGTCACCAATTAGCGTAATTGACAATTCACTTTTTCTCAAATTTTTGACTAACTAATAAATTATTACAAAAAATTTCTAAAGTATAGATCATAATTCGATTCGAAAATGACCGTATGTTTGCCATATTTGTAACTCATAATCCAGCTCTTGTCAATAAATTTATTAATAAAGAATTCAATAAATTCGTAACATTTTCTGTTATTTAGTTTCTGATGACATATCACTTGAAACTAAGTTTTTCCAATTATATCTTTCCGATAATCTTATTAAAATTAAAAACTATGATTCAATTTGATTGATTAATGAATAATGATTGATTATTATTTGAAGTTAAATTGAGCTTTAGATTCAAATTTTTGTTTGTATGAATTTTTTTAGGGATTTTATGAAAAACGAAGGAGCTGAAAGGAAAATTGGATGAAAATGTTTCTGTTATTTTATTTCTTTCTTTATTTTTGCTTTGTCATTATTTTTAGATCTATTATAAAGATTTGTATTTGGTGTGTTAAATTTACTTTTTTTTTAATTTGATGTATTGTGTGAGAAAAGGTAAAATTATATTTAAATAAATTTTGAAATACTTTTAGAATATAAAAACCTTTTTTTTGGGTTAATTGAAATTAATCAGAATTTCTGACGGAAAATTGTGTAATATTAATTAATTATATTTTGTTGTTAACCTCATAATCAGATATAGAACGGATTTATAATGTTATGAAAATAACAGTATATTCGTTTAAGAGTTTTATTTTTATTTTGTTTTGTGTTATTAATGTGTTAAAATTAAATAAGGTTTTCTTTGATTTAACATTTATTTTTCTACACGAGAAAACAATTAAATTAAAATAAATGATGTTGTGGAACTTTTGTAACTGAAAACGATTTTTTGTAAAATTGATTATTTTTAATTAAATTTGAGGAATAGGTAAACGTTCTGAATACACTGATATATGTAATTATTGACAGTTTTGGGTGTCTGGCAAGAAGATAACAATATTTGATCTTATTGTTGTACATATTTATTTTTTGATATTCTTAAAGAAATTAAGAGAAATTATGCAAGAGATATGTTTGTAAACGGGATAAACGCATTACTTTTCAATCTGTGGAACACTTAGGCATTGGCACATGGACCATTTTGAAAATTTAAGGATGAAACATTTAAGATAAATAACAGTTTACGCCTGTGAAACAAGGCAAATTTATTTTGTTTTATAAAAAACCAAAACCGCAACAAAAGAGGAGAAATTCGTGACTAATCCGTTTTAGAAGAAAAACAGTGTCAGAGAGGCAATATGCAGAACATAATAGCGTCAAAAAGACAAGTAGCGATTTTGTAGGTCCAGGCATTAATGTTTTAGGAACTGCAGATATAACAATACCATAGATGGCACATAATTTATTTAGATCGCAAGATGGGATCTTGTCCAGAAAGTCTTAGAGGAGATAAACTTTAAAAATGGCAACTACTTTTTTCATTCTGATAAGTTTATGTAAGAATTATACTGACTACGTTTTTAAAGCATTTTTCCTAGACTGGAGTTGATTTTTGAGTAGACTCAGAGTAGAGTAGAGTAGATTTTTGAGTTGACTTTGCAGGTAAGCGACGCTTAGTCAACGACAAGGAAATTTAATCATAACAATCGTTCAAGTAACAAGAGCAAGGTATCATGGTTTCTGAAGTTTTGATTAGATTTCGATATACTATAAACTCACAACTTCAATTGTAAAGTAAAACGATTATACCATATATTGCCACCTTCTGTTGTCTCGCACAATTCCACACCATTTCTCTTTTCCCATATTTTTCAGTAAGATAAATCACTTTCAACTATTCCATAACAAAACACGGTATCATCACCACATTTCTTAATCAATATCCAATGATTATAAATATCATTACACTATATACACTTCCACAACACAAATTCCAAAAATAAAACTAAATCCCCAAAATTAGTGGTTAAACGTAATTAGAAATTCTTTTACTTTTATATAATAAAATTTCGGAAAATCTAATTTTCATTAAAAATATAAATTCAATCTTCTATCTCTTTCTTCTTCTTTCTTTCGTTTATATTTATCCGTTTAGTTATCATCATGGTTTTTTTTTTGTTTGTTTTTAATTTAAAATTTTAAGTAAGACTATTATTTTCTTGATATTAAAATTTATATAGTAAAATTTTTTTTTTGTTATTTTTGTTTTGAAATTTAATTTTAGTTTTTAGTATTATTTGGTTAAGTTTTTCAAAATAAATTAGAACCAAAACAAGGAAGTATAATATAAATAATTTGGAAACAAGAAAACTAATGAGAAAATAGTGTAAGAAGAATATTTGTATGCTATCAAAGTAATTGGAATTGATAGTCACAACTGATAGTGATATTGGTTTGGAAATAAATGTTTATAAATTTAGAATTAGTTTGTAATCATATAAATGGATGTTGATTTTATTAGAATATGGAATATAGTTACTATGAATTGCAACCTTTTGAATTTTTACAACATTTTAGATAACATATTTTAACGGTTATTACAGAATCGTTTCACTAGTCAGTACTAAACAGTTTTAAAATCACAACATATTACAAGTAACTAGAATCGCACAGAGGCCAAAATTCGGCCATTGTAAATATAAATTGTAAATACACTCCCAACAAAATAACTACAACAAAACAAAATAACCGATAAAAATAACCAAAAAACACACCTTTACATTTCCACCAAAAATTTGTTTCGGCACATTTACTGCTCAAGACCTTTCCAACCACACGTTTTGGGGCACCTTTCCAACCACACTTTTAAATGGTACCACAAAAAAGTGCTTACGTATTTATATATATTAGACTGGTCGTTAAAAATTAAATTAACCGAGACACCCTGTAAAAAAAATTCTTTGTGATCAAAAAGTCACGAGGGCATTTTTTTTTTAAATCAAATGAGCACGTGCCGCAAAATTAGCGAAATTGATGTTTTGAAAAATTCGTAGAATTTTTTCAAAAATCATATAAAATATGCAGATTTAAAAAAAGTTTGGAGACAATTTTGTGGATGGGGAAAACAATAGTTCTCATGATATTTTAAAAATGAATTTGTAAGTTTTCGAGAAAGTCCAAATTTTCTTTTTATGCTAAAGAATAAAATGTATAAAAAAATAATCGTGGCCAAAAAATCAAAATTAGAACTTTTTTGTCAAAATTTTCATAATTTACATCAAAATATCATCAGTAATGGTTTTAGGAATGGGAAGGTTTTAGGAATAAAATGATTTGAACCTTTTTGTAGAAAATTAAATTTTTTTCAAAAATTATTATCTGTTTTTTTTTTTAAATCTGCATATTTTATGATATATTAACGATTTTATCCAAAAATCAACTTCGATGATTTTGCGGCACGTGTTCTTTTGATTTAAAGAAAAATAATGCCCTCGTCGTGTTTTGACCAAAAAAAAATTGTTTAGGGGGCGTCCCGGAAAATTTAATTTTTAACGACCAGTCTTATATGTATATAGATTCTTACAATATGGTACGGTGCACTGCTTACAGAATCTTTAAATTTTTATAAACTTTACAATTTAAATATTTCAATTGCAGTATATTTGTTTGGAGGAACGAAGGAGTATGGTTAAATTGGTCATTTTTGATTTTATTTAAAAAATTGTGAAATGCAAAATTAGGTTAAAAATATTTAACTGAAGTAACGCCTGCATAGCAACTAGTGCTATGTTGCTACAAATGACAACACCCTACTTGTTTGGTTTAAACTCGTTTTTCTTTTCCACCTCAATTTCACTATCTCAAAAATAGAATTGAGCACTGACCATATTACACACAATACTATATTTTTCGTTCAAACTTACCATATTTCCGATAATTTTTTTTCTAAAATTGGAAGATTCAGGAACTATAGAAATAGTGATATTTGTATATGTACAGTAGGGTAGGGAACTTCTGAACGAGCAGCATCGATTTGCCTGAAAATTTGGAATTAAGCTCAATTTACTCTCCACTTTAAAATCTACTCTAGAAATATGCGATTTTTATTTTTAGGGGTGAAAACTACCCCTTATTGTCAAAACTAATTAAACTACAAATTAAATCATAACAGAGTGAAATAAAGTTCACATGAGTTGTATAAAAGTTGTTAGATATTCTGAAATATAGTATTTATGATTTTTCATAATACCTCAACCCTTAAAAACCACCCCATATTATGATTACATTAAAAAAAGTTAGTTAAAAGCGACGAACTTATTTTTTTTAATTTTACATTAAATCTAAATTTTGGATTTTTGAGATCAATTAAACTCAAGTAAGTAAAGAAGTAATTGGAATTTTTTTAACTTCAAAGCTATGGTTCGAAGTTTCTCAGAAAAAAACTCCAATTCACATTTTTTTCGTGTTTCGGATGGGATTCGAACCTACCCTCGTCAGTGCCCGGCTCGAATCCTTGGGCAGACACGCTATCAACCGCCGTTGAGGCGATGACAATTTCAAAGTTAAGTTGAATTTTTCCACTGTCATTAGACTCCATATTATGGAAATGTTTTTACATTATATGGGATTTTTTGCATTAAATTTAAATGTTGTTTCATTAATATTTAGGACATTGAATCCTTATGAGAACTATCATCACTGTCAATCTCCTCCTCTTCTTGATATAAAATTGAAGCACTATTATGACAGCAAAAAAACCCAATTTTTACACAGCTACACAATGCGCCACATCCTTTTTTGCAATTACAGAAAATCATTTTTAAAAGGTTTTCCACTGGCATTTTTTGCGTTGTGATGGGTTGCAAAGACAATTCTTATGATTCTCTGGCAGTAAATTTTTGTGAACGACAGTTTCCTTCTACCACCTTCGTACTTTGTTTATAATAACTGTTAAATACAACAGTAATATTATTACCAAAATTCCTTTTCAAATAGTAGATGTATTCCTAGAAAATTGATGTAAATGTTCCATTTATTGGCAATTTAATTCTATACAAAAGCCTATACCATCGATAATGTTTTCAGAACTATCTTTATCTAAGGTGATTTCAAGTGGTTTGAATAACGAATACAATGAAGCTTTAGTTGCTTTACTCATCCCCACTTCATCAAAAAAAGAAAGCGAGTACGGCGCTTATTCAAATTTTAAATAATATTCCAATTTATTGTCACTTTTTTTCATGACGCAAATTCTTTGGAACAATAATAGCGGATCGCCAATCTTCAATCTACTATTGATTTCATGCAGTAAGGAAAATATTTTATCTTTTTTGGATTGTTTAATTTCACCAAAAATTTTATCGTTGTGCTTTCATTGCTTTAATCCCAACAACCAGTGCATTGTAACAATTTATCTCATCTGTCCCAATCAATCCGGTGACAATATTTCTCAAATTAGCAATATCTTCAAATGAATTGTGTTCTATAATTAAAATTCTCGTAGCGTCAGAACATCTTTTATATCTCTTTTAATCCTAGAATCTCTTGAATCTATATGTTGGTGACCCTTACTGAATTCCAAATCACAAATTTTCTCAAAACAATCAATGATAATATCCAAACATCCAAGCTACCATTAATAATGTTGAGTAGATGGCATTCAAACAGTTCTACGGGTGTGATGAGTCTGCTGCCGAGCCGGGCTGTCTATTTTCTCCCCTCTATGCTGCAGCAGTGCTCTCAAAAATGGTACCTCCGTGCGTAACAATTGAATGCAAAATGCCGTAATGTACATACATCAGTGCTCCAATGAATGAGCCTAAATGCCTAAATGCCGAAAATAAATTGGGTTTTTATCAATACTCCCCTTACTTTTAAGGCTAGGGGATCCCTAAGAACACCATTTTGTAGAGAATTTTAAGAACTTTAATAATCTTTACTATAAATCTCTTTCGATGCCTTCATTTTTAAAAACTGTGAGCTGCAAGGGGACAAAGAGCAACACATACTTTGAATGGCCGTGTCTTATTATTTTTTGACTTATAAAAACAAAATAAAAGTAAAATTATTAGCAAAAAAGAGTTCATATTTGCATTTTAGAAGTTTTCACACATCATTATTAGTTTTTGAGTAATTTGAGAAAAATGAAAATTTTTGAGAAATAAAGAAAACTCTCTTTTCACTTTAACCCCAATTTTTTTAAATCTAAACCTCCCAAACCGGTTAAAGTTGAATGTATTTCTGGTTCATAAATAAAGTAAATTGTAAATGGGTAACGATTAGTTTCAAATAGGTGGGCTATAACGTCGGTGTTTTCGTTGCTTTTCAGGCCACAAAAAATAAAAAGGGATTTCATTTTTGTTATATTATAACTTGTCCTAGTTTCAATGCAAGGGAATTTTATTAGTAGTCATTTTAAAGGTTTTAAGGTTTTTCAAAAAAGATTTAACGACTTTTTCCGAAATAAAGAACCGTTTTACCGTTATTTGAAGTTGAATGTTTGCATTCGATGAACAACAGTCTACGTTCAGCAAGCCGTAACTCAATTAGTACTGGGTTTACAGTAACAATAAAAAACCCAATCTCTCTTGTTTCTTACAACCGATCTCTTGTTTCAAACAACGAACCAATCTCGGGCCAGTACGGGCGAAACAAGCCTTGGAGGGTTAGCTTTGGGCCAGTTGTAAATGACTATACTGAACCAAGGTTCAGTTTATTATATTACGCGTTATGAACCGGTCTAATGCTTTGTAAACATGTGCTGGCCATATTACGCTTGGGCCGTTTGAAAATGTTAAGCCTGTGCCAACCCCATAAAAGCTATGGCGCGGTCTTGGCCCAGGCTTTGCCCCTTAGCTTTTTCTTACCGGGTGAGCTACAGTATTGTTTAAGATAATTTTCTCGAAAAATGTTAGCTTTTTGAGTTATTCGGAAAAAGAGTGAAGAGCTTGCGTTTTTTATGAAAATACCTCAAAAACTATTAAATTTTCGAAAAAAATCCATATAACATTAAATCCTTAAAATTCACACTTCTATTGATCGATTTTTAGCATAAAATTTTTAACCGCTGAGATGGGGTGGTAATCAACCCCAGAGTAAAAGCGCACATCGTCGTAGGATAGATTTTGATCTTTGAGCTATTCCATACATACTGTCAAAATTTCAAGCAAATTTATGCTGCTTCAAAGAATTCGGAGCCGAAAACCGTCAATTACTGGACTAGTGGTCGAGGTTGAGGAAACGCAAAATTAAAAAAAATTTATACGGAAATGTCTCAAGCAGTAATTGAATTGTTTCACGGGATGTATGTGAGATGCTTGTGACACCGTGTTGTTGAAACCACATATTTGCACACAACCACATATCAACATCATCCAATTTTGGCAGAAAGAATTGTGTTATCATGTCCCGATATCGGACATTAGTAACAGTCACTGTTTGAACAGCCTCATTTTCAAAAACTCATTGTCCAATGATATGCTTCAAACAGTGACACGTTGTGAATGCATTTGTTATTTGACAAACACACGTGGGTTCTCCCAAACATGGCAAGTTTGGTGATTAACACAGTCATCAAGCAGAAAATGTGCTTCAACGCTTATGGTGATTTTGCTCGAAAAATCAGCATCAATTTGTTGATGTTCAATAATCCAATAATTCAAGTTGTTTTGTAAATAAAATTTTTTAAGCGTTGGAGACACAGATCTTTTGTGACTATACGCTGTAAAGAGCCTGTTGAAATACAATTCTTGTCCACGACACCAAATTGATATTTTGGGATTTTCACCAACACTCTCACACACTGGTTCAATATTGACATTTGAACGGCTTGTTTTTGGACGACCAGTGGGTTTAGCGTCTCCAATTAATACAGTCTTCCTGAATTTTTAATTAATCTATTGGTTGAGAAAGTTGAAACATTTTTCCGGCCATATTTTGTATGAAAACTTTAGTTCGAACTGTGGCCGTCAAACTTTCATTTTGTTTAGATATTGTTCAATAACGAAAACAGGTTGTTGTATCGTTTAATGGTTTACTTTTTCCAACACTAATCTCTCAGTTGTCATTTTGCATTTTTTCAGGTTTGCCAACAATTTACTGCGAAAATTGCAGCAAATGCAGCTTTAAGACACTGTTTGGCTGATTGTGCTTAATTATTAATTAGAATTTGAGAAAATATTTTCATTAATTTAACTTTTTTCATTTTATTAGCTAATTTTTTGAAAAATCCTCAACTCTTTTAAGATTCTACCGTTTTACTATAAGTTGGTAAAATCAATAACAGTAGCTTTGCCTTTGCACATAACAAAAAAAAGGAAGTTCAAAAACTAAAACCCGACTACTGAAAAATGAAGCTCTAAAAAAATAAAACAAGAAAATACTCTTATCTGAAATTGTTATGTACAATATAAACTATTCAATATTTATTGTCTATTGAATAAACAACTCACACATAAATAATTTTAAAAAATTTAATACATATTCATTGTAATTTTCAGAGGATAGCCGTAGTCGTATGCCACCTACCCTAACAAAACAATACATTCTAAGAGTATAGTAAGTGATCATCCGCTGTAGTGCATCATGCTATACGTCTCTCTTCAGCACTCTTTAGATGTATAGCGTGATGCACTTTGCCCTAAAGCCGATAATCGCTTACTATTGCTAGAATGTATTGTTTTGTTAGGGTAGGTGGCATACGACTACGGCTATCCTTTGAAAATCACTATGAATTTATTAAAATTATTTATGTGTAAGTTGTTTATTCAATAGACAATAAATATTGAATAGTTTATATTGTACATAACAATTTCAGATAAGAGTATTTTCTTGTTTTATTTTTTTAGAGCGTGATTTTTCAGTAGTCGGGTTTTAGTTTTTGAACTTCATTTTTTATTTAATTTATTTTGGGGTTATAATTTTGTGATAAAGTAATTGCATATCCACTTTAAATTTTTTGTTTAGGGTTTTTGTTTTATATGTACATAGGTTAGCTTTATAGGTAATATACCAAACTTACTCATAGGTTTATGTTTCGAAACTTGTAAGATTTCTTAACCTTTTCAATTCCTCAAGAGATCGTGAGTCATGAGCATTTTTCAGCATGATCCAAGGAACAAATAAATAATTCATCTACAGACCTGACTCTGGTGAGGGCCACATAGGGCTCACCTTTAGCGAATAATGGCTTCGCCAAATCAATAACTGCTTTATATAGAGTGAACCCTTGCAACTTGTGCACACTAGCTGCCCAAGAAAGGATTAACGGTAACATTTTACGTTGATTTTTTTTAGTTTGTGATCAAGCGTTAATTTCTAAAAATTATATCCATTCATATTAGTGTGTGTCTAAATTTTCGATTTTGGCTATGTATTTTATAAATGTCAAATTGCTTTTTCATTTATTTTAACTCTTTCTGATGATTTACTCAATATTAGACCAATTGGTTACAATCAATTCACTCGATTATAAAGCGACTTACAATACTTAAAACATCGAAACGATGATCTTAAATGTAATTGTGAGGACACTTTGATAGCTGTGGTAGCTCACATACGTTATCGTGTACACAATGATACAACAGTATTTACTATTGAAATAAACAAAAGGGCCACGATCATCCAATAAGAGTGCTAGCCATTATGAAATTATTCCCAATTATCGGATGCAGCCAAGCAAAGTCACCAGTTAAAGGTAACATGTATATTTTTGAAATGTGCTAATTAAGTCCTTTCATTTGATACCAAACACGGCATCATTAAATTAAATTTTTTTTAGGTCATGACCTTATGTCCTCTAGGCGCTGCCATTTTCCATTTATTGTATCGTCAATAAGCCTATAACCAGCAGAAGATCAAAACGCTTCAAACGATACCTCATTTGTCAAATTGTGATTCGTAGTTTAGAAGTTATGAGGGGACAGATGAACATACATACACACATACATCACGACCAACCACATAACCCGTCTTTTCGTAGTAATAAACATATTCTAGCTTACTGAAAAATAAAAGTTTTAAGTCAAAGCGATATATACTGAACAAGTTGACTAGCATCAAAAAGCTTAATTTTAGCATACAAATACTTTGGTTTTAGTTGAGTTGTGTACTTTGTTGATGACACTCACCTGCAAAGAAAAGAAAAAATATATATTAATGTATAGATAATTGCAGGTCGACGGCAATAACAGCTAACAACATTGTCACCGTTAACATGATGGTATGTGTTTGAATAAATAAAACAAAGTGATTTTGGTTGGAAAAATTAAGGCATAAGGTATTTATGAGCAATTTCACACAAGTTCAGCAAATTTTTGGGAAATTTTGACTTGACCCCTTTCAATTTTAATTATTTTTTGATTACAAATAATCTTTCATAAATAAAAAATACTAGTTCTCTTAGAATTTTTTTTTTCGACCAGGGGTCTTCACAGGGTGCCCCTCAATTTTTTGTTATTTTGTGATGTGAGTGCATTTTGTCGAGCGATTGTAGAAAAACTACTCAATCGATTTTCATAAATGAAATGTCGCTGAATGGGTATTAGAACAAAGTTTTTAAAAATGTACACTGTTAATTTTTTGAAATAATTTTTAACGGTGTAACATAAGAAAAGATGGCACAGCCTCCTTTTTTTTTAAACTAAATTGACGCTTATTTTATATCTAACTACTTGTGAAAGTTTAGGACACGTGTTATTTTTTATTTTAAATATAAAATTCGTTGTGCATATGACTGTCGGGAATCAGTTTTCTTTGTTCTGAAGGAAAATTATAAAAATGGCGTTATAAACTAAGAGATTTTTTTTATGTTAAATATCAAATATTTTATTATTAAATGAACTTTTTAAAATATTACAAAAATTACATATGCACAATAAAGAAAATATGAGCAATTTCAGTCAAATTTAGCAAAATTCTGCGACATTTTGACTCGACCCTTTTTAATTTGGTTTATTTTTTGTTTATAGATAGCCTTTGATAAATGAAAAATACGACTTCTCGTAGAACTTTTTTTTCCACCAGGGGCGCCTGGAAAATTTTTTGAAATGGTACATTGATAGTTTTTACTTCAATAACTGGAAGAAAGATTACTAAATGATTTTGACGTTAAAGGAATCCTTCAAGTTATATATCAACAATGGAATACCACTTATTGATGCAATTTTGATACTTTAATAGAAACTGCAGAAGAATTTATGAAAAAATTTGTTTACCGTTTACAAATTTTGATACCACACAACTTTATAGCAAAATTACAATCTACATTTATTGAAGAAAGAAAAGAAAAATAAGAAACTCAAAAATTTCATTCTTTTGTACCATTTAATACTAAGACAATTGCAAAAATGTTTTCCAACTCAAAAGAATCTTTTGAATGTAAAATAAGTAAATAATTTTTATCAACTATATTTATTTTCTTTAACCTACATATATAATTTGTATGATATTTTAAAAAGTTTATTCAATAATAAAATATTTGTAATTTAATGTTAAAACACAATCTTTTACTTTATGATTCCATAATAACATAATACGAACATAATACTTCTAGCGTGGCCCATCATATGAATGAAAACCAACATACAATAGACGATACTAACTCAAAAATTATTAAAAATGTTTATCAGAAATGGAAACTAGATGCATATGAGTCTTATCACATCACAAAAACAACAAATAAAATGAATTTAGAGGACGCACCAATCATTTCACCACTATTTCAAATTTCGGAAAAACCAGGAAACTATTAATGAAGCCATAAACATTTTAAGAATAATTTTTTTTTTAATTTTTTTTTTTTTTTTTTCTCAATTTATGACATTACTTTAGAGTTAACTTACTTCCCTTTTTTTGTGTCTTTTGTTGTTTTTAGCTGTTTTGTTTTATTGTTTAATCTTAGGTTACTTCCCCATTTTATTACTGATACTTATCTTTCAAAAATTGATAATTAGTATAAATAGAACAATTAAAACACTGGATACTTTAGTTGTAAATCCTTTGTTAATGGACTCATAGAGTCCGAAACTAGTCAGGAAATACAAATAAAATTAACGATAAAATTGAAGTTTTGCCTGTTTGTTTTTGTTTTAATTTCTTTTGGGAAAAAATAATAATTAAAGGGTTTTTCTAAAAAATTTGTCGTTAAACAGTGAGTGAAAGTAATAGGTGATTACAATTCGTTAAAAAAAAAGTTTTTATATTCAACAAATATAATTTCATTCATTAACATAATACTTCTCCAGTCAAAAGTTCCTAAATATATTTAGTTATTTATACGGCTTTTTTGTTTGCAGTCGAGACTGTCAAATTATTTTTTATAAGAGTGGCAAGTGATTACTAATAGTGACAAATAAACATTTCCTTTTTTTGTGCCATCTAATACAAATAAAATAATTGCAGAAGTGTTTTCCTATTCAAAAGAAACTTCTGTTTGTAAAATAAGAAACTCATTTTTAACAATTGTATTTATTTTATTTATTGTACTACATATATAATTTTTATAATATTTTTAAAAGTTCATTTAATAATAAAATATTTGATATTTAACATAAAAAAAAATCTCGTAGTTTATAACGCCATTTTTATAATTTTCCTTCAGAACAAAAAAAACTAATTCCCGACAGTCATATGTACAACGAATTTTATCTTTAAAACAAAAAATAACGCATGTCCCAAAGAGGCTGTGACATCTTTTCTTATGTTACACCGCTTTTTTCTTATGTTACACCGTTAAAAACTATTTCAAAAAATTAACAGTGTACATGTACAGTGTACTTTGTTCTAATACCTATTCAACGACATATCATTTATGAAAATCGATTGAGTAGTTTTTCTACAATCGCTCGTCAAAATGCACTCACATCACAAAATAACAAAAAATTGAGGGGCACCCCTGGTCGAAAAAAAAAATTCTAAGAGAACTAGTATTTTTTATTTATGAAAGACCATCTATAAACAAAAAATAATCAAAATTGAAAGGGGTCAAGTCAAAAAGTTGTTGAATCTTCGTGAAATTGCTCTTACATTCAAATTGTTTGTGTATAAGTTTTTTTTATTATTTATAATTTTGCTGTATTAAAAAAAAGTAGGACAGATGATATTAAAATTTCCTTTTGAACAATTAACAAAAAAATTTGGAGCTGTAATATATGTAAATCCTAGTCAGATTTAATATAATTTATTGAAAGTCGAATTTTAAATATAGGAATAGAATTAAAGCTGGTCAACGAAATAAACGGGAACGACATCTAATTGTTACTATTATTCAACAATCGCATACACATTTGGCGCAACGAATTTGATTGTATTACATTATTGATATTGCCCAACAATCACCGGTACCATTGGTGCACCGATTTTTGTTATATTATATTATTGTTATTGCTCTACATTTGCGGGTACCATTGGCGCAACGATTTTATTATATTGATTTACTATTCCAATTCAATATTTGCCTGTGACTTTAGCGCAATGATTTTTATTATATCGATTTACTGTTTAAATTCAAAATCTGCCGGTATCACTGTCACAACGATTTGTTGTTTTATTATATTAATGTTATTCACTTTGTTTGGCTAGTATGGAAGACGCAGGAAGAGCTAGATCAAGTACAAATTATGGGTAGAATGAAACAATTTAATTTTTTTAAATGTAATAATTATATTTGATTTGGTGTATGTTATGGTCTTGGTTCCTTCGACTTTTGGAGTCACCAGAATCCCTATTCTTAGCTCATTTGTGTTCGTCATTTTCTGTTTGCGTGCAATGCAGCATTTGTATGAGCTAAGGAAACGCATAATCGAATACACAGACTGTGCTAGCCGGAAATTTAAAATCTTAAGGCACGCAATTCCTCTAATGTTTTTGTAAGTGATTCCACTATCAAGTAAGCACAGTGCTTATTAAACGATTAATTTATTTTCTGTAACGTATGGTATTGTATAACGTTTTTCTTCGAACAGGCGAATTTGTTTACTCTATAGGAGGGATACCACATGAGAAGAAAACACGTAGCACCCCTAGTCACAAGTCATTTGGTCTATTGTAACTATCTGATGTAACGTGAGATTCAAGAGAACGTCCTAATGTGCTTACAGGCTTCATCAACATTTAAAACAGGAATCATTCCGTGAAATTTGACTTTGACAAACTCGAAACGCCTGTTTTATTTACACGTTTTATACAAACTATTTTCATATAATAATTTTCTATTCATTATCTACGTTTATTTTCATCAATTATTAATTATAACATATCACAAAAAAAATAAAATGAACGAGAATTATAATTAATTGATTGTTTTAATTTAATCATTTTTGTCAACATTAGCAAGGAAAGAAAAAAAAGAGGAAAATATGAAAATTTGTGAAAATTATTAATTACAAGTTATCAATGTTTGTGTTATCCACATTCATTCATCGGAACAAAACAGAACGGATGGTTGTATAATAAATTTTCATTTATTATGAATAATAATGTTAAAGTTATGATAAAAGAGTTTTAGATAATGCAAATATTTAAATTTTCTAAATTAACTAAATTAAAATAGTTTTCAATAGAAAATTGGTTGTGGATTAAAATAATTTATGATAGATTATATATAATATTTGCATAGTATTTGTTTGTTTATCGATAAAGATATTCTTATCTTTTACCTTTTTCATGATTTTGTAATAATAATTGCTGAATAAAAGTTTTCATACGAAATAACCACAATCCGTATTGATATACGCAAGAAACATCATAACAAACAAACAAATAAAAAAAAATTGAATTGAAAGTGAATTCAATCTTCTTAAGTTAATCGCATTACAAATTCAAACGTTCGCATAAATCGATTGATTTGATTATTTCACAAGAAAATGGGAAAAAGATTTACATAAATAAGTAAATAAATAAGATACTCATGTTCTTTGGAATTGAAATTGGTCTATATGGAAACCATATAAATTAATATGGATTTTGGGAATGTATGGTATTTTCTATCATGCAGAATGAATTAATTATGATGAATGAAGAAATTTTCGTTTTAAAAGAGATTACGAAACTAAGGCGATTGTCTTATCGAAATTGGGTTATAGCTTACGGATTATAAGTAACGTAATGTTTAATTTTAAAAGTTGAGTTGATTGTTTGGATAACTGAAGATAGATTTTTTTAACATTAAAGTAAATTAAAAATAAAATGTACGTTATCAAATTTCAAGTTCGCAAGCTTTATAATAATTGAGAAAATCGATGTGGAAGGTCAGACAGAAAATTAGAGCTCCCATAAACTTTTAAGGGTACAGACTGTTCTGAAAAAACAAGAAAATATAAATCTCTAACACTAATAATTAGGCAAATCAATCAACCCAAATTTTCAATTCCAACATAGTATCCATAAAATTAAAACAAATCAAAATAAATTATATATTATATTTTTTCCTTCAAAATAATTATTTCCACAATACACTCATTTCATATTAAATAAAAAAAAAATTTAATTGAATTAAAAATTAAATATAATCTATATTCATAAAATGTTTTAAAAATAAAATTAATCTAACTAAAAATGATTAAATATTAAAATCCCTAATTCTTCAAAATATATTTCAACTTTGACTTTGATACACGAAAAAAAAATGTAATCATAAATATTAATTTGAAAAAAAAAAAAAAATTTTTTTTGTTAAATTAAAATTCATGTCAAATTAATCACAATTAATTCAATTTTGTTATTTTTTTGGCTTCATATATTAAAGAAATAAGGGAAATAATTGTGTTCACCCAGAAAATCAAAAATTTAGTTTTATATTTCATGAACCCTTCAGAAGTCGTTTTAATGTCGTTTTGGTAACAATGCTTATATGATTACGGTAAAATTTGGATATAATATGGTATATCATGATTTTATATCTAGACACAGATACTGTGATACTGTGACCTGATAATTTTAGTTTAGTTTTATTTTTTAAATTTCACCGGTTTTCATTAGAGAACGGGTTAAGAAATAATTAAACAGAACTTGAAATTATATGATTATATCTATTGTTGTGGTCGGCATTGTTTTTGTAAGAAAAATAATAATGCAATTGTAGTAGTTTCATGTAATCATGTATAAAGGGATAAAATAACGAAAATCGTTTCAGCTCATTGTCTTGATCTATCAAACACCAGACATGCAGATTTCTATCCCACATTAAAAAGGCGGTGACAATAGACTCAGTACAATACAAAATATTTTGTTGATGCATGCAATCTGTGGACTGTTCTGACTATCATTTATTTATAAATATGACCTGGGTTCATCCATTCTTCAACCTGAAATATTCCCCAAATGTGGACTTGAAAATAGTTAAAAATATTTTATTATTTATAATGATTCATCATTTCATGTAGTCAGAGGATAATTATATGAGTAACTGTCAAAAGAAATTCCCTTTATGATTGTTTGTGGTTTTTTATTGTGGTTTTTACCATTAAATCTTATTTTCTGAGTGTTTTGATCTATCATTACTAATAAACTAAGCGATAGATAGTTATACTTATAACGTTAATTTAAAGAGAAACACGGTAAATTAAGTTCGATCTCCCGGGTAAGAGCAGCTATTATTAAACAACGGACCAATTTCGGGCCAGTATTAGCGAGCCAAGCCTTAGCTAGTAAGCTTTGGTTTCAGTCTGGGCTAGTTGTAAATGCCTACCCGACTAGATCACCTGAAGACTGATCAGGGATGAATCAGGCCTCCTGATCCGGACATGGTTAAAAATCGTCACGCCATATCCATGCCGGATCCATTTCAAAGATCCATTCCGGATCCATTTCAAAGATCCGTTCCGGATCCATTACAAAGATCTATTCCGGATCCATCGTAAAGATCCATGCCGGATCCATTCAACAGTTTCATGTCCGGTCTGGTCAAGAGATCCATACCAGATCCGTTCAAAGGTTTAGAATTAACTTTGTTCTTAAATATTAATTTGACATTAAATAAATGAAAAAAATATTACCATTTTTCCTTAATTTTATTCATAATTTCAAGTACACTTCAAATGCTTATATATTTAAACAGTTAGTTATACCATTAATAACGAATTTAACGAGCAATATTAAATACAGAATGGATCAGGTAAAAATCTAAATTTTGTATTATTATCCAGGGACATCGGATAAGATGAGTTTTTTCGATCAGACACTGATCGTATGACTGGATCAACGAATAAAGTACTGCACGCTGATCAGATAGCCGGATCAACGGATAAAGCACTGCACGCTGATCAGTAACTGATCAGATAGCCGGATCAAGGGAAACGGTACTGTACGCTGATCAGAAACTGATCAGATGGCTGGATCAAGGGAAACGGTACTGTACGCTGATCAGGAACTGATCAGATGGCCGTATTACGGAAAATCTAATCCGGATCTGATCATAATCCGGGTTCCCTGAACTAATTTCCAGTCGGGTAGCTAGACTGAACCAAGGTTCAGTTTACTATATTATGCGTTATTAACCAGTCTAATGCATTGTATAAACAAGTGCAGGCCATGTTATGTTTACTTTTATTTTCATATATGTTACTCTTCCCACAACCTCTTTCCACACATTTAAAGAAGGTCTGGAAAAACAATTGGTTTGGCATACCTGGTCCAAGTCTTATTTGCTAGACATGGCCCAAGCCTGGTTTTCCAGACTTGGCCCCAAGACACCAGTTTGAACATCCCATACAAAGTTGTACAACTAGTCCAGTAATGGTTCATTACTGGCAGCCAGTAATGCAGCAATGGGCGAGTACTGGCAACCACGACTGGGCCATTAACATAATTTTATTGGATGATAACTTCGGACAATAAATGGTTGCCAATCTTGGGCCAAATACTGGCAACCATGACTGGGCCGTTAAAAAAAATATACATTATTATCATATGTAACATTAAACAAATTAAATACAAACTAATTTAAAATAAAATAAAAATGATGGAAAAAATTCAAAACTCCCTATACAACTGATTTAGATGCAAGAATGGCTGAGTAATGGCAAACACCGCCCTGACTCTGCCATTAAAAAAAATATAAAATAATATTTTTTATACATAAATTTAAATAAATTATTTACAAAATAATTAAAATAAAATAGAAATGAAAACAAATTAAAACATACACCAACCTTTTCTTTATTACCATAGTCTTTCAACCGACAAGGCGATAACTAAACTATATGTGAAATTTTTCAAACTATGTATTTCTAAAAGGGATAATACTCTAGTGAAATTTAAAAAAAAATGACATAGATCGGCAAATTCATGGCTACAGTACTAGCACAATAACAATAGCCATGTAATATTTACCATTCATGGCCAGTGCTTGGCCATTCAAAGGTAACAATATACTGGCTATTTTCTGTAAACCATAGATCGGCCGATGATTGGTTCTAGTATTGACCCAGTAACAATAGCCAAGTACTGTTAACCATTAATGGACCAGTGCTTGGCCGTATGTCAATGTCTGACAAAACCTACTTGGGATGTTACGCCTGGCTCAACCTTCAAAAGTTGTGGCGCGGATTTGGCCCCTTAGCTTCTTCTTAACCGGGCTGTGAAGCAGTTTTGGATGTGATTGTTTAATATCATGAGTAGGGAAAGAGTGGATCCCGAACAACAAATTGGGACGCCAAACCATATACTCTCACTTAAACCAGCTGTATGTCAGCCGTGCCGACCGAGGCATCGTTTGGCTAATGGTGATTTTTACCAGTCGCTAACGGCGCAACTCAGAACTCGGTCCCTTCTGTAGTATTGTCACTTACTCGACAGTCTTGCTGACCATTATAGTAGGACCAAACATTTTGGAAAATGTTTTGAAATGAAAACACAACATGAAAAAAGTCAGACAAGTGCGAATAAAATTCGCTCGCCAAAGGTTCAGTGAATGTAAAAGAACACAATATCAAAAATAAATGACAAAAAGTTGTGTTGTAATGTCCTTATATTACCAGACCATAGACGCATTACTAAATAAATTATAATCGTAAATGTGAATAGTAAATTACAATCACATTTACATTGATAATAAAAGCCACACCACTGTTTATCGTAAATGGTTTAAATTTGATTTTTTTCGGTCAATCAAGTGCCGAAATTTAGGGGTGTAAAGAGGCTACATACTAAAAATATTTTTTTCTCCGATAGACAGCAAATATAAATTTTGCACTTATTTCAGTCAGCAAAGTGGCACTTTTCCTGCCTAGGCAGCAAAGCAAGTACTTTGCTGCCTAGGCAGCAAAATAATTAGACTTCATAGAAATAAACAGATATTGCGATTAAAAAAAAAAATTTTTTAATCGATTTTTTTTTTCATTTTTAAAATTTTGCTTTATTTTTAAAGTAATAATTATTAAATTACATATCATTGTAATTAATCGGAGAAAAAATTATATGTTCAACTCGGCAGCAAGGTAGATTGACTGCCTTGGCTGAATTCCTAGCCTCGCTCGCTCGGCTATGAACTATCAGCCGCGGCAGTCAATCTACTACTTTGCTGCCTAGTTAAACAAATAACTATTTTACAATAACACAAAAACTGTGCATTGCGAAATTCTACAAAAATTGTAATGTTTCTTAAATTAGGTGTTCTTTCATATGACACCCCACTCATTTGGAACAAAAATGGTTTTTTACCCTTTCCACCTCCGTCTTCCAAACACACAGAAATATAATTATTTGAGACTTCGCTATGATTTTCATTTACCAAACTTCCTAACTCTGAATTTTTACAAATTTTTCCATCAGTTAGGTTAAAGATTTTCGATCAGTTAGGTTCAGAGCTAATCGAGGTATGAAAACATGCAGAAATGTCATTATTAAAAATTATACAAAAAATGGTGAGATATAAAATTCCAAATTAAATTTTTAATGAATACTGAAATGAAGCTCTTTCATATGATACCCTACTTGAAGTTATAAAAAACTGTATTTACTCAAAGGTCTCATCGCACCCCTATAAACCAAACGAAAACAACTTTAGTTTTACTTTTATCTGTCATCTTATGTGGACAGGCTAGTTTTATAGTATACGAGATAATCGATATAATGTGAAAAACTCGTTCTACTCTCACCAATAGGGTTCGTTATAAAAAACGGAACTCTAAAAATACCAACAGAGCCAGTGAAGACTCTGTGAACCGCAAAACGTTCGCAGAGCTAAACTCTGGTAGTAACTCTATCTCTACTCCGGCAGCTAGTGAAAATCTTCGGGTCTCTAGATTTTTGGGAAAGTTTCCATCTGTTGCCGCCGGCGTTGAAATCTTGGCGACACAGACTCCTGAGACCACTGTAACAGTTGGAGAGAAGAGGAAGAGAAAAAATGCCTGTGGTTCAGTGAGGAGGATAAGGAGGAAATCTCAGGCGATCTTTCTTGGATTCTCACTGCAAACTGGTACAGTAGAGCAGTCTACTACCTCTAGCGGTGCCAAAAACCCCAGTTCGCGTCAAAAGTCGAGTTTTCGTATACGCTTCGTAAAGAGATGGTGAAACAACGCACTATGAGGACTTTAAGCACAAAAGCAAATGGCTCCGGGCTATAATGGCTCGAAGATGCTATCGAGACTGATGACAAAGAAGGGTTGGGACAATCTTGCACCAAACTATGCTAGTGCGGCCAAGAGAGGGCAAGTCGAAATAGTTGCATCAATCGATAGAATAACCAGCCAGGACCGAAGAAATGCAATCCAACAACGCCTATTTAAAATATGCTGAAACAAACCCGAATTCTGCCAACGTTTGAAGGGGCGTCGATGAAAGAATGAAAACTTCACTGTCGATCTCTAATTTCTAAACGATATCTCATTGAACTGGTTGGTGGCAACAATTCCTGGTTGCATTCCATGGGAAGGAGAAAAGATTTTTAAACTCATGTCCTCACTTGCTAAAAAGTTACAGACGAAATCATAAATAATTGGGAAGTCTAATCATTAAACACCGAGTAATCTGTTTTTAATAAAGCGCTGGGACACTCTGTATAACGTGGGTCCAAAAACCAGAACCTGTATAGAGTTTATATCAGGTGATTCTACGGTAAGAATTCCCAAAAACGGAGCAGCTATACGGAGAATAAGTAGAAAATTATTGTATGGCTATATTTAAACGACTCCACTAGTTTCCGCCAACACTGGAATTGGTGTGCGTGGTTGCCTATACCAAAAATAAACACATGGATATCATATTAAGCTGTGATGCCAATTAAATTACGTGGGTTGGAGAAGCACCAATACCAACAGTAAATTAATGTGGAAATACAAAATTATGGAAGAGAGAACACTTTTTCTAATGCCGGACAGCAAGAAACCATACACATTAATATATTTTTTTTTTTAAATAAAAAGTGTTGTGTTATAGGGTTTACAATACGTGTCACAACAACACATAAATACCTTTTAAGACGTAGGGTAGGTCCCACAACAACTTGCGCTCTAAGGTGTTGATGAACGCTTTTTTTAAACCTTTGCGGATTGAAACCACCTGAGACTAAGGATTCCGGCAAACAATTCCATTTGTATGCAGTTCGAACAAAGAAGTCTTTCTGCAATCTGCCAGTATGACAGCGCGGGATCTCGACCGTTTGACTGGTTGCACTAGCCGATTGCCGAGTGAGACGGGGGTAAGAATAAGTTGGTGGTATCATGCTGTTGATTTCATCTGAGCACTGTTGATGACGATATTTGTAAAAAACAAAGAGGTCAGCAACAATGCGACGATATTGTAGGGAATCAAGTTTTGAGCAATTGGTATGGAGTGAAAAATTTTTTGCATCTATTTAGGAGGCCGAGTTTTCTAGACGCGCTTCTTGCCATCGCCATTACATGATCGTTCCAAAGTAGGTCATTTGAAACTGTGACACCCAATAAACGAATGTTTTTACATTCACCTATTGGTTCATCACACATACTGAATAAAATATCGTTGGGGAACTCGGTCTTTGACATGGAAAAAATCCGCTTCTGGAAATAATATGCTCCAGGTCTCTTCTAAAAGACATCTCTCTCTCTCTCTCTGGCGTTTACATCCCATGGAGGGATTTTGCCGTCTGTGCAATCAGCTTCCAATCGTCTCGTTCCATGACCAGTTGACCCCAGTTTCGACATCCTATATCACGAAGGTCTTGGATGATGTCATCACGCCAGCGTTGTCTAGGTCTTCCTCTTCGACGAACACCAGCTGGTTGTTGTTGGGACGCTTTTTTAATCATTCTATCTAATGGTGCCCTTTCTACATGACCAAACCATCTAATCCGGTTAGATTTAATGAATCCGATTACATCGCAGCCTCCAAGAAGCTGTCTGATTTCATGATTCATTCGGATTCTATACTGATTTTCAGCAACTTTACATGGACCATAAATTGTTCGTATGACTTTCCTCTCGAATGTTGATAAAATTCTACAATCGGAGGAAGTCAGTGTCCAGCTTTCGCTTCCAAAGGTAAGCACAGGTCGAATTAATGCTTTGTAAAGTGTGAGTTTGCACGACTGCGAAAGATGTTTAGATCGCAAAAGTTTTGAGTATGCGTAGAAAACTCTGTATGCGGCTGAGACACGAGCTTTAATATCTGCCTGCATGTCATTTGACGATGTTATTACAGACCCGAGGTATTTGAAGTTTTCCACACGTTCCACTTCATAGTCGCCAGTATTCAGATTGCCGGGAGGTTTATTCCTGGATGTTGTTAATAGTTTAGTCTTGCCGGTGTTAATGCATAATCCAAGTCGTTTAGCATTTCTTTCAAGCCGAGAGAGACTATCCTTGATATCGCTTGTTCTACGTCCGAGAAGCACAATATCATCTGCATAGCCAAGAATTTGACTAGATTTGTTAAATATACAGTTTTGTGTCTCAATGCGGCTTTTTCTTATCGCGTACTCAAGCGCCAAATTAAATAGTACGGGTGCGAGTGCATCACCTTGTCGAACACCTGATGTTATATCAAAAGAGTCAGAAACTGACCCTTCGATTACTATTCTACAGTTTGATCCCGATGTTGTGAGTTTGCACAGAGAAACAAGTTTCTCTGGAATACCAAGGCATATGAGTGCAGACCAGAGGTTGTCGCGGATGATGCTATCATATGCTTGCTTGAAATCAACGTAGAGCTGGTGAATACTGATGTTGTACTCCCAACATTTTTCCAGAATCATCCTTAAGGTAAAACATTGATCTGTGGTTGAACGGTTGGGACGAAAACCACACTGATAGTCGCCGATGATAGATTCGGCAAACGGGATGAGCCGAGCGAGTACGACATTAGCTAGTATTTTATATGCAGTGTTCAACAGTGCGATTCCACGATAATTTGCACACTTTAGGCGGTCACCTTTTTTATGTAGCGGAACAATGAGAGCTGTTTTCCATTCAGCAGGTAGTTCTTCTTGGTCCCAGATTGCAAGAATCAGATCATATATACGTGAGACCAGAGCTGCTCCTCTATTCTTAAGTAGTTCTGCAGGGATTCCATCGATACCTGGTGATTTGCCATTTTTTAATTTTTTGATGGCAGCTTCCACTTCTTCTATTGTTGGGTAAGGGACAAAAATCTCCTCACTTGACGGAGCAATTGCTCGAATAGGATGAACTTCGTTCGTCCTATTCAGTAGGTCTTGAAAGTGGGATCGCCATACTTCCAGCACATCACGTTCACTTGTTGTAAGCTCGTTGTTTCCATTTTTGATGGCTGTAGATCTTGGGTGGAAATCTTTGGTCAGATTCCGCGCATTGGCAAAACACTCTTTCGAATTTCCATTAGCCGCATGTTGGTTGATGTTTTCGATACAGCTCTTCATGTGTTCGCGTTTCTTTTTCCGTAGGAGTTTTGCTGAGGCTTTTCTGGCGCATAGATAATCAGTTTGGGAGCTTCGGGTATTTCTTGTTAACCATTTTTCTCGCAGTTTTTGTTTGTGCTCAATGCTTTCGCGGCACTCGTCATCAAACCATTCGTTACGTGATTTCGGTGGTCGTTTTCCGATTGTAGTTTGTGCTGCGGATATGATGGTTGATTGAAGCGTTTGCCATTCTTCTTGTATGTTTAATGGCATCTCAGATGGGATGTCATGCTCTTCTATGTTTTGCGTTACAATTTCCTGATATCTATTCAGTGTTTCCAGGTGTTTAAATGCTTCGACATTCCAGCGCACGGTCTTTTTTGCTTGCCTATTAAATGTAGATGATAATTTGCACTTATACTTAAAGATGACAAGCATATGATCGGTGTCCATATCAGCACCTCTGTATGATCGAACGTCAGTTACACTTGTAGAGTGTCTCTTAGAAATCATGACATGATCGATTTGATTTTCAGTTCTTCCATCATTTGATTTCCACGTTGCTTTGTGGATTCTCTTATGAGGAAAGAAAGTGCTAGATATTACTAGATCATACATCATAGCCAGTTCAGCTGTGCGAAAGCCGTTATTGTTACTAGCATGATGCAAGCTGTTAGGGCCGACATGTGTTTTAAGTTCTGCACTTCTACCAATTTGCGCATTGAAGTCACCTACCACGATTTTTATATCGTGCCGCGGGATGTTATTGATGACTTCTTCGAGTTCTAGGAAGAACAGGTCTTTAATGTCATCTGCTTTGTCTTCAGTAGGTGCATGAACATTGATGATCGTTACATTAAATTTTTGCGTGCGGATTCTCATTGTGCATATCCGCATATTAATTGGGCGAAAGTCGATAACATGTTGATTCACGCGACGATGTGTGAGAAAGCCAACTCCAAATTCTCCTCCGTTTTCATGACCGCAATAGTAGAGAGTGTATCCTTTGGCTGTTTCGTGGATTCCACTCCCTGGCCATCTTAGTTCTTGTAACGCCACTATATCCAGTGTATAGCTATTGATTTGGTTTGTAAGTTTCAGTAGATCTCCTGGTCTTCTAAGGCTTAGCACGTTCCAGGTTCCCATTTTTAAATCGTAGTCCGGGTACAGTTTCCGAGGTCGTTCTAATAGTGAATCCGAGATAATCCGAGGCCTGTGTACAGAATTCATGACAAGTAGTTTTTTACGGAAATGGGGTGTTAGCCCTTCGCCCAACCCAAATTTTCGTGAATGGGTTCGTTCTGCATCTTTAGGTCACCAGAAACAACCTTTTTACATGTTTATATAGCGAGCCGCTTGATCCAAGACAGACGCCCGCTACAAACCGCCCCTAACATGGAGAACAGACGCTTGCTACACGTTTATATAGCGAGCCGCTTGATCCAAGACAGACGCCCGCTCCAAGCCGCCGGAAATTGGAATGGAAATGTTGGCGATTACAGATACAATGATTTTCTAGTAACTTTTGAACAGAGAGTGAAAAACTCGTGATGAAGCTGATTGAGCTTTTTATAGTGAACTGAGGAAGCTTTTCTAAAGGCTATCTTGATTATCAAATAAAAGGTCTTATGAAAAGTACGAGACGATAGAAACTATCACAGACGGTTCTGCAATAATGAGAATTTTTAGCGGCGAAAAATGATTATTTAACAAAACTGGATAATCTAAGATTATCCAACGATACTCACAATTCTTCTAAGGAAGTAACCTATACTTAAATCGCGTAAAATAGTGTAAAACCTAACCAAATGGTCTGAAACGATGGAATACGGGTTACATGGACGAACTATGTGTTGTGCTATCAGCTCCTTTGAGCCATACATATATCCAGGTGCTGGCGGATATGCTCTCAAGTATTTTAGTGTCCGACATAGCTTGACTATGTAGCTTGGTTATGCGCATAAAAATTATATACTGCGACGCGAATAACGTCAGACTGATCAGCCTTTCCTCATACATTTTAAAGCCTTTGGAACAAAATAAACAGAATTTCAACGTAAACTAAACCCAAAATATTTCGTGCATAAATAAAAAACAATAAAAATTAATAAATCTTTGCTGTTGTTTAATAAAACTTTGTGTTTTGATTTTTTTATTTCACGGTCACCAACCGATTCCTTCCTAATCATCGATTTGCCTATTAGTTAAAATTTAGTTTACGCAAAAACGAGTCGTAACACACATTTTACATTTTAGCTATCGTGACTGAAAGTTGAACTTAACACCCGTAAAATAAAAGCCCGTTGCTATATAAAACATTAGTGTAGTTTTCTTTGACGCTTAGAACAAACAAATAAATTATTGTATGAAGTTTATAGAGAAAATCTTGGCATGTTTAGTATAATTTTCAAAATGTCTAGCGAGCTTAAAAAATTCAAAAATTGATTTATACTACAATTTAGTTGTGCAGTTGTGCGTAAAAAGTTGTACATACACTCAGGCTGAAAGGAAGATTACGCCCTTGGATCAATAAAAGCCGTCACTTCGCGATGGGCTTCAATATGAACCGCAGGCGTAATCTTCTACTTTCAGTCCTCGATATGTAAATAACTATTACCTTCTCGTGTACATAATGTACCTAATCGTTAAACCGAATAAGAACGAATCATGGACGTTGTGCTGATTTTTTTCTACAAGTGGGGCATACCAGAATGTGGCATACCCCTCAATGTGACTGCGGAGCTCCACAACAAACCATAAAACACATTGCAACTGTGTGTCCACCTCGACGATACAATGGCGACATCTCAGACATCCAATTCGAAACTCCCGATGTAGTAGCATGGATAGACTCACTCGATGTAAGCATCTAATGTTCAAATGTACTACCCAATGTTCAAATATTTTACGTTTTAAGTTTTAACTAAAAGACGAGCAATCAAATCGATTGTAAGCTCATTTAATGTGTATTTATGTTTTGTTTTATGTAGATTTCATAAGAAAATCTACCTATTTTAAGCTTTATTTTTGTTTTATTTTTGTTTTTAATGTGTCACAACAAAAACCATACGCTAAAATAAAACCTTCTCGTCCGATGGTTAGCAAAATATTCAGGTCGTTACTCGAACATCATTAGAGTTTGGTGAAAAATTCTAACGAATTGTTTTTGATTATACTAAAATTAGGCTAGGTTTGTTTTTACAGAAGTTGGTACTGGACTTCATGGTTTACCATTAATTTAATTACAAAAATAGAAAATTAACCGTCCTTTTGTTGTGTGGTATGCTATTAATATTATTCAAGAAATGATTCTCCTTTGAGTGATTTTTCTTTCCCTGCGGCAATAAAAATTTAGGCCGTCTTATTGTTCTTTGATAACGTTTGAGGATCATAAATGAACTGCCCGTAAAACTAAAGCTGAATTCCGAATAGTGTTAGTGCCAACAATGATCTTACTGAAGCAAACTTTAGAAGCTACAATTACAATTTAAGCGAATAGCTATTGTTTCTCAGATGATTAAAGGTGACCGTGTGTCTGAGTGTTTTAGACATAATTTGAAAATAACATAAAAATATCATCCTGTATAATAATTTGTCTCTCTAAACTTGATTTTTCTAACATGATTTTTATGTATTACGTCAGAAAAAACACCATTCACCAGAGATGCATTTCACATTAATCTTTATTCTCGTTTAGTTTTCCATTACATTAATTGAAAAATTAGTCTCAACTCTCATATAATAACAAAAACAGCAAAGAGATAAACCAAAAAAGAAATACTGGAAAAGAAAAATGTCTATATTTTAAGTTTTATTAGGGTCGAGATCATTGTTCTTTTTAATTAATCAGTCTTTGAAACAAGAAATTTATTACGAAATAAATTTCAAAATAATGGATATTTTGGCGGATTAGTAGAATGAAAGGGGTTCAAAGAATAAAGAATAATTAGGATATCCCAAAGTTGTATTTTTTTGCGTAAGATTAATTTTTTTTTTTCATTTTCATTAAATTATATCTCTTATAAATTAGGTTCTATTGGAAATAATTTATGCAAAAAATTTGATATTTTTTTGCCTTATATTTGTATCAATATTTTATGAGAATTGAATTGGGTAGGATTTAAAAAAAAAACTAAATTTCAAACCCAGCCAATTCTAAGAAAAACAAGGCAACAAAGTAATAAACAACAAAATTCTCAAAATAATTACTTGGTTATTTGATATTTTAAAATAACAGAACGAAAATTTATTTATGTTGAAAAGTAAAAGCTTATTTTTATAAACTCAAAAACAACAAAAACTGACTGAGAAAACCCCATTAAAATATATTAAAAATTATTTGATCTCTGTTATTCTAAAGCTATCAAACAAAACGAATTATACGAAAAAAAAAGAAACTTTATTAATTAAATTGCATCAAATTAAAAATAATTAATAGAACAAAAAATGAAAATATTATAAAGAAACACCATAGAAATATTATTATTAAAAAAAAAACAAAGTAATTTCTTATTACCACAGAAAATATAAAAAAATGGAAATTAAATTAAATTAATATAATTAAAAAAAAATTATAAATGAATATCTTCTCCAAAATCAACCATCTCTTCTCATTCCATGACCACGCTTATTCATTTTCTATACTTTGGAAAATCAACCACTAAACGTAGAAAGAAAAACGGAACTAAAACATCAAGAATTTTATTTTAAGTTCAGCTCTTTGGCTTTTGTCGGTGATGGTTATTATGCTTTTATTTTCGTTTTGAGGAAAATAATTTTTTTTCGACTTAAATAATGTTTGTGCTTTTGTCGTTTTATATTACACGCTTAACATTTTTGTTGTTTTTTTCTTAAATGTATATATAATAATGAGTTGTGAAACAAATCTGTATCAACGGTTATTATATTATTTTCGAAGAAATTAAAATAATTGCTTTTGGTAAATTAGAGATGACAATGTATATGATTTTGGTTGGTAACAAAAATTAAATTTGATATTTTGCGAACTTTGTGTTTAACGTTTTGAAAATTTTGAAGTACATTTTAGGTTCGAAGCAATATTATATATTAATACGCTAAAAAAAAACTTTCTGGAGCCTAAGGCTTTTTTATTCGAATTTTGATTAATTTCAAATTTTCACTGCTAACTGATATTAGTGTAACTTATGTTTTAAAGATTTTTGGGATTTTTCGGATCATAAATAAAAAAGTTATAGACGAATTAAGATGTATTTTTGAATTTAACGGCCCCCGCTATACAATATCAAATGGGATTGCCCAAGTCTTTTCGTTGTTTTTTTATTATTATTATTTAGTATTTTATATTTTCTTGCCAAATTTAAATTTAGTTTATGCATTGATTTAGGAGTGGATTGACGTGTTATTTTTCTTTGTTTTTTTATTATTATTATTTTTCTTTGATTTTCTTTGATTTAATTATTATGGTGTTAATGGTGAAATGAATGTTGTGAATGACTGATAATGGTATGGTATGAGTGAGTTGTAACGTATTCTTTTAGGTAGAAATTACCGAAAGATGATCACCGGGTACTTCTATCACCACGAGATTTAAAGTCTCAGTATCAGGGTTCATAATAGTGATCATTACTTACAAAGAAAAATTTTTAATTTCAGAGTACCCACATGGCAATACAAAATTAAAATGGGAATTAAATCTACTTTCCACTTTATAGCTTACATACGATCGCCCAGAATTAGAGTAAAAAAAAAAGAAATTGGTCATCTTCACTATCAATTCACAACGTTAAAAACACATTATGCAATAATAAAAGGACTCTAAATAATAATAATAATCAAACAACTAACTTTCATTTAATTGTATTATTCAATAGATAAATAAAAAGAAATAAATTACTGTCAATAAATATTTTACGTTAATATGTTAGATTAAATACAAATAACTCACAAATAAAAAATCCAATTTACTTCCGGTAGATGATTCATGTTGTTAATTTTAATCTTGTTCTTCCACGAGTAACCTTCCTTTCAGCAGCTTCATAAAAATTCTTTAACCGTGCACCCTCCAAAATTAAAATATATTCTTCATGCAGCTTCTTCCTTGTATTTTGGTTTGAATTTTATTTTTAATTTATAAATGTTGAGTCGCAGACGTACTTCTTTGGATATATAATATAACTATGCTTCAATTCAATATTGCAAAAACATATCCACACCATGTGATCATCATTCTCATTGGTTAGTATAGTGATTCAAACAGCAATGGCTGTCGACATTTACGTTTAATAATAAAGACACTATATCATTTGTTTCAGCTGAATTTTTGTTTTATTTTATTGTGTTTTTGTTAATACTTTTAACTTTAGCACTTTTAACATTCCAAAAATTTTATTTAGTTCATATATTGTAATATATTTAAAAAAAAATGTACATAGACATAACTATTTATTTTACACATAGGATAAATTATCGTATTGGCTTATATACACATAAATACTCTTAGTCAATACTAAGTATCATCACAAATATATTATTTTTTTTTGTTTAAAAAAGAAGTTAAGGTCAAAATAATTTCTTTTATGATTAATTAAAGTAACTTTGATTTTGTTAAACTGCTTATATTTTTTTTTTATTTTAAAACTTTCTTTTTTTTTATGAACTTCTAGTTCCAAAAATAAATGAATTCACTGGTTCCAAAAATAATCTAATTTATTATGTCATCATTAAGATGATCCTAGCACGTGAATATCACTAAAACTTATGTTACTTGCAACATGTGCATAATTTAAAATTTATTGGGCTGGAACCACAGCCACGCTTGCTAACTTATTTCAAGTTAGAAGCATAGAACTAGTAACAGCTAGCAATAGCTAGTAAGAGAGAGAAGTTGAAAGAAAACCATCTCTTATATTTAATTTTTGCCGGAAACCCGCAAAAATAAATCAAAATTTATCAAAACTAAATTAAATAAAGAATCCCAATTTACTTTGCAGTTTATCGGTAATGTTTATTTAATTAATAGATGGCAATGATAATCCATCTTTATTGCGATCAGCTGTTTTGAATTTAAAAATACAAGCATAACAAAATCAAGAAATTTAATTTGTTTATACATAGAAAAAAAACTCGTAATTCAAATGTAAATAATTATTAACATTGACCTATATATAAATTTGATCCAAAACCATTTCCTCTTTTGCATTTACTACATGTACCGTAACGGTCAATTGATAATCAATAAATTTGATTCACATCTTAATAGGTTTAAATAATTTACAAGTTTAATTTTTATGAATCGAATATTACTCATTTTAACATATCGGTGAGGTAGAATTTTGAAATAGATTCATGAGTATAAGAAAAATAATTTTGTTTCTTGTTGTTGAACAGAAAAGTTTTACCAACTTGGAATCTTGAATAAATTCTATAGAGTTTGGTTATAAGGAACCGAATGCAAACGTTACAGAGTTTATGCATTGATTTAGTTAGTATTTTATATTTTCTTTTCAAATTTCTATTTAGTTTATGCATTGATTTAGGAGTGCATAGACGTGTTATTTTTCTTTGTTTTTTTATTATTATTACTTTTCTTTGATTTTCTTTGATTTGATTATTATGGTGTTAATGGTGAAATGAATGTTGTGAATGAATGATAATGGTATGAGTGAGTTTATGCATTGATTTAGTTAGTATTTTATATTTTCTTTTAACATTTCTATTTAGTTTACGCATTGATTTAGGAGTGGATAGACGTGTTATTTTTCTTTGTTTTTTATTATTACTAGGAGGACCCGGCGTGCTTCGCTACGCTTATAAATAAAGTTTTTGCGTAGAAATTTTGTTGACGTAGAAGCAATGATTTCAAAAAGTGGTAATGAGAAATGCTAGCATATAACTTTTAATTTTTGTTTTTAAATATATGAATGAAAAATAATCATAACTCTAGCTGATCAGTTCGAATATATGAAAAACTCTAGCTGATCAGTTCGGATATATGAAAAATTAGCGGTTATATAAGTTTTCAAGTAAGCTTATTTGATTTCCAACTTATTTGATCGCTAATTTTTCATATATCCGAACTGATCAGCTAGAGTTCTGATTATTTTTCATTCATATATTTAAAAAGAAAAATTAAAAATTATATGCTAGCATTTCTCATTACCACTTTTTGAAAGCATTGCTTGTACGTCAACAAGATGTCTACGCAAAAACTTTATTTATAAGCGTAGCGAAGCACACCGGGCCCTCCTAGTTTATATTAATTTATATAATTTGTTGTGCATTTTTGAGCTTGAAATCAACCAAGCATTTTTTCAAAAATTTGCTATACAATTCATTGCACAAAAAAAGTATTTTTATTGTAGAACAAATTGTAGGACAACAACTTTGTTCTATTGATTATGTGTTTTTGTGTATTTTTTATTCCCATTATAGCAACAATAAAATATTGGTTATTTTGTATATGTGCCACTATTTTTATTTCAATGCCAAAAAATTGAAAAATAAAAAGGATTTATGGTTAAAATTTACTTTCCATGGATCGTGCTTGCAAATATGCAATTTCGCCGTGTCAGGATTATCCGAACTTTTTTAAATTCATCTAACGATTTCTCGTTATAATACTTACTTAATGAAAGAATGGAATAGTGAAATCTCAGAAACTGAATCATCTACTGAATCATCAGGATCAATGTGGTCAATATTCAAAGAAGAAATTTTAAGTTTAAGCCAATCTTCTCATTATCAGATACAAAAAGTCAAGTAATTTATATACATCAAAACCATTTTCTATCTCTAACAAATATGAACAACCAACACAAATAAATCAACCTTGGACAGGAAATTCATCTAATTTAGTAATTAACATTTTAATTTTTTTTCCCAGTTTTAAAAATATAAAAATCACAAAATATTTAGATAATTTAATAGTTTTAGTTCAAAAACAAAATCAAAAATTGATAATTTTATTTTACATTGTATCTAATAAATGACTTAATCAAACAGAATTCCTAGTGTTTTATTAACGAGCATTTTCTATCTTTGTTACTTTTTTATATACATTGGTTCCCCATTACATGATCTCAAATACAGATTCAGTTGAATGAGAAATTAATTTTTTTCTCCGTAAAAGTAGTACCTTTTATCGCGTTATTTCTATTCATATCATAAAAAATTAATCCACATACCAAAACGAAAATCTAAGACTTCAAATTTAACAAATTTTTAAACAACCGTAAACTCGTTTAAATTTGATATTTTGAGAGTTTTTTTAGATGTTTTGCTTTTGAATTTGATATAGAGTAAAAACTGAAATAGGATAATAAGTTGGTTTTTGTGAGTTTTGATTCTTAATATAGAGCAGGAATGGTGATGCTTCTGAAAAGGCATATGGTGGTTACGATTAATTAACTAATTACCTAATTCAGATAAAGTATACAAACAATTATTATATAGCAAATCAAAGAGATGTTCATCTTAAATGTATAACTCTGGTTATCGTTGTTGTTGTGCCCAGCTTATGTTATGTCATAACGTGACTGTCATTAAAGAATTATATATCAAGTTTGTAACATATATCTGTTGTCAAATTCCACAATAGCATTTGTGTGGATAAAATTCCACCTCATAAGCTCAGGATTTTTGTTGTCAATCGAGTTAACGAAATACAAGAGTTAACAACAATTTTTTAATGGAATCATATCGACCCTAAGAAAAGGGTCGATCTATCGATCTTATATCGCAAAGAATTATGTCTAAAGAATTACACTCGATACAAGATTGGTGGTGTGGTCCTGAATTTTCAACTATAAGGCGTCACAGTTTTTCAAATAAACCTAAAGTTATCTATAATTAAGTTCAGTATTTCACTTTTTAAACACTTATTATAAATCAAAAATACTATTTAAGAAAACTCCGTTAAGCTATAAAGGTTATGGAACCAGATAACCTCCCATAATTTGTTTTCTACTATTTCCATACCCTAACGTACTTCCTCGTCTCTTTTGCTCTCAGGAAATTTTTGTGCCAAAGAGTTTTACCGGAGAAAATACTAAAAAGCTATTTACGGATCACTCCAAACTGAGATAAGAAGTAGGCGAAAGAGTTTGTTCAGAACGATTTGTTTTGCAATTGCGATTGCCTAGAAAAAAAATTGTTTCATTTCTATACCTATCCAATGTTTAAAACAAGCTCTAATATTCTTGGGTTATGTTTCTTATGCAGTCTCTTTCTATTTTTGATGTCATTCTATGTTATTTCAAAACGAGCATTAGAATTGATGATCCGAACATCTACATCTTCTAAACATGTCAATTCTTGTAGCAGTTCTAAGGTTTCTTTGTGGGCTAGAATATCTCTTTATGGGTACTGGTACAAACACTTTATGTACCGCTGACTGAGTGGCGCAGCCGATTGTCGAGGTATCAGTTTCATTTTCGGTATCTTGTCATCCGTACGAACATTTTTTAAATGCCATTATCAGCTGATGAAAAATCTAACAAAAAATTGGTTTTTCTTTTTCACGTGATGTAACTTAATTTAACGCGATTTCAAAATTTTATACAATAATTTTTCAATATTGGAGTGGTAATATAGAGTGACTTTTAAGCTAGTGATTATCCCGAAGATGGAGTTTTTATCTTACTTTAAAGCTCCAGAGAATATTTAAACATTTACTAGTGAGTCTGAACTCTGAGCGAGGTCTGAGCTCTTTTCCTCAATCAATGAATGTAAATTTGAACCCCTTACCCATTACATTAGAAAAATCTGGATAACAAACACAATTTTTGAGATTTAATTTGTCAGTGTTATTATGAGCGACCCGGTCTTTAAAATTTAAAGTTCTGACAATTCTGAACAACCTTTTAGTTCATCATAATATACAGCACGAAAACGCTGATTAATTTTTTGGGGGCCAATTTTAGCTTTGTCGCTACAACCACTGGATCAAGGTTTTATTTAATATAAATTATTGAATAATATCCAATTAGTAGACATCGATGCATCCTGCATTCAACACTGCTCGGATTTCACCAACATATACACGCTCGATACTAGCGTTAAAAGCATCAAGACAAGCAACTTTGAATTGAGGTTCATCTAGGTAGTAGAACCGTAATATATTTATTATGCACTAGTGTGTAATGACATAATAAACAATCTAATACTGTCATCTCGGTATGCTCGTGTTTTCGTACTCTTAAAATATTGATATTATTCTGTGCTCGTAATACAATACTGAATAAACTATAATTTAATTAACTCTTTTCTTTACATACGAAACGTAATTTTCACGTGTAAACAGAATGAGATGTACAAAATTTTAAGAAACGTGAACGCTATAGATGATGTAAGCTAGTTTACAAACAAAATTTTGCTGTCTCTGAATAAAAATGTTACATACTCATTGGAGCAATAATGCAATAATTGATGATCGCAGTTGTATTTGATCGAGAACTCATTGGAATTTATTTAGATTTTCAGACACCTCAAAAATTTTGTGACTGAGAGAGAGTTCAATTGGAAAGAGTCTATAAATTGGTGCAATCAATTTAATACGTACGGATTCGAAATTGGATTTCAATATCCAATATTAAACCGCATGATGCTACGCTAAGAGGGGAAAGAAACACTGTTGCAGATGCTTCTTACGATTGGAGGATGCAAAATATCGTTAAAATTGAATCAAACCTACGATTGGGAGCGGAATTTTCAGAAGAGAAGAAAGTGCTGAACAAGAAGAGAAGAAATGTTAAACAAGGGTAAAAAGTTATATATACGCTTTAAAAAATGACAGTACCTGGTACAAATTCAACATTGTACTCCAGCTGGAGTAAGCAGGAGTACAACGGTCTAGGAAATAAAACACGAAAGTTTTTTTGACATGAGAACTAAAATACTTGGCTAAGTTGGGGAATTTTCAATGGCCGAATCTTTTTTCCATCATAAAAAGTACTTTTCACAGCCCACGAAGCTCTCGTACCACAGTCAACGATACTCAATAGTACATTATGATGCAAGGGCGTAAAGCTAAAGATTTTGGACGTATGTGGAGTTTGTAGATCGAAGCGCTAGCCGAGATTTGCACCCACATGAAATCCAACATAGCTCGCCGCAAGGAAAATATTAAAAAAAAATGTTTATTCTAAATCAAAATTATAAATTTGAATGAATTTTAAGATAAAAATATGTCAACTATCAACTTTTGACAAAAAATTTGTTTTTTTTTTTCAAAATAATTGTATAACTGTGACAACAAAAAAATAACAAATATTTTAATTGGATAATGAAATTTTGAATTAAATGAGCTTTGATAAAAGTTTCTATTTTTATAGAATTTAAACAAATACAAATGTTTTTTACTTTTTTGGACGTAATTATGACAATAAAATATATGGTTAGAAAGTCTTTAAGGCCGCAAATCCCAGTAATAAAGCACCACTTTAATACGTAGGCGAATAAAAAAGCATTTTATACTTCCTATGAATAATGAACTATTTTGCGCTTACTTAGATTTGTGTAAAACATACCCATATTCGGCTTCTATTACTTAACGGCCTCTATTCCTTTTCGTCCTCTAGTTATTACTTTACGCCTTCTCAATGTTACTTTACGTCCTCTTTTTGTTACATTACGCCCTCTTGTAGGAAAAATAAATAATGTGGTATGTACTACCGGTGTAAAGTTAATTTCAGCCCTAGCGAGCTGTTGTTGAGTCAATTTCAACCCTAGCGATCAAATTTTCGCCCGAGCTAAAATGTATCACTTTACACCCTTGGTACATAAATAAGAATTTCACTGCAACCAAGAGAAAAAAAATACTTTTAACGGCCGGCGGTAACTAAAAAGTAGTTTTTGTTACCGGAACTGCAAGCAGGTTTTACCCTTTTTAGATTTTTTTCTTAACTAAAATAAAAAAATCAGACAAGTGCGAATATAATTCGCTCGTTGAGGGTTCCGTGTATATAATATTTGAAAAAATAACAGTTTTTGTTAGTATAGTTTCACGTTGGGTTGCATCTTACCTAAAACTGTTTATGGTGGCTGAGTGATTTAGTATTTATGGCCATTTATGGTGACAGTTGAGTGATTAGTCTACTGAACATTGAGGAGATCGGTATACGAACAGGATTTGAACTCCAGCTAGTTGAGCATTCAATCACAATGACTGCAAAGCTAAAACGAAGTGATGGTGGCTATTATTTTTCTGCACTGGTGGTACTGTATCAGACTTAACGAAAAGAACAGATCCCCAACCTCGATTTACTTGAGTGTAACAAGTTTCTGGCAGAATTCAACAATTTCAAAAATGTTTGCAATTAGTGATCAACCTCAAATTTTTTAATTTTTTCTTGTGTAATGTTCGAAGTTAAGGGGGGTGGGGAGGGACAGGAAATCTTTTTCACATTTTTAAACATAACTCAAAAACTGCGCTTTTGAAAATTACAAAAAAATTGTTTTAAACTAGAAAAAAATTAACCTTTCATATGACACTCGACAAGGTCAAAAACAATTTTTTTTTCAAAATTTCCACTCTCAACCCCCTCAAAATAACATTTTAAATGATGAGCGGACCGCTGTAGTTTTCGTTCAATCTTTAAAACTTTGGTTAAGGAGTGGGGGGACAGAAAAAACATCCGTTTTTGCCTTTAGGCAATATCTAAAAAACTAAGCAGCCTAAAAATCATTGAAATTTTTTTTTTGAAATATTTTGATCTTCTTCGATTTTTCTAAACCAAACTCGATTCCTTAAAAAAACTTTTGTTTTACTATCTCCGTATCTATGTTCATATAGTATAGATAAAAACAAATATTTTAATTTTTTTTTGTTATCAGTAGGCCTGGGAAAATACGTTTAAAAACTGTAGAAAATTTCAACTTGATAGCACTTATAGTTTGTGAGTAAATCGATTATGTAGAAATTCGGACGGACACCGAAGTCTTACCAATAGGGTACCGTTTTTACTTTTTTAAAGTATGGAGCCCTTATTAATATTGCACATGTCTTCTATGCAAATTGTAAACTTGTAAGAAATACCAATTTCATTTACTCCTTCAGTACTACATAGTTGCTCGTAATACGTAATTTACGCACAAACTAGGTTCGGATCAAGCCGATAGATTAAGCCTATCTTACAGGAACTTTTTTCTTATCCATGTCATTATCTTTTACAACTGATAACAACAAAGGGCTTATTCCTTGTTCAATAACAAACGTTATACAAATACTTAAGTTTCAGAAGTGAAAAGCAAAATAAATTTTTTTTTTTTTCCGTATTCAATTTTCCTGGTTTTTATATTTTTTTTTAAGGAAAATAGTTGTTCAGGAATAGATATTGTGACTGCTCCACTTTTCTTTTATTTGCTATAAAAAAAAATAACATCATCATTTGTTGTTTAAAGATAAAATTTATATGTGTTAGAAAAGTAAGGCAAAAAAAAGTTCAATTTGACATCATCATTTTGTGTAATAATATTGGGAATAGAATATAAGATATAACCCCTGAACCCCTCTATCTATCTATACCAGTAACAAAGAAGTTTCTCGTTTATTATGTTCAGTTGTGTGAAAAGAATATAAATTTTTTTTCCAGCTTTATATCTTTTTATTTATTTTATTTTTTGGAAAAATAAAAAATTATTTTTCCAAAAAGTTCGATCTGTTTTTTATGAGGACGTTTTGTGCCATTAGTTATGGTGGAAATGACGTTGGATTTTAGTATTTTGTCGTTTATTTATTAATTTGTTGGTTTTTTTCGTATAGATATATCGTTTCAAACACATATTTTTTTTGTTTGATAACGTTATGTGATTTGTGCCTTGTACGATTGTAATTTCTAATATATTCAAGGGGTTTTCGTTTATTATTCTTCTTGTTAGTGTATTTGGTTTATTATTTTATTTATTGGTTTGTGTTAAATTAGAAATAAAAATATTTGTTGTATTGTATGATTATTTTCTAATATATGTTTAGAATATGAAATTTTATTCGTTTTTGTGGGTTTCGGTTATAGAAATCATGAAAATTTTTATTTTACTTTGGTTTCGATAGGAAAAATGATTTGATTCTAATTATGAATTTAAGAAAATATAAAAATAATTATAATTTGAGATTAATTAAATTTCGTGACTTGATAGTTACTCTCTGTAAAAGAAGGGGGTTTTGTCAGACAGATAACACGGTCTAGGAAAGTAAAGAAACAATCTAATGTATAACACAAAACTTTAAATAATTTCATTAAAACATATCAAACTCACATAAAATTATACCAACAGCTTTCCACACCTATAATTATTGCTTTATATATTCAAACCAAACATATTCCAAGAATATCAACTATTTGAACAAACATATGCGATTTTTTTTGTGTAACAAAATTGAATAGAATATTTTAATAAAAGTAACAAAGAAACAAAAACGTAACATCATTCCTGATGGATTCAAATTCAACCAACCTAACAACCATATACAAAATTTATGAAAAAATTTTAAAGTAAAACGAATAAAATATTCAAATTAGTTCATGAAAAAAATAGAATTTTCTTTAAATAACTAAAATAAAATTTTCATTAAAAACAAACAATAAAAAAAAAAGAAAATATGAAAATGAAAATTTATAAAGTTTTTAGAAAATTTGTTGTTGTTTTACTCTTTTTCTTCATTACTTACAAATGGTAGATGTTAAAATTTTCTTAAAGAAAAAAAATATGTAAAGAAGGTAGACGGAAAATTTGTTGAATTTTTATTTTGATTTTCGGATGGTCTTTCTTGATTTTTCATGAAATTGATTTTTTGGGGAATTTTTATTAAATAAGTAAATTCCAATGATTTAATTTCGAAAATAAAAATTAATTGATTTGACTGAAAAATTTCATTTATTGTATTTACATAGCGTTTTTGGATCTAATTTATTTTTGCAGGAATATAACTGATACTGCAAGCTTGCAGGAATATAACCGCTACTGCAAGTATTCCTACTGCAATAATTCTGAGCCAACTATCTAAATTTCAACCCTCTTTCTGATCAAAACTACAGCAAAAAGGCTTCCTTAACAGAAAAAGTTCGATATGAATATTAAATGCTAAAACAAGCATCTAGAGCCGCAAGCTAAAATTACCTATATAAATCACTGTGAGTTTTTGTAATGCTCGTGTTAATGTGATAATTCTCAAACGTAGGAGCATTGTAAACAGTATTAAATTAACTGACACTCAGCTAGCAACTTGAATTAAAAAATAGAAATGTCTTCTCTCTTTCGCGAATGGCACAAAAACCCAAAAATGACTACATGTGAGTCATAAGCCTATAATGCCTATTTAAAGTGCCAACAGTTGTATGCCAATATTTCATTCCAAATCCAGTTATACTCTTAATTTTATAGAGTTTATCCCCACGATTTACAAACTGGACTGAGATCAAATATTCAAACATTACAATATAGCGTGGAACAGAAGTCGAGAAAAGATCTTGGACCCATAAAACCCAATGACTCTACAGCTCTGTAATCAAATTGATCACTGTCAAGTGCAATCAACCGGAAATTTGTAGGAAAGTCCAAAGAATGGTTTGGTTGCTCACATTTGGGGCGTTACGAACCAAAACCGTTTTACCCCGAACAGCCCCTCGGATCAGTACTACGTCACAATGGATCGGTAGTCACATCGGACACTTCAAAATCATGTATGAGACAGGACTCAACTAAAAACACATTGACTGATCTCTCCTAAAAAGGGCTCTAAAAAGAGTTTTAGTACTCTGATGCCTTCCAGGAAAACTTAATCAGACTTTCGAATCATGATCAGACTTTCTTCAGAATAGGATTTCAGGAGAATCTGTAAACCTTCTTACTGTTTAGGATTTTCCAGGAGAAGTATGCATAGTTGGTTGTGAGAGAAGTAGTAATTTTTACGGATAGCTCTAATAACGATGCAAGAGTGGGAGTGGTCTTCTCAAAACAGTCAAACATTCATATCTATTTCGTCCTCCAAAATACCGCAGTAAACATCAAGCCGAAGTGGTTTGCAATAAATGATGCTCGAAATGGTTGGAGCATCATGTACTAACACATAAGGAGATCACCATCTATGTACACTCAAGCTGCATTGGAATTGCTAGACTCAGCAGAAACGATGTAAAAAGTGACACTAAGCTGCCGCTCATTTCTGAACGAGGTAGCCAAGCAGTTTGTTATCCAAATTATATAGGTACCGGATCAAAGTGGCGTATAGTGGAAGGACATGCTAGACCTGGAATTAAAGTGGATCTCCTACCAGAGAGGACGCCGTAGACTAGTTAATTGATACTCTTAAACAATTAACTTATTATGGAATACCTGCATAATCGATAGCCACTGGTCAAAAATCACCAGTGATAACAATCAACCGTATTGCATCTCCCTTGCTCAGTGTACTTGATGGAATGTTAAACAGAATTAGTTATATGAATGAGATAGTTTTATCTTTTATTCTGTTCTACAACGGTTAATGCAAATCATGTTAATAGTTGTCAAAGAGAAATACTTTGTTTTGGGTTGGTAAGATACATAAAATGAAACAATTGTTACTAATAATGCTACTGACTTAATACGTTTTAATCGGATTTTTTCTGTGTGGCGTTCATGCTTGATGTAGGAGTAGTACCAGACTAGCTAGCTTTGAATATTTACCACGGTCATTCAAAAAAGCAGTATATTTCCAATGACAGCTGATTTTTAAGGTCGTTTATTTCAGTTCCTCCACTACTCGGGGTTCTGATGTACATTGTTTTAATCATTCCATACTTCGAGCCAGCTCATAGAACATTTCCAAGCAATCCGAAGTGGATACAACCTTTTACATTACGACCCTAACTAAACTAAATTTAAGTCAAACTAAAAAGCATTTTTGAACAAAAAAACTTAAATAAAATGTGGTCACTCATCAACTCTTGACTTAAAATTGTTTTTGTCGATTCAGTTGAATTTTTGAAATTAAATGTTAGCTATATATAAATTAAATTAATTAATAAAAAACTAAATGTGGTTTTTATTGATACTAATAAAAAATCAAAATTAATTAATAAAAAAGAAAGGTAATTCGTCTAGTGTTAAATGTTTGAAAATCAAATATATTTGACATTAAAGTTACCTCTACCATCATTAACATTGTCATTAACATCAGCCATCTCATCACCAAAAACAAATCAAGTAAACACATTTTCTTTAAGAATAATACTTCTAATATGTCGATTTTAGCTTACGATAGGGAGGAGAACGAAACACTGTTTTGACCTTTCCGGGAAAAAATAATGAGTATTGCTTAGTTCGTGATATTTAAAACGGTGATTAAAGATATGTGTTCACATTTTGGTAGTTGTAACCACCCCACTCCTGATGTGGTGTAGCCGGCGTTTAACCGTCACAACCGTGCTCGATATAGAAGCGGTGCCGATCTAACCAGCTTTGAATATTTACCACGGTGATTCGCAACAGCAACATAATTAAGCTGATTTTAAAGGACGAAATTGATTTTAAAGGACGTTTATTACGTCCATTAGTCTACCGCGTGGTTTTTCACTCGCCAGGGTACTAATGTAAATTTTTTAATAATTTAAAACTTCAAACCAGCTCGGAAAACATGTCAAAACCGAGCAATCCGGTTGAAGCGGATACAATATATTACATCAGAACCCTCAAGAAGGTACCTTTTTAAGTCCAACTAAAACAGACTTGAACAAAAATAAATTAAAAAATGTTTGATTAGAAAAAAACACTTAATTTTTTAATTTTGATTTTTGAAATTAAATATTAATTATATATGTAAATTAAATCAACAAATTACTAAAAAAATTAAGTTTCATACAAAATCAAAATTAATTAATTAATAAAAGAAAATTAATTTGTTAGGGAGGAGAATGAACCCCAATTTAACCTTTCCGGAAAAATATTGAGTATTATTTGGTTCATAATATTTAAAACGGTAGGATATATCTTAATTTTGGTAGCTGTATCCACCCCACTCGCTGTGTTGTAGCCGACGTTTAACCGTCACATAGACAGTTAAACCTACTTTCTGAGTTCAATTGCTTTTAGGTAAAGTGAAATAATTAATAGGTTTAATCAAGCGTTTGTTCAATGTACTAATTTCATCAAACAAAAAATTACATATTCAAACATTACAATTATTATAATTTTCATATATTTTTTTCAATTTTGTTGCAAAAATAATAAGATCGATCGGTTTCTTTCCCAACCGTTATAAACCAACTTTAATTCCATATACTTAAACAAAATAAATTTTTTTTATATATTTTCTCTGCATTAACGTCATAAATTTTGGTACATCACGCAATACCAAATCCAATGTAATCGTTCACAAGTGGTTATACATTTTTGTTTCTTTATGCGCTCAACAAAAATTCTATAATTTATCATCAACTTGAAATATATGTAATTTTCCTGTCATCTTTATCATCTTGACCAACATTAAAGAAAAAAAATATTCGTACACAATGTAATAAAAATAACAAAATAATATCCCTATAATAATAATCATTAAAAGAAAAGAAAATCTTGTTAGAGGAAAATAAAAAAAAATGTGAATATGTTTATCTTTTATTATTTATCTCTTCAATAAAGATACATTTCCGATTCTTTTTTTTTAATCTTCCGTCTTCTAATTTAGAATATTATATGAGCAAAAAGACTTTCCTCTACTCTCTAATCAAAAATAAAACGAAAATAATGATTTACGTTATAAAAAGAAAATTGTTTTTCCTTGAATAATTTTTCATTTTATTCTAGGAAAAAAAACAACGAGAATTTGTTTATTCCATCATTGCCGTCGTCATCATATTTTTTTAATATAAATCATTTATTCTTGTCCTCCTTTTTCTGTAATGTGTCGTCGATTGTTCAATTTTTATTATGGTTTCGCTGCAAAAGCTTATCTCTTTCATTTTATGTTGTGTTAAGACTTTTTCCATTTTATCTTTTTCTGTTTCTTTTATATATATTTTGCTCAATGCATAATCCTCATCAATCAATCTTGGTCTTGTTGACGGTGTTGGTTTTTTGTAATTTTTTTTAAAACTTTTGTATTTAATGAAATTAAATTTTTATTATAAAACGTGTCTGGAAGTTATGAACTGATGACATATATTTTGATTTATAGAACGTTTGAATCGTCAGGAGACAAATTCCAAGATTGATAACATCACATGGTAAGCGTTGGTAGTTAGCTTGGACTTTCGGTCTATCGGTATCGGTTAACTTCCATGTTACTACAGTCGCATTTCAGTCGGTATGTCTATATATCAGGTTGTTTAATTGTTTGCCCTTGTCTGTCGTTCTGGTGGCCAGTCTGTATGTCACATTATCTTTAAATACTTAATTGATTTGCATTGATTGTCTTCAAGCTCAAATAATGGACAATCATGACATGATTTTTATGTTAACGGGTGTCTGCCTATAATGAAATAAACACTAGTTCAGTTTATATTGAAAACTTGATATATTTAGCACTAAGAATTTTGTGCGATATTTCGATGCACTCGTATACTAAATATGTATGCGTACAAATATATTGGCACTTATATGAAGTCGCAGCTTTTCGATATTTGTCGGACTTGGGTTGTTCTAAAATTAATAAAATGGAAATATTTCGCTTTATATTTTAAAGAAAGAAATTATTTTGCACTTTACTCCACCAGGCGGACTGTTAGCAACAACGGTACAGTAGACGGGAACGAGGTGAACTGGTGCATGGAGTAAAAATGCCGCAGCTGATGTAACCCTAAATTGAGTTTAACACACTGGGATAAAAAGTTTCAGATACGGGTGATGTTTTAATGCTAGCATACTACTTTGTACCGGAGAGTATCAATCACCAATACCGAGGGATCCATCAGGAAACTGCGGTAAAAATTCTATATCGGTTGACATTTAAAAAAAAAAATCAAACAATTTTTAAGCTGCACAAAAAAATGAGCAAAAGGAACATGCAATTAGTACCAGTGCCAACCCCAATTTTATATGACGATTACCACATATTTTATACTTTCGTTTGGCACGAGTCGAAAAATGTCGATTGCCTGTAAATTTGCTACTACAATTTTTTATTAACTATGGGGGGTGGAAATTTGTTTTAAAACACGAAGGTAAACTTGTCCGACAAAAATGTGTTTGCTATTGTCGAGTCCAACAATTGACATTTTTGTATGTTTGGGTTGTCGGACTCGACAATAGCAAACAAATTTTTGTCGGACAAGGTTGCTCTCATGTTCTGAAACAAATTTCCACCACCCATAGTTAAAAAAAACTGTAGTCGCAAATTTACAAGATCCCGGGCAATCGGCATTTTTCGGAGCTCTCCGAACAAAAAAGCGGCCGAATCGAGGAAAATGGCAGAAGAACAGTCCTCGGACTCGTGCACGGACAGGCGCCTCACGAAGTATAAAATATGTGTATTCATCAAATGAAATCAGCGTGGGTCCAGGGACTAAATCCAGTTTATAGTATAATTAGTATACTGGAAGTGTGTTGTACGACCTTGTAGTTAGAAAGGTGGAATTAAGCTAGGTGCACCGAGATCTATGTTTCATAAAGGATGTTACATAAACGGCAAACAAAATATAGTTAACTTTAAAAGTTCTACTGTCTTTTGTGAATTTGTTGTTGAACGTCGATGGAATTTTAGGAAACAATAAACCAATAGAACTTTCAAAATAACTCTCTTAAATAATTTGATATTATGACAACTTGAACGCTCATTATTTTTTTTTTCTGAATTTTTTTACAGTTGTTAAGATGTAAAAATTTAGCAAAAAACCTTGTGTTCACATTCGTTTCGCAACTATTGTTTTATCCGTTGAAGTTAAAAGAATTGTTTTTTCTAAATTGCAGTTTTTCCTTGTGATAACTTTGTTATCATATCGTAACGTGACTTGTTACGATTGTATGGTTAGTAAAACTCGTCACACACTGAGTGAAACGAGTGAACTTATGTCTGTCGTTTATGTCTTTTTAGGACCTACTGAATCTAAATAAGCAAAATAAATGTATGTCTGTCTGCCGGCAACGAAATCTAAAAACACCGCTAGAGGGATTTCAAAAAATTTTTTTCTAAAAATATGTATACTCTATGGGCAGGCCCGAAAGGACGATGTGTTTGATAACTGTACCGGAAGTGTGTCAAAAAATCAATAAGTGTATGAAAAATAGCAAGTTTTCATATTTTTGGCTTAAAAAATGTTTATTTTCAGTGATAATGAGTAGTAGTAGTAAATTTGATCTGGAGAAATCTGGATGATTGATATCCGTATGTAAGACCTTGATTATTGTTTTAGAAGTATGTAAAAATAAATAGTTTAGTGTGTCATAAGATTGATATTTCGTTTTCCAATTTTTTGAGAAACATATTATGGGAAACATTTCTTCGGGTTTCGACTAGAAATATATAAAACATAAAGTAATTCCTCGAATGTGGAGAAATTTTGATGGTAGATTATTGCATTATAAGTTTGTCAAAAAATTATTGTCAAGTGTGTCAAAAGAAAGATTTTTATTTATTTTTTTACCCAATTTTTTGGAAAAAATAAAATTAATTATTTGTATGACATGAAATTTTATTATTATTATAGAAAATTGTGGCATTATAAACTTATCAAAAATAATGTCAAGTGTGTCAAAAGAATGATTTTCATTTATTTTTTTTAGAAAAAAATAAAATTTGTTATTTGTATGAAATGAAATGTACTGAACCTGAAATTATTATTATTGAGAATTTTATTCCATTATAAGTTTGTCAAAAAAATGATTACATTTATTTTGTTTGCCATTTTTTTTAAAAAAAAAAATTAGCTGTTTGTATGACGTAAATGTAATTGAACATAAAATTGGACATGGAAATTTTTGAATTTGTCATAGTTTTTGAAACATTTTTGGAATTTTGGAAAAAGTTTTAATTTTTGATTGTGTTATAATTTTTGCAATATTTTTAGAATTATGGAAAAAATAGAATTTTTGAATTTGTGAATTTTATATATATATTTTTAGAATTTTGAACAAAGTTTCAATTTTTGATTTGGAGAAACTATGATAAGTGTGGCACGGCCAAAATTTATTTTTTATTACTAAGCGCCAAAACTTAAGAGAAAAATGTTCTACCAAAACTTTGTGAGCTTCTTGGTTCACGAGATACAGGCATTTGAAAAAAAAATCTAATATAGGGTATATGAGGGTAGCTCGGATCGTGTCGAAAGTGGTATAATTGGAAAGGTATTTACAAGACAAGCTCAAATTAAGTGAAAAATTTCCGCGGTCTCTAGATTTTTTGATGCATTTTTTCTCAATTTTTCACTTGTTTTTCATGTTTCATTTAAAGAAACGAAGAATTATTTCTTCGCCACCCCCTCCCTTCCCTTCCCCTCCCTCAGGTTTGCAAGGTCGCAGAAATAATTCATGTATTTTTTTTTTCAATTTCTTTAAATCAAACATGAAAACAGGTGAAAAATTGAGAAAAAATGCATCAAAAAAGCTTGAGCTTGTCTTGTAAGGGCCTTTCTAATGATACCACTTTCGATACGATCCGAGCTACCCTCATATATCCTATATTAGATTTTTTTTTCAAGTGCCTATATCTCGGAACTAAAAAGCTCACAAATTTTTCTCTTAATTTTTGGAGCTTAGTAATAAAAAAATAAATTGAGGCCGTGCCACACTTATCACAGTCGTGCCTTTGATTTTGTAAGAATTTTTGGAATATGTTTAAATTTTGAAAAAATTTAAATTTTTGATTTTATTATAATTCTTGGAATTTTGAAAAAAGTTTCAATTTTTGATATTGTTATAATTTTTGCAATATTTTTAGAATTTTGGAAAAAGTTTGAATTTTTGAATTTTTAAGAATTTTTGGAATATTATTAGAATTTAGAAAAAGATTAAATAAGGTAAGTGTACCATATTACGTGCTATTAAGGATTGTCTCATTTTAGGATGAATTTAAAATTTTTGAGGCAACAGAAATAACATATAAAGTGGTTTATTATAATTATATAGCTGTTTTGTTTACCATGTTGTACATCAAAAAGTTTTAAAATTTGGTGCACTGGTATTTATAAATACTTCAAATGACCTCTGCATTGTCTCTAATTACGTGCTAGAAAATTGACGGTGTAACTAATTCCGTGTTAGTGCGTCCCTAATTGCGTGATATTTAAAGAAATAACTATTTTGTACTTTAAAGAGTTGGACAGAGAAGAATTTTGTTTTCAAAACAATTGCTTTATTTTTTATAACACTTATCTACGTTTATATTATTTATTTTGTCATTCTAAAAACACATAAATGGTAGTGTTATTCAATAAGGTCAAAAACTTACCATGCCTTTTAAATAAGCATAAATAATTAGGCTATCTGGCTGGTCGGATGTTTGGACAGTGAAAATTAGTGCATTGGTAGTGTCAACAGTGTGACTAATAGACATATCTGCTTATAAATGGTTTAGTTTAAGAAACAATGAGTAGAATATAAAACAATAAACTTAAACTTTCACGTTAAGTAAATGGCATTATTATTCTACTTTGTGTTTAACAAATTTGGTGTCACTACGAACCAAAGCTTCTGCTATGTTTATGCATTTACTACGAATTAGATCATTGGATTGTGGAAGCCGCAAAAATAGCACTAGGTAGTCTGAATGCAGTTGAGCTCACGGTTATGGTTTTATATTATTACAATAAATGCTAAATATATTTCACAACATGCCAAACATTTTATTGTTATATTGTGATATATTATATTCTGTATGTCCTAGCATACACGTTTTATGTAAGTTTTTATATTACATATATTAGATGGCAAATCGAATAAAGACGACAATAAATTGAAAAATTTGAACCTGACTTTTTTCGATTTTCTTGAAACTTTGGTAATCGATAGTATAATAAACAAAATTAATACGTGTTTTTAATTTTGTTTATTTTTTTCTAGTTTTGATACATGGTGGCAAAAATAGAAACAGAAAAAAAATACATTTTTATATGAGGTTTTTTATTTTTAATTTTGCCAATAGAGCGATTTCAAAAAGTACATTTTTTTCATTTATTTCTTAATATTTTAAAGATTTATTCTTTATCAAAAACATACTAAGGCATTATAGTCCTTGGTTTGTGAGGCGCCTGTCCTTGCTGAGTCTGCCATTTTTCTCGATTCGGTCGCTTTTTCGTTTGACAAGCTCAGAAAAATGCCGAAATTATTTAAAAATTTTATTTTTTAAAAAAAATTTTATTTTTTAAAGCTATGGGGGCTGGAAATTTGATTTAGAACACGAGGGTAACCTTGTCGGACAAAAATTTGTCTGCTGTTGTCTAGTTCGACAACGAAAACATACCCTTATGTCAGTTGTCGGACTCGACAATAGCAAACACATTTTGGTTAGACAAGCAGTTGAAAAAAAAATGTGGTAGCAGTTTTACAAGATTGCGGGCAATCAAAAATTTTCAGAGATTGCCGAACGAATAGCGGCCGATGTAAGGAAAATCGCAGAACAAAAGTTTTCGGGCTCGTAAAGGATAGGCGCCTCACGAAGTATAAAATATGTGGTAATCATCACATGAAATCGGTGTGGGTCCAGAAACTATTATTACTTTTTTGGGTTTAAAGGTATTCTTTAGTATACTGACAAGTTTGCTTATTTTACATTTTACTTTTTAAGTTTAAATTTTTTAAAAATGATATTTTCAATTATTCAAAAGTGCATTTTCCAGATCAGACGTATTTTTTGTTAGTAAATATTCAAATGGGTCGTTCTCGTCAACAAAACAAAACGCTTCTTTGTAATTTGAGTATATTTTTTCATAAAAAAGAAAAAGAGGTTCTTCCAAATTTCGCCGTCCTTGGAAGTTAAAATTTTTGAAAATTAAAACTCAAAAATTTCACCTAAAATAAACAAAGAATTTTTCAATATGATTTTTTTTATTAAGCCTTTTTTAATTTCTTTTTAATTTCTTTAACAACTATCTGTAATTTAAGTGTGGTATGGAAAAACAATAAATGTGTTATAGAAAAACAATAAGGAAATAAAAGAATAAAAGCATTTTTTAAATCTCCATTTTTGAAAATAAATATTAAAAAAATCGTATAGAAATATAAATTATTTTATCGATGTAATATTTTTATAAAACCGTATTTATATACACATGTTATAAATTGAAAGGCCAAAGTCAAAATATTGGGAAAAAAATTAAAAAAAAATGAAATAGTCTATAAGTAAAACCGATTTTTAAGAAAAGGAAAAATTTTATTTATTTGTTTATTCATTTGTTTATTTATTGGTTTATTTATTTATTTTTTTATTTATTTATTTATCTACTTATTTATTTATTTATTTATTTATTTATTTGTTTTTTTTATTTATTTACTTATTTATTTACTTATTTATTTATTTATTCATTTATGTATTTATTTATTACACACTTTTATTTAACTTGACTTCAGAGAGCTTTGATGGGTGGAATTTTGTGATTCATTTTTCAGTAACTTCCCATTATGTGATTGATCCCAAATTGAAAAGACAAGTTTGTTGAAGCAGTCGGTATGTATTTCTAAAACTTTTAAAGCAAAAAACTTTATAAAACTGAAGAAAAAAAATTCAAATTTTTCTTCACTCTGAAAGACCCTAAAAAATTGCACTGAAATCCCCATAAACTGGTTGACTCATTTTGAGCGATGGAATTTTGGTAATACTGTGTATATCATTATAATCATAGACATCATACATGTTTGTGTCATTTTATATGGATAAAAGGCCTTATAATAAACACAAAACAAAAATAAAAGTATGACATTTCAAACTTATAGACCTTTTCTCTTAAAGCTCAAATCGATATTTTGCTGTATTTGACAGATTACATACAGCAATAATAATTAGAAATCAGTTATTATGTATGAAAATTTGAAAATCCATAAGATCTGAATGTCCCATTTTCTACGTTGGAATTTCGTTCATACTGAGTATATCATTATAATATATGACATATTACACATTTGTGTTATTTTTATAAAAATAATGGATTAAAAAAATCAAAATTTTACTTTTTGTTTTTATTAAGCTTTAATTTTATTGACGATTGGAGGAAACTTCTGGTGGTAAGAATCAGAACTAGTGTACCCATATAAATTTTGACATTTAGTTCATTTTTGTATACATTATCAAATTTGTGTTGACATTGGTAAGTTTTCAAGCCGAAAAATAATAATTTAAACTAAATCTAATTGAAATATACATTTATAATACTTGTGTTTTTCCAGGTGTTTTGTTACAATTACAGAAAAACTACCAGAATTGTATATAAAAAGAATATTAAAACAGCCATCACGGCAATACAAAATCCAGTTCACAAAAGAACTTGGATATTACATTGTAGGGTAAAATAAAAATTTAAACTAAATCTAATTGAAATATACATTTATAAAACTTGTGTTTTTCCAGGTGTTTTGTTAAAATTACCAGAATTGTACATAAAAAGATATTAAACGTAGTATCTTGATGAATGGAAACATGATGTAGGAATCGATGCTTTGTTCGCTTCATTCAGAGTTCGAACATTAAATCCTGTTAATTACGATTCTAAATTAAAATTTTGGAAAAATGCCATAACGAAATATTGTTTGTATAAAGGGGAAAACAATATAAATATAAAAGAATTGAAAAATGCATTTCAGCGTAATATTAAAATTCCTTATGTTAAATAAAAAATGTTAATTAAAAAATGATTTCATTTAAATTTGACAGTATACATGGAGTTGAAGGGGTTTTAATTCGTTGATAAAAAAGTATTTCAAAGAGTCTCCATAAATTTAAAAATTTAATGATACAAACAAAAGATGATTCCACAGAATATGTTTTAATTGAAAGTTTAAAGGTGAGTTTTTATTTAAGATACTGTTGTCTCGAGGTTTAATTTCTATTCTTATTTGTAGAATCAAGCAACAAAAATCCAAAGGGAAATGGAACATTTAACCGAATCTGTTATGTCCTTAGCCGATGCTATCGAAAAGCTTACCAATTCCAATTTAGAGTTTAAATTAACAAATGAAGGTGCATTGTTAGCAATTCAACAGTTAGAAAACGAACAGAGTCGATAGATAATTACTCAAAAATTATAATAAAATTCGGTGCCACCGCACAAAAAGTCACACCAATCAATGAGCTTGAACGTTCTATTTATAATCTAGAAAAAATAAAATTCAAAATACTGACTCAAAAAATGTATATCGCTAAAAACTATAAAATAAAAAAAAAATAAAAAAAATTTTTAAAAAACACACTTTTATTGAAATTGAACTAAAAACTAAAAAATAAATTTTGCATTGACACAACACGATGTTCCAAAGAAACAAAGGTTATATTCAAACGTTAAATCTTTTATTAATAACTATATGTTTGCTTTTAAACTATAATAAGGAAATAAATATTTAAATATCTTTTTAAACAATTTAACATAGATGGCAAAATTAGATGTACAGACTAGAATACTATTTAACTAGAAGTTTTGTTAGATAAATAATTTTCCGTTACAGTTTTTACAAAAAATAAAAGTGGGTGGCGCAGTCAGCGTATTGAACGTATTACATCACATTTCTTGTATTATAAGTAATTTATAATACTTTAAAATAGTTGAATTAAGTTTTAGTATTTATACTTATTACTTAATTAAGATTAAGAATTAGCACATTTTCTACATATTTAGTGCCCTTCTATATTGACTACGCCACCCACTTTTATTTTTTGTAAAAACTGTAACGGAAAATTATTTATCTAACAAAACTTCTAGTTAAATAGTATTCTAGTCTGTACATCTAATTTTGCCATCTATGTTAAATTGTTTAAAAAGATATTTAAATATTTATTTCCTTATTATAGTTTAAAAGCAAACATATAGTTATTAATAAAAGATTTAACGTTTGAATATAACCTTTGTTTCTTTGGAACATCGTGTTGTGTCAATGCAAAATTTATTTTTTAGTTTTTAGTTCAATTTCAATAAAAGTGTGTTTTTTAAAATTTTTTTTTTATTTTTTTTTTTTTATATTTATTTATTTATTTATTTATTTATTTATTTATTTATTTATTTATTTATTTTTGTATTTATTTATTTATTTAATTATTTATTTATTTTATTATTTATTTATTTAATTAATTATTTATTTATTTATTTATTTATTTATTTATTCACTTATTTATTTATAAATATAGATAACTTTGCTAATACATTCATTTATAAGTATCAGAATATCAAAAACTGAAAAACATAAAAAATGAAAAAGGAGAAAACAAAAATTATTCAAATCGGTTAATCGGTTCAAGCACTATTTAACTTTAAGCTTGCCTTGTTTTTTAAATTTTTAACAAATTTCGAACCACCCTGTATCGAAACTAGTGAAACCAGTAAACCAAATAAAAATTACTTTTGGGTGTTTTTAGTATTTATAAAAATAATGTATGTATATAATAATGCCTTTAATAATTATAATAATAATTTATACAAAATATTGTCTGAAGTCTTTCTTTGACATCTGCATTTACTGAAGCTCTATTTTAACCGTCCTATCTATGCTTTTAATGGCTTTGTGTGCAGACTTCTGCCGATATAAGTATATATCAAAAGCTGAAATTCTACATGCTACTATGGGAAGAAAATTTAGTCCATAATACACGTCCTGAATTGCTGAGAATATCAATTATTTTGATTTTCTAGCCTGTATTTTTTATTTTAAATTCATAAATCATATCTTGATTGTGGTCGATGAATACGTTCTATTTGAGACTGGTGTTCCAAGTTATTGTGAAAATAAATTGTTATAAAATTCTAAATCTGATAAATCTGGACTATAAATGCTCCAAGTCTTCAAACTGACGAATAATCCGTAATTAGGAATGTTTAAAATTCTGTTGACCCTAATTCCGTGTTAGCAAGATACAGCCTAGTATAAAAATAAGTGAAGTATTTTTATTTGAAATGTGTTATAAAAATCATGAACTCTAAGTTAATGATAACAAAATTTAAAACATACGACTGAATTAAATAGAGAGTGATTTAAAGAAACTATTGAGTAGACCAGATTGTCTTCTTATTAATGAAAATTTAACATCTACTACTAGCAATTTGGTTAAAATAATATAGATCCGTAATTAGCTCAGAAACATTTTTATAGTGTTCTTTATTTATAAAAATTACATTTTTATGTAACAGAAGATTACTTTTGATATAAAAAACAAAATAAATTTGTTTAACAATTTCCTAATTCCGTGCTAAGAACGGAATTACGGACATTTCAAATAAATTATGAACGTAATTCCGTTCGTCGAAAACTCGATTGTTTTAATACGTAAAATGTACAAAATCAGTATTCTATTAACGTTAGTCGTTTAATATAATCCTAATTGATCCACAAAAAAGAATATTTTACAGGAAATAAATACCGATAAATTTTTATGGTCTTAAGAAAATGTTAATAAAACCTTAACCTTTTCTATAAGAAAATTGTCTCAAACAGCAAATTTTCGTCGAGCAATCAATCAAGGAATGATTTATGAATATAAAACCAAAAATGCCGGCAAGAAAATCAAAATAATTGGTTCTCAGCAATTCAGTGCGTGTATCTTGATCTAAAAATTTTCAAAAAAGCTTAAATTTTTCTTATTTTAAAGCTTTTTATGAAATAGCACGGAATAATGTACTAGCCCGTAATATTGTACACTTAGCTTATTTGATTTTATTTTAATTTTAGGAATTTTGAAAAAAGTTTCAATTTTTGATTTTGTTATAATTTTTGCAATATTTTTAAAATTTTTGAAAAAAGTTTTTATCTTTAATTTTGTAATAATTTTTGGAGCATTTTTAGAATTTTGAAAAGTTTGATTTTTGAAAACTTTGGTCAGATGTAGCAATGTAACAGGGAATGGTTGGCGGTGATTGTTGATTACAATTTACTCTGTATTGTCGCGTCTAGGTTTGGGTTTCCATGGAGGTAGAACTCTACCCCCGATTTCTGAATAATTACAAGATTTTGCCCATGGTCTTTGGAATTGATTGATTTTGATAGGCGTTGTTGATTAAAGATTTGCAGTTACATGGCGGCATTAAAGACATTATGTGGAATCATAATCTGTAGTTTTTTCGGTAGACTGGTGCAACCGAAAGAAGTCCCAGGCGTATGAGCCTACTTAGTAAGGTCTATATTAGACCTAGAATGACTTTTACGATATAAATTTTGGTTTGCATATCTGTAAGATTTGATACAAGTCTACAATTTTAGTTAAAAAATTTTTAACTACTTTAGTTAAAAAATAACTTGTACCCTTATGCCAGGGAGTCGCTTGTTGTAGTAAGAACTTGAAATACATATGACAACTACAAATGAAAATGGCCTATATTAGGGTATTGTTTGCTTGTGCTGAGTGTGATCGATATTAGGGTTTGATTTGCATTGATAGCTAGTACTATTATTAACGAGTGCCAATCAGATGAAACCGTTTACAGTTCGTGTCACAACCGTTGCCTTAAGCCCAAGCCCAAAACTAGAACTTCCTTTTCCATACAGATTATTTGTGTGTCAACAGTGGATTAGCAGGCAAACACTCGAATTAGTTTATTTAATTTTTTCTTAGGATCACCTTGAGGGTTAGCAGTCAGTCACATATTTTTTTTTAATTTTTGTTTGAATTTTGTGCATTTGTATCTATTTTGATTCTTGGAAATTAATTAATTTTATGTAAATGTATTTTATTTTTAAGCTTTTAGGGAATAAAATATGAACCTTGTAGTTAGATAGGGTGACCAGACGTATTCTTTGCAGGAATACAGTACTCCTTTAAAACTTGTACTTTGCAGATTTTATCTACTCCTTTTGTATACTTTTTTCAGAATTTTTGTACTACTTGTACTCCTCAAAACTTATAATAATTGAAAATGTCACGCAAAAGACATAACAAATAAAAATTTTAAGTGTAGTTGCAGGTTCCAAGTTCTTCCATTTCATTCAAGTTCGCCCATATCAACGCCCAAGTGTTAGCTGAAGAGATTGATATTACCTTTTTTGCAACATTAACTAGATTCAATGGTTCCGAATCAACATCATATCCTAACCCCCATAGTTATGTAGTCTCAGCTAGAAAGAGTTAAAATAATACCTCTCCATTCACAAAAAGACAAACCAGTTCGCTTATTATGAGAAAAACATCCAGGTGTCCCAATTTTTGATTGTATGTGGCGACTATGAAAAAATATTCCCTCTCCTATAACTGAGACTGATAATATCCGAATTTAAAATTTTTTACCTAAACGCCAGAAAGTTGGATAGTTTTCTTTCTCAATTTATAAGAAATGTGTGAGCGTTATTCGCATCAATGAATAAAGTTAAAAACAATTTGTGGAAACGACAATGTTTCACAAATAGTTGTAATAACTATGTAAAAATTTGTATATACAGTTATTATTATTATTATTAGTGGTTTGGGAAGGGTGGAAGGAGGACAGTTCAATTTTGTTCTTCGAATAAAAAATTAAATAAATTCTAGAACTAGTTCAATGTGGGACGTCAGAATGAACGTTGTCGATGTGACGCTATTTTTAAATGTTCATTAAAGAATGAAAAGCTTTGGAAAACGAAGCCAATACCCAATTTTCAGATAGATAGGAAAAGTTATTTTAAGGCAGGGAGGAAAGGTTATTTTAGAAACGGCATAAGTGTGTATGAAAGAGTAAACTAAATTCATGAGATAATATGCTGATAGAATATTTTAAAAATTTTCGAACGGCAATTCTCTAAGATGAAAATCTGGCAATGATTTTTAGCACAAAACTGTCTTTTAAAAATAAACAATCGCATTTATATTGCTATTAAGATTTCTGGTCGATTTTTAAGTGAGAGTAAAACTCCGCCCATTTGTCGAAAATTTTGACTAAAAACAATCTTTCTATTTTTGTTTTACTATTTTGGTTTGCATATCTGTATATTTTGATATAAACTTGACTAGATATTTCATGTAAAACGGATACTCTTTGTCAGTTTAATTGTGTGGTGTTGATTTGCTACTATTTATTTAATCATTAGTTTTATATCAACCAGGCTTAACGACCATTAGGTTGTTACACATTGAATTATTGTAAATTAAAACCACAACTAAGCTAGTTACATACACAAAATTCTTTTCTATGAAAACCTTAAATCTTGAAACTTCAATGGTCATATCAGATCGACATCAACTCCCTCAGGACAGCAAGTTCCACACGAAAAAAAGGTTAAATAAAAAAGAATAGATAGGCTAGTCTCATGCCCATCGTTCATGACTAACTGGAGGTACAACCAGGGGACATGAGACCAGTAGACGCAAACCACAGCACCACTCACACCACCATAATAAGTTACAAACAAGGAAGCTATTCTAGCTTTAAAGGAAGGCACAGGAAAATTTTTGAGACAAATCGGCAGAAAGTTATTATAGAGTCTAGGTAGCATGAACGCAAAAGGAGCTTTCCAAGGAGTGTGAGGCCACTTTGGGAAAGGCAAACCATCTGGTTCTGCACGATGAGCCACACAAAAAAATTTTAGCAAGTAGCTGGGACACTGGTTTTTAATAGTCTTAAGGAGAAAACTTTGAACACGTATATTGACAAACCGTTTGAAAGGGGGGATCAAATTGTTCCGTTTAACCATGTCGGAAATGCGAAGCAGGTCAAGGATAATTTCAACAATGCACTGGGAAAGTCACGTACTAGGGTGAAAAAGCAGCAGATGAAAGTCAACAGCAAACAAGTAACACAAAGTGTAATCGAATCATTGAGGGAGATCATTGATAAACATAATGAACAGCAGGTAATCCAAAATGAAACCCTGGCGGTCAAAACATTACACGAACTAGAACAAAGACCTGCGACCACACTGACTGCGATCGACCATCCATGTAGGAAAAGAATATTTAGCAGGAATTTTTAGAGAAACCAGTCGAACACTTTGCTAAACCAAATAGCAGCAAAATAGAAGTTTTTTTCCTATTTTTATTGGATATAATCGAGTTCGTGATGACAATAAACGTAGAGGTGGTACTATGGATAGCAAAAAAACTAGATTGTTTGTCATAGGGCAGACTGTTGTGCATAAGGTGCGCAATCTGCCTATTCAACAGTTTCTCGACAACTTTAGACAAAACAGGGTGAATAATGATTGGACGAAAGTCATAGACGATCTTTTTCGAAAAGGTTGGACCTTAGCAGACTTCCATTCTACAGGAAAGGTGGACGTCCTTAAGATAATATTATAATTATGAAGCAGGTTAAGTTTAATATTGGGGAGGATCAACTTAAGTAAATCTGAGTAGATGCTATCTAAGCAAACAGCTTTGGAGGAAATTGCTTTCAGGACAAGAACAAATTCAAGCAAGGAAACACATGGAAGGAGATCGGACCAGGAGACTTAAGAATTTGAGGCGTCCAACCGCAGCACCAAAAGAATACCATCAGCAGACGTAAACGAATAATTCAGTGTGTTATGTTTATTGAGGCTTTGATCAACTGAATCATTATTTTTCGAGTGAACCAATCTTTTCAGTCTACCCCAAAACTCTTTTGAGAAGAAAACAGATTTGAACTGGCGGGCTCCCAGATTGCTTTTCAACTTTTTTGTTGTGGTCTTAAACATATTCCTATGAACTCAGTAGGTTCTCCAATTGATTTATTTTGGCTAAAATCTTTAAATTTTATGATAAACAAAATCACATTTCTTAAACGATCACATTTCTTAATTATTTTCTTTTCTTTTGAATTTTTTTAACTATATATTTGAGTGCAAATTACTTTAGACAATTTTTCGTTTTGTATTGGTCTAGAGTTTAGACTGAACAAGCTTAACAGTTAGTTTTTGCTGACAAACCATTATTTTAATCATCTGTATATTTTCCATTAATTGTGCATATTGCTTAGCTGTTTATTTCCAATGTTTCACTATTAGACGAGAATTTGAGTTTAAGCTGTTTGTATATAAAATAAACAAATGTTTGCTTCATTGACCTAAAGATTATTTTAATGTTTGTAAGTTCAACCAACCTGTAAGCCACCAACTGCGTTTTGTTTATATTAAACATATTTATTAAATTAAACAAGCTAGTGATTCATTTTTGTGACAATTAATTCTTATAGTAACACTATAATTTAATCTAACATATAACTTTTAGAAAGAGTCCCGACCACCAACTAACATCAATTAAATCCGTGACAAATATAATCATTAAAACCAAATTTAAGATAAAATACATAACATAAATAAATATTTAAACAAAATCTTTAAACAACTTGAACAATAAAATCTTCAATTTATTGGTTTTGTCAGACACAACGTCATGATCACATTAAATCAACTAAATAAACAAATAATACAAATCTTAAAAAAAAAATGTTTAAGAAAATTTGAAGGGTCATTTTCTTTTATTATTCTGGAAAAATGTTTTATCATCTTTTTTAAGTTCCTTCGTTTTGTATCTGTTATCACATCAAATTTTTATATTTTAAAAAGAATCACATACTATGATGTATAAGAGCAAATAGATAAATTGACACAAAAGCTTTTAGTGTATCTTCGTTCAAAATATTGAATCTTCGATTCCATTCTACTATTTATGTGAGAGATAAAACATGCACATACACAATACAAAATTATTTGATTAATTTTAGAAATATAAAATACAAAAGAAAAAATATGAAAACACATTTTCCATTTTAGTTAATTTTCTATTTTATTCATTATTCAAACATTTCACAATGTATTTTTCGGTCTGTCTAATAGATGGATAGACATATCGTTATATGTATACCCAAATTAATCTCCTATGAGATTTATATTCCAATATTCAAAGAGTAAAAAGAAAATATATTTATCAATTGGTAATTTTTCAATTTACCAAAAATATATATACGAAAATTTTTTCAAAATTCGAATATGAATAGTTTCATGAAAATTTTGTTATGGTTTTTGTTCTTAAAAAATTTTTTTTAACAACAAAAATGTTATCATGAATTTATGGAATGAACTACAAATGTGCATGCAAACTACTTTGTATCAATTAGGTAGCTTTTCAATGATAAAACGTTTGAAACTTTTTAATTAAAATGAAAAATTATATTTTCATAATTGAAAATAATGAGGAAAAATTTGTTTGCATACTCAATAGGTTTTCGTTTTATGATCAGAAATAAATGTGTGTTTCTCTGTATAAGCCAAAGCAGAACAATGGAAATAGGTTAAAGTTGAAATTTCTTTGAAGTTACTTTTACTGTAATATTGAATGATGAATATGTTTTACATGGGATTTTACGTGATTACATGGGATTTGAATGATATTAACGTACTTGAAATTTTCTTTATGTCTGATGTAATTATTTGCAGATTATGTAATTGAAAATAATTTCATATGTTAAATCCGTGATTTGGAGAATAAATTATTTTTTGTTGAGAGCTTGTACTGTACTACATTCAAATTTTGCGGTTCAATAAATGTTTGAAGAGCTAACGATGGTTCTTTGTTCAATTTCAAAATGATATTTGATATCAAGTTGAAATCAATTTTTCATCTTGATGGTTTTGCTTTTAAAAAATTGATGTACATATTAATTATTTGCTTAAAATTTGAGATATTTTTCTCTGGTCACAAATGGTGGAGACAACTCATACCTGAGATTCCCCGACCGGGCAATTTGCTATGAACAACCCAAAACGAATTTTTAAGATGCAGGTTTTGCTGTCAAAATTGTAGGAATAGGTATGGCACTCATGGGCTTTACGAAAAATGTATAGCACTTTTTTGGAGGTGAAAATGATTATTGGACCCAAATTCGACAGATGTGGAGGTTATCTCCAAAACTTTTATCCATAATAAAATGTTATTACGCTCAACAGTTACCTTCTGGTTATGTTTTGGTGGTAAATGCTGAGCCTCAGTCTAACTGAATTTCCCAAATAAACAAAAGCGTAATATTTCTTCGAACTCGACAAACTCCACCACTAAGCTAATTGAAAATTAATACAATGCGCGAGACATTCTCCATTTGAGTGGCTAGTTTTGAAAAAAATCAGATCTTCCATTTTCAAGTGAATTAAACTCTATTCTAAATTCCATTATACTGATCAAAACATTTGCTTTTAATTCTTCTTCAAACATACAAAACCCACAACCCGACGACTACATACTAAATTTCATTATTATCACAATGGTTCCTTTATTCACACAAAATAAATTTTACGATTTTGGTTTTGCCTTTACTATTAAAAATAATAAAAATGAATAAACCTTTTTAAGGCTTTTATATTAATATAACCATAAAAATTAAATATATTAAATCATTGTTTATATTGTTATTGTTATTCATACAAATTTTATTTATATTATATATAATTTAGTATTTACCAGAAACAAAACTGTATTCAAAAAAACTAATTGTCAATAGGAAAAAACATAAAAATAAATTTTAAATTAACTTTTATAACTTTCATATACTTTTAATAAAAAAAAAATTAAAATAATTTATATAAAAAATAATACAAAAAGCTTTGTTTAACAGTTTTAAGCTCCAATAAAATTTATGAACTGTATTCAATGTAAATCCAGCATTTTTTTTATTTTACTTTTGGGTACAATACAGACTTAAAACAAATGGATTTTGGTTTTTATTCATTTTATATTAACTTGTGGAGGTCACGTGGAAAATTATATATTTCTTTGAAAGACCTTTGACATTTATTTTTTTTTTAAATTATGTAATAAGAGTTTTAAATGTCAGTACGGAGTCAAAAGTTATGATAACAATTTTTATATTGGTACTACATTGGTTAGAGATAGAAAAAAGGTAATTACAGCTACCTAGATGATTTTATTGTAAGCCTTTGTATCAACACTGAATTCGAAACTGTATAAATTTTTGTATTTCATTGTTTCAGTTTAAGGAGTTATATCTCATAGCTTTAACAAAGCATAACGTTTCTTTCCTTCCTCTAATTTCATATTCAAATCAAAACTTCAATCTGTTCAAACGACAAACTAAAAACTTTTCTTTTAAAATTCATATACGCATAACAATAACATAACTAAATAACAAAATCCTTACTTAAAATTCATAAAAGAAAATAAATTGTTACCGTAAAATTAATAAAACAATAAATAAATTAAATATAATTTCATTAAATAAATATTCATACATTTTTGAAGAGAAAAAAAAATTAAACTATTTATTGTTACACATATTTTCGTTCAACACCCTTTTTCCGAAATTAGTAAACAAGAAAAATAAAATAGAAAATTATGTTTTCATCTCACTGAGAATTTTTCCAATGGAAACTTTTCAAAAATAACTTATTTGATTAAGAAGGAAAGATATTTTCCTTATGTTAATGTGTTATGTTATGCATAGTCAGTTGTCGTGTATCTAAACAATTTTCTTCATAACAATTTGATTAAAATTCCATTTGGTTTAGATATTAGAGTCGTAAGTGATAATTGTTATTTGAAATATTTTGATAGGAATTTGTAAAGTTTGGTTGAAGGGCGTTTTCAAATATTTTAATTTTAACAAGTGGAGAATCATTTCTTTAATGAAGAGATTATTACACATAATCGTGATTGTGATCAAATAATAATTTAAATTATATACAGTTATTAGCAAACTAAGTCAATAAATCAATGTATATCCCGACTAGCATTATGTAAGAGCTCAGATCTAGACCGAGTACGGCGTTCCCTACTACTGATAGGGACCGTTTTAGCCACACAAAACAGGCCCTGATCTGTAATGTAACGCCTTAAATTATCCAAACCGGATCCGGTAGCCCTACTAGAACCGGACCAGGACCGAATCATTTAAAATAGGGAATTTGCTACAACATACATTAGAAAAATTAGAAAATTTACTACTACTGCTACATTTAAAAAAACATGTTTATAAAATTATTCTAACTTTATACTTACCTATATGTAGTCATTCCGCAGAGAAGCGATAACTAAACTATATTTGATATTTTGCAAAACTATGTATATCTAAAATGGATAATACTCTAGTGGATATTAACCAAATGAACTTTATGCAAATAAAATAATACTCAGATCACGACAAATAGGGCATACTTCAATTGGAAAATTAGATATGATTATAATCCGGTCCTGGCATTTACTACTAGGGATGAGGTAGGTCTATTAGGATGTACCATATTACACCGAATCATAATAGGGCAATCCTGAACAAATTGCTTGTCGGGATGTTAATATAACAAACAAAATGTAATCTACGAAGTGCTTAGAATTAAAACTAGTAGTTCCTCGGCCCACATAGTTTTCATTTGATAATTACCAAATATTTTATACTTCGTGAGACGCCTGTCCTTGACGAGTCCGAAAACTTTCGTTCTGTTATTTTTCTCGATTCGGCAAGCTCCGAAAAATGCTGAATGCCCGGGATCTTGTAAATTTGTTAATTGATTACCACTTGTCTAAATTTTTTTTGTTACAGTTTTAATTAATAGTATAATACTCTGATACAATTGTCAGACAAATTAGTGTCTGCTAACTAGCGAAAAATCGAAAGAATGTCAAAACTTCAAAGATGATAGCATACGCTCATATCATTCATCATCCACGATATATGTATCAACATTAGACATTAATTTTAGATATTTGTTATTAAATATTATAAATTGCTAAAAGTTTTAAACAATAATAAAAATTATTAATAATTTCGTAATAATTTAATGAAATCACTTTTTTTTAAATAAAATGTGTTCTGTAGTAGGCATTACAATATGTGTCACAACAACAATAAAAACCGTTTAAGACCAAGGTCGCACATCAACTTGCGTTCTAAGAATGTTAATGGACGCACATTTTTTCTTTTATATTTTTTGTTAATAATGGATAACTAAACAATAAATCCTATCACATATAAAATATGACATAGGCTAATATTTTGTGATACAATAGGGAAAATAAAATAAAATAAGAGATAAAAAGAAAATGTGTTTTTAAAATTTGCAGGTACAAAACTAAAATGGGTTTGCCAATAGTCCAACTAATGACATAATTCTTGATTATGTGACGCAACATCTTTCTCAATGATTAAAGCTCAGATATAAAGTTATATGCAGGATCGTTTCTTCGAGCAAGCTACAGCGTGCCATAATCAAGGAATATTCATTAGATAAGATTGCGAGTGCTACCGTTGACTAATACAGTGTATCCGCCAGCACCCCTAAGATATCACCTTAGCTAGTGATATCTCTCTGCTATTGTCAGTGGTATGTGATATCTAACGTTAACTCATATGCTAATAGCAGGGACTTGGGTTCGCGGGGGTTCTCGCTCTCTCTCTCTCTCTCTCTCTCTCTCTCTCTCTCTCTCTCCTCTCTCTCTCTCTCTCTCTCACTCTCTCTCTCTCTCTCTCTCTCTCTCCTCTCTCTCTCTCTCTCTCTCTCTTCTCCTCTCTCTCTCTCTCTCTCTCTCTCTCTCTCTCTCTCTCTCTCTCTCTCTCTCTTTCTCTCTCTCTCTCTCTCTTCTCTCTCTTTCTCTCTCTCTCTCTTTCTCTCTCTCTCTCTCTAGTTATGCCAGGATATTAACATATGCCAGGATATTAACATTCATATTCTCATTCATTCTATTCGTTTTGAGTATATAGGTTTTGGTTTAAATTATAATTTTAATTAGAATTAATGCGAAAACACGTGAACACGTGAAACAAATCATTTTTCTAGGTAATTTTATTTTTGCGTCACCACATTAGAGTTCTTGGTTTTCAATTATTAATCATTTAAGGCCAAAATTAACACATTTGTTGCCACCAGGTAAAATAAGATTAAATCATTCTATTTCAGGAAATATTTAATTTAGAAAAGAAATAAACCGTCGTTATTATATTTTATAAACAAAATCGAACTTATTTATGCAAATAAAATTTCTCAAAAATATGAATTTTTTTAATTCAAAAATATCAATCCCGACTTCTCCAAATACAAATATGAGATATCAGATCCCGACTTATTTATACCATTATAAATCACGAATCAAATTATAAACCACGACTTATCAAAAATGTGTAAAAATGTATCCATATATACTTTTTAAATTCTCCTAAACGAGAGAAAAAAATTGATTATTCAAACAATCTCTCGTGGTGTGGCTGTCGATACCATCAATACAATTACACAAACCACAGGTTGATTCATCAAATGCATATTTCTTTGTTTTCAACTAATTATAAATAGATCCGGTGAGTCTTTAATAAAGCATTTATACCATCACATTTGTTGTTAATATTATTACACCAGATGATCTTTTTCCATCAAAAACACATAGAAAAATTAAAACGATCTTACCATATTTAGAGTTCTTTTTTCAAGTTTCAACACAATGAAACAATATAAAACAAGAAGAGATCATATTTTTCCAAATCTTTTGTTTCGTTTAGTATAAAAAAGAATAATAAAAAAACTCAAAATACTTATATACAGACAATGCAAGTATATAATAATCTATATTTGGGAAAATATGACCTTGATAATGCGAGGGTGAGCTAAAAGTCACTTGTACTGCCTGATTATGTTAATAAAAATGTTAATGGAAAATGTAATGTGATGCTACAGTTCGAACATGGAAAAGTGTTTCGTTTCGGAGTTAGTCTTTGCTGCTATATATAACTGTCAAGCCCTAACTTCCTTGCTAACACCTTTACCCAGAACTCAAATCGTTCTTACTTCTGTATTTTGTTTTTGGTTGTAGATTTTCACAAACGCTACATGTTGGGCATCACACAATTGGTGTTATTAGTAATTTTCTTTTTTCCTTAGAAAAACTTGACAGCAAATTTGTATGGGTGCTAGAGATATTTTCCCAATTAAAGTGAATTTCGGTAAATTGAAAGCCCCAATGTGTTGATAGCAGCTATTGTTCCAATGCAAAACCTGTTGGTCAGCATAGGATCTGAACACGGGTCCACCAAGTTCAAATCCAGCTGTTTTACTACTTTCCATTAAATTTGGTGTTGCAACCACACAACACCCAATTTAATGGATACAATAAGTTGTTAATAATAAATTCTATATTTCCTTACTAATATTTTCGTATTTTGTTTTAGTTACCATAAGAGTTTACTTTTGTAAATAATTTGCAGAAAAATACATACGAAATATGATACACAAAACCTAAACAACGGTTTTATGACAACATTATCTTTAAAAATAAAAGTGTAATAAAAACTAGAAAACCGTTATATCTCTTAAAGGGAAAGCAAGATAAACCAAAAATACTAACTTTCGACGTTTCTCGAGGAAACAGCAATATTGAGGCGCATAAACACATTGGTTTGAGAATATAACGTCAATTCTACAAAAATAAGATGTTTTGTAAATAGGTAGATTTCATATAAAAATCAACTTATTGCAATGTGCGTCATCTAGAAGTTTCGGAAAAAAATCTTGGGGCCAAACGGTTATATTTGATAAGCGGGGACGGAAAAACAAAAAATATATAGTAAGGTTGTATCCATCAAATACTTCAATTAATGGCTAACCGATGCTAAGATGAACCGACAACTATAGCTTTCGTTCAAAATTTGCTATAGCAGAAATGCCATCGTAGGGATAAATCCCACAAAAAAAACTGGAAGTGAACAGTACTAAAACCTGATAGTTGTAATCCAAGATTAGAAATTATTGAGCATTCAAACTTAAATGTGTTTGGAAGAGCTCTCGTTATTTTATCCGAATTTGAAATGAATTCAGATGTTCGGTTTTAAAGTAAGCCTGGATCATATACCAAAGTTTAATCCAGATTCCATGGGTGTTTGTCGCGAATCCACCCACCCAAACACCCCTCAATCAATTGGACTATTGAATATGTGGTTTGCATCATATGGCGTGCTTACTTGCGAGACACTTGTCAACCAATTCCGGGTCAAATCTGCTCATGTAGTTGTTTAATATGATGACCAACCGAATTTTAAGTGCGCGATAATGGATTTGCTGCTACGTGGTAATTTGACCTCTTCCGCAATAATTTGTTTGTTATGCAGAAAGTGCATATTATGTTCAACAACTCTGGTATGTAGTGTTTTTAAGCCCGTTTTTTACGTAAACTTGTCGATGCTACCGGATACTTGGTTATTTCTAGCATCATTAAACAAGCGCTTCGTAGTCCGTCTTATGTCTCTAGGTGGTGCAATCGTGCAAAAAGGTGTCATTGCAGGGATGGTGTTTTTTTGTGACAGACCCAAAGATATATTGTTTTGTACGTATTTCAATATGTTTATGGTCCGGCAATAGGTTACATTCCTCGTGAAATTGATCTCAGTGAGCCATCAAATGGCATCCAGTTGCGGCTGGCAAGGCTGCGTTTTGTGTAGCTTATTCCAGCGAGTGGGTGTCCATATGAATGCAGCGTAATTTAAAATAGGCCTTCTTATTGCTTTGAAAGTTGTAACAATAATGTTTTAATCTTTTCCCCATGAACTACCATGTAATGCTTTCAATGCATTATTCCTGTTTTTTAGTCTAGAGTTAACCTGTTGCTCATGAGCATTGAATTTCAGCAGTGGGTGGAATGTTATCCCCAACAGTCTCGGATTTTTTTTTAACTGATGCTATAACTTTTTTCCTTTATTCAATTTTAGCAAAAACTTTACAATTTTGCTTTTTGTTGCACTAACCTTCAAAGATTGTATAGCAACCCAAATTACATAATACAAATGTGTTAAAGCATAACTAAATTATATATAATTTTAGAAATAAAACTAAGACTGAAAACTAATTAATTTTAAATTGAAATTTAATTATTATTAACTTGAGAATTGACACTTAAAAGTATAAAAGATTTGAACTTTGACAACGAACTTTCGTTACGTATATTTTGTGCCAATCGATTAAAAGCGGTTAAACCCCGATAAATTACGTTACTCTTTGAAATATTGGACGAAAAGAAATCAATGCAATAGTTTGAACGAACCCTAGTTGTATAATTGTGACGTTCCGAAGCAGCATAAAATTAATACGACGCTTTTGAAGAATAAATAATTAATTTATTTTATAGCTTTTTAAAATTAATATATAATTCTTATGTATTATCCAAAATAAATTATTTAAATTGTATATAGAGCTGTTATCTATATACAATTTAAATAATTTATTTTGGATAATACATAAGAATTATATATTAATTTTAAAGAATCTAAAGACAATAAATGTCTTACTCTCTTCATACAAAATATGTATGGTGTAATACTGGCATTAATTTTGTCACCTTGCTTATTCCATTTAAGATAAGAATCTAAAACCAATCCAAGATAGTTTAAGCTATGGAGGATCCTTGTAAAGAAAAAATACGAAAAACCAATTGTGCATTTGTGAATTTTTGTGGCAAGAAAAATGCAGGGAAATAACGAATCATATGGCGAAAGATGGATTCCCGAGGACATTCAGCAGCCGCAGACCGGGTGACACTAAATTTATTTATCAACTCCTAACAAATCAAGAAAAAGATACGAGAAAACGTATGAAAAATTCGTGACTTGGTGCCGCCAAAAGAAGGAATAGCTACACGGAAACAATTGTTTTTGCCTATTTTGCCAAATTAGGTGAACAACTGCAACCTGCAACACTGTGGGCACGGTATACAATGATAAAAAGCACTATGATTTTAAAGAAGGAACTGATATCAGTAAATATTCTAAATTAATTTCATTTTTAAAGAGGAAAAATGAAGAGTATCGACCCAAGAAATACAAAACGTTTACGAAGAACCAACTATTCTTGTTTCTCAATGACATGTACTTTCTTATCATGGAGGTACCTAATTGTAAAATTATGAGTGTAATGAGTGTATGCAGTAAATAATTTATTATTCTAGGTCGTGGTTATTTTTGGGATAGAAGGAGCTTGTCGTAGAATTGAATTGACTAATATGTTAATTAACCATATCGCAGATAAGAAAACTTATCTGATTGTGAGAGTCCCGGATACGAAAACGAAAATTGATCGACTCTTTACTGTTACAGAAGGTAATTGTAGAAATATAAATTTGCTATAAATTTACCATAAATATGTAAACCTTCGTCCAGTTAATGTCAACCATAACCGTCTCTTTTTAAATTATAAGAGAGGGAAATGTAATTGTCGAGCTATCGGGGTGAATACATTTGAAAAAATACCGAAGCCAATAGCAGAAAATCTGCAGTTGCCAAATGGAAGTGAATGCACAGGGCACTGTTTCAAGGGTTCATCAGCGACCCTTTTAGCAGATGTGAAACGTCACGGAGCATGGAGATCCACAAGTATTGCAGAAGGATGCATAGAATCATCGATTGAAGATAAGAAGAAATCGGAAAATCAGATTTTTTGTACCTAATCATCATTTATGGTTAAGGATGATACGCTTTCTAATGTGAAGGCGGGTTCATCATCTGCGTTGAAGGAGATTACATATTCTTCCTCTTCTATTTCCTTAGATGAAGGTTTAACTGGAGTGCAATTTAATAATTTATGGAACTGTTCTATCAACATATATAATAAATAATCAATTAATTTCACTTGTATTCTTGAGTTTTTGACTATTGACATTCCGAGGGAATTGATCACTTTGCGCACTCGATTTTGCGTGCAGGAATGATTAACTCTTAAACGATTGTAGGAAAATAATCTTTTCAGTTGTAGAATTATAGTTCACCAGACTGAAATTTGAATATATTTAAATTCTAGACTGACATTTGAATTCATTAAAATTTTTGTGTAGAATTTGATTCAATTATTTCAGATAATTTGAATTTTTCTATTCAAAATCATATTTTTGGTTTCTCCGAATATTTGTTTCCGGCTTGGATTCAAAACCACATCCCAACACTAAAATTATGTTTCGAAGTTGGAAGTTTCTGTTTTTCAAAGAAGTTTTTATCAAAAAAAAAAAATAAATTTTCTCTAATTACTTAATGCAACTCCCTAATTTTGTTTCCAACATAAAATGCTAATTTTACATTGTTTTGATGTGCTCAGGGTATTGGTTGACTTATAACACTTCTGACTCTGACCTCGCGTTTGACAAAATTCATAACTGTTTCGTGAGTTTAAGAGTTAAACAATTTTTTATAACTAAGGCAATAATATAACACAGTAAATGAAAATGCCTAAAACCACCCACAAATTACGAAATCAATACATTCGAATAGTTTAATTTCCATATATTTTTTTTTTAATAAAATGTGTTGACAAACACATAAAACACATAAAAACCTTTTAAGACCAAGGTCCCACAACAACATACGTTCAAATGTGTTGATGGAGTAAACCTTTCTTTTTTTTGTTTTTTTGTATTTGTTGTTAAGTTGTTAGAATAGATAACTAAACAATAAATCCTATCACTGACAAATTATGACATAGGTTAATATATTATGATAGAATAGAGAAAATAAAAGTAAAATAAAAAGTAAATGGCAAATTTTTAACAAAATTTTGCTGAAGCAAAACAAAAATGTAGTTGCCATATAATCCAGCCGGTGGCATATTCCTTGATCCTGTGACGCTCCGTCATTCTTGATGAATTAACCCACACATAATTATATGAAAGCTCGTTTCCTCGAGGAAGAAATAGCGTCTCATTATCAAGGAACATTCCACAGCTAAGTTTGAGAGTGTTTCCGTTGACTGAAAACAGTTCATCCGCCACCACCCCTAAGATGTCACCTTGACTAGTAATATCTCACTGCTATTGCCAGTGGTATGTGACATCTCACGTTAACTCGTATGTCAATGAGCAAGGACTGAAAACAAATGAGAATTTATGGTTACAAAAATTTTTCGGCAAACAAGATTATGCTTTGCCAAACTTTGTACAGGCTATTACAAAAATATGACATTTGGTGGTGGATTAATGATATATCGAAAACCACTCGTTTAGTTTCAATGAAGTTTAGCTTTGACGCAAAAAGCTTTTAAAACAGTTTAGAAAACAATTAGTGTGTTTGTTTTCCAAAATTTTTATAAAATTTGTCACCTTGTTCGGCAATTTTCTGTTAGTTTTTGTGTTACTATTGACGAACAGTGTGACAAATTTTATAAAATCTTAAAAAGTGTTTGAAAAACGAACATAATCGTGACTTAGGATGTGAATTAGAATAGAAATGTTCCCCATTTTATGAATTCATACAAAGTCTGGTCTAGAAATTTAATGCAAAAAAAAAATCCCATATAATGTAAAACCATTTCCATAATATGGAGTCTAATGACGGTGGAAAAATTCAATTTAAGTAAAATAAATAAGTGATCAAGAAGTTTCAATTTCGAAATTTTAATCGCCTTAACGGCGTAATCGACAGCGTGTCTGCTTAAGGATTCGAGCCAGGCACTGACGAGGAAGGTTCGAATTCATCCGAAACACGAAAAATGTGAAGTGGAGTTTTTTTCTGAGAAACTTCAAAGCATACCTTTGAATTGAAAAAATTACGATTACTTCTTAGCTTACTTGAGTTTAATTATTCTAAAAAATCCCCAATACCTTATCATATTCTTTCCACATGGTAGCCACGTAAACTCTAAAATCCGGTCAACAACAGATAGATCACGGCATATTGCTAATATTTTCTTTATATATTTTGGGACAATGTCATGAAGTTTTGCACGTATGCTAAGAAATTCGTCTGCATTGCACACTTTACCTGAAGAGATGAATACATAAAAGGTAAGTTACATATTTACAAGGTCATACAAAGTTATCATATAAAGACCTACAAAAATTCGCCCAAAATTTCAGCTTTCTAGATCAAACCGAAAAACGACGTTTTTCCGTAAAAGCAAATTGCTATTATAAAAAATCCCCAGTAGTAAATCCGTGATCGACCTAAATCAACAAAATGCAACAACAACATCATCATTTCTATATTGCATTATAAAGAAATTTAAGTGCCAGGAATTTTGTTATGCTTATTCATGACTTAAATGACGAAACAATGCTCGAGGACAATCAAATTTCAAAATTTTTTATTTAAATACTTATAAGCTGAGGATGACTAAATTTCCGGATATCTAAGTTTTATACGGAACGCGATATAGTGTATAGCGATAGAACTAATGAGAAGTGAAATTTTAAAAGAAAGTTTTAATTTTTAAAGTCTTTCGCCCAAAAGTTACCATAAACTATTAGATTTGCTTTCCAAAGCTGAACTTCAGCTGACCCGTAGCTAAATATCGTAGTGTGTATTAAATCGTAGCCGTTCATCTATCCACGCTTCTAGTCATTCATATTGGCGGCAGAGTTGAATTTAGGAAAGTTTCAGAACCTTAAATAAAGTTAAGGATAGGATAAATTTCAAACATTGCACCCTAATTTCATCATTTCACCAATTTTCATTGTTGATGAAAAGAGAATGTTACCATCAGGGCTTTTGTTGCCATTAACCATCTTTTATAGAACAGACATGTTCACAATTTCAAAAATTCTTTTTACTACTTACCTATACTACCACAGAAACTAAAGTTTTTATATGTTTTCTTTTTATTTTCTCTGCTCACCAAACTCACCATAGGTGGCCTTTTGTATTCCATTTCTCATTATTTGACTCATAAAGTTCTATAATCCATATATATCTCAAACATCATGTAAATTGCTGACAGAGCAAAAAATTATTCAAAGAATAAAAGAAAATTTATTCAAATAAATAATTTATGTTGGTTTATTCGAAATATAAGAATACATTTGAAATATAAGAAAAGAATAAAATAAGAACACAAATATCAGCAAGCAAGTAAGCATTGACGGTGTGAAATGAAATTAAAGATAATGAAAATGTTAGATTATAATCAAAAAAAAAAAAATAAAAAATTCGGATTTCGTTAAGCTTTTTTATTTTTTTGTTGGAAAATTTTATTTTTATAATTTATATTTTCATTTCTCTTGTTTCATTTTTGTTTGTAAGGAAATTGTGAGGGTTTGCGAAAAAGTTGATATTTATCTATTTAAGACGCTAAATAAGATTAGAATTAAATTATTATTTACATTAATTTTTGTTGGTGATACTTTCGTGAAAGATGATTGGTTGTTTAGAGAATTACTTGAGTATTTTTATACTTCGGTTTAAATTTAAGATGGAAATATAAATTGAAATTTGTTTAAGAAGCAGATTGATTGTAGAGATATATAAAATGATGTTAGGAGTAGGACAAAGTTAAAATTTATTTTTTTGTGTTAACATTTTTATGTTTGGATTAACAGTTTTTTTAACAATTTTTAACTTGTAATCTTACCAGAATTTAATTTGTTTACTTGACCTACCTGAAACGAAAAAAAAGTGTTTTAATGCTCGTTTAAAAAAATTTATGCGTTATTATTTTAAGAACAAATTTTATAGAAATAAAAATTTCCATCTGGTATGTAACTAATTCGTTTAGATTTTACGATCAATTTTCTTATCTGATCCCTTATCACCTATATATTTTATCTTCCATCAACAATTCCCAAGCATAACGTATAAAAATTCTACTTGTTCTAAAAAAAATTCTGATAACAACAAAATATTGAAATACATAACATGAACGAATACATCTTTAGAAAAATATTGAATCAAATTTGACATTTTTGACAGGGAATCAAAATATATTGAGTAGGAAAATAGAACAAATCCTCCTTCACACACTAACAACTCCTTTCTTCTTTTTTAATATATATGTAAGCTGAAAGAGGTTGTTAAAATTATTATGGATTTACGATGGTGCGGTTTGTTAAGGGAAATAAATATCAATTGTGATTATAACAAATTTGAAAAGGGTTTAACGGTTTTTTTATTGGATTGAAATTGTTTTATGAAAGTAGAATTACAGTCATGTTGTGGTTTAGTGGATTATTAATTGATTGCAATATGTAGAAAATGTAGAAAATCTTAAATTTTATTGTGATATTATAGCATGCAAATATATCAATAAAAATAAATCATTCCCATAACCATTATCGGTGATAAATTCCGGTTCATTTATCAGTTGATAAGTGCAAAATCCCAGACTGCCGAGATTTCATTATTTAAAATAATTATGATCGGTTGGCTTAAAAACTCTTATCGGTTGAGAGCTGTAAACCTTATTTCCAAACACGTTATAATAAGAAATAATAAAATTATGTTTTAAAAACAAACCAATTTATCTCCATCACCCACAACTGTACTCGATGCTCTTAACAAAATCGATTTAAAAGAAAAATCCAAATCCATAAAACACTCAAAATAACTTATTTATCGTTCAAAACACACAAGATATCCCAACACTCAATAGACTAAAGCAATAAATAACAACTTCCAATCCATAAAAAACTACAACAACAAAGATAAAAACACGAAAAACTAAACCTTAAAAATAGAAACGCCAATACACACTTTACATTTTTATTTTGATTTCCTACAATTTTTTTTTTTTTGAAATTTTCCAATATAAACCAAAAAGAGAAATAAAAAAATTGCCAATTATGTATAAATAACCAAAACAAAAATCGAACTCAAAATAATAAAAATTGGCCAAACTAAAATAAAAAATAAAAAATCGAACAATTCTTTACCCACGTCCATCCTCACTCTCTCAACCACCAAAAAGAATAAAAAATAAAATCATGACAGTTTTACAAACCCACTCACCCTCTTGCTTACAAATAAAAAAAAAGCTCTACACAAAACACATACATAATTTGTAAAGTTTAATTTTTTTTTTGTTTATATAAATAAATAAAAAGATAAAACGACAACAACAACAAACTCATTACTACTTTCCACCCCAAAAAACCAACGAGAAAGCAAAAATAGTTCGAATTTAATAATAGAAAAAAAAATATATATAAAATCTCATTGCCAAAATTACTATACACCCCTATTGCAGTATAGCGAGAAAATATTGATCTGAAAATTTGTGCTTTTTGTGCTTTTTATATTTATTTTTATTTCTATCTCTTTTTGGTTTTATATTTGAAAACAACCAACGAAAAAGTATGAAAAATTAACCATATGGCTTTTCATCCTTGTACATAGAATGTTTTATATAATATTATACAGTCGAGAAAAAAATTATTGAACGAGCTTTGACTTATTTTGATTTAAGATAAGAAAAAGAACTTTTTAAGCCAAAAACTAAAAGTTAATTTATTTTTATTATAAAATAACAAAAGAAAGTGTCTATTTGCATAATTTAAGAAATTTATGTTATTAGAGAAAATAACAAATAGAGTGAAAATGAATTTTGAATGTAGGGAATGGAGTGTTGGAATAAGGAAAATTATACGAAATCACAAATGTTGTCTGTTTGATTAATAATGTTGAGAAATTTTACAAATTTCTTTTAATTGTATTTACATACCTACATGTATTAATTGTAGTCGAGATGAAGGGTTAGTAACAATTAATTTTGGTCAAGAAGCAAGAAAACAAGAAAAAAAACTAAAATTTTACCATAACTTTTCTGAAATTTCTTGAAGTTTGGATCATGAAAAATTTAGACTTATGACCCTGACCCATAATATCATAATTCATAACGATACAAAAAAAATTGTCTGGATGCTAAGACAGACAACAAAAATACAAGAACGAGACATTTAGTGAATGTAATATAAATGTTGATCTACGATTCTAACCATTATGTCCTTATTATCAGAGTTATAGAAAAATCAAGCAAGGTGAAGTATGCCTTTTTTATCAAGATTTTAAGAACAAAAAGATACAGGTCTTTGTTGAAATAGTTTTATGTTTCTTAAGACTCGCTCGTCGTTTTTTTGTCTTATTTTCTGTTGTGTGAATAAATTGCTCCCAAAATTTGTGAATAAAATATGTAACTTATAAATGAATTATATTGCCTAGGCTGGATTTTTTGCTGATTTTATGTTCTCGATACAAAATCTCTTCCCGTTTGACCTGTATAAATTTCGATGAAATCATTACAGATTAATTTGTGTGCATCTGTTGTTGTATTTATGTTTTTTGTTTATATCTGTTGTATAATGTATACCTGTCCCGATAAATATTCTGGTGCATGGTGCACGAGTGTATGTATTTCGTGAACTTTTTTATTTTACTTAGTTTTAAAGATGTCAAGTAAGAATAAAAAGATACAGGTATTTGTTGATATAGTTTAATGTTTCTTAAGACTTGCTCGTCGTTTTTTTGTCTTATTTTCATTTGTGTGAATAAATTGCTCCCAAAATTTGTGAATAAAATATGTAACCTATAAATGAATTATATTGCCTAAGCAGGATTTTTTGCCGATTTTATGTGTTCCGTAAATCTCGATACAAAATCTCTTCTCGTTTGACCTGTATAAATTTCATTGAAATCATTACAGATTAATTTGTGTGCATCTGTTGTTGTATTTATGTTTTTTGTTTAAATCTGTTGTATAATGTATATCTGTCCGGACAAATATTCTGGTGCATGGTGCACGAGTGTATGCATTTCGTGAAATTTTTCATTTTACTTAGTTTTAAAGATTTTTTTAATATTCTTGTGCATATTTTAAATTTAGTTGAAGCTTAAAAGTATTTGCTTGCTAACGTCATACATATTTGTTTTAATTTAACATTTTTAAATCATGTAAACAAGTACATATGCAAAATGTGCTAGGATCTTCTAACACATTATGAACCTTTCCTAGACTAATACTTTTAGTATCACCATTACAATAAATGAAGATGGCAGTTGTATTTTTAAGTTGTAAATTGAAAATATATGTGTGTGAATGCATTTGTAAATGGTTCATATTTTCACCATTTTTTTTAATGATACAATAAAAAAAAGTCGGGGCAAGTGCGAATATAACTCGCTCGCCGAGGGTTCCGTGTATATAATAGTATGAAAAAACAACATTTGCTAATATAGTTTTCCGTTGTGTTGAATTTTACCCATAACTGTTTATGGTGGCAAAAGTTTTTAATTTAATTCACTTATTAGTCAAACATAAATACATTTTTTCTCAAAATCATTGAGATTTAATGGAATGCGTAAGCCGATAACAAACGGTTACAATTCTTGGACCATGAAGAATAATAAATGGCAATGGTCATTCCGTATAGTGTTTTTTTAAGCCGAGTTCATCTGACTAGCCATAATCTATTTAAGACTATTTCAGAACCTTAATATTATAAAATATTTTCTGCATTTCGTTAGATTGAGTTAGTTACTAAATTATGGTTGAATTAGTTACTAAAGTAACAAAATTGATCCTCATCAAAGAATTCAAAAGTCCATGTGAAAATGGTGACTTTGAAAATTACGAAAAAACAGTTTTAGACTAGAGAAAAAAATAACCTTTCATATGATACCCCACTTGACATGACCAAAAATATTTTTTTTTCGTAATTTTTGCTCTCAACCCCCTCCAATGAACATTTGAGATTATAATGACCAAAACAATATAACGGGTTTTTATGCAAAATTTCTACACAACCTTGAATTTTTTCAATTTTTTGCTTTTGTAATGTTCGAAGTTAAGGGGGGGACAAAAAAATAAACACACGTTTTTGAAAATAACTTAAAAACCTAGCAGTCGATATTTCATTGAAATGTCTTTTTAAAAAAATACGATTTTTCTTTTGATTTTTTTAAACCAAACTCGATTCCTTAAAAAAACTTTTGTTTTACTATCTCCTTATCTATGTCCATAAAATATTGATAAAAACAAATATTCATAATTATTATAATTTTGTCAGTAGGTGTGGACAAATACATTGTATAACTGTCTAATTTGAAGTTGATAGCACTTATAGTTTTTGAGAAAACCGATTATGTAGAAATTCGGACGGATACCGAAGTCTCACCAATACGGTACCGTTTTTACTTTTTTAAAGTGCGGAACGCTAAAAATCAGAAATAAAAAAATTTAAATATTTGACCTTTATATTAAAAATAATATTAGGTTTCCATAAATTTTTTAATATTATACAAAGTTAATTTAAATATCAGAAAACCGACATGAAACAATGCAAACAAAAAGTATTAAACAGATATATTTTTTTTTTTAAATCACTGAAATTAATTATTCAAAGTTCCCGTTTGTTTATTGTATTTGTTTTCATTATCTTCATAAAAAAATTAAATTTTTGTTGCTTATAACTTTAGATGCAATAAATTAAAATTCATCAATTGAATATTACGAAAGTCTTATTTAATAAAAAGTTGAATGAAACTAGCCATTTTAAAATACTCTTTTGTTTGTTATTATTATTATTAAATAAATTTCGATTTCACTTTGTTGTTGATTATTTGTAAAACATACGGCTGGCATGTGTGTGCATATATGTCCTAAGGTATTTACCCAATTTTATGCACAGTTTTATGAACGGAGATTTTGTAACATGCACAATTAATGCACATTTCATGCATTTTTTCGAAATTTAAACTTTGATTTTCTTATTTTGCTATGTGGATGATTCTACTCCAGTGATACCTATTATTATTTTATTGAAAAAGTTAAGCAAATTCGTCCATTAGTAAATCAAAAACAAATCAATATAATACCCCCGAAGGGTTAACCCTAGTTATGTTCTTTCAATAGCACAAGAACATCATAGCAAAAACATTCAAATACGTCAATATAGGGCTGCTACAGTGTATCTGCTGTTAGGGCGTCAATTCTGTTTAGGGATCTTCTACGAAGATGTTTTACTTTAAGGTGACATAAATAAACAAAATCGATTTTTTCGAAATTTAAACTTTGATTTTATTATTTTGCTATGTGGATGATTCTACTCCAGTGATACCTATTATTATTTTATTGAAAAAGTTAAGCAAATTCGTCTATTAGTAAATCAAAAACAAATCAACACAATACCCCCCGAAGGGTTAACCCTAGTTATGTTCTTTCAATAGCACAAGATCATCATAGCTAAAACATTCAAATACGTCAATATAGGGCTGCTACAGTGTATCTGCTGTTAGGGCGTCAATTCTGTTTAGGTGCGATCTTCTACGAAGATGTTTTACTTTAAGGTGACATAAATAAACAAAATCGATGAAGTAATAAAAATAATCACGAACACAACAACCAAATTATTTTTGTAAAATATGCAAGGAATATTATAGGAATTGAAAACTAAAAAGTAACAAACACTATAAAAAACTGAAAACACAGTTAATCAAACGAAACAAATTAATACAAACTAACCGACGACAGTTGTACCAAATTGTGTACAGGTCAAACGGGAAGAAATTTAACGACATGACTAAACTAACATTTAAGCAATATAAATAAATTTACATGGACACTAAAATCAATTACGCGACAAACAAAAAATAAAAATCACAATATCGTAGTGTGTCGAAAAATTAAAAATATATTTTTTAAGGCGCTTGGAGTGCGGCGGGAAAATAGATTTTGAACATATTCATATGTCGTATGTCGTATTCATTCGATTTGTATTCGTATTTTGTCGTTTTTAATTGAACTAATTTATATTGCCCAGTTTTTGAAATATTAACAAACATGTGGATTTTAGGCATGTAACGGCCTAAAGAGGCTAAAAGTAAGAAAAGGTTAAAGAGGATGTCTTCTCCATTGAGCGTCATTTGAATGAGCATGAATATAGCATTCAGAATATAGCTTTTGAGCTATTGTCGGTAGTTCCTAACTAGACGGATGAAAAAATTCGAACAATTAATAGTGATGGATCTAATCCTCAAGATTCTATATTTCGAGGTATAAGAAAAGATTTTGAAACTAGTTGATAAAGAATATTAAAATTAAATTTTAAATTTTAAAACTGGAATTTATCTGTAATTCTTTTTCTTGGTAGCAAACTCAGAACGTCAAAAACTCAGAACTTATTGCACCACAAAATTGAAAAAATTTAGAGAGATGGAATATTTTTGAAATATGAAAAGGTGCACTGATAATTTATAAAATAACTAGCAGGACCCGGTGAGCTACGCTTATAAATAAAGTTTTTGCGCAGACATTTTGTTGACGTAGGAGCAATGATTTCAAAAAGTGGTAATGAGAAATGATAGCATATAATTTTTAATTTTTCTTTTTAAAAGTTCAGTTCGGATATATATGAAAAATTAGCAATCATATAAGTTTTCAAGTAAGCAATAAAAAATTTAAATGATTTATGGAATTAGTAGAGGTGCGTCATCTCTATATAAAATACTAGCGGGACCCGGCGTGCTTTGCTACGCCTATAAATAAAGTTTGTGTGTATACATTTTGTTAACGTAGTAGCAATAACTTCAAAGAGTTGTAATGAGAAATGATCTATTTTTTTTAAATATGAATGTAATCAACTAGAGTGCTGGATCAGTAAAATATAAATAAAATAGTATTATTTATAAAACAAAGGATGAATAAAATACGCGATCAAATAAGTTTTCAGGTGTGTCTTTATATAGAACATTATACGGAACAAAAATGGATTCACAAATTTTCACAGTGCTCATGCGGTTTAATATACGCTTTCTTTACCGGTAGGTTACTAAAAACGATGCAAACAATTTTGATCGTTATGTCATTTTATGGTCAGCAAAGGCAGTAAGAATAGCGAACAATACATTCGATGAAGGTATATAGAAGAAGTGATGCAAAAAAGAAATAGAAGAAGTGATGCAAAAAAAATCAATATTAATTGGAAGTTTTGGTATTGGAATTCATAGGATGTGAATTCATAGGATGAGAAATATTTCTATTTATTCAACATTCTAAGTCGTTTTAAAGTCATTATTGATTGTTGCAAATCAATGCGAAACTAATATCTTACACACGGTCAATATATTGGCATATATGTTCCATATATAGACAACATTAATAGAATATTAATTTTTGGGTGATTTTGTGAGTAATTATTGCTCAAAGTAATTATTGAAAGTATTATTCCCAATAATACGTAATTATTGTCGGGATTGAACTCTCACTCATCAGAGACATCATAGTTCAAAGCCATCTTACAGACTCAGCCACAGTGGATGAAACACCAATGAAACATATTTTAATTTTCATGTTCAGATAATTTCTAGATTGAAACTTCATTATCTCATATTTATTTAAATTGAATTCTTCATCTGTGATTATACAATTGTAAATTGTATTTATTCCCGACACAAACCACACAAAAACTGTTTTAAAGAAGTTTTTCTGAGAGAAAATAAAGAATGCTTTAAAATTGCAAAATCCATGTGAATTAAAATAATTACTCTAACCTTAATCACTCTAAAAATCTCTCAAAACTTTATTTATTTTACATCAAATAGTGTAAAACTTTTGTTTATTTAACATTATACCCGTCGCATATTGTCGGTATCTCAAAAGAAAGGAAATTCAAGAAAACTCGTTTTTATAACAGCCCTACTCGATTTGACTGAATCATTTGAAACAACGAAAAATTTAATACAGTTTTTGTTGTTTTTTCAGTTTTTTCAGTCAAACTAAACGTACCTAACATTTAATTTACATTGTGTTTACATTTTCATTACAACAATTATTTATTTTGATAAGGAAAAAATTTCAAAATGTCGTTTTAATTCTATTTCTTTATTCGTGTGCTTGTGGGCACAGGGGGTGGGTTTTTCCGTCTAGATGCGTACACGAATAAATCAGAAGGTATTCCGGGTCAGAAGGTTGTCCAGATGTGAGAAGTACGGATTCTCCAAATCTACTTAGTCCACATCCTTGCAGTAATTATTATTGTGCTTTGTTGATGGTCATTGCAAAAGCGAGTCGCACTGGAAACTAAACGTTTGAATTCAAATGCCATCTCTGTTGGGATCATTGAAATGCGTAGCAACAGTACATCTTCCCCTTTGAATTTTCCATTTAAAATTGTAGCTTCAACGACATTGTTCATCATCTTTTTCACCTAAAATTTCAAAAAAATTTGTGCTTTTTCAAAATATTTTACATATTTGGAATTACAATATGTGTCACAATAACACATAAAAACCTTTTCAGATCTAGGTTCCACAACATCATACTTTTTAAGACGTTGATGGACGCAAATTTCTTTTTTTTCGGTTTTGTATATTCTTCTTAAAGAATGGAAAACTAAATAATAAATCCTTTCACATAATAATGTACGACATAGGGCAATATTTCATGATAGGATGGAGGAAACAAAAATAAAATTTTAAATTTGCAGGAACAAAGCTAAAATTGGGTTACTAATTATTCTAGTGCTAGAAGCATATACCAAGATCATGTAACGCATTGTTTTCCTCAATTCAGCAAATATAATAGTTATATGGAAGGTCATTGCTTCGAGCAAGCACAAAAGTTCATTCTTTAAAAAAAAATTTAAAAAGATGAAAAATTTGCGTCCATCAACACCTTAGAAGCATGTCAAAGAATATTCCCTAACTAAGATTAAGGGTGCTATCGTGGATTGAAATCCGTCAGCACCCCTAAAATATCACTTATCTCCTTATATCAGTGACATCTTACTGCCATTGCCTGTGGTATACAATATCCAAAGTTAAGTGATTTACCAATAGCAGTTACTAAAGTATGCCGGGTTGTCACACCCATTGATCCAAAATTTTATATTTTACATATGTCCCCGAACATATATTAAATTATTGGTGTCAATGCATTGTTGCCGTTTGCAAAACACTATTGCCAACGTGTTACCGGCTAAGTGCCACCGTTTTTAGTTAGTTTGTTCATCATGATTGCCATACGTGTTTGATTATACATAAGCTATGCTTCTTTGTATAGTATTTGTGCGGATTCCATTTCGTAGCTTAAATTGATATAATCGATATTATCAACTATCTTCACCTAGTTTTAGAAACATGTATTACATACAATTGCAAACCAACAACATATTTGGTGTAGATAAAAAAAATTTAAAGATCATGATGTGTTAAATTCCAATATATATAATTTTGATTTTTAATATATAAATGTAATTTTTGTCAGATTATACTTTCATTTTCCAATTTCATAAAATTATGTTTAATTGAAAAAACATTGATCAACGCAACCTAAGGGTATAAAACGATATTTAAATAAAAACTCAATTAAAATAATTATCAACATTTAGGCCAAACCCCTTAAGATAATTATAATAGCCTCGGGGTTCCGTTTTAAATTTGCCAGTTACCTATGCGCAAGTGTACACAACAACTTCCCAAAGTTTCATGATGATCCGATGAATGGTGTATTAATGCATAAACGACAAACATACATACTTTCAGTTTTATATATATATATATATATATATATATATATATATATATATATATATATATATATATATATATATATATATATATATATATATATATATATATATATATATATATATATATATATATATATATATATATATATATATATATATATATATATATGTATATATATATATATATATATATATATCAGTGTTGCAAAACGTTACTCGTAACGTAACGCAAAAACGAAATAACGAAATGAAATAGCGTTATTAGTAATAATTACGTTCATAACGTTTTAAAAATTAAACTACGTTACAATAACGTAAAACGTAACGATAACTCAATATTTTATTTCGTTTTTCGGGTGACTTTTTTTATCTTATATATATAAAAATCACGTGTCACGATGTTTGTCCGCGATAAACTCCGCAACAACCTAACCAATCTTAATAAAATTGTGTTCAGTGTGTGTATAATGGTCCAACTTGAGAGATAGGATAGTTTTTATTTTGATTAAACGCCTAAATATTTTTTAATTACGAATTAAATGTTAAATATGGATAGTTCATAAGCAAACTTTCAGATGGCGGCGTAAATTAATTAATTTACTGTCAAACCTGCTTTATCGACTTTTCAATCATCCATGTAGGGCCCATATAGACTATCATATGTTATTGAGCGATTATTTTGTTCCGGTATTTGCTGCAATGGCACTGCAAAAGGGGGAAAAGAAACGAAATTCAATAAAATTTATATGGGATTTCATACAAAACACAACTTGAATACTTTTAAAAATTATCTATGAAATTTCTCATTTTGCTACAATTAAATAATTTAAATTTCTTTTGGCGCTGCAAAAGGGGGAAAAGAGAATAAATTCAATAAAATTTATATGGGATTTCATTCAAAACACAACTTGAATAATTTTTAAAATTATCTATGAAAGTTCTCATTTTACTACAATTAAATAATTTAAGTTTCTTTATGTACTATTACTGACAATATTGAGCATCTTATCTTTCTTCTTATATATATAAAAATCACATGTCACGATGTTTGTCCGCGATAAACTCCGTAACAACGTAACCAATCTTAATAAAATTGTGTTCAGTGTGTGTATAATGGTCCAACTTGAGAGATAGGATAGTTTTTATTTTGATTAAACGCCCAAATATTTTTTAATTACGAATTAAATGTTAAATATGGATATTTCATAAGCAAACTTTCAGATGGCGGCGTAAATTAATTAATTTACTGTCAAACCTGCTTTATCGACTTTTCAATCATCCATGTAGGGCCCATATAGACTATCATATGTTATTGAGCGATTATTTTGTTCCGGTATTTGCTGCAATGGCACTGCAAAAGGGGGAAAAGAAAATAAATTCAATAAAATTTATATGGGATTTCATTCAAAACACAACTTGAATAATTTTTAAAATTATCTATGAAACTTCTCATTTTACTACAATTAAATAATTTAAGTTTCTTTATGTACTATTACTGACAATTACTGACAATATTGAGCATCTTATCTTATATATATAAAAATCACGTGTCACGATGTTTATCCGCGATAAACTCGGCAACAACGTAACCAATCTTAATAAAATTGTGTTCAGTGTGTGTATAATGGTCCAACTTGAGAGATAGGATAGTTTTTATTTTGATTAAATTCCTAAATATTTTTTAATTGCGAATTAAATGTTCAATACGGATGGTTCATAAGTCTACTTTCAGATGGCAGCGTAAATCAATTTATTCAATTCATAGTAAACTTCAACATCTGTATAAAGCCGTGCATTCACATACAACAGAAACAGAAACCGAAACTGAAACTGAAAATTTTCAGTTTCTGTTTCTGTTTCTAATTTGGTTGACGGTGATGAATAATATCAGAAACGGAAACCGAATTTTGTTTGAGTTTGTGAATTTGCTATCCATTATGAATAATAAAATTGAAGAATAACAAAAACAAATAATTTGTATTTATTAAGGTGATTGGTGATAAATATTTTATTTGGTTTTTTGTTAAAATATCGGTTTATGAGCGTAGTTTGCTTTGATCAATGTTTTTATAGTTATAATTAAAGAATTCAATAACGAATTAAATATATACTCCCGCAGGAAGATTTGTAAAATTTTAAATTTTTGATCTATGGGAGTGACAACCCAACGTACTTAGATTCCTGCTATTTGCATATGAGTTAGCTTGAGTTATCGTAAACCACTGGCAATAGTAGTGAGATATCACTAGCCAAAGTGATATCTTAGGGATGTTGGTGGATGAACTTTTTCAATCAACGATAGCATCCTTAGTCTTAGTTATAGAATATTCTTTGATGATGACACGCTATTTTTTTTAAAATAAAATGTGTTGGGTAGTACGAATTACAATGTGAGTTACAACAACTCATGACAACCTTTGAAGAATAAAGTCCAAAACAACATGCTTTCTAAGGTGTTGATGGACGCAAATTTTTTATTTTTTTAAAAAAATGAACTTTTTCGTTTACTTGGAGAAATGAGCTTCCATATAACTATTAAATGTGCCGGGTTTAATCCTTCAGCAAAACAATGTTTACATGATCTTGGTATATGCTTCTAGCACTAGCAATTTGCGTCCATCATCTTAAAAAACATGATGGTGTGGAACCTCGGTCTTAAAGGATTTTATGTGTTGTTGTGAGACATATTGTAATTCCAACTACACAACAAATTTTATTAAAAAAATATTTCAAATATTTTGAAATAGCACAAATGTTTTTAAAAATTTTTGGTGAAAAGGATGATGAACAAAGTCATTGAAGCTACAATCAATTTTGAATGTAAAATTCAAAGAGGGAGATGTACTGTTGCTACGCATTTCAATGATCCCAACAGATATGGCATTTGAATTCAAACGTTTAGTTTCCAGTGCGACTCGCTTTTGCAATGACTGTCAACAAAGAACAAGCAAAATTGCTGCAAGGATGTGGTAGATTTGGAGAATCCGTACTTCTCACATCTGGACAACTGCATGTGGTGGTCAGCTAACGTCGCAATACCTTCTGATTTATTCGTGTACGCATCTAGACGGAAAAACGCAAAATATAATGTGTGCCCACAAGCACGAGCAAAGAAATATAATTAAAACGACATTTTGAAATTTTTTCCTTATTAAAATAAATAATTGTTGCAATAAAAATGATACAATGTAAATTGAATGTTTGGTACGCTTAGTGTGACTAAAACAATTGAAAAAACAACAACAATTGTATTAAATTTTTCGTTGTTTCAAATGTTTCAGTCAAATCGAACACGGCTGTTATCAGAACGAGTTTTCTTGAATTTCCTTTCTTATGAGATACCGACAATATGCGACAGGTATAATGTTAAATAAACAAAAGTTTTACACTATTTGGTGTAAAATAAATAAAGTTTTGAGAGATTTTTAGAGTGATTAAGCTTAAAGTAATTATTTTAATTCACATGAATTTTGCAATTTTAAAGCATTTTTTATTTTCGCTCAGAAAAACTTCTTTAAAATAGTTTTTGTGTGTTTCGTGTCGGGAACAAATACAATTTACAATAGTATAATCACAGATGAAGAATTCAATTTAAATAAATATGAGATAATGAAGTTTCAATTTAGAAATTATCTGAACATGAAAATTAAAATATGTTTTATTGTTGTTTCATCCACTGTGGCTGAGTCTGTATGATGGCTTTGAAGTTTGAACTATGATGTCTCTGATGAGTGTGAGGTTAATCCCGACAATAATTACTTATTATCGGGAATAATACTTTCAATAATTACTTTGAGCAATAATTGCTCACAAAATCGCCCAAAAATTAATATTCCATTAATGTTGTCTACATATGGAACATATATACCAATATATTGACCGTGTGTAAGATATTAGTTTCGCATTGATTTGCAACAATCAATAATGACTTTAAAATGACTTAGGATGTTGACTAAATAGAAATATTTCTCACCCTATGAATTCACATCCTATGAATTCTAATACAAAAACATCCAAATAATTTTGATTTTTTTGGCATCACTTCTTCTATTCCTTTTTTGCATCACTTCTTCTATACCTTCATCGAATATATTGTCACTATTCTTACTGCCCTTGCTGACCATAAAATGTTATAACGATCAAAATTGTTTGCAACGCTTTTAGTAACCTACCACAGGTAAAGAAAGCGTATATTAAACCGCATGAGCACTGTAAAAATTTGTGAATCCATTTTTGTTCTGTATGTTCTAATGTTCTATATAGAGACACACCTGAAAACTTATTTGATCGCGTATTTTTTTATATATCCTTTGTTGTATATATTATACTATTTTTTTTATATTTTACTGATCAACTAAAGTGCTGATCCTTTTACATTCATATTTAAAAAAAAACAGATCATTTCTCATTACAACTCTTTGAAATTATTGCTACACCGTCAACAAAATGTATACACACAAACTTTATTTATAGGCGTAGCAAAGCACGCCGGGTCCCGCTAGTAATTATGTATATGAAAATCAAAACGCAAAAACCGGTTGAATAAAATCCAACTTATCTGCTCTTTATCAATTTTTGCGGACGCTTAAACTACAGATTTTGGTAGTTCTAATGCCCGATTTATAGTCGGTAACGTTAACTTAACGTTAACTTTAACTTAACCCTAACTTAAGACATCTAAAAATTTTGATTTATTTTCGGTAAGAAATTACGTATTCATTGACGTTTGATCTGATATTAATTATGGTTTTGTAATCAATGTAACAAATCAATCAATTCTTTAAAAGTAATAAACTGATTTTAAAATCAAAATTTAAAATAATAAAATTCGAAACATACATTTGATACAAAATTTAAAAATAAAAAAATTTATTTTCATATTAATTTTCTGCTAATATTTGGCTTTAAAGTCGCTCTTTTTATATCCTTTGCATTTTTTAAAAAATAAAATTTTATTTTTATGGACACTTGCAATTAAATATTACTTTTCTTCAGTTTTTATACCAAACGTCAAAAAATCCTTAACAAAATCTTTAAGATAGAATGAAATGAACTTTACGTTAAGTTAACGTTAAGTTTGCGTTAACGACTATAAATGCTGTAGTGCATTTTCATACATTTGTACTTTACGTTAAGTTAACGTTAAGTTAAAGTTACCGACTATAAATCGGGCATAAAATGTTGTACAATTTTAAGTTTATTTTAAATAATTTCAAGTCTGTAGTAACCGTTTTGCATCACAGGTGTTTTGAATAATTTTAAGAAAGAATATTTTTATGCTGGCCGAGAAATCAATCTGAAGATCTATTAAAAGCAACTCTAATAATTATAAACAAACTATCAGATTTGTGAAAACTCCTGATAAGATTGCTTAGTTTTGGTGAAAATTAATTATTTTTAATATGAAATGATTTCAAAATATTCGTCGGAGTGACGTGAATAATCCATTGTATAATTCTTTAATTTTAATTACGTCAGTTACATATCTACGCCCGTCGATGATCTCCACGAGATCAAAACTATAGTAGTGTGAATTATAAAAAATATATATATGTACTTAAAAATTTTAAAATTATTGTTTTTTAATTGTTTTTTATATATAACAATAGTGAATAATAAAAGGTGTCGTTATTAAAATTAAAGAATTTGAAATGAGCCAAATTTTATAGTTACGTTATTTTAAAATTAAATTGTAGTGTTTAAAACTAATCTGTTAAACATTACATTTAATTTTAAAATAACGTAATTATAACGTTATAACATAATAAAATATAATATTTTTCTGTTTCATAACGAAATAACGTACCGAAAAAATAAATATACTGTTATAAAAACGAAACGCATAACGTTACGATTTTTTTTTTCGTTTTGCAACACTGATATATATATATATATATATATATATATATATATATATATATATATATATATATATATATATATATATATATATATATATATATATATAATATATATGTATATATATATATATATATATATATATATATATATATATATATATATATATATATATATATATATATATATATATATATATATATATATATATATATATATATATATATATATATATATATATATATATATATATATATATATATATATATATATATATATATATATATATATATATTAGGGTGGCACTTATTTGTATGGGTGATTTTTTTTTTTGTATTTTGGCATGGCGCCGGCCGGAATTTTGTTCCTTTGGGTAATTTAAGGATACTGACAAAGTTTCACTACTCTATTTCAATTTTAACACGTGGCGACTTTGATTCTTAAGCACGCTTACATACAAATTTTTTTGTAATTTTCACATAGTCGAGTCTGTATTAAAAACAAAACCGTATAATAGTTTCTAAAGTATCATTTAATGTTTAAAAACAGGAACCTATTTTATAATGTTAACAAAATTATAAAAGCCTTTTCAAATCCTGCAATGTAGCAGATTTCGGATATTTCTTACGGTAGTCTTGAACGGTCTGAAAATGCATGAAATAAAATTAATTCTCATTCTATATATGCTTAAATTATCTTAAATTATTGCTTATTGTTTACCTTTAACAAAAATTGTTTTTGATCTTCATCTTTAGTTATTTTATCGTTGAACTCTTCCATTAATTTTATGCATCGTTCTGCTGGATCGTTGACTACCTTTAAACAACTTACAATTTTTTGCGCTTCTTTGTATTCACTTAAGTTACTCCATTAAACCTTTTTAAAAAACATCTAGTGACGCAGCGTTGTGCATTGTCTTTAAATATGGAGTGGTAAAAACAAATGTTAGAATTAATTTTTAATTCTCTAGACTTTGATCTAGAAGTACTCCGACGGTTATCACGAGATTTAGAGCGCGACCTATGACCAGCATTTACTATCGAGTGAATTTCACTCAGCATTTGCGTTTTAAAATTATTAAGAATTTCATTAATGTTTCGATTTTTTTATGTTGAGAAGCACTTTGATGAAACCGGTTTGAGTTAGTTGAGTGTGCAGAAGTAGAAGTAGTTCATTGCAAAAATTTGTCTCTGTGACAACGTTTCCATAAGATTGTCGGCACGTTCTGCCAACAACGCTAATGGCAAATCGTTTTCGAAAGACGATAAAACAAGTTGGATGCTTTCAGGAAGACGTGCCATCCAAAGTTGTTTGATAATGCCATCGTTCTTATCAGCACCGTTAATTCGGAATTCAGCTAGCAACTGTGTAGGTTTTTCATTACCTAATACTAATTTATGCAAAATATTATTAATTTTTGCCTTATCGCTGTCGCCTAAAATTTTAATTACCTCCGTCTTAAAGGTAGTATAAGGAGTATCACCTATCTCTTTAAAAAGCAACGGTGCCATTGTTGTGCAATCGTGAATCAATTGCACTTAATGCATGTGAATATTTGGTCATTTCCGACCTAACATTCGAACTAAAAAATTTTAGTTCCAACATCCTGAACTAAACAATTGCGTTTTGGTCAAACTAATTTTGCGGAGCTTTAAATTTAACATAATTAATATTGCTCACTGTAGCTACATCTGGTTCAGTTGTTGGAGGTTGTGACCAAGGTGGTGGCATCTGCCGCTGTGCCATGAACTGTTAATGTGCAAACTGCTGCAAGCAGTTTCCTTGGATAATATCAGATAACTATTGATGAGTCATTAACATGGGTGCTTCATTAACACCCAATGCATTCACGGGTGAGGCAGGACGCGAGGGAGAATTGTTTGGGGAAGCCATAATTTTAAAATTAAAACAAAAATAAAATAAACCAACCGCAATAATCACAAAACAAAACAAACGATTTTAATAAAACAAAAATGCCAGAACAAATAAGAGATAATCCAGATACTGCTAGAGGCGATAAGAATTGCTGGGATGAATTTTGGTATTCAATAAATTTATCCAATGAAGCTCCCAAATTTTGAATTATACATTTTAAATTATACACTGTTTGCCATTGGCACTTGGCGTAAGTTTTCAAATAAGATAATGTCAATCTCTTGTTACTTTACGCCAATAACTTATTTAATAAGTTTAAAACTTTTGTTTTCTTTAATTTTTCTATTAAACTTGTTAAATAAGTTATTTGCGTAAAGTAACAAGAGATTGACATTATGTTATATGAAAAGTGTCTTTCGATTTAACATTGCGCCACACCTATTGACAGACACTTTTAAATTATATAGGGACGGAGAGGTTGCACGAGACTCAACTTGTTCTAGCACGTATGCTACAAAGGGCCATAGGCCATGTCACAGTGACGGACCCTTTACTTATTTTGTTCGAGTTTTTCAATTTTCAAGTTGATAAGAAATATTTTTTATGAAATTTCTCAACTTTGAGCTAAAGTCGCCACGTGATAAAATTGTTCAATTGAGCCCAAACTTCAGATTCTAGTTACACATGTATAAAGGAACAAAATTTTGACCGGCGCCCTTAAAAAATGCAAAATAAGAAAATAAGTGCCACCCTAATATATATATATATATATATATATATATATATATATATATATATATATATATATATATATATATATATATATATATATATATATATATATATATATATATATATATATATATATATATATATATATATATATATATATATATATATATATATATATATATATATATATATATATATATATATATATATATATATATATATATATATATATATATATATATATATATATATATATATATATATATATATATATATATATATATATATATATATATATATATATATATATATATATATATATATATATATATATATATATATATATATATATATATATATATATATATATATATATATATATATATATATATATATATTTATATAGATTTCACAACATTTTTAGAATACTATATTTGGATATTTTGAGCTATTATCAGATAAACCAGCACTAAAGACAATTTAACTCGCATTTGGTTATGATTTGCGATCGCCTGCATGTTTCATACAATAATTAATCATTGTAACCGAAGTTTGTGCAAGATTTTAATTTATCGCAATTTGTCTTGTAGATTGTTCCTAACAAAAAAAGTAGACAGAGTGTAAGTGCGGAGAGAAAACAACGGGTTTCCACTGGCTGAACAATGTTAGATAAAGTTCACCATTTTCGCACAAAAATTTGGTGGGAATAATGACGTCTCTACTTTAAGGAATGTAATCTTTAGAGAGTAAGGGAAAATACACACATTACAGAAATCGGACTTCACGGCCAAGGAAATAGTTAATAAAGTGACTACTGATGGGAATGAATTAAAACATTATGGTGCTACCTATTCTAAACGGTAATACTACAAAATTGTTTCAAGTTTTATTATTCAGTATAACTATGCTATAGTTTTCACTAGTCTTAAAGTTAGCTTATAACAATATTTAATCTCGTTACTGTACCTTACCACCACAACAAAAAGGACAAACATATCTATTTTTTCATAATAATTTGAAGAGAATTTTTCCACTTATATGAATGTATTTTTTATTTACACATATACAATAATCACTTTTCATTATTTCCATTATCCAACAATGTATGAGTATTTAAACATTAACAACACATAATTCTTTGGTAGTTTTTCTGTTATGCATATATAGACGACACTCATACATTATCATAGAGTCAAACATAAAATTAAAAAAAAGCTTCGAAAGCATTTTATAATAACGGAATGACGTTTAAAGGGGGTGGAAGAGGATAAATAAAATAAATATATATTTCAAAATTACATTCACCCCTTAAATAACATAAGAAGAAAAACTAAAGAAAATAAAAAATAAAATTGCGGAGGGTGACTCAAAAATAAGTAAAAAAAACACAAAAAATCAAGAAAACGAAACGATGGAAAATATATGATGAAAAAAGAAAATTAAGGTTAACTTTATGTTGAAGTGTCCTCAAAAGAAGTAAAAAAAATATTTTATTTTATATTGACGGGGATTTTTGTTGTTGTTGTTGTTTTGTTTCTTTAATGCTTTACAGTGAGCTCTTGTTAATATAATGAGTTTAAGTGATGTGGGTTGATTGGTAGTTTTATAGTTTAGGGTTTCAAAAAAATACACATCTACTGAAAAAAGAGAGAGAAAAGAAAGATGTATATATGTATATCAAAATTGCATAAATTATATAATGTATTTTATGGTTCAGTGAATTGAATACGATATTTTTTTCAGGGTAAATAAGACATTGAGTGAAATCACGTATTGTGTCGAGTTGATAATAATATTCACGTACAGCATGAAAAATTTGTTGTCTATAAGTGATAATCTTTTTGTTATATTTATTTGAAAATCTTTATCTCTAATTTTTTCTTTTTTTTTTGAATAAACGAATTACATAAATTTATGTTGATTAATTTGAAGTGCTGAAAACAGAATTTTGTATTCCTCATGGCTAGAGGGTTGATAAATTTTTGATATGGAAATTTTTAATTGCAATTTTTTCTCGTTTTTTTAGATCGATAATTTTACTTGACTTGTAAATGTTTTTGCTGTTTTATAAATGTATGTTATCTTTAAAAAAAATTTTTATAAATTGGAATATTGCCAAAATATGTATACGAAAACAGAAATATATCTCAATATTAGTTGATTTATTTTGTTATCTTGAAATAAAATGTTCTGATTGGTTGACAAAAAGTTTTAATGCTTTTTAAACAAAAAATGTTTTCATTTTTTGGTGAGTTATAAGAAGTTTGATTTTGAAAAGATGCGAATGTTATCTGGTTTTAAACTATATAGGATTTACGATTAATTTAAGCAGTTTGTATGCTTTTCAGTTTTACGTGCAGGCTGTTTAAAAATTATTTAAATTTGTAACAATTTTTTCAGGCACAGATTTTTATTTGACTGCTGGTAAAAGGTAGAGCACGATGTCGAGGTAGTCGAAAAATTTTGCAAGACCAACCTTGAGTTGGAGGAAAACGGCGTTAGCAAAAGTGAAACAAATTGGCAAGACATGGGCAGAAATAAAAACGTTTGCCCCAAATAGAGTTAGATAGTCCAGTGTAGTAGACGCGCTATGCTTCTAAAACGGAGATAAAGTAGGAAAAACAGGTGTGCTAAGATACTTGGATGTTATATCAGTTTTAGTAAAAACTTCTATTTTAACCAATATTGAACGGATTGAACAAACGACAAAACGTCAAAACCGAAAAATGAAAGGTCATTTTTCTTTTCCCAACTTTTTCTTTAAGTTTTTGCAAGTATTTCATGTTTTTCAGTTTTTTTTTTCTTTTATATATTTCTGTTTCTTGTTTTTATTAGCTTTTAGATGCTTTTTTATATTTGTCCATTTTTTTTAATATTCAGCTTTGTTTTTTTTTTGTTTTACCTATAAACGTTAAATGTGCCGTCAATTTGTGGGCATGAGCTAGTGTAAATTGAAGAAACATCAACGGTTAAATTAATTAGCTTTAGCATATTAGTAGATTTGATCATCAAAAAAGCAAAGAACTTTTTCTTCTATGGCTCCGAATCTAGAGAACCTTTACGATATTGACGATATATAGTGGACTTAAACGCAACTCTAGTTTATAGTAGATATAACGCACAATATAATCGTACTACCTATATTGGTGACCATGATTTGATGGTGTTAGTGAGAATTGACAACACATCTTAGATTAAATAATATTAGATTAAATTGTACTAGAGTAAACTAAATTAGAGTAAATTAATTGTACTAGAGTAATATTGACCTAGAATTAAGGCCTTTTAATTATACAAAATGTAAATGATATAACCTTTTTTTATATTTTATCATATTAGGGGATGGAGCTCATAGTTGAACAAATTACATAGAACACCAGTATCGAAGTTGAAAGACGCTGGTTAGAAGTCTTGGAAGCCCGGTATCAAACGTTCAACGATCTAGAAGAACAACCATACTCAAATACAAATTATAAATGAATCAGTAATGAAGTGGATGCATTCTTTTTCAAGGCACTAGAACAAGCGTGTAATCAACATGAAAGATATGCATTATGCTGAAAGATCAAAAACGGCAACTCTACATAATTTATCCAACAATTGTCTAAGAAGGGAAATGCTAGTGCAAAATGTTACTGCAAGTCATCGTTTCTCATTTGTTCTAAACATCATCACACATTACTTCAGAACAAAGAGCTCCAATCAAATGGATCACATCATCATTTAGCACTGGAGCATTCTTTAGATAATCAAAAAAACAGCCTCTATGAGGAAGGTACATGCCAGAACCAGCAACTCCAATTGAAAAGTTCAATACTGAACCATATCAATTTACTACAAGCCAGCTCAACACCAATGTATTACACACACAATACATCTATAAACACGGTACTACCAACAGCTGTTATTTATATCAAAACGCATAACGGTAAACTGCAGCTATATCCAGCGTTATACTGATATCAATTATCAGTTGATTGTAACTGCTCATATTATAAATAATATAATTAGCTTACTACCAACCAAACCATTACATAATAACATTAAAGCATTACATTTCGAGTTAGGTGATCCTCAATTCCATGAACCAAATGAAAATGATGTTCTTCTCGGATCCGACGCACTTTTTGACATTATAGCTCCAGAAAAACAAATAGTAGATGGACTACCGATATTATATTCTTCAATTTAAATGGAGAGTAGAAGCTCCTGTCTCAATTCTCCGTCACAATTTACTAACTTGCATACAGTCAGCGAACCGCGTCAACAGATTACAAACGAAGATGTAATCAAGAACTTAGGTAATTCTGAGAAGTTGAACAAATATAATCGCAGAATATATCAACAGAAACAGTACATGAGTGTAAGACATTTTACGAAGAAACGACTACTACTCAAAAGGGTCAATTTATAGTCGGCACTTCCTTTTAAAAGCCAAAACCTCTTTTAGTCAGTTCTTGTCAAGCAATTTATCCCGAATTACAGACAATGGAACATCCATTTTTAAAATTATAAGAGCATTCTGAATTATACACATCATTCATAAACGAATATATTGCCATTGGGCATATGAGTCTAAACCCCCCAGATAAAATTCCTTTTCAAAATGGGGTAAAAATATTATTTACCTCATCACGCGGTAATTAAGCCAAGCAGCAGCACAAGCAAATTACAAGTTGTCTTCGAAGCCTCATGCAAAATTAGATGTTGTCTTAAACGACATCTTACAAAAGTAATCCATAATCCAGCGGATGCAATTACAAAAGCAATCAAACCAAACATATGATCACAATCTTAACTTTGGTGGCATAGACTACATTGGCTGAAAACTGAAGATGAAAATTGCTCACAGCCTAAAAAAATTACATCGAAACTACATATTAAATCTTTGAAATAGTGGTCCAACTACATGGACTTTCTAATAACTACGACCCCTGAAGAGAATGTAGTAACAACTATACTATTAAAGTTATCATCTTGATACAAAATACACATGGATGTGGTGTATGTTTTGAGATTTGGACGACTCAAACACCGAAAGCTTCAAAATAATTAAAAAAACAATAAAATTACTCTGTCTGAGCTAGACGACACTAAGTTCGTAATTCTACGAAACATACAAATCTGCATCTTTAAAACCGAACTTGAAATTATCAGTAAGAATAAGCGACTCCCAACAAAAAATAATTTATCTTCACTCTACTTATTTGTTGATTCAAATGGATGTCTACGACAACGTGGACGGCTTCGAAAACTACCACTGCCAAATACAACCATGCGATGTTCATGGCAACAACATGCATGCTGGGAACTCTGGGTCTCAAAGTATTTTAAGGTGTAAATACTTAATCCAATTGGTCTATTTCTAAATACAGCAGCCAAATTCTGTAACTGTGAAGCGGTGAAGTGATAAAAATTTCTTCGTTTCTTTTCATTAAAAAACTTATCACTTCACCGCTTCACAATTACAGAATTTGGCTGCAGGATTGGATTATGCTTGCAGGCTATTATACGTTAAAAGGAACAAACGTAAATTTCTGGGGCAGAAAAAGCATAAGTAGCGGTTTGTCTGTTTCGCTGTAATAGCCGTACATTTAGAGGTGGATAGCAGCCTTGATCACGAAACGTTCTTAGCAGCACTTAAGCGATTGAATGCACAACGTGGAGACCTCCACAAAATTTCGTGTTCGATTTCAAAAATTTTTGTTTCTAAAAATAGGTTACCATTGGATGTAAGAGCCGAAAGGACGATGTGTTCGATAGCTGTCCCAAAAGTGTGTCAAAAAAATCCTCAAATGTGGCAAAACAAAGAAATATGCATATTTTAAGTGATTGAAGCAGGAACATGGAATTTGGAGAAATCTTGATGGTCGGAATTGGTATGTGAGATCAAAAACTAGATCATTGTATTAAAAGTTTGTCAAAAAAATGTTGTCAAGTGTGTCAAAAGAAAGATTTTTTATTTATTTTTTACTCATTTTTTGGAAAAAATAAAATTAATTATTTGCATGACATGAAATTTTATTATTATTATTAAGAATTATGGCATTATAAGTTTGTCAAAAAAATTTTGTCAAGTGTGTCAAAAGAAAGCTTTTTATTTATTTTTTTACCCAATTTTTTGGAATTAAATAAAATTAATTATTTGTAAGACATGAAATTCTATTATTACTATAGAGAATTATGGATTATAAGATTGTCAAAAAAATAATGTCAAGTGTGTCAAAAAATGATTTTATTTATTTATATAGCCAATTTTTCGGAAAAAATATTTAGCTGTTTTTATAACGTATATGTAATTGAACATGAAATTGGACATGGACAATGGACATTTTTAAATTTGCTATAGTTTTTGATATATTTTTGGAATTTCGAAAAAAGTTTGTATTTTTGAATTTGTAATAATTTTTGCAATATTTTTAGAATTTTGGAAAAAGTTTTAATTTTTGATTTTGTTATTTGTTGTTTGTTGGGTGGGGTGGATGTACTTTCTGCATAGGATCTTGATGAAACTTTGGCAAATAATACAGGTTCAATTGAAAATGGAAGATCTGGATTGATTTCAAATTTGGACAAAATGGCGGGGGTCTCCCGAACACCTCTATGTTTAAATCTTGAATAACTTCTAATCCGGGACTATGATCTTATTGAAACATGGTATATAAGGTTTTAGTACAGTTTCAAATATTTTTGCATACCAACTTCCGGTTTGTCACTTCCGGTTAAAAAGTTTTTCTTTAAATGTTTATCCCTACTGTAGCCTACAATTACCGATCGATTTTCATGAAACATTGGTAAAAGCTATCAAGTAACATGAGAAAGATTTTATCGGCTTTTAGAGTACATTGGATAAAAGGTTTGGGGGTCCACCATACATCAGGTGGTTTATTCCATAATGTTTTTATGTTTGTTGGGAGCAAAAAACATTCATTCGTGAATGAATTTTGATGACGCTTTGGAAAAAGATGCAAATTTGTATGACAAGGAACTGATTAGTTTTTGAGCGATAGCGAACAAAATGGTGTGAGGTCCCTGGAGCACCTGTTTTTTTTAAAGCTCTATAACATCTATAACCGATAATCGAATTGGATGAAACTTAGTACATGAGTATTTAGTACGGTTTACAATAGTTCTGCATCCCAACTTCCGGTTTTTCACTTCCGGTAAAAAAATTTGTTTTGTACTTTTTTGAAGTTTTTTCAGTGTGTTTATGCACACTACAGCCTACATTAATGAAGTGATTATGATGAAACTTAATGGAGATGGTTCCAATTAGTGTAAAAAGATAATTATCATCTTTTGGGACACATTGATCAAAGTGGCGGGAGTCTACCATACAAATGCTGAATTTTCACACTTTGTTTTTTAAGGTTGTTGGGAGCATACAGACTTCATTCATTAATCAATTTTAATGACACTTTGAAAAAAGATGGAAACTTAAGTAACAAAGAACTGATTAGTTTTTGGACAATATTGGAATAAGTGTTAGGGGTTCTCCCGAACACCTGTTTAATGTGTCACAATTTTTTCAATGTTTGTTGGGAGCACACAGCATTCGTTCGTGAACGAATTTGGATGACACTTTAGAAAAAGATGGAAACATGTATGGCAAGGAACTGATTAGTTTTTGAGCGATAGTGAACAAAGTGGTGAGGTGTGTCCCATACACCTGTTTTTTGAAAGCTCAATAACATATGTACCTGATAATCGAATTGGACGAAACTTGGTACGTAAGCATTTAGTACGGTTCACATTAGTTCTTCATCCCAACTTCCGGTTTTTCACTTCCGGTAAAACATTTTTTTTTTAATTTTCAATTCTTTTCAGTGTGTTTATGCACACTACAGCCTACAATAGTGAAGTGATTGATGAAACTTATGGTAAAGGGTTCAATTAGTGTGAGAAGATAATTACCATCTTTCGGGACACATTGATCAAAATGGCGGGGGTCTACCATACAACTGCTGACTTTTGACACTTTGTTTTTAAAGTTTGTTGGGAGCATACAGACTTCATTCATTAATCAATTCTAATGACACATTGGAAAAAATGGAGACTTAAATGACAAAGAACTGATTAGTTTTTGGACAATATTGGGATATGTGGTACGGGGCCTCCCGAAAACCGGATTACTGTGTCACCATTTTTTTGTTTGTTTGTTGGGAGCAACAGCATTCATTCGTGAGCGAATTTTGATGACACTTTGAAAAAAAATGCAAACATGTATGGCAAGGAACTGATTAGTTTTTGAGCGATAGTGAACAAAGTGGTGGGGGGTGTCCCAAACACCTGTTTTTTTTTGAAAGCTCAATAACATCTGTACCTGATAATTGAATTGGATTAAATTGGGTACATAAGCATTTAGTATGGTTTACAACAGTTCTGCATCCCAACTTCCGGTAAAAATTTTTTTTAATTTTTGGAAGTTTTTTCAGTGTCTTTATGCACAATACAGCCTACAATAATAAAGTGATTATGATGAAACTTATGGAAAAGCTTCCAATTAGTGTAAGAAGATAATTAGCATCTTTTGGAACACATTGATCAAAGTTGCGGGGGGTCTACTATACAACTGCTGCCTTTTCACACTTTGTTTTTAAAGTTTGTTGGGAGCATCATGACTTAAATGATAAAGAACTGATTAGTTTTTGGACTATATTGGAGTAAGTGGTGGTAGGCCTCCCGTACACCTGTTTATTGTTTCAATGTTTGTTGGAAGCATACAACATTCGTTCGTTAAGTAGTTTTGATGACACATCGCAAAAAGATGCAAGTATGTATGGCTGATTAGTTACAGGAATTGATTAGTTTTTTTAACGATAGTAAACAAAGTGGTAGGGGGTCCTCCCAACACCTGTTATTTTGGAAGCTCAATAACATCTGTACCTGATAATCGAATTGGTTGAATCTTGGTACATAAACATTTAGTACGGCTCACAACAGTTTTGCACCCTACTTTCCGGTTTGTCACTTCCGGTTAGATTTTTTTTTAAACTTTTTCTCGTACAACAGAATTTATGTTTGTTGGGATTCTACTGCTTTCTTTAATATTTTTCTAATTAGAACTACGAAGTCTATAACATTGGTTAGTTTTTAATTAAAGTAATTGATGGATATTATCTCATTGTATATCCAGAACACTATGTTTCCAGAGCTGTGATGAAGTCAGCCTATGCATCAGCGTCGCAATATTTTTATATTTCATTATAATAAAATTTTAAAGAGAAGCGTAAGGGTTGTTAATTTTATAAAATTTAATAAAAAAATATTACTTCGCTGATGCATAGGCTAACTTCACCACAGCTCTGGAAACAAAATGTTCTGAACATATAGTGAGCTATTATACATAAAAAACTTTAATCAATGGCTAACCAATGTTATAGATTTCGCGTAGTTCTAATTATATCAATATTATAGAAAGCTGCAGTATCCCAATAAACATAAGTTCTGTAGTACGAGAAAAAGTAAAAACACAAAATAAATCGGAAGTTGAGATGCAGAACTGTTGTAAACCAAACTATAAATGCTAATGTACCAAGTTTCATCAAATTCGATTATCAGGTACAGGTGCTATTGAGATTTCAAAAAAAACAGGTGCTCGGGGGACCCCACATCACTTTGCTCACTATCGCTCAAAAACTAATAAAAAAAACGGGTGCTCGGGGGATGCCCCACTACTTTGTTCAATATCGCTCAAAAACTAATCAGTTTCTTGGCATACGTATTTGCATCTTTTTCCAAATTGTCATCAAAATTCATCCACAAAACCACCTGTTCCATGGTGGACCCCCCAACCCTTTATTCAATGTACTCCAAAAGCTGATACAAGCTTTCTCATGTTATTTGGAAGCTTTTCCCAACGTTTCATGAAAAGCGATGGGTAATTGTAGGCTACAGTAGGGATTTAAACTTAGAGGTGTTCGGGAGACCCCCGCCATTTTGTCCAAATTTGAAATGAATCCAGATCTTCCATTTTCAAGTGAACCTGGATAATTTGCCAAAGTTTCATTAAAATCTTATGCAGGAATGTCACTCACGACATAAACCACCCACCCACAGACAGACGTACACCAAAATTTTTATTGGCTATTTAGATAGACGATGGTCCAAAATTTAAAAAAAAAATTTGGGGCATGTAAAAATTTTTTTTTCTGGATAGATTGCATTACTTCACACAATTTAAAATTGCGGTGAAGCAAAATATTGTTTCACCATGCACGCAGGACACAATAATTCCAACATATTTTAGTGCCGAAGCCCGGAACCAAAAAAAACAACACAATTTTTTATAACCGCCAAAAGTACATTTTATCAAGAAAGATATTTTACGAGAGACGTACATCGTCTCTCATTTCACATAAATAAAGGGTTTCTCTAAATTACCGAAAAATTTGAATTTACCGGCATTTGTGCAGTAAATTCTTGCCAACCCTAAAAAACACTAAATTTGACATCCCAGAGTTTAGGGTAGACGAATTGAGACACAAAACTGCATATATAACAAATCTAGTCAAGTTCTTGGCTATGCAGATGATATTGTGCTTCTCGGACGTAGAACAAGCGATATCAAGGATAGTCTCTCTCAGCTTGAAATAAATGCTAAACGACTTGGATTATGCATTAACACCGGCAAGACTAAACTTTTAACAACATCCAGGAATATACCTCCCGGCAATCTGAATACTGGCGACTATGAAGTGGAACGTGTAGAAAACTTCAAATACCTCGGATCTGTAATAACATCGTCAAATGACATGCAGGCAGATATTAAAGCCCGTGTCTCAGCCGCATACAGAGTTTTCTACGCATACTCAAAACTTTTGCGATCCAAACATCTTTCGCAGTCGTGCAAACTCATACTTTACAAAGCATTAATCCGACCTGTGCTCACATTTGGAAGTGAAAGCTGGACACTGACTTCCTCCGATTGTAGAATTCTATCAACATTCGAGAGGAAAGTCATACGAACAATTTATGGTCCATGTAAAGTTGCTGAAAATCAGTATAGAATCCGAATGAATCATGAAATCAGACAGCTTCTTGGAGGCTGCGATGTAATCGGATTCATTAAATCCAACCGGATTAGATGGTTTGGTCATGTAGAAAGGGCTCCATTGGAAAGAATGATAAAAAAAGCGTCCCAACAACAACCAGCTGGTGTTCGTCGAAGAGGAAGGCCTAGACAACGCTGGCGTGATGACATCATCCAAGACCTTCGTGATATAGGATGTCGAAACTGGGGTCAACTGGTCATGGAACGAGATGATTGGAAGCTGGTGGCACAGACGGCAAAATCCCTTCATGGGATGTAAACGCCAGAGAGAGAGAGAGAGTTTAGGGTTAATAAAAATCGAGCGTTACACGATACAGCAACAAAAAAAGAATTGCAATAACCAAGACGGTTATTGCAGAAAATTGGAAAATTTCAAAATGCCGAAATGGGATAATATTGAGGTGGCCAACATATGGTTCCAACAAGACGACATGGCATGCAGCACGTGAAACAATTTAATTACTGCATAAGACATTTCCTGGTCGTGTATTCTCTCGTTTCAGTAATCAGAATTGGAACTATAGATCATTTGATTTGACGCCATTAGATTTCTTTTTATGGAGTTATTTTAAGTCAAAGGTCTATGTCAACAATGAACACGCTAACCACCACTCATGCATTAAAGAAGGAAATTAAATGCTGCATCAACGAAATTCAACCTCAATAATGCGGAATGGTCAAGGAATGTTTGAACAAAGAGTGCGTATGTGCCAACAAAGCCGAGGCGGCCCTTTTCCCGATATGTTATTCAATTCTAATTAATTTACCAAATTTAAAGCCGGATAAAGCTAATTTTAAATTTAAAATTTAACTTTTTTCTTTTTTTTCATTTTCTCTTTTTTCTTCTTTCATTCTCTTAAACTTTATTCTTTTTCCTATTTCTTTATTTGTTCTTATTCTTTTTTACATTGTTCTGTTCAATATATTCTGTTTTAATTTATTTGTTCTTTTTTTTTACTTTTTTCTTTTATCTCTTTTATATGTGTCATATTTGCGTTCGTTCTTTCGTCAATGGTAGTTTTTACAATGATGAGCATCAACAATTCAACAACCTATCTGATTTAAAATCTGAACATTTTACTTTAGATTTGAAACGTTCATTACATATTACGATGCAACTGTAATATTTCTTTGCATTTTGTTCAACCAAACTAAATCATATCTCATCTCCACTTTATGATATACAATCCAACAACACAACAAACAACGAATTACAACTTTAAATCACATTTTTTTGAAACAATAAATTAAAACTTTTTTTCAATTTAAATTAATTTATAAACATTAAAAAAATAATTAAATGCATAAATTAAAGAACTTACCTAATTCAACATAAAGTTTTGGTCGAACATTTTCCTGCCAGGCACATAAATTCCCAATGATTAATACAGAAAATATAAAAAAACATATTTTCCATATTTTTTTAGAACAATTGGTATTCATTTTAAATTACTTTAATTTAATTTTTTTTTATCATAAAAACAAAACAAAATAAATAAAATAATTGATTAAATTTTTTTTAACAAAATTTTGGACATTTATTCCATTGAAAAATATTTTTTTTTATCTTTTTACACGGAAAACACAACGGACAACACTTTTAACTTTTTTTATTTGATTCACTTTTATTATTTATATTTTGTTTTAATATAAATAAATTAAATAAATAAAAATATTATATTTAAAAAAAAATTTTCTTTTAAATTTCATTTAATTAAAATACTTTTTTTCTTTTGACATTTTTTTGTTTTCTGGTTTGTTTATGAATTTTTTTTTCTTTTTATGTTGGTTGATTGAAGATTTGATTAGAAAATTCGTCGGGAAAATTACGTTTTTTGTTTTAATGAGAAATGCCTGGAAATAAAAGATAGAAAAAAATATAATTAATGAATAATTAAGATAAAATTAAAATTGGTTTTTTTTTTGTTTTAAATAATAAAGATAATGAAAATAATTTGAAATAGAATTGAAAGGGAAAATAAGTAAGACACACGTTTCAAGAGAGAAAATTGTTTCGACGTAGTGAAAAGTGTTCATACGATAAATATTTTATTTCCTTTTAATGTTTCCAAAGAGAACAGGTAATATAGGTAAACAAACAAAATTACATAGGATAAATTGCATGAACAAATTTAGGAAATTGTATCACAAATGTGTTTTGAAATAAAATTTTATCATCGACAAACAAAAAAAAAAATTTAATCTTCTTATATCATAAAACATAGACAATGAATTTTTAACATAAACGTAGAATTGTTTGCTAAAATATTTACAGACGAAAAGAATGTTTACGACATCAGTAATTTGTTGTTAATTGACTACATACATCATTAAAATTTTATGATATTTATATGACTACTTACTTAATTGTTTATTTATTTAATGATTAACATTTTGTTTTATCTTAAACAATCGATTTTAATTCCCAAACCCAATAACTAATTTTCAAAAAAAAAAAAATATAAATATATTCGTTCCATTAACAGAATGGATAGTTTTGTTGTATTTGTTTTCATTATGAAAAAAAACCACAAGAAACTTGAAATTTAATAGGAAGAATCTTATATGAATTGATATAATTATCATGTATGAGAGTTTTACACTTAAGTGATTTTAATGTGAAGACCACAAACATTTTCTTTTAATACTTGTATGTTTTACAGTATCATAAATCAAGATTACAATGGATCATGAGAATGTTTTAAAATTTTAACTAGACATCAGATTTGGTTATGGTATAAAACTAAATTCGGAAAAGGTTGAAATTAATGAGGGAAAAGGATTAATAAGTATCATGACGATAATTTATGTAATTTTTTTTTTATCCAAACATAGACAAACATTACATTCTTAATATCATAATTTATGTTCTTTGGATTAAGAATTAATCAGAATTGTGTCAGTTATTAAAATTAAACAAAACTTAAGAAATATTGATTTAACGCTGAAATAAGCTTTTGCTAAATGCAAAACTTTAAATTTATTTTACTTTGATTGCCATCCTATTAAATTTTTGACCAAAATCCATTGAACTATTCGTTTTATCTAGATATGCTGGTATATGAATATTACAGGAAAATTTTTATTCAATTTAATGAAAAACTTAGTTGTCCAGTGCCAATTATGGAACTTAATTTTCAAGCTACAATTGGTTTACAAAACTTGTGTGTATTTTTTATCTCATTTGAATATTATCTCTCTAATTTTAATCAATTTATTTTGGAGTGATTGGTTTTGAATTCCAAGTTTATATGGAGTATATGGGTGGAGTGGATGCAGAAAGAACACCGTTTATTTGGACCTTAACACCAAGAAAGTTTTAGTCGAAGATCAATTGTCTCAATATATAAACATATTGCTGTTACTTTGAAGCCTTAAGATGCAAGTTAATAATCGGAATGTGACCCATTCACCAAAAATAATTAAAGCTTTTAAATAGTTCAAATTTTTCACCAAACAAATTTCTTTGCTGTCGGGGTTTTGTCACTGGTTTTGAATTAAAATAAGTGCATCACTACAATGACCTTTAAAATTTTCTGTGAACTTCAATATAAAAATGAGAACGTTGAACTTGTTAAGTTTTTGAAGATTGCCAAAAACGACCAAACCAAGCAGATAGGTACACATTAGATATAGTAGGATTACAAAGGTCCAGAATTTTAATTTAAAACTGCTGGTAATGATAAATATGGATGGTAACGAATAGCGAGATTGAAGATATTTAGCAGATTGGCTGCTAAATAAAATGTTAACTGATTTGATTAAGCAAATTAATTATAATTCAAAATGAATTGGAACACAGTTTTAGTAATATATTTTAATACAAATCCTACAATGAGATGGCGTTCACAAAATCGCATTTTAACGCTCACATCAATTAAATTTTCAAATAAACAGGTGCACGAAAGAGTCCTCACCAGTTTATCCAATTAAAAACAAATTCGGTCACTACAACCCTTTTTTCTAACCGAAATCTTTCTTCTACGTTGCATGTGGAATATGAATCAGATCACCTCTAGAACATTATGAAGTGAACATGTATTTTTTGTTTTCGTTATTTACATTTTTGCAACGAAAACGCAATTTTAAACGGAGGAATTTTGGCCGAACTCATTCCATTTAGCATACGAGTCGAAATGGTTGGATTGGAGCTATATGTAAATTGTTAGACTTATTCTGTTTTTGGCTGTTTGTGAATAGGACAAAAATTTTACGAAATTCAATTACGTCGACTAGCCTTGATGTGGAATGACAAACTCTGTTAAAATGAAAACACAGATCGATCAGAAAATTACATGAAATTAAAATACAAGAAGTTTTTCATAACCAATCCCATGTGATTTGATTCAGTTTTTATTTTATACATCACAAAAAGCAAAGTTAAATTAAAGTTATGTCAGGAGATTTGAGATATTTAACGCAATCTATTTTATGCATAAAACAGACAAATCAACCACAAAGAAAAGGTTACACTGCAAAATAGAAATGTGTTGGTCTTGAACGAACGATGTTAACTGAACGGATAACTTTAGTGAACGATGGTTTAGTTAGTCATAATAACATTATTCGCCGAGCACTAATTTGTGATGTATATATATGAAAATTGTATTGAACTTCTTTTACATTTTCATAATTTAATTAAATAACTTCGCACATAAATCTGTTCTTGAAAATAAATCTATCTAATCAGACTTCTGACAACATACTGAAAAACCCTACTCAGACAGGTAATAATTTAAAAAACACAATGTATATTGCATAGGAATGGAAAATAAAATTCACAAAAACTTCTTACAAAAAGTAAACAAAAAAAAAAATCAAACAAAAGAAGACAGAAAACTGAAAACTTGTTTTGCTTAAAATAAATTATCCGTTCAAAAAATTACCGATTTAAAATGAACGACTGATCCAAAAACAAAAACATCATTGCTAAAAATAAATCGAACAAAAGAACGGTACAAAATGAACGACCGCTTTTAATGAACAGTAATGACAGTAAAAAATAATCCAAAACGAACGAACGATCTAAAAACAAAACTGATCCGTTCTTGAAAAAATGATTTGTAGAAAATTGAGAGCGAAGTGTTTGGTATTTTCAGATTATGTTTGTTCAGTAGATTTTAAACGTCAAAAAAATTATCTGTGTTTTTTTGCATTCTCGGATATACCTCAGATCATATTTTTTCTCTGAAAACTTTTACAGATATTACAGATATTTTTAGATTTATCCAATACAGAAAAAAACACACTCATTATTAAAGTTTTTGTAAATTATAAAAGTTTATTCTGTTTTATTTGTTAGAAATATTGAAAGTACAATTAATATAATGATTAGTAGTAGTGGTTGGTTTCATCGATGATGTAGATGGCAGATTCATGTGGGAAACTGATTGTTTAAAGGATTGAATATTTGAGATTGGATTTGATTTACTGTTTCTGTTTCAGTTGCTGTGTTTATTTCTGTCAATATCGCAGTTTTTTCAAGGGATTGAATATTGTAAATTTTTTGATTGAATATTTGAGATTGAATTTTTTACTGTTTCTGTTTCTCTCAATATCGCAGTACTTTCAAGGGTTTGAACTATTTTGTTACCATCTTTTTATTTTATTATTTATGGAGTCATCTGTTGTTATTTATGGAGTCATCTATTTTATTATTTATGGAGTTCAGCCACAGTGCTGGATTTTCATCCACCATGTCTTTTAATTTCAATTAAATCAGCATCAACCAAAACAGAAGTGGCTGAACAGTATATAGATGATTCCATAAATAAGAAAATAAAAAGAGGTAATAAAATATTTCAATCTCTTGAAAGCACTCCGATATTGACAGAAGCAGAAACAGTAAATGAAATCCAATCTCAAATATTGAATCAAAATATTCAACCCCTTGAAAATACTTCGATATTGACAGAAATAAACACAGCAACCGAAACAACAACAGAAACAGTAAACTACTAATCATTATATTCATTTTCAATATTTCTAACAAATAAAACAGAATAAACTTTTATAATTTACAAAAACTTTAATAATGTGTAAAATTATGTTTTTATGGGTAAATTACAGTAACATATTATATCCCGAATAGAAATTAGATCAGTATAGGGTCCGATCCGGATCAGGATTGCCTGAAGACTGATCAGGGATGAATCAGGCCTCCTGATCCGAACATGATTAAAAATCGTCACGCCATATCTGCCATATATCACGCCGTTTAAATGATCCATGCCGGATCTATTTCAAAGATCCATTCCGGATCCAATCCGGATCCATTTCAAAGATCTATTCCGGATCCATCTTAAAGATCCATGCCGGATCCATTCAACAGTTTCATGTCCGGTCTGGTCAAGAGATCCATACCAGATCCGTTCAAAGGTTTAGAATTAATTTTGTATTTAAATATTAATTTGACATTAAATAAATGAAAAAAATATTACCATTTTTCCTTAATTTTATTCATAATTTCAAGTACACTTCAAATGCTTATATATTTAAACAGAAAGTTTGTTAATTATTTCTTATTTTTATTTGATTTAGTCCAAGTTTTGGCATTATTGATGATTTTTTCAATGGTATCATAAAACTCTTTGTCACATAGGCTCTTATGCAGGTATGGATCCAAGTTTGGATTCGAGAACTAACTTCACCCATACCTGCTTTAGATCACTTGTCATATTTCAAATAGAATAATTTTTGAGCAACATAATAAATATTTCACCAATTACTGCTAACAAAAAACATCTGCAAATTCGAGAGTAAAGAGGAGATGCAAGATAAAAATTTAAATTATATGCTTTAAGGTTAATAAACAAGATCCCTCACAACTGTAAGTTTGACAATGCTGTTTTCGATTCTACAATAAATTTGTACTTATAAGTACAAAACATTAAACAATTAAATTCAGTCTACAGTTAATTATTACAGTTAAGTTTATTATAATTAACTTTTAAAAAAGTTATTAAAAATTCGTGAAGAATGAGAAAATTTTTTGAACAAAAAAATTTTAAGTTAAGTAAATGTACTATTATGACGTCGATAATATAATTAAAATAATGGGGCCTATTCAGTAAAATCTTCTATCGAAAATCTATAAAACTTCATACAAAAAATAAAAGAATAACATAAGCTTTCGATAGAAGATTTTACTGAATAGGCCCCAATAATTCAGTTATACCATTGATAACGAATTTATTGTTTAATGAGCAATATTATATACAGAATGGATCAGGTAAAAAGCTAAATTTTGTATTATTATCCAGTTCAGGACGTCGGATAAAATGAGATTTTTCGATCAGAAACTGATCGTATGACTGGATCAACGGATAAAGTACTGCACGCTGATCAGATAGCCGGGTAAAGTACTGCACGCTGATCAGTAACTGATTAGATAGCCGGATCAAGGGAAACGGTACTGTACGCTGATCAGGAACTGATCAGATGGCCGTATTACGGAAAATCTCATCCGGATCTGATCATAATCCGGGTTCCCTGAACTAATTTCCAGTCGGGATATTATGTTTAACATATACGCATTAATGCTTCGTAAATACATGAAAATTGTAGTAATTGTAGTAATATGTGAAATTTAAAGATAATTTTTAAATATTTGGTTTAAACCACCACCTGTAGGCGACCACCGAAACTTATTTATTTTCAGTCACTAGTTAGAAAAAAATTTTCAATCACTAGTTAGAAAAAGTTTCACTTCCATATAGATTTTACTATATATTAAAACGACATTTTCGTAGCTTGAAGTAGAAAAATTTAATTTTTGTATATGGCTGAACTAAACTTAAACATTAAATCCCCTACTAAAGCGACCAATTCATGTGAGGATAATGTTTTTTTTTAAATTTAAAAAACTGGGTGATAAGATTGGATGTGGTGCTCGTTAAACGGTGGTTGAAAAATTTAGAAAAATTTTCAAATATCACCTCTTTTGTTTGTAGTTAGTCATCTTGGTCATAGACATCAATTTATCAAACGAAATTTGGGCATTATATCTTCTGATACAATTTTTCAAAGTAGCTAAGTCACTTAATCTAAATTCACTCAAGGAATATTATTTAGTACCATGATAATTAAATAAAAATTTCTAATGTATTTTATTTGATAATTAAATTAAATGAATGATAATTATTTTTATTCTCTCGTCCTCGAGTTGTGTGCATTAATATGCTTACCAAATTAAAATAAACAGTGGCCTAATAAAAGCATGTTTTTGATTATATTGAACTCAGAAATAATTTTTTTGTATTTGATAAATATTTTCATTGTATTTTATATTAAATCAAATAAAGCATTTTCGCTCTCATTTAAAATTACATACATAAAAACAATAAATTCAAGCTAATGCGGATGTTCGTCTCTCGTATAACAAAAAAGGCAAAGGCTACTATAATATCATTTGAATTAAATTTCCAATGTGAAAAAAATAGTTTTTTATATAATTAGTTTGTGGTTTCTCATAAGCATAAAATTGATATTTTGAAAATGAAATGACCTACAATGAAAGACATCATTGTAGGTCATTTCATTTTCAAAATATCAAACAATCAAATAGATATTGAAATTGAATAAAATTTATTTTGCTGTTTGGAATTAATTGTGAAATAAAATAAAACTAGGGGGTATACCCTCCTCAGATAATTCAGTTGTTTCAGTCAAATCGAAAACGGCTATTATGAAATATTTCTCTATAGCAGGCTACAGACCTACAGTCAATTTGTCAATCAATTTGAAAACGAAACTAAACGAAATAAAATTTAGTGTAAAAATCCCCTAAATTTTATTTCGTTTATTTTCGTTTTCAAATGATTGACAAATTGATTGAAGGTCTGTAGCCTGCTGATCTTGTTTTACAAAGAAAGAACAAATCAATTTTGTGAATTTTTTCTTTAATTTTTAATCAATAGAAAATATTTAAAAACAAAGAAAAATAATAATTAAATCAAAGAAAAATAATAATAATAATATTTAAAAACAAAGAAAAATTATACGTCTATCCACCCCGAAAGCAAAGCATAAACTAAATTGAAATTTGAAGAGAAAATATAAAATACTAAATAGAAATTTAATAAATTTCGTTTGTTTCGTTTTTTATTTTTATTTTTTCCCTACCGTATACTCTTCAGTCGTCTTTTTTATGGTATGGCTACGCTTTTTCGTTTTTTGTGTATTATATATATAGATTCATTGTTTTTCCGTCTATACAGTTTATTTTTCTTAATTAATGAATTTTAAAATTAATGAATGTTATTCTCTTGAAAATTTGCATTGCTCGTTCGTACCTCGTTTGCATTGTAAATTTTTGTTCGAAAAATAAAATAAATTATCAAACACTTATACAATATATTATTATTTTATTATCAATTGTGTGATAGTCTAGAAATAGACAAAATGAAAAAATGATTCTCATTAAATGTTTGGCAATAAAAATTCGGTGATAAAATGTATGAAAATTTTAATACACTAAAAACTTAGTGACCGAAATCAAAAGCTTTACACATTCAGCCAAAAAAATATTAGATAACAAATTTTGTTTTGAAATCGGTGAAGCACTTTTTGAGTTTTTATCGTATTTTGAAAATATTCTAATATTTATTTCATTTCAGACAGAGGTTGACGGAAAAGTTGTTTTATATAATATTTTGTGGTATTTGCGATATAAAATATTAATATATTATATAAAATCGATTCGATTCTATTTATATATCTGTTTGACGATATCAATTTTTCCTAGCTTTTATGCCAATACAACTTTTAGTGTCTTTTAACAAACCAAACCAAGCACGCTGAACTTATAAATATTTTGAAGTAACCATAGACCATTTTTGTATGATTTATATTAGTAAGCACACTATTGAAAACTTTTACAAATTATCATACATATTAGGAAATATGCATTTAAATAGGAGTGAAGAATGAAAATTGGAATATATATTATTTCTATTGCCTGCTCTGATCAACAAGCTCAAAATCAAAAAACGAAAATATAAGCAGTAACAACACGTGTACAACCTAAAAGAAAAGAAAAATTGGTTAGCTATGAATTTATTATAATTAAATTAATCAACCGTGCGATTAACTATGCAGAGATTGAAATATGCTGCAATTTATAATCACGAATCAAATATGTATTACTTATATTAAACATAATTGATGCTTTATTCTCCTCTATCTTGAGAGTTCTGTAGATAAAATGAATCAACTAATTTTTTATTTTAAAATCAAAAGCAACATATAAATTCATAACAACGAAACAACCCAACCCAACCAAACTAATTATTTTCTTTCAAATTGCTTTAACTTCTAACCATTTACAGTTAAAGATAAATAAGCTAAATTAACTAAATTCATAATGAGTTGTCTTAAAAGCTATTAAGTGTAAAAACAACATTCACAAAAAAAGCTATTGAAAAACGAAATCACAAAAATACTAAAACTAAAACAGGGAGTTGCCATATACTAATTTTGTATTAACATCAGACATCCCATTTTCTCATTTTCCTTCGATTTTTCTTTTTATTTTAAATACATTTTTTATCCAAACAAATAAATTTACAATAAAAAAAAATATATAAGAAAAACAAAATAAATGATTACAACGAAAGAAAAACGAAAAAGATTTTTCATGATTTTTCTTGTAGAAAATAAAATGAAAATATAAATGAAAATTTTTTATTTTTTTTTTTTTTCATTTTCTATAAGCTTTATGTGACATTGAACGATTGTTTATTTGTATGATGATATTTTGTTGTGTGTAGGATTATAAATAAAAAGTTGGAAGTGGAGAGTCCGATAAGATTTTTTTAACGTAAATTTAAGGGTGAATCGGTTTAATTTTTTTATATTTAAGGAATGATTTGACCGGTATGGGATATCACAGGAAGATAGTTGTCAGTACTGTTTTCATAAAAAAAAAATTAAATTTTAAGTATGGTTCACAAAAAATCAAACTTATTTCAAAATTAAGCGTCAAAGTCGCTCATTGTTATTGCTCATTTTTTTTTGGTTAGATGCAAGTTGATCTTTTGGTGCCTTTAAGTTAATTTTGATTCCTGATGCCAGCAACTGATATAATGCCTCTAGCCTAGGTGGATGACTATTAATTCTGTCTTTTTGAGTTTTTTATTAAAGATCTGGTTATACAAAACTAACAGTTTGTGGAACTCTTTTTGACAGCTTAACGCTTAGAAGCGAATAGTTACTGTATTCATCAAGCTTCGTAGCTGCCTAAAAACTAACTATTGTATTTACAGCAAAAGACAGGCAACAAAAATGTTCTGTTTCAATTACCAATAGACCCTACTTTTCCTCCACATTTTACAAAATGCGTTCTTTCATTAACTGTTTTGGACTCTGACAAAATTTTTATATCTTTTCTTACAAACGATTTAACTCTCAATTTTTCTTCAATAAAAACAAACAAAAGAATTGTACTGTCACAATGAAAAATTGTATATGATTTTGGATTTAGAGCTTTCTATTTTTTCCATTTCCTTTAATTTTTGTTACTATCCTTCAATCTATTGTTTGACGAAAATCAACTGAATACAGCTAAACCAAACACATAAAAAAACGTTGTTGTATTATTAATGGAAAATTTAAACATTGCTGATGAGCCATTTTTTATTTAAGTTTTGGTTATTTTTTTTTATATGAATAAATCAATATTTGAAAGCAAAAACAACATTTTAGACGAAAATTTGATATTTTATCCATTGAAAAAAGCAAAACATCAATTTTGACAAAAGCAACAAAGGAAAATTGATACTTTCGGTATTCGAGTTGATGAATAAAATTATTTGTTTTAATATTTAATTCTAAAATTAAAAAAAATATACATATATATATGTATATGTATACATGCGTTGGGTTAAATTGTGTTGAAATTAATCTTTCATTGATTATTTTTAATTATTCATAAAAAATTTCTATTCCAAAAATCATTAAAACGCAATCAACTGAAAATATTTATCATAGTCGAATGACTGCACAATAAAAAAAAACGAAAATTTAAATTAATAACATAATTAAATTTTTTTATTTTATAATGATTTCTTATAACTTTTTAATTTTTTTTAACTCATTTCTTCTTCGTGTTCTAATCTTTTTTCATTACACCAAATAAATTTCCCAATTTTTCTTTTTAAAAGAAAATTACTATAAAATTAAAAGTAAATCATGGAGTCAACAAACAAACACCTGACATTTTAATAATCATAATTTTCCAAGAAATTTTCATTTTTTTCTTCTTTATTTTTTCTATTACAGTTGACAAGATAATTAAAGATTATTGATTAATTTATTACTATTACTTGTAACAATTTTAAAATTTTCCTAGATCATTTTTTGTTTGTTTGTTTTTTTTTTGTTTCTTTGTTGTAGAATAAATGTCAGTTTTATGTGTCTGGGAATTGGGAAATTAGAAAATTTTAAAGTTTAATTTATGAAGTTGAATTAAATTTATTTTTTTTTAAACATAATTTCAAGTTTTTTGTTTTATGATTCAGGGATTGGAAGAGATTGGGAAAACTTTAGGGTTTAAACTTTTGTTTTCGGAAAATTTTAAATATGTGTGCTTTTTAATGGTGTGGGTAAAATCGTATTATCAAATGAATGTGTGTAAAAGAGATTCTAGGTTTATGTCAAAAGAGAAATTTTATTATCGCCGGGAGCGATAAAGGATTTGCCATACATTGATGTAAATGGAAAACTGATTGTCTCAGATTATCCAACACTGTAAACAAACAACCTTTAACGAAATAAAGAAAAAACTTCTTAACGTAACATAAAAACTATGCAAAAACTATTTCTCATTTACATCAAATACCGATTTTTTGCGATAGCAACATATATTTCCAACAAATTCAAAAGGCTCATAGAAAAACGTTAAGGCCATCACTTCCAAACTGATACTGAAAATATACAATGAAGAATACATTATGATCGAAGACAAATGTTTGTTCATTACTTACAACCTACTTCTTCAGTTAGGAGTGGTATAACGTAGTCGATCAGTTAGAAACATTTTCTTTGCATGAAACTTTTTCTTCGAAAATAAAAATAAATCACTTAATTTTTGTTTAATTATATTTTTGCTTTGCTGTTCAAGTCGGAGAACCAAGATAGATTTTCGATATAAAACGTGTTTAAATACATAAGTAAAACTACTACAATTTTGTTTTTGCTTTTCTCACAACCATTACTGACAACAAAACAATTTATAATATTAAAAAACAACAATCGATATAACTATAATTGTTATATTTTTGAATGCATTCATATTTAGTTTCGTTTTGACATAAATAAATTTTAAATTCTCTGTTTTTAATTTTTGAGACTAAAGCATCAAATTACAGGTTAAAATTGGAATTAACGCGGGTAAACGGGTGGTTTAATAAATTTAACTATATATTGAATCACAATTCAATGTTGTTCGAGAAAGATTAGATTGCCTTAACTATCGTTTTTTTTAAGAATCGGGCAGTCGCGTAAATTTTCAAATTTTTGTTTACAAATTTGGTATCAATCGATCGGGCTTTACCGTCTCCCGAAAACTTTATGAGATTGGGGTGGTAGGACCCACCCCACCCCTTTACACCCTCTTTAAGTTTTAGCATATAAAAATCTATATATAATAAATGGAGAGATAAAAAAAATTTAATGGCACCATTATCTTTTATTCAGACCTTCGCAACTTTTGAGTCCAAAAGATGGTTTGCATCCCCACCTCCCAACCAACCCCGCGGGTGGGGTTGACACATTAAATGAGTAAAATATAGCATGTGGGGTATCGTTAGAATCACAATTTAATAACAAATACAATCCTTTATATTAGCCCCTGATCGGTGACATAACCATTTTTTACTCCCAAGGGGGGGGTACCCTTATCGTAGAAAAAAATATATTATTTGCATGCCATGTTTGGTATCGATTTCAATATAATCGGGGATGCTGAGTTCAATGATGATGAAAAAAATGAGGGCCGGGCTCGGGGTGGTTCAAAAAGGGCTGGAGGTTGGGGGGTCGGTTAAAAAAAATATCGAAATTATCGTCATAATAAAAATTGGGGTCGGATTTAGGGTAATCCAATAATTATGATAATAAAAATTGATAATAAAAATAATAAAAATATTCAATTATGATAATAAAAATTAGGGCCGGACTCAGGGTAGTCCAATAATAGGTGAGGGTTTGGAGGGTCGATTACACAAAGTATCGAAATTATTGTCATTATTATCGATTTTTACATAATCGAGGATGCTGAGATCAATGGTGATGGTAAAAATGTTGACCGCACTCAGGGTAGTTCAATAAGGGGTGGGGTTTGGTCATGAATAGTATCAAAATTATCGTCATTATTATTGATTTCAGCATACTTGAGGACGCTGAATCCAACAGTGATGTTTAAATTGGGATCAATTTGGGCTGAAAGCCGAAAATATATTATGGGTACCGATTTTGAATAAATTGGTACTGAATGCAATGGTGATGCTGAAATTAGTATTTGGGGTCCAGACAAAAAACTAGAGGATAAGAGTTTGAGTCTAAAATTAGGGAAATGTTCAAATATACATAATAAATATTGGTTTTTCTATAGAATAGAGGATACTGAATCCAATGGTGGTCTTGGAATATGCAATCAAGCAACCATAGGAGCAAAATCAGAAGCTGGAGGATGAAGGTGGAGAATAAAAAAATGTTTAAATATACATTATACACCAAGGCTAGAGTTACTTAGCAAAGGAGCTCCTCAAAAGTGGGTTATTCTTAAATGTTAGTTGAATTATATCGTCAAATTAATGTACCGTCGAAACATGGCAGAAAAATATTTTAAAATTATTAAATGAGAAAAATAATAAACTTTCTAATAATAAACTATAAATTCTTTATATTTCTTATATTTTTATTATTGAAATATACAAACAAATGCCACAAAAATAAGACTGTATCAATTTGAGTGCTCATCATTTTCTTGTATAAATAATTGAACTTCGTCATTAAAGCCTATTGAGTGAACTAGACGAAAAAGAATCTGTTTATAAAATATTTAATTGTCATCGCCTCAACGGCGTAATCTATAGCGTGTCTGCCCAAGGATTCGAGCCGGGCACTGACGAGGGTTCGAATCCCATCCGAATCCCATCCGAAACACGAAAAATGTGAAGTGGAGTTTTTTTCTGAGAAACTTCAAACCATACCTTTGAATTGAAAAAATTCCAATTACTTCTTTACTTACTTGAGTTTAATTGATCTCAAAAATTCAAAATAAATTTAAATTCCCTTAATGTAGTCTAATGTTAATACATATAGTACTACAAATTGACCAAGTGTCAGCCATTGATTTCACATTGATTGAAAACAATCAATAATGACTATACAATCGTGACTTAGGATGTTAATTAGAATAGAAATGTTCCCCATTCTATGAATTCACACAAAGTATTGTCTAGAAATTTAATGCAAAAAATCCCATATAATTTAATGTCATTTATTCTTTATTTTATAAACTTCACATTTGTAAATAAACACACAAAATATTCAAAACAATTTTTCAGAATGGTGCTGCTACGAACTCTGTCAAAACGTAATCATACGGTATAGTACATTGAACTCAGCATCTTTGATTATGTTAAAATCGAAATAATGACGATAATTTTGATACTATTCACGACCAGTCCCCCAACACTCACCCCTTAATAAACTACTCTGAGTTCGGTCAACATTTTTATCATTACCATTAAATTCAGCATCCTTGATTATGTAAAAATTGATAAGAATGACCATAATTTCGATACTTTGTGTAACCGACCCCCCAAACCCTCACCTATTATTGGACTACTCTGAGCCCGCCCCGATTTTTATTATCATAATTGAACGCAGCATCCTTGATTATGTTAAAATTGATAATGATGACGATAATTTTGATACTATTCATGACCAGACCCACAACACCCCCCCCTTATTGAACTACCCTGAGTCCGGTCAACATTTTTACCATCACCATTGATCTCAGGATTCTCGATTATGTAAAAATCGATAATAATGACAATAATCTCGATACTTTGTATAACCGACCCCTCAACCTCCACCTATTATTGAACTACCCTGAGTCCGACCCCAATTTTTAATATGACGATAATTTCGATATTTTTTATAACCGACCCCCCCAACCTCCACCCCTTTTTGGACTACCCCGAGTCCGGCCTCCAGTTTTATTATCATCATTGTTGAAATCGACACCAAACATGACATGCAAAAAAAGTATTTTTTCTACGATAAGGGTACCCCCTTGGGAGTAAAAAATGGTTATGTCACCGATCAGGGGGTAATATAGGAAATTGTATTTGTTATAAAATTCTGATTCTAACGATACCCCACATGACATATTTTACTCATTTAATGTGTCAAACCAACTTTTGGACTCAAAAGTTGCGCCAGTCTGAATAAAAGATAATGGTGCCATTAAATTTTTTTTATCTCTTTCCATTTATTTTATATAGATTTTTATATGCTAAAACTTAAAGAGGGTGTGAAGGGTCTGGGGGTGGGTCCTACCACCCCAATCTCATAAAGTTTTCGGGAGACGGCCAAGCCCGATCGATTAATACCAAAATCACAAAACCTAGTTCAAAAATTTCCAAAAACCACGTTTTCTGCCCGATTCTTAAAAAAAACGATAGTTAAATCATACGAAATTTATTATTTTTTACTCATTTATTATGGCGATTCAATCAAAAGAGAATTTCATAAGCTTAAAAACTTTCAGTATTTCCAAAAGAATTTACCATATTTTACTTTAATTATGCATCGCACCTGCATCATTCAACAAACATTCATTTTAAAGATTATCAATCAAAAACAAGAGCATCCACCAAGTCTAAGCCACAGACAAAGCAGACCCAAAAATATCATCAAACAATATTCATTGTGATTTAGAAGCGTCAAGCAAATGCTCGAAAATCATAGGAATATCAAAAGTTTTGCGGTTCTCCAGTAATCATGTGTGTTGAGATACTGTTTCAAAACTTGTGGAGGGAACCATTTGCTTGAGATGTTCGTTATTCAATAAAATCAATGATGTGGGACCTGTTCAGTTTAAATACGAATAAAATAACACTATATGTATATTGGAACAACGGATGCAGTACAACTTAACAGATTTTGTGAGCTAACATAATGGAGTGTACTGCAATAGTCTACGTAAGGAAGGCAGAAAAAACGTAAAATTAGTATGCATTTTAAAAGTATGTGAGAAAATTGAGTATATTCTGTAGTCCAAAAACATTCAATAATAACTCAGAAATTCAGCATTGAGAACTGCTATGAGCATCTATACCTTGCTAGATAAATTTGGATAACTTCAATTTCGAAACGGCAACGTTGGGTTATTAACGCGCGATTTCTCATCAAATAAATAATTAAAAAATACGTGTAAAAATTCATCGTCAAGGACCATTCATTTAGTCAAGGCTTGAGAACATTTATACGGATGAGTTACTTGGGGTCGACCATGCGGGTTCATCTAAGATATAGTGCGTGGATATTTGCATATTATAGTGCGACAAATAGGTCATGCTTCAATAAAAGTATAGATATTTGTTTCTTTGTATGCCTTATTGCTCAAAGAATGCTCGTATTAAACATGTCAGTAGTTCTAACAAAAAACCTTAAGGTAAGTATATTATCTTGAAGTTTGTTGCGGCAATTGAAAATCCATTTTAATCAAATACATATATGTATTATTATCAACAACCTTTGGGAATTTTATGGGTAGTTTCATGATTCTATCAGTGAAGAACTTGGCTGAAAACGTGGCTAAGTTATTTTCGGTAACTCTTCCGTTGGCAATTTTTTTTGTCATCAAAAGAGTTTTGCAGAGACATAAATAATTGATAGACAGATGGAACAACGTTAGTTATTTCCTGGATCAACTTCATCAATTTTTTCATTCATTAAAGATGTATGTGGTCTGGCATTGTCAATATGAATGACACTTGCGTTAATCTGGTTGTTGACAGTATAAGACCGAATTGACCGTTTGACAAGGAGATAGCAGCTCATAATAAACAACTCTCTTCTAATCCTACCAAACACACAGCATCATCTTAATCGACGTCAACATAAGATGGTGGTTCGTCGCCAGCCTTTGACCATGATCGTTTGCTTTTAAAATTATCATGTTTAACCGCTTTCATAAACATGTCGCTTCATAAACGGGTCGACTTTATTACGTTTTAGCAGCATTTTATTGATGGAAATTCGGTCAATCAAATTTCTTTGCGTTAATTCATGTGGCATCTATCGAGCTTCTTCTCTGATAACTTGCATCTAAGTTGACCAGTTACAAAATCTCACCAGCTTTTTCAGTGACTGGTCAGTGGAAAAGGCTTAACAAATGGCAAATGTTTAACATTAAAATTTCTAAAATGGAATCGAACAAGTTCACAATTTTTTTGTTTGTTTGTACAGCGTTTTTGCTCTTTTTACATAGTGAAAAAGCATCACAATCGTTTTTTCTCAGAAATTTCGCTCATTTTCAAACAACTAGATAACTTTTTACACAAATAACAAATTATAAAACTGATTTTACAAAAAATGTAAATTGAAATGTCACATTCCAAATTCAATGCGCGTTCGTTTGACTGCACAATCAATATGAGTGGTTCCAAAATGGCCAACAGCACCATCTATGGCCAACAGCACCATCTTTTATATCGCCTAATATATTGGATTTTTGTTGGTTCTAATCGTCCGTTAATTTACTTATAAAATTTTTTTAACCAACAACCAAATTTCGGGCCTTCAAGTGCATTTTCAAGCTATTTTGGCTTCAATACTGTAGGCTACGCCGACGATATAGCAGCCATGGTGAGAGATAAACATAACTCTACCATCGGTGAACGAACCCAGGCAGCCCTGGACTTCGTGATGGTAACTTGGTATCCTGGTAACCTAACCGGTCATCTAATGATCATTTAGAACTGCAGAACGAAGTCGAACGAGACCTATCACATTTGGGACTATATGCCCTATATCACTGATATAGATAGACGGTTTATTGTCAAAATAGGGTCAAGGAAAGGGATCGAGAGCTACTTACAAACACTACCATGCAATTCCAACATCTGGTATACGAATGGATCCCGAACCAATGAAGGCACTGATGCAGAGGTGTTTGGACGCAGGGTCAAAAGGGCGTTAGCACTGCGCATCCTTGCAACAGTACTTCACGCCGAAATCATTGCCATCAACTACTGTGCAATGCTGTGTGCCGAAAGAGAAAACGGCATCACTGATACCTACATTATTTCTTAGTCAGGCGACGCTAGTGGCCCTGAAGTCGACACGCTTCAATTCAAAGCTCGTATGCTATCAAAATCTACAAAAAGTTGCATAAAACAACCGCGTTGCACTTGTGTGGGTACCTGATCACACAGTAGTACACGGCAATGTAGTAGCAGACTTGCTAACCAAGAAGGAAGCTACTACAAAACTCATTACTCCAGAACCATGCTTTGGGCTAACCAAGAGGTTGCCCAAATGCGCTAGCTAAAGCTAGGAACAGGAACAAAATAAACAACTATGGGGTATGCGGGAAGGTCTACTGCATTCCAAAAAATGTCTATGCAGCTTTCTCGTCTTCCCTCTTAAAACAATCGATCTTGAGAGAGAGTATCTGAAGATATTAACATGGTGCGTTACACTGCCTTGGTTCTCAAACTTTTTGAAGTCGGGGAACACTAAGCTCTGATATATTTTGAGGCGGAACATCTACAATACACCATACACTTTACAACAGGGGGCGAGGGTGACTAACATTTTTGAAACCAAAAGTGCAATAAAAAACAGAATAATGTTTGCCAAAATACTCCATTATTTACTACGTTTTCTTGCTTAGTTCAAAAAGATTAGAAAACCAAATTCGAATTGAATTCACCATGAAAACATCAACAATTACAGTTTTGAATACTATTTATTTTTAAATACGATCTCGATTTTTTTTGGGATCGTATCGGTATCCAATTATTCGAAAATACATGAAAACGGAAAACTGGATCGTGTCATGCGCAGTAAAATGTTTATGTTTGTTTTAATTACAAAACAACTAATTTCACATTGATTTATAAAAAGTTTATTTCATTAATTTTATTTAAAAGAAAAATACAATATCAAGCATAAAAAAATAAAATATTGAACACAATTAATGAAACACAATTAAACGCTTTTTGACAGTTTTTCAACTCAGTTTTAAAAACGTTTTCAACCCGTTTTCAATCCAATGATGAAAACACTTTACAGTTTGAAAACTGGATGAGGATTCAATTCTTTTTCGATCTGCATGAAAACGTAGTAATTATAAAGCAAAAAGGAAAAGGAATCGTGTCGCAGCGAGTGATTGGCTTCCAAGTGCTACTTTTAGAAAATAATATGTATATAAATAAAATATGTACCGATATCGATTGATGCAAATATATTTATTGAAAGCACAATTAAAATTACAATACTTTTAAAAAAATCCCAAACTTAATGCGATCCATGAGCTTGACGATCTTTGCAGATCTCAGTGATATCGGGGCGAATAAATGGTAACGCCATACGCATTTCTTCTTCTAAATTCCCTAGTCTCTCACGTTTGTTTGTCTTTATATTGCTCATAGTTGAAAATCCTGCTTCGCAAAGTTATGTCGTGGAAAATAACAATAATATGTTCAAGGATTTTTTGCTTATACTCGGGTATTCATCTTTAACAGAGATCCAAAAATTTTCAGGAGTGTTTTCATGGAACTGTAATTTTAATCCACGATCTGAAGAAAGCGACGTCAATTCTTCTTCTTCATTTAAAGTAAAACTAGAAAATTCGGAAGAAGTAAACGGGTTTCTTATAGAATCAGTTGTTCATATCGTGTGAAACAAAAACTTAATACATTTTTTATTTATTTATGTGTAAAAGGAAAATTTTAATAACTGCAATAATATTTTATGTTTTCAAGAAGTAATTTTAACCCGAAAGATATTTTTATTCATAAAAAGCCGAGAAACGTGTAAATTTTACGTACGTGTAAATTTTACATTGAATTGATTTTTATTTTCAAACAATTTTTAATTGAATTGATTGTACATTTGATTTTTTCGCGGAACAGTGGAAAGTGCATCGCGGAACACGCTTTGAGAACCACTGCGTTACAGGACACGGTCCGATAAATCACCACCTTTACTCTAGATGCAGATTCTGCAACTCGTATACGGAAACCATGGAACACATTACCTGAAACTGCTCTGAACTGCCATGGTGCCGACTAGCACTTCCTCTACTACAAAACATTAGTCCAATTCAGCTAATTTGCTATGCTAAGGGGTCGGATTCGACCACATTGCACATTCTTCGTTTAACTCGACGTCATCTGCAGTATAAACACATGCGAGTTATGCACAATAAATTTCTAAGTCGCAGTGCTACTCGAACTAGCTAATTAGTTCAGTTCAGTTTCGCGACCCCTTAATAAAAAAAATGGCATTTAATTCTACCAGGCTCTCCAAGGTCAAAAGGAAGTCGTTGGGAAACTGTATTGAAGTCTACAAAACAACGTTTATACTGCGTGGTTGGTGAATGCATACCAACTACAGAATAGAGGTAATTCCGCTAGCCGGAATAGAGGTAATTCTTCATTCCATATCTTTGTATCCTAGAAAAAACTTGGAAAACAAAATGACAAAAGATTAAGAATTAACGATAACGAGATCGTAAGCACGAATGATCACTGGATAAAATTGTGAGTATGAATCTACTATACCTATATATGTATTAGACTGGTTGTTAAAAATTAAATTTTCTCAGACGCTCTCTAAAAAAATTATTTTTACGACGGCATTTTTTTTTAAATAAAAAGAACACGTGCCGCAAAATCATCGAAGTTGAGTTATTAGAAAAGAAAATTAAATTCGATAAAAATTGTCAATTTTTTTATTTACAATTTTTATCGAATTTAATTTTTTTATATCAAATTATTATTTTAAATTATTATTTTAGAATAATTTTATAATTTTTAGGGAATACTAATACATATTAATAATTTTTCTTTTTGTTTTGTAGGTAAGGATTTTCTAAAAAAAATATTGACCGAAAAAATATTGAAAAGAAACAATAAGTGAAAGAAAATTATAAGGGATAGGATAAGAATATTTTGCAAAAAAAAATTAATTCAGATAAGTTTTCTTATCATTCAAATTTTTATTTTATTTATTTTTATGTAGAATTGTAGTTATTTTATTAGTTTTGTTGTTAGTTTTCTTGTGGTCTTGTTGACTCAATAACAGGTTTTAAGTACACTTTATGTATAGTTTCCTGTCTTTGAGTTACATCTTGTTTTGATGTTTCTAAAATAATATTTTGTTTACAATTTCATAATTTTAATTGTCGATTTTAACAGTGAACCTAGACTTAGATTCAGGTTGTCCAGCTGTTGAAGTAGTCAATTTCAATTTCAATTTGAGTTTGTTTGTTTTCGCATTACTGTGGTTTTCGTATGTATGTTTTTCATTGATATTTCTCTATGAATTAAAATGGCAAAATTATCCATCAGCTATGCGAACATAAGAGGATTGAATATAAACCTTAATTCAGTCCATCTTTTTCTTGAAACTATGAAACCTGATATTTTGTTTTTAACAGAAACGATTATCAGTGCGCGTGCTGTGACCTTAGATAAAAACAAATACCTTTGTCCCAATTATGAACTTGAATCCTCATTCTACATTAAGCATGGAGTTTGTGCTTATATTAGGGATACTATACCATATGTGAGAATAAATAAATTTGAATTAAATGCAAAATTTCACAATATGGTGTCACTAAAAATTAGTTGCCCAAGTCAAACGCTGTTTGTCTTTGGACTTTACCGTTCACCTAATTCACCTGAGAACTCTAATTTATTTCATGACTTATCTGAGAAAATAGATAGGTTGGTTGAGTATCCTAATGCAAAGTTTATAGTCCTTGGAGATTTTAATGTCCACAATAAAGAATGGCTTACACACAGCTCTAAAACTGACGAGGTTGGTAGACAGGCTGAGTTGTTTGCTCTTTATCACAATTTTACGCAAATAATAGACCAGCCAACCAGAGTTCCTGACATTCCTGGTCAAAGTAGTAATTTGCTTGATTTATTTTTGACAAACGATCCATATCTGGTTCAATTTAAAATATCAGAACCATTGGGTGGTTCAGATCATAATTTGATCCCCACACAACTAAATATACAAATTCCAAAACAATTTAAAGCGAATCCACGCAATGTTTGGGATTACAAAGCTGCGGATTGGCAAGGACTTAAAAGTTTTTTTAGATGTTTTCCTTGGAAACGCTATTGCCTTACCGGCCAAGACCCAGACATAGCTGCATCAAATTTTTCTGAAACTGTAATTGATGGTATGCACAGATTTATTCCTAATAAATTGATCATTCCGAAAACTGATGTATGGTTTTCTAGTAAATGCAAAAAAGCTATAAAAGTTAAAAAAAAGGCTTTTCGAAAGTTTAATCAAAACAAAACCGATGAAAACCTTAGACAGTACCGTAAAGAGAGAAATTTATGTCGTAAGTTAATAGATGAAGAGAAACATCTATTTAATAGGAAAAAAGCATCTAAATTCGCAGAACATCCGACTGGTTCACGCAATTTCTATAAAGCCGCAAAGGCTGTCCAAAGCAACTTTTGTAAATCTTCCCTACCGCCTCTTGTTAATAGAGATGTCCCTATCATTGATCCAAAAGAGAAAGCTAATTTGCTTGAGCATTATTTTTCTTTAAATTCTACTTTAAAAGAACCTAATTTCCAACCTAAACCTATTTCTAAAGTTTCTTATAAAATGAGGCGGATAATTTTTCGGAAAAACATTGTTCGAAAAATGCTTTTAAAAATCAATACTAACAAAGCAACAGGCCCTGATTTTATTCCTCCGATTATACTTAAAACATTTGCTAGGGAGCTAGCACCAATCCTCACTAAAATTTTCTATTTATCATATAAGAAAGGAATTTTTCCTGAAATTTGGAAAATGGCTAGTGTACAGCCAGTTTCGAAAAAGGGCAGTAAGACTGATCCTACGAATTACAGACCCATTTCAATTTTATCGGTAGTGGCTAAAATTTTTGAGAAATATGTCAATTTTAATTTAATGAGCTTCTTAGAGTCTTCCAAAATTATTAATGAGAGACAATATGGATTTCGAAAAGGAAGAGCGACGGGAGATTTGCTGTCTTTTGTCACTCATATCTGGAACAAGTCGCTTGAAAACTTTGGAGAAACATTCGGTGTTGCTCTTGATATTTCCAAGGCATTTGACAAAGTTTGGCATAACAACCTTATATGCAAATTGAGATCCTATGGTTTAGACGAGCAGCTTATATCTTGGACACAGAGCTTTATATCTGATCGAAAATTTCGCGTCAATGTTGACGGTGTATCATCGAATACTTTTTCAACTAATGAAGGAGTTCCTCAGGGTTCCGCTTTGTCACCAACTCTTTTTCTTATCTATATTAATGATTTGTTGGACTCAACGGTTCATCCTATACATAGTTTTGCTGATGATAGCACGCTTCATGCGTCTCATGAAGCACCTAAATTATATACACCCTTAGCGCTTAGTGAGTGTAGGTCAAAATTGATAGATTCCCTTAACACTGATCTTAAAACAATTATGGATTGGGGTATTGCTAACAGTGTTGAATTCAATACAAGCAAAACACAGGTTTGTCATTTTTCTAGGATAACGACACCCAATCCTTTTCCATTAACATTTGGCCCCAAAAATCTTTTAGAGAATGAGTCTGTCAGACTTCTAGGAGTTGAGATTGAAAATAATATGAAGTGGAATTCTCATATTTTTAATCTGGCTAAGAATGCTGTTCAAAAATTAGGATTTTTGGGGCGATGTCGTAAGTTTTTCGATAGCGAACAACTTCTTTTAGTTTATAAATCTTTTATACGTCCCTGCATGGAATACTGTTCTCACATATGGGGTGGAGCTTACTTGAGTAGCCTCAACTGCCTTGATTCTGTACAGCGTAGAGCTATTAAACTCATTGGTAACCCAAGTCTTACTAACGGTCTTGATTCCTTGCAGCACAGAAGAAATGTTGCTGATTTGACTATATTTTATAAATATATTATGGATGAACGAGCTTCTGAAGAGATCAAATCGATTTTACCTAAATCAGCAAACCTTTCGCGTCACACCAGAGCAAACGTAGCAGCGCATCCCTTTACAGTTCAAATAATTAGGTGTAGAACTGTAGCCTTTCAACGTGACTTTTTCAACAGAGTCTCTCATCTTTGGAATGCCTTACCTTCCTGGGTTTTCCCCGATGAATTTAATCCTCAAGGCTTTAAAGTTAACGTTCATAAATTTCTCAGAGAATCTTAATTTGCATTCCATTCTTATCCCTAGTTGGCATGGTATCTTCGGATATTCAGAGACGTTGATTTATAATTTATTATAATTAACACTAAACATGCCTAACTTTGAATAAAAAAAAAAAAAAAAAAAAATTGATAAAATTGTAGATTCTTTTAAATATCTCATGATATATGCAGATTTTAAAAATTAATTTTTGGAAATTTCATTTTCAACAAAAAAAGTCATAGTAGATTTACCCTGGGCAAGTCCTATATTCGTCCCTGTATGGAGTACTGCTGTCAAGTTTGGGGTGCTGCCTCTGTTTCCATCTTGGCCCTCTTGGACTCTGTTCAAAAGCGAGCTATACGAATTGTAGGTGATCGAACTTTGACATCAAAACTTGATTCCCTACAACATCGTCGCACTGTTGCTGACCTCGTTGTTTTTTACAAATATCGTCATCAGCAGTGCTCAGATGAAATCAGCGGCATTATGCCTCAAACTTATTCTTACCCCCGTTCCACTCGGCAATCGGCTGCCGCAACCAGTGAAACGGTAAAGATCCCGCGCTGTCATACTGGCAGATCGCAGAGAGACTTCTTTGTCCGAACTGCGTACAAATGGAATAGTTTGCCGGAACACTTAGTCTCAGGTGGCTTCAACCCACAGATGTTTAAAAAAAGCGTTAATCTACACCTCAGAACGCCAGTTGTTGTGGGACCCAGGTCTAGACCTAGGTCTTAAAAGGTATTTATGTGTTGTTGTGACACATATTCTAAACCCTATTACACAACACATTTTATTAAAAAAAAAAAAAAAAAAAAAACGTATATTTCTAATCATATTTTGAAGAAAAAAACTTGTAAAACTTCGTAACTTATAAAAACATATATAATAAGGATGGCAAAAATATATTAATTTTCAATAATAATAATTTCAATAATAAAAACTTCCTTATAGTAACAATTTGATTTTTATTTTTTTATTTTAAAGAATATCGATTTCGACTTACGTCATCCTCAGTTCTTAAATTATTATGAATAATAATTTAAGAAATGAGGATGACGTAAGTCGAAATCGATATTCTTTAAAATAAAAAAATAAAAATCAAATTGTTACTATAAGGAAGTTTTTATTATTATAAATAAATTTAAAAATAAACAGTAAAAGGTATATTTTTAAATATTGCATTTTAATTCAAAAGTGACAAAAGCACACAAACAGTGAATATTATGGAAAACCATAATATCACATATATTAATTTTCATTTTCTGCTATGGAATAAAAAAAATTTTGAAAAGACTTTTCCTTTTTTAAAAAAAAAAGGTCATGCTTTTTCATGAACTGGCATGCAGAGTGTTAAGTCCATTATGCCAAACTTCGTTGTTGCCATCCATAAACTTCCTCATCATTGTAATTCCATCAATTCATTTAATTTTATTGGTTGAGGCTAATTTCCAGACCAGGGGTTGCAGTGTGGTGGGGTATTGAAGATTTTTTAAAAACAGCTTGAAAAACACTTTTTGCTTTTATGGCGATTTGAACTCAGTACTGCCAAGTTTTGTTCAGCCTGTCTAAACACTCACTTATCCACATTTTTATGTATATGTAATCAGGGTGTTTTTATTGTTTAGGCTATAGGATCATGTTCTAGCATTGGACCTTCAAAAAAATTTCCCGAAATTCCAACTTCCTATATCAAACCTGTGAATGGCGTTTTTTAGAAAATTAAATTTCGTACAAAAAGGTCGCAACGCAAGGGCTCAAAAATTTCATTCAAATTCGATTTTTCTGAGAATGTTCAAACTAGCTGTTCATGTTTGCGCAAAAAAAATTGTTTTATCTACCTATGTTATTAAAATGGAAAACACACTCAGTTTGTGCGATTCTCAGGTTTGATCTAGGAATCTGAAATTTTAAGAGTTCAATGCTAAAACATGATTGTATAGGCTTATTGAATAGATCATGAAAAACCAAAAGTTTGTATTTCCAATAAGGCCTATCTAACCATTATTAAGTTGTCAACAAAACTATAATAAATATTCTCCAATAAACAAGATAATTTACGTTGATTTAGCAACCACGCCTCATTTTTTGGTTAAATTTAATTTTCGTTAATTTATATTTTTAAAGCACATAGACATGATAAATTGCTACTGATTCAATTTTTGGAAAATTTTCGTTTCATCTTTTCGCCAACAACAAACACAAGAAATACCTTGTTCTGTTCTTTTCAAGTAAACAAATTACCCTTACCGTCGTTTATATAATTGAATATTCAAACAACTCGAATGGAGACTGCTATCCTTTTCAAAGTGAAAATTTTTTAAAAGTAAGCGTGTTTGTTATGATCAGCAAATGATTAATTTTGGGTTAGGTTAATTTTATGTTTTTTCATTAAATTTTTGTTGTTTGTGCTTGAGTTTTAGAAATCCTTCAGATATCTGTTAATCTGTTATAAATACAAGAATATTTTCGCAACAACTTTTAAGCCTCGTCGTGTGCCAGCATCATTAAACGATACGATTATCATCATAAATTACTTCCTTCAATATGCAAATAAAAAAACAATTGTATCAGTAAGCTTAAATCTAATCGTTTTAAATATTTGACGTGTGACGATCACACATTTATTTCGTAATAGGTCACACTTTAGTCACATACAGAAAAGATGATACACGAATTAAGGGCAATATAACAACAAAATAATTTATTGCAAATTTAATTTTTGACTGTCACAAAATGAAATAATCATTCAATTAATTTCTTAGACATTTTTGAAATATAGATTATAATTTCCTTATTTATTTATTTGCTATAGATTTTATTGTTCTAAATGTAAAAGTATCCGGTCAATTTTGTTGTTTTTCTTTAGGTTTTTAGTTGAATTTAATGAAATTTTTGATAGGAAAGAATTATTGACAAGTTGAAATATTAAAAAAAATGCAATGTTATACCGCATTTACAGCGACATAGCAAATTAGTAGATGTAATTTAAATCTGTGCTGTAAACACTTTTTATTTTAAAAGCTTGCAACTAATTTGATTTCTAGCCTTACCAAAAATCAAATTTTTTTTAATTTATTACTTCACGCTGTGAACACCATTGCAAATAAAAATCTTTGATTTCTACACCGTCTCCTCTTCGCCAAAAATTAATAGACTATCTACTAATTTGCTATGTCGCTGTAAAAGGGGTATTAGTTGATTAGTTTACATATTTTAACTGTAATTGAAAATAAATGTAAATAAATTCGATAACAACATCAGGTGAGTCGATATTTGGCTACAGCTGAGAACGCGTTGGGTAAAAGTGTCCGTATAATTCATAAAAAACGCAAGTATAATATTAGTCTTATTGTTATACAATTTAAGTAAACGCAGAACTAGTACCGCTTTAAGCCAGTTAAATAGACAAGTTTGAAAAGATGGCATACAAAATAAGCAGACGTTTTTATTTGTAGTGAGATTAAGGATAAGATGTCAGAAAGTAATTCTGGTAATTCTGAATAGGAACAGTAATTCTGAATATATTATTTTGTTAAATGTGGCCTTTCCTTTAACAAAGAGGGAAGTATTTTATAAAACATCAACAGAAATATTAACCAGATTGATTGATCTGCTCTAGTAAAGTTCCCGGAATGCACTTTAATTAATAATATTCAAGAAACAAGTGGTTTAGAATAGAACAAATGGAGATAAATAGTTGATTATCGAAATTTGTACAAAGTTACTTTTTGAAACAATATACAAATTTTATTAAACAAATCTAACGCTGTTCTAATGCCTTTTGAACTAGTTGCAGAACTCCATTCATTTCATATACTAATAAATTCAATCCATTATATTTTGATGATGTAACAATTTATGTAAAAGCATTATAGCAACATATACAAAACATAAAGAACGTTTGTGATAAATGTATAAAAAGCAATATAAATCTATAACCTTAAAGCTATGTTTATTTTAAAGAAAAAAATTTTAACCTTGACCATACCATTTTTGGGCAGAAAATTAATCCTGAGCAGAAACAAAAATAAAAGTCATTGTAATCCTACTCCGGGAACTGTTAAAGGTATTAAAAATTTTAAAGGTATGATTAAATAAAATCAAGTAAACTTAGGACAATAAGTCAAAATCAAAGAATTAAGGTTACGGTTCGGTTTATTGGATTTAAGCATACGAAGGTTAAACTTTATTGTAAATTCTCGAAAGTATTTGCACATCAAATATTAAATTTCGCTACAAATAAATTTAACAAACACATTTCTCACACACGCAACAAAAATATATTTCCATATAATTTTCCAAAACTCTTGATGATAAAATATGTATATATAAATATATATATAAAAATTCAAAACAGCATTGAAACCGAAAGAAAAATAATAGCTCAAGGTAGGCAAGGTCAAAATCTCATATCAACATAAAAAAAAATATTTAAGATATCTTTTTATCTAAACTTGGAATGTAAATTTTAAAACATTAAACTTTTTCCCAAAATCACTCCGAAATTCAGAGTAGCATGTGAAAATATGCTGAAATGAAATTATTACCTTTTATATTTTTCTTCTTTCAGTTTTCATTATTTTTTGTATAAGTATAAATGTTGTTGTTATTGTTTAGGAAAAACAAAACAAAAGGAGAAAATCAACCTTTCTTCTACAAAATATTTATTATACGTATAATAATTTTTTCGAAAAGTTGCAAACAAGAACATAAAAAAATACAAGAATCTACCTTTAACTTTAACTTTTCCTTTTTTTTTCTTAGTTGTTTTTTATTTTCCTTTGATCCTCAAGAGATCTCTTCTGATCCCATTAAAGCAAAAAGAAAAATTTTCATGTAACTAATAAATAAAAAATATTCATATAATGATTGCATCGGAAAAATAAAAATATTCGAATACTAATCACGAACAAATTACTAATTTTTGTAATTTCGTGTTGTTTTGTTTTTATGAAATCTCGTAATTGAATAATCCCAAAAGTTGAAAAAAAATTACTTATATATAAAGTAAAGGAAATTTCTGGAAAAATTAAGGTAAGACTTCTTAATTTTTCGACTATTTGATTTGATGTCAACAAAAACTTTTATTTATTTCGTTGCCATTGTTTGCTTGTTTTGTTTGATTTTGGGCAGGTTGGTGGAAAAGTTTTATTTTGTTTTTGTGGTTAATTAAATTTCCAAATAAACGTGTTTTTGGTCCAAATAATATTCAAACAAATTAAAATTACAAATTAAGAAATTAACAAATTAAAAAAAAAAAATAAGAATAGAAAACTAAAAAGTTTTTTATATATTCTAACATGGCTGGTTTTAATTAATAGGAAATAATTTACATGTGTTTAATTGAATTGAATAATTTTAATATTATTTGCATATAAAATTATGTGAGAAAGGAATTTTTCAGTGAAGTTATAACAACAATATCGTTAAACAAATAGGTCTTTTCGATAAGTAATTTTAGTGATTTAAAAAAATTATTATATTTTTTTAATTTTTTTTATTTGTCTTATTTCATGTCGATTTATCGATATTTTAATTTAATTTTTCATAATATTGAGAAAATTATGGAAAAAACGTATTATTTTCTACACATAATTCGAATATTTAAATTTTTTGATTTCTGAATTTTGGTTTTTTAAATCGTATCATTAAAAAAATGGCAAAAAAATGGACGCATCCTTTACAAACAAAATCACACACATACATTTCCTATTTAGAACTTAAATACACGAACGCTATCTTCATGCATAAAAATTTTTGTCGGGTTTGATGCGAAATACTTATAATATAATAAATTTCAAATATTATATTTACGAAAAAAACGAACCCATACAAACATCGATAGCAGCAAAAACAAAGAATTAACAGACTAAGGAAAAGAAACTACTGCATTCTCTTTTCTCCTCTCTTATTTATCTTCATTCGCTCATTTTCTACTGTCAAAAAAAATATTGTAAACATTGTTTGGTTTGATTATAATTTGGCTTTAATAAAATTGTTTTTATTATTCATCGCGGTGATATTTTGACGAATTTATAATATATATAAAAAATACTATAAGAACTGAATCTAAAAAATTATCAAATTATGAAACTTTTTGCAATCCATACAATTTTCGACCGATCTAGTTTCCAACCAATGAGAAAATTTTAAACTTTAAAAAACTTTATCATTCTCATCAGGGCTAGCCGACTAGATAAACTACCAAAAAATGTCAACGCTAAATATAAACCAAAAATTAGGTTACAACTCTAGCGAAGTATAAAAAACAAAAAATTTACATAAACATATATTTAAAAGATTCAGGTTTAGTCAATTAGTTTCTCTAGTGATCACTGTTTTGTTATACTGTAGACATAGTACTATTGAATAACAAACTTGTATCGGCGAGAAGAAGATGACTAGTCTTCACTTGTGTCTATTGACACATAATGAACAATTAATTCAGGAAATTATTTGTGATATAGCATCACCGCGATGGAAAATCTCCCATCAAGAATAATATAAAAACTGAATCTAAAAAATTATGGTCATCTCATCTCATTGGTTCGAAACTAGATCGGTCGAAAATTGTATGGATTGCAAAAAGTTTTATAATTTGCACCAAAATTTTTTAGATTCAGTTCTTATATTATTTTTGATGGGAGATTTTCCATCGGGGTGATGTTATATCACAAATAATTTCCTGAATTAATTGTTAATTATGTGTCAATAGGCTCATCCCGTTCGCCGAATCTATCATCGGTGACTATCAGTGTGGTTTTCGTCCCAACCGCTCAACCACAGATCAATGTTTTACATTAAGGATGATTCTGGAAAAATGTTGGGAGTACAACATCAGCATTCACCAGCTCTACGTTGATTTCAGGCAAGCATATGACAGTATCATCCGCGACAACCTCTGGTCCGCACTCATATGCCTTGGTATTCCAGAGAAACTTGTTTCTCTATGCAAGCTCACAACATCGGGATCAAATTGTAGAATAGTAATCGAAGGGTCTGTTTCTAATCCTTTCGATATAACATCAGGTGTTCGACAAGGTGATGCACTCGCGCCCATACTATTTAATTTGGCGCTGGAGTACGCGATAAGAAAAAGCCGAATTGAGACACAAAACTGCATATATAACAAATCTAGTCAGGTTCTTGGCTATGCAGATGATATTGTGCTTCTCGGACGTAGAACAAGCGATATCAAGGATAGTCTCTCTCAGTTTGAAAGAAATGCTAAACGACTTGGATTATGCATTAACACCGGCAAGACTAAACTTTTAACAACATCCAGGAATATACCTCCCGGCAATCTGAATACTGGCGACTATGAAGTGGAACGTGTAGAAAACTTCAAATACCTCGGGTCTGTAATAACATCGTCAAATGACATGCAGGCAGATATTAAAGCCCGTGTCTCAGCCGCATACAGAGTTTTCTACGCATACTCAAAACTTTTGCGATCCAAACATCTTTCGCAGTCGTGCAAACTCACACTTTACAAAGCATTAATCCGACCTGTGCTCACATTTGGAAGTGAAAGCTTGACTTCCTCCGACTGTAGAATTCTATCAACATTCGAGAGGAAAGTCATACGAACAATTTATGGTCCATGTAAAGTTGCTGAAAATCAGTATAGAATCCGAATGAATCATGAAATCAGACAGCTTCTTGGAGGCTGCGATGTAATCGGATTCATTAAATCCAACCGGATTAGATGGTTTGGTCATGTAGAAAGGGCTCCATTGGAAAGAATGATAAAAAAAGCGTCCCAACAACAACCAGCTGGTGTTCGTCGAAGAGGAAGACCTAGACAACGCTGGCGTGACGACATCATCCAAGACCTTCGTGATATAGGATGTCGAAACTGGGGTCAACTGGTCATGGAACGAGATGATTGGAAGCTGGTGGCACAGACGGCAAAATCCCTTCATGGGATGTAAACGCCAGAGAGAGAGAGAGAGTGTCAATTGGCACAAGTGAAGACTAGTCATCTTCTTCCCGCCGATACGAGTTTGTTATTCAATACTAGTATGTCTAGACTGTAACAAAACAGTGATCACTATAGAAACAAGTTGACTAGACCTGAATCTATTAAATATATGTTTATGTAAATTTTTTGTTTTTTATACTTTGCTAGAGTTGTAACCTAATTTTTGATTAATATTTAGCGTTGACATTTTTGGTAGTTTATCTATTCGTCTAGCCCCGATGAGAATGATAAACTTTTTTAAAGTTTAAAATTTTCTCATTGGTTCGAAACTAGATCGGTCGAAAATTGTATGGATTGCAAAAAGTTTCATAATTTGCATAATTATTAAATAATTTTTTAGATTCAGTTCTTATATTATTTTTGATGGGAGATTTTCCATTGGGGTGATGTTATATCACAAATAATTTACTGAATTAATAAAAAATACTGTTGATTTTATTATAATTTAAAAAAAAATTTAAAGAAAAATTAAATATATTAAGTGAAAATTTTGACTAAAACATTAAATACATGAAGTGTGTGATAATGACGTGTAAAAATTACCGAAAACATATACAAGATGGGATTTCTTATCATAGGTAACTAATATTGATATTATAATTTACTTTTCGATTAATAAGTTTTAAGTTTTTTAAATATTTTCGAGAAAAAAATATAATCTAAAATCAATGTAAACAATAATAAAACACTTTGCTTTTTTACTGTCAAATTTTTGTTATGTTGTTTTTCTATGTGCGTCTCTTTTTTAAATATTAATTTTGGGGGCAAAAATATTCTTAAATTTGGAATTCAATGCAATAATAGAAATATTTACGGCTCCTCTACTAAAATACATTTGTGTTAGTAACAATTTATTGATGTGCAAAAAGTACTTCAAATTTTAACATCAATTTCACTTCCTCTATTCTCTTAATTCTTTGAGCAAAAACAAAACAAAGATGTACCAAACCAAACCAATATAATATGTAAATAAATGGTCTATAATAATATAATTTATGCCACGTCATATTTCTTAGAAATTGGAACATGTTCGTGATAGTTGCAGAACGTTTGTGTTTCATTAACATTTCATACATACTAAAATCAAATATGTTTGTGATACTTATGAGCAATTTCACGAAGATTCAACAACGTTTTGACTTGACCCCTTTTAATTTTGATTATTTTTTGTTTATAGATAGTCTTTGATAAATAAAAAATAAAAGTTCTCTTAGAATTTTTTTTTTCGACCAGGGGTCTTCACAGGGTGCCCCTCAATTTTTGTTATTTTGTGATGTGAGTGCATTTTGACGAGCGATTGTAGAAAAACTACTCAATCGATTTTCATAAATGATATGTCGTTGAATAGGTATTAGAACAAAGTTTTTAAAAATGTACACTGTTAATTTTTTGAAATAATTTTTAACGGTGTAACATAAGAAAAAAACGGTGTAATTGAAAAAAAGATGGCATAGCCTTTTTTTTTTTTTTTTAAACTAAATTGAAGCTTATTTTATATCTAACAACTTGTGAAAGTTTAGGACTAGCGTCATTTTTTGTTTTAGAGATAAAATTCGTTGTGCATATGACTGTCGGGAATCAGTTTTTTTGTTCTGAAGGAAAATTATAAAAATGGCGATTTTTAGATTCAGATTTTTTTTTTATGTTAAATATCAAATATTTTATTATTAAATGAACTTTTTAAAAAGCAATTTCAGTCAAGTTCAGCAAAATTTTGAGACATTTTGACTCGACCCTTTTTAATTTGGTTTATTTTTAGTTTACAGATAGCCTTTGATAAATGAAAAATACGGCTTCAAGTAGAATTTTTTAAATATAGACCAAAATAAACCAAATTAAAAAGGGTCGAGTCAAAATGTCGCAAAATTTTGCTGAACTTGACTGAAATTGCTTTTTAAAAAGTTCATTTAATAATAAAATATTTGATATTTAACATAAAAAAAAAATCTGAATCTAAAAATAGCCATTTTTATAATTTTCCTTCAGAACAAAAAAAACTGATTCCCGACAGTCATATGCACAACGAATTTTATCTCTACATCAAAAAATGACGCTAGTCCTAAACTTTCACAAGTTGTTAGATATAAAATAAGCTTCAATTTAGTTTAAAAAAAAAAAAAAAGGCTATGCCATCTTTTTTTCAATTACACCGTTTTTTTCTTATGTTACACCGTTAAAAATTATTTCAAAAAATTAACAGTGTACATTTTTAAAAACTTTGTTCTAATACCTATTCAACGACATATCATTTATGAAAATCGATTGAGTAGTTTTTCTACAATCGCTCGTCAAAATGCACTCACATCACAAAATAACAAAAATTGAGGGGCACCCTGTGAAGACCCCTGGTCGAAAAAAAAAAATTCTAAGAGAACTTGTATTTTTTATTTATCAAAGACTATCTATAAACAAAAAATAATCAAAATTAAAAGGGGTCCAGTCAAAGCGTTGTTGAATCTTCGTGAAATTGCTCTTATAAAAAAATTTATCAACAACGACTGAATAGTCAATTCAAATACGGAGTCAAATATTTAGTCTAGGAGCCCGCTGACATAAACAGCAACTCATAAATACTCTTCTATAATTTTTTGTGTGGCTTAATTACGCCTAGTCTACCACTTTTTTTCTCTATCATAATTTTCTTAGTCGCGGCTTTTTCTCTCCAGTAATTTTTAAACTTGTCAATACCGTATTAAGCTAAAAATTTAAAGATACTCTATTTTTAAAAAATTTAATACCAAGAGAAATTCATGAATCGCGAGAGAAAAAACTTGTCCGACAAAAATTTCGGTACGTTAAGGGTGTCTACCGAGTGAAACATGTAATAATAACAATTTCGAAAAATTTATGGATAACCACCTGATTTTTATGAAAAATGCTTCAAAAGGTATGTAAAATCACGTCCTTACATCGTCCGACAAGACAGATTTACCAATTTTCCAGTCCGACAAGCGGACATTGACATTTTCACAGCGACCTAAAATTTATTCATAACCGTCGGACAGAAAGAAATTAACATATTATAAAGCGGAACTTGCCGTGTAGTACAAGTGGCGGACAAATATTTTGTGCCAAATCAATAGTCCGACAAAAAATATCGATCGACAACATCATTTCAATACTTTCTTTTTTCCAAGTTCATAAATAATTTTAGTTTCATTAATTACAATAATAAATGAATGGTAAGGAATGTGAATAGTTAAAAACATGCATTAAACCAGCGGTGCCCAAACTGCGGCCATCTGGCCGCATGCGGCCAGTTTTATGATTTGGTGCGGCCAGTAAGAATATTATAAAAATAGCAAATACCACAATAATAATAAGTTCCGTTTAAAAAAGTACAATATTTTGGTACGTACTAAATTCAAACTTAAATATTCCTAACAAATTCCTATAGAAATAGACTAACTGACATTAATTTGAAAAACGAACTAAGAATTAGTTATCTAATTAATAATAATTACAATAACTACACAAAAATTTAATGTTCGCGACTTAATTTGAATAAAAAATCTTAACATAATTTATACTATATGGGATTTTTTGCATTAAATTTCTAGACAATACTTTGTGTGAATTCATAGAATGGGGAACATTTCTATTCTAATTAACATCCTAAGTCACGATTGTATAGTCATTATTGATTGTTTCCAATCAATGTGAAATCAATGGCTGACACTTGGTCAATTTGTAGTTCTATATGTATTAACATTAGACTACATTAAAGGAATTTAAATTTATTTTGGATTTTTGAGATCAATTAAACTCAAGTAAGTAAAGAAGTAATTGGAATATTTTCAATTCAAAGGTATGGTTTGAAGTTTCTCAGAAAAAAACTACAATTCACATTTTACGTGTTTCGGATCGGATCCGAAACACGTAAAATGTGAATTGTAGTTTTTTTCTGAGAAACTTCAAACCATACCATTGAATTGAAAATATTCCAATTACTTCTTTACTTACTTGAGTTTAATTGATCTCAAAAATCCAAAACAATTTATACTGTTTATTTATTTTTTTTCCGTGCGGCCAGTCATTCTTGTTCTTGTAAATTTTTGGCCATCTCTTCCATGATTTCTGGGCACCCCTGCATTAAACTAATAATAGGAACTTTTATTAACAATTTCATCAAAAAAATAAAAAAATATATATATGAAGAAAAGTGAAAAAAATTTTTTTTTTTACTTTTCATCAGAGTCATCATCAGTTGAACTCTCTTCATCTGTGCTACTGTTATCGTTTGCCTCATCATCCTCGTTATCATCATTGAAATCTGGAAAATTATTGATTTTTGAAAGCTATAGTAAATGCAACATTAAATAGGGAAACGCATATTAACTCTTATCGACCAAATCTATCCGTTTTTGTCCGTTAACTTTAAGCACGCAGACAACTTTGTTACTGATGCTTGGAAATATTCAATAATCCATAGGAGGGTATTTTCAAGAGTGCTCTTACAGAATCTGGCCAGCAAATTTCGAAAAAACCACCCCTTCCTACCATATTTTTTATTCTAAAAATTAAAAAGGTGATTTTTGAGGTAATTTTCTCGATAAGAAATGAATTTTTAAAAAATTGAGAAAATCTGTGAAGAACTATGAAAAACTGTTGAACGAAAATGAACAGGAAAAACTGAAAAATTATGAAAAAATGTGAAAATCTATGGAAAACTGTGGGGTAAAAATGAACAGATTGATCAATAAGGGCTTACTGAAATTTATAATTTTCATACCTGTTAAATTTGAAGATATATCTTCAAATGAAGGACTTTATGGGGACCATCAAACCAATAATAATGATACTTATTGTTAATCAACGTCCATCCATAGTTTTCAGGTTTGAGATTGGTGGGGCATCTCATATGTGCATAACACCAAACGCTGGATATGTAGGTGGTTCGCTTAATTTGTTGCAGCAATTCCTCTTTTGATGGTGGCATACTAGAAGCACACTGAAAAAAACATATCCTATTTCCAATCGAAATGCAATTGTCTCAACCTCACCGTGCGGTCACATATGGCGAATCAAACTACGAAATTGCTTCAACAACTCTACAATTATAAATCGATGAAGTTGACACGATCACACGAAATATTAATGTGAAAATAAAATATAGTTCAATTAATCTCAAATACCTAAACTTTAAAATGAAAAATTCATGATATAAGGTCAAAGAAAATTTTTTTCAGGGAAATAGTTATTATCTTTATTCAACTACTGTTATATTGGATATAACACTTTATATTTTAAATAAACCTCATTCTGTTGTTAGGAAAATGTTATCGTGTAGTTGTTCCAATCACAGTGAAATTGTTTTGCAAATAATTTTTTTGGCATGAATAATCAACTGCCAACATCGAGATGAGGTTGTCATGAACTTCAATTTTTTTTTCAGTGCATATAATCCTTTCAATTTACTCTTGATTATATATCATCATGATTTTTATTTCTGAAGAGTTTATTTCGAAGAGTTCGAGTCGTCCTAGATTTACATCTTTGCTTTTCAATGAATATAATTTGCAAACGAACTCTTCGATAATTCTAAAAACATATAAAAAAGATCAAAAAAGAATTTCATCAAAAAATTTGAAGCTTCATAAAATCTATAATTTCCTTGCGTCGGACTGGAAAATCGGAGAATATATCGTGTCCGACAATTAAGTAATTGGATTCTACATACTTTTTTTTGTAATCCTGTAAAAAACAGCTGGTTATGTGGAAGTATGCTGTATTTACGCTCACAAACGCAAATACTGTAAACCTTCGCGGATTTTCAATTGAAAAATAACAATTTGTTCGATTTTTATGAAAATGGTAATATTTTACTGTCGGACAACTTCCCGACTAGAAATTAGATCAGTATAGGCTCTGATCCGGATCAGGATTGCCTGAAGACTGATCAGGGATGAATCAGGCCTCCTGATCCGGACATGATGAAAAATCGTCACGCCATACAGGATCCGTACAGGATCCGTTTAAATGATCCATGCCGGATACATTTCAAAGATCCATTCCGGATCCATTTCAAAGATCCATTCCGGATCCATTTCAAAGATCTATTCCGGATCTATCTTAAAGATCCATGCCGGATCCATTCAACAGTTTCATGTCCGGTCTGGTCAAGAGATCCATACCAGATCCGTTCAAAGGTTTAGAATTAATTTTGTTCTTAAATATTAATTTGACATTAAATAAATGAAAAAAATATTACCATTTTTCCTTAATTTTGTTCATAATTTCAAGTACACTTCAAATGCTTATAAATTAAAACACTCAGAAAAAAAAGATAGCTTATTTAACGTAAAGTATATGTAAATTTAACTGAAAATGACGTACGAATTGAGCCAGCGGAGGCGTAAGTAAACTAAACAAAATTGACTAAGTAAAATCTACTTAAAAGCATGTAAAACATTTTGCGCTGTTATGCTACTATTATGCTACCATCTTGTCTCACCAAAAAAATGAAAAAAATTTAGTTTTTTTGCAATTATTAATCGTTTTTTTATCAATTCAGGGTGAGAGAATTTTATACACGGCAATGATTAACAGCGGGTAAAGAAGGGCCCTGTAAAGATAAAATGCTATTTATTATTAATATTTATTTTGGACTTAACCGGATTCGATCCCCAGACCTCTGTGTACAAGGCAGCAGCATTAACCATTCGTCTATCTAAATAATTATTTACATCAATTTATTTATGAATATTATGTTGATGCTTAAGATTAGGACGTTCGAGAGTTCGATTCACAGACTGACCACTATTTATTTTTATTATTTTTTTAAAATAACATAAAAATGATTCCTTTTTATTCATAAAAATTCAATTTCACAGCATTTCAATTTATCGATACTGTAGTTATTTTAAAATTATATAGACCTAAACATTTCAAATTTATTCCGACAATAATAATAATGTAACTAAGGTATCACAGAAATAACAATTATATATATGTCAAATTTTTTTTGCCAAAACATTGTTCTGACATTTTTTGCTCTCAGATCAATTTATTATTTGACATTACGTGTTTTATTTGGTCAAAAAAAGTGAGTTTTCACCCTAAAAAGATTTTTTTGAATCTAGATTTTTAGCTATAGAGCAAAACATAAAATACTGGCAGATCGCAGAGAGACTTCTTTGTCCGAACTGCGTACAAATGGAATAGTTTGCCGGAACACTTAGTCTCAGGTGACTTCAACCCACAGATGTTTAAAAAAAGCGTTAATCTACACCTCAGAACGCCAGTTGTTGTGGGACCCAGGTCTAGACCTAGGTCTTAAAAGGTATTTATGTGTTGTTGTGACACATATTCTAAACCCTATTACACAACACATTTTATTTAAAAAAAAAAAAAAAAATAAAAAAAAGAAATACATATACATATCTCTCAAAATTAGTAAACAAACAAAACGCCACGCCAAAACGTAAGAACATGTGCTGCATAAATTGACAGCTACACGTATGTAAATTTTACTATTATTATAAGTAAAATTTACGTTTTATATAACTTTAATACTCGAAGTCATACGTAATTTTCAAACTATATTTAAAGATGCCTTAGTAAAAAGTACGTATCATATAAGCAATTTCCAGCATACTTAAGTTAATCTCTTTGGGTAAATAGTGGATTATATATACGTGTGTGTATAAGTATGTTTAGCACTATTTGCCATGTAAATTTAGCATTTTTCGACGGTTATGTTTTACAAAATTGTTAAGTAAATGTAACGACCATTAGGTAACTTTGTTTTCATCTTTCAAAATTTACTGTTTCAGTAGTAAATTTATTTTCAAAAATTTTACAATTCCAATTTTGCTTTATTAACGTGGCACATGATAATATTACTTAAACTATCAATACTTTGTACTAGTAAATTTTAGAAAAACGTACGTTATGTTTACAATTTTGGAGTTACTATAGCGCATAAGTAACAAACGCATCGTTTTTAGGGTTCCGTTTTTTATACGGAACACTATTGGTGAGAGTAAAACGTGTTTTTCACATTATATCGATTATCTCGTAAACTATAAATGCTATGGACTTGAAATTTGGCATGCGTATAAAACTAACCTGTCCACATGAAATGACGGATACAAATAAAACTAAAGTGGTTTTCGTCTGGTTTACAGGGCTGAGATGTGAGACCTTTGAGAAAATACATTTTTTTATAGATTCAAGTAGGGTATCATATGAAAGGGCTTTATTTCAGTATTCCATAAAAATTTATTTTGGAATTTTACACCTCACCCTTTTTTGTATAATTTTGAATAATGACGTTTTTTTCGCGTTTTCTTGCCTCGATTAGCTCCGAACCTATCTGATCGAAAATTTTCAAATGTACTTGGAATGATAGAAAAATTAGTACGTTTTTAATAAACAATATAAAAAAGTGTCATATTTCCATACTTAGATTTATTAAGGGGGTGGAAATGAGGAGGGGTAAAAACACTATTTAAAATGTGGTCAAGTGGGGTGTCATTTGAAAGAGCACTTAATTTAAAAAACAAAGCAATTTTTTTTAGAATTTTGCGATGCCCAGGTTTTGAGTTATAGTAAAAAAAGTGCGAATTTAGACCGTTCCCCCCCCTACGTTTCGACACTGATTGACAGAAAAATTTGTAAAAATTCACAGAGTTAGGAAATTGGCTAAATTTTGTAAGAAAACTATAGCGAAGTCTCCAATAATTATATTTCTGTGTGTTTAGGGGACCGGGGTAGAGGGGGTAAAAAAAAACTTTTTTTGACCCAAGCGAGTGGGGTGTCATTTGATAGAGCACCTAATTTGGAATTCGGTGCATTTTTTTTAGAATTTTGCGATGCCCAGTTTTTGAGATATTGTCGAAAAAGTGCAAAGTCCAGACCGTTCCCCCCCCCCTACGTTTCGACACTGATTGACAGAAAAATTTGTAAAAATTCACAGAGTTAGGAAATTGGCTAAATTTTGTAAGAAAACTATAGCGAAGTCTCCAATAATTATATTTCTGTGTGTTTAGGGGACCGGGGTAGAGGGGGTAAAAAAAAACTTTTTTTGACCCAAGCGAGTGGGGTGTCATTTGATAGAGCACCTAATTTGGAATTCGCTGAAATTTTTTTTAGAATTTTGCGGTGGCCAGTTTTTGAGTTATTGTCGAAAAAGTGCAAAGTCCGGACCGTTCCCCCCCCATGCGTTTCGACACTGATTGACAGAAAAATTTGTAAAAATTCACAGAGTTAGGAAATTTGCTAAATTTTGTAAGAAAACTATAGCGAAGTCTCCAATAATTATATTTCTGTGTGTTTAGAGGACCGGGGTAGAGGGGGTAAAAAAAATCTTTTTTTAACCCAAGCGAGTGGGGTGTCATTTGAAAGAGCACCTAATTTGGAATTCGTTGCAGTTTTTTTTGGAATTTTCCGGTGCCCAGTTTTTGAGATATTGTCGAAAAAGTGCAAATTCCAGACCGTTCCCCCCCCTACGTTTCGACACTGATTGACAGAAAAATTTGTAAAAATTCACAGAGTTAGGAAATTGGCTAAATTTTGTAAGAAAACTATAGCGAAGTCTCCAATAATTATATTTCTGTGTGTTTAGGGGACCGGGGTAGAGGGGGTAAAAAAAAACTTTTTTTGACCCAAGCGAGTGGGGTGTCATTTGATAGAGCACCTAATTTGGAATTCGCTGCAATTTTTTTTAGAATTTTGCGGTGGCCAGTTTTTGAGTTATTGTCGAAAAAGTGCAAAGTCCAGACCGTTCCCCCCCCCCATGCGTTTCGACACTGATTGACAGAAAAATTTGTAAAAATTCACAGAGTTAGGAAATTTGCTAAATTTTGTACGAAATTTATAGCAAAGTCTCCAATAATTATATTTCTGTGTGTTTAGAGGACCGGGGTAGAGGGGGTAAAAATAAACTTTTTTTTACCCAAGCGAGTGGGGTGTCATTTGAAAGAACACCTAATTTGAAATTCGTTGCAGTTTTTTTTAGAATTTTGCGATGCCCAGTTTTTGAGATATTGTCAAAAAAGTGCGAAATTCAGACTGTTCCCCCCCATACGTTTCGACACTGATTGACAGAAAAATTTGGAAAAATTCACAGAGTTAGGAAATTGGCTAAATTTTGTATGAAAACTATAGCGAAGTCTCCAATAATTATATTTCTGTGTGTTTAGAGGACCGGGGTAGAGGGGGTAAAAAAAAACTTTGTTTGACCCAAACGAGTGGGGTGTCATTTGAAAGAACATCTAATTTAAAATTCGTTGCAATTTTTTTTAGAATTTTTTGGTGCCCAGTTTTTGAGTTATTGTGAAAAAAATGCAAATTTACACCGTTCCCCCCCATACGTTTCGACACTGGTAGACAGAAAAATTTGTAAAAATTCACAGAGTTAGGTAATTTGGAAAGTTTTGTACAAAAACTATAGCGAAGTCTCCAATAATTATATTTCTGTGTGTTTAGAAGACCGGGGTAGAGGGGGTAAAAAAAAACTTTTTTTTACCCAAGCGAGTGGGGTGTCATTTGAAAGAACATCTAATTTAAAATTCGGTGCAGTTTTTTTTAGAATTTTGCGTTGCCCAGTTTTTGAGTTACTGTTGAAAAAGTGCAAAATTCAGACCGTCCCCCCTCCATACGTTTCGACACTAAATGACAGAAAAAATTGGAAAATTTCACAGAGTTAGGAAATTTGGTAAGTTTTGTATGAAAACTACAGCACAGTTTTTGAGTTATGGATAAGAAAGGGCTAAATTCAGATCGTGCCGCCGCCTACCTTTCGACGATGACTGACTGAAAAATTTGAAAATATTTACAGAGACAGGAATATTGGTAAATTTTGAATGAAAATCATATCGAAGACTCAAATAATTATATTTCTGTGTGTTTATGGGATGGGTGTGGGGAGGGAAAAAAACCATTTTTGACCCAAATGAGTGGGGTGTCATATGAAAGAGCACTTAATTTAAGAAATGTTACAATTTTTTTAGAATTTGCAATGCAGCGTTTTTGTGTTATTAAAAAAAAATATTTTTAGTATGTAGCCTTTCCACATCCCTAAATTTCAACACTCGATTGACCGAAAAAATAATCAAATTTAATCCATTTACAAGCTGGTGTAATTGAATCTTTTTTAAGTTACCAAAAACATCTATGGATAATATTTAACCTGAATTAACATTTTTTTTGCCATTTTTGATCAATGTAGATTTGATTGTAATTTACTATTCACATTTACAATTTAACATTTATTTTGTTATGTGTCTATGGTCTGAAAATTTAAGGACATTACAACACAACTTTTTGTCAATAATTTTTGATATTGTGTTCTTTTACATTCACGGAACCCTTGACGAGCGAATTTTATTCGCACTTGTCTGACTTTTTTTTTTTTAAGTGCAGTAAGTTTGTTAATTATTTCTTATTTTTATTTTATTTAGTCCAAGTTTTGGCATTATTGATGATTTTTCCAATGGTATCATAAAACTCTTTGTCACATAGGCTCTTATGAAGGTATGGATCCAAGTTTGGATTCAAAAACTAACTTCACCCATACCTGCTTTAGATCACTTGTCATATTTCAAATAGAATAATTTTTGAGCAACATAATAAGTATTTCACCAATTACTGCTAACTAAAAACATCTGGAAATTCTTGAGTAAAGAGGAGATGCAAGATAAAAATTTAAATTATATGCTTTAAGGTTAATAAGCAAGATCCCTCACAACTGTAAGTTTGAAAATGCTGTTTTCGATTCTACAATAAATTTGTACTTATAAGTACAAAATATTAAACAATTAAATAGATTCAGTCTACAGTTAATTATTACAGTTAAGTATATTATAATTAACTTTTTAAAAAGTTATTAAAAATTCGTGAAGAATGAGAAAATTTTTTGCACAAAAAAATTTTAAGTTAAGTACCCGAGCAGAAATTTGTCAGGGCTCAAGTAAGGCCCTGATCAGGTTTGCCCTAACCCGGATCAGGCATTGGTAGGACAGCCTGATTGGGCCCTGATCATGAGTGTAACGCTTTTGCCCTATCAGGTCCTGATTGGGATTACCGGATCAGACCCTGATTGGGATAATCGGATCAGGCCCTGATTGGGATATCCGGACCAGACCCTGATATACATTTATATATTATATACATAAATTAATCAAATTAAAATAAAAAAATTACAATGGAAAAAATTCAAACATACATACCACCTTAATCACTATTATTATAGTCTTTCAGCCGAGAAGCTATAACTAAAATATACATGAAACGATTTTAACTATATATTTCTAAAATGGATAATACTCTAATGAATTTTAACCAATTGAAATTTCAGCTAGGGGTCAAATACGAGAAACCTGATCCGGGCCGGATGTATTCAAATAAGGTTAACCCTAAAAGGGTATTCTAAATCAGGCCCTAAACAGGCCCACATCAGCTTGCTCTAATAGAGATTGCCCTTGTAGGACTGACCAGGCCCTGATCACGACCTGACTGTATTCAGGTTTTCCCTAACTAATTTCTGCTCGGGTAAATGTACTATTATGACGTCGATAATATAATCAAAATAATAATTCAGTTATACCATTAATAACGAATTTATTGTTTAATGAGCAATATATTATATACAGAATGGATCAGGTAAAAAACTAAATTTTGTATTATTATCCAGTTCAGGACATCAGATAAGATGAGTTTTTTCGATCAGAAACTGATCGTATGACTGGATCAACGGATAAAGTACTGCACGCTGATCAGTAACTGATCAGATAGCCTGATCAACGGATAAAGTACTGCACGCTGATCAGTAACTGATCAGATAGCCGGATCAAGGGAAACGGTACTGTACGCTGATCAGGAACTGATCAGATAACCGGATCAAGGGAAACGGTACTGTACGCTGATCAGGAACTGATCAGATGGCCGTATTACGGAAAATCTGATCCGGATCTGATCATAATCCGGGTTCCCTGAACTAATTTCCAGTCGGGAATTGTTCACCTCGTTGTAGGCTTCATTTAACAGCAAAAAATCGAAAGCGGAAACTGTTATGAATAAATTTTAGGTCGCTGTGAAAATGTCAATGTCCGCTTGTCGGACTGGAAAATTGGTAAATCTGTCTTGTCGGACGATGTAAGGACGTGATTTTACATACCTTTTGAAGCATTTTTCATAAAAATCAGGTGGTTATCCATAAATTTTTCGAAATTGTTATTATTACATGTTTCACTCGGTAGACACCCTTAACGTACCGAAATTTTTGTCGGACAAGTTTTTTCTCTCGCGATTCATGAATTTCTCTTGGTATTAAATTTTTTAAAAATAGAGTATCTTTAAATTTTTAGCTTAATACGGTATTGACAAGTTTAAAAATTACTGGAGAGAAAAAGCCGCGACTAAGAAAATTATGATAGAGAAAACAAAGTGGTAGACTAGGCGTAATTAAGCCACTCAAAAAATTATAGAAGAGTATTTATGAGTTGCTGTTTATGTCGGCGGGCTCCTAGACTAATTGTTTGATTCTATCACAAACGTATTCAATATCACTATTTTGAGTCTAATTTTTAATTTACCACGTTCGTAGTCATTTGAAAATTAAATCAAACCCGGCACTGTTGCTCGAAAATGAAATCATAGTTGACTCAACTACAAACATGGTTAATTGATTTAATATGTTTGTGATATTTATAAAAAAATATATCAACAACGGTTAAATTGTTAATTTAAATACGGAGCATTGGTTGATTCAATCACAAACGTATTTAATTCCCCAATTTTCACATAATGTTCGATTAACAATACAACATGTTTGAATTAACCAAGATTTTTTCTTTCGATGCAATAACCGAATCTATTTGCAGAGATTTAACAGCACTGGAGATATTCTGCAAAGCGAAGTTTAAAAGTTCATTTAAGCATCTGCGAACTTTCTGGTAAGCAAATTGATTCGGTTTTCGGTTTTGATTCGTTTGGAATATAGGGTGACCACCCTTTTGAGTTTGATCCAGAGTCGTCAGGTTATGCAAGGTAAGCTTTGGGATCCAGAATTTATTGCAAAATGTCAGAGCAGAAAATTAGGATTGATTGTGAAAATTAAAGATATGATTAAATATCTCTTGCAATATAATCCCACTACATGTTGAATTTTTGAAATAAAAAAAAATATTATATGGAAAGTATAAGTGCGCCAGGACGTGGGGCACCTTTTACGGAATTATATCTCACAAACATATAATCTCATAAACTAGTAAAATAAAAACCTTAGCACCATAGAAAGGAAGCCATATCAACAAGAACCGCCATATCAATAATGTTGGTGCTGTTTATACTTAACAAGTGCCGAATCTGCATCTTGAAAGCGGATACGATGAAATTTATATCTTGCAGTTTCAAAACACTTTCATGGCGCAGCTTAGTCCATGAATTTATTAGCGGTTCTTCTTCACCAGAAGACATTACTTCAACTGAGTTTCTGAGCAATTTATTCTACTTTTTTCCATTATTGTAAGCCAATATTTTTAACCAAATAACGATCTAACTCAAAAATTAACCATATGAAATCTCGCTCGATTGTATCAAAAAATTAACACTTTTCCATTAATACAAAAAGCTGATTTTTTTAAAATTAAGGAAATTTCAACTATTTCTATTTTTAATTTACTCGTACGTTATACATATTTATTATTGATTATTTAAAAATATCCTTAAACATATTCTAAGAGATCATTTATTTACATCCCCATTTAATGTGTCACCCATTCTACATCTCATTCATTCAAAAATCTTTAAAAGAAATAAAATTCGAAATTTCCTTTAAATACACTCCATTTCACACAATTGATCATTTCCGTCAACCTTGACGAACGAGAAAAAAAACGACGTAACTACTGTAAGAACAAAAAAATACCAACTTAAAGAAAAAAGCTCGTAATAATTCTTGAGAAAGAAAATCCGAAAAAGCTTTCTGTATAATAAAATCATCAACGAATTTTTTTATGTTTCAAAATGTTTCAATAAATAGCTGAATATATTTGGAAAAATGTGGAAAAAAAGATAAATTGATGTTTTAATGTGCATAAGATAAAAATACCAGAAAAAAATAAAATGGAAAATTGTTCCATTCAATTTAGATTTGTCGCCGAAAAAGAGGTCGAAATCGAAATGACATTTTTTTTTGTTATTTTTATCGTTTCGTTTTGATGTTTCGGTATTTTATTATATTGGAAATAATTTTCCAATATTTATTAGAAACGATCGATTACATTCATGATAATTTTTTCTTCGTTTGAAAAATAACCAAATTTATCTACTATAGAAATGATGATTTAATTTCTGAACAGATAAATAAAACGAAGGTTATGTTATCAGGAACATAATGATTCTAGAATATGTAGTGGATGAAGATCTGTCCATCTATCTATCCCGAAGCCGGCAGCCCTAACAGGTTATTTACTACAACGGTTGAGATAAGTAAGATTTGCCGATAAGCGATAACTTAACTGTATATACGTAAAATGGAACTCATATCAGAATAAATACGATATATCCTATAATAGAGGAAAAAATTGAATCAAACAAAACCCTTATAAAACAAAAAATATGAACTCGAGTCTCGACCATTTCTGATTTTATTGAAACTTCGGTAATGGTTTACGACAAGTGTGGAAAAAACCAATTTGTGCAACGAGTTGCACACAACGTTTTTTGCAATTCCGAAAACAATTAAACAAAATTATTCTGCAAACAAATTTTTTACAATCAACATTTATATTAAAATATAAGTAAACAATTTTCTATGAAACAGTGCGGAAAAATAAAACAGTGCGGAAAAATAAAACAGTGCGGAAAAATCTCACTTTTTGATATTGTTGACAATATCGAAATACGTTGAATTGTGATTCGGAATTGCAAAAATAAATATACTACGTTTAACGTTTCATTGACGTTTGCGTTTTCCACGCGTTTTCAATCATAAGCCCCTATATTCCTTTTACTTCTATTTCCTTCTTTAACAGTATAACATTTCTTCCTTTCTTGATACTTCACGTATGTGAAAAGTTCAACTACATTTTCTTAAACCATTTTATCAAATTACTTTAAAAAAAACATGCATTAAAAATTCCTTCGCCAGTACGTCTATACCGGCATTTCCCTGGGATTGGGAATTAAGAAAAAAGTGCAATAAATGAAATAAGTAAAAATTTTCTAATACGAATTTGTTATTTCCTGCGGCATGGAATACTAGTTATGAAAAAATTGCCTTAATTTATTTCTCAATTCCTATTTCACGTTGTACCGAAATAGGGATACAGGAAAAAATTAATATTCCAAAAACAAATTTTTATTTATTTTCTTGCATACTTATGCATATTTCACACAAAATCCAAACACCAACTTTACGAAACAACCATAGCCAAATGTACCAAATTTTTTGCCCACTTTTTTTATGTTTGACTAAAAGCTTTAGAACTATGGAACACCGCACTAAACGTTTAAGCACCAAGTTTAATCAAAATTTAATAACGACGTAAAGTTATTGATGTTTAAAATTAATATATTTAGAAATTTGTCGTTTAATTTATCCAAGTATTTCCAAACGATTCCAGATCTATGAGAAACCCGTACTAAAAGCTAATATACCGAGTTTTATCAAAATAAAATGACAGGATTTAAAAACATGTTCTGGAGACGTCTTCCCTTCTCCCGCACTATATCCAATCTTGTCTAAAATCTGTTCTGCTCACCGCATTCAAACATTTTATGTTATTTTTTGAAAAATAATTTGCGACCAGTGGTGTGTGCGTTTTCATCGCAAGTGACTACCGGCCGGTCGAAAGACAGACAAACATTTTTGTTTGCGTATTTAAAGTTCTTATGACCCAAAAAATGTCCAACAATTAAGAGCAAAATTTTGTAAGTTTGGTTGCAAATTGGCGTCAAATGTATCGCGATTTGAAGCTTTGGAAGCTCTGGAGACATTTTAGGAACATGCACTACAGAACTTTTTATAACTGTTTATTACCTGAGAGAAGAGAAAAAGGTTGAATTTATATAGCATTCAGGAAAGATAGGTGCACCTTGGATACCTGCCTATGGGATTATGTGTTTCTACTAGTCCGAACTAACAAGGCCACTTGTGTCAGAGTTTCGTCTCAGGGCGAAATTCTGAGCCAAGCGTGTCGAAAGGTTGAGACTTTGCCTTGATGGCATTGTAAAAATGATTAGGCGCTCACTTCTTCCGTCTTGGCTGGGAAAGGTTCGGTCGGACCTAGTTTTGACTAAATTTTCGGTTTTGGTGTTGAGAATCTTACCTGATTTTTGCTTTAATAATGATTTATAGCTTCCGTAGACACCTTCGGAGAGACGTCAGAGAAGAAACATCGTGTTGGAGCGTCAACTTCAGCCTCAACCACTTTGTTTTTTACATGAAACGTCCGATAGCCCTCATTAGACCCTGGACGCTTGGTTGGGTGGATCTCAATTCCAGAGTACGTTGACTTTAACTACTTACATTATCTTCTTTTCAGTTTCCTTTTTCATTAGAATGGTGCTTTTGTGAGATGACTTATTTTGGGGTGCTGAACGTAAAATGCCTGAGCCACAGCAAACCACAAAAGGTTGGATGTGTTCGTGAGACTTTCTATTTGTTCTTCGAAGCAAGTCTAGCAGCAACTTTCTGCCTCAATTACCACGGCTCGGTAGATTCTTTTGCTTGGCCAGAGATAGGGTTTTCATTAGCGACGTTAGGCTCTCTGAGCGCTAGTACTACGCTGGTTTCTGTTCCAACGGAGAATGAACCGAGTCTGACTTTACTAAAACCATTAACGTAGTTTCAGAACACACCTCTTCATTTTTTTTCTGTAGTAGACCAATTCAGAGGTTGGGACCCTTTAATTCCAGCAATACCTTAATCTTAATTTTTATTTTAATAAGCTTAGTAATCTAGCAGGCGATGCAAAGTAGCTCGGCGAAATTATTTTTTTTATTCTATGCTAATGTTAATGGCATGTTTAGTGTTAATTATAATAAATTATTAATTAAAGTCTGTGCATATCCGAAGATACCATGCCAAATAGGGATTGGGATTAAGTTTGAATAAATTTATGGACGCTAACGTTAAAATTTTGAGCATTAAAGCTATCAGGAAAAACCCATGAAGGTAAAGCATTCCATAGATGAAAGCCTCTGTTGAAAAAATCACGGTGAAAAGCAACAGTTCTCCACCTTTTTATATGAACCGTAAAATGATGGGCTACAAAATTCGCGATAGATTTCCTACTTCATGTAAAATTGATTTAATCTCTGTAGAAGTTCGTTCATCCATAATGTATTTGTAGAAAACTGTCAGATCAGCAACATTTCGTGTGTGCTGTAAAGAATCAAGCTCATTAGTAAGAGTTGAGTTGCCAATCAGTTCAATAGCTCTGCGCTGAACAGAATCAAGGCACTTCAAATTACTATAATAAGCTCCACCTCATATGTGAGAACAGTACCCCTTGCAGGGACGTATAAATGATTTGTAAATTAATAGAAGCTGTTCGCTATTAAAAAATTTACGACATCGTCTCAAACAGCCCAATTTTTGAACAGCATTCTTAACTAGGTTAAAAATATGAGAATTCCATTTCAGATTATTTTCAACTTCTACTCCTAGAAGTCTAACAGATTCTTTCTCTACAAGATCTTTAGAGTCGAACTTTAATGGAAACGGATTAGGTATAGATAATTAAGAAAAATAACAAGCCAGTGTTTTGCTCGTATTGAATTACTACTATTAGCGAGCCCCCAATCCAAAATAGTTTTAAGGTCATGGTTTAATGAATCTATCAAATTTGATCTACAGTTATTAAGCGCTAACTGTGAATATAATTTAGGGTTTTCATGAGACGCATGAAGCGTGCTGTCATCAGCAAAACTATGGATAGGACTAATTGTTGAATTCAACAAATCGTTAATATAAATAAGAAAGAGAGTTGGTGACAAAGCAGAATCCTGAAAAACTCCTGCATTAGATGAAAAGACATCCGATGAAACACCATCAACATTGAAACGAAATTTCCGCTCGAAAATGAAGCTTTGTATCCAAGATATAAGATATATGGCTCATCCAAACCATAACATCTTAATTTTCAAATAAGATTGTTGTGCCAAACTTTATCAAACGCTTTGGATATATCAAGAGCAACACCGAAAGTTTCACCATGATTTTCAAGCGACTTGTTCCACACATGAGTGACAGACGAAAGTAAATCACCCGTCGCTCTTCCTTTTCGAAACCCGTATTGTCTTTCATTAAGTAGTTTGGAAGACTCAAAAAAGCTCATTATATTAAAATTAATGTATTTCTCAAAAATTTTAGAAACAAATGATAAAATAGAAATTTGATTTGATTTGTTGGATCAGTCTTACTACCATTTTTTTGGAACGGGTTGTACGCTTGCTACTTTCCAAATTTTGGGAAGAACTCCTTTCTTATACGACAAATAAAAGATTTTAGTGAGGATTTGCGCTAACTCCTCAGCAAAAGTTTTCAGAATAATTGGAGGAATGCGATCTGATCCAGATGCGTTGTTGGTATTAATTTGTAAAAGAATTTTCCGAATGATGTTTTTACGCAAAGTTATGCGTGAAAGAAAAATTATGTTGTGCAAATCTCTAGGAATTGGCTTAGAGAAGAAATTGGGTTCTTTTAGAGTAGAATTTTTGAAGAAATAATTTCTCAGAAGGTTGGCTTTTTTTTTGATTCAATGACCGGCATATTTTTATCAATTAGCGGAGGTAGAAAGACTTACATTGCCTTGGACAGCCTTAACCGCTTTATAAAAATTCCGTGAATCAGTTGGGTGTTCAACAAATTTAGATGCTTTTTTTCCTATTAAAGAGATTTTTTCTGCATCTATTAGTTTTTTAATCTATTTGAAATTCTGTCTATGTCCCATACTTGATCCATCTGGAATTCGTCTGCCATTTTTCTTCTTTTATAGTTCAAATTATCTGTTCAAAATAAAATAAAGGTAATATCGGCCTGGCATATCTTAAATGAACCAGAATTAAACACACATCTGTAAAGAGCAGCCGCTAACTAGAATAGCAGTAGAACTACGCCGCCAAAATTTACAATTATTTTTCCCAGCTCGCGGTATACGTTCTTCGTTCTGCGAAGTACTGTAACGACCAACAAAAATTTAAAAAGTGAAAATTTTCTTTTAAAATCTAAAACAAACAGTCAACAAATTAATCATACCTTCATTCCGTAATATCAAACAACTTAAGATCATTTCATAAATAATATCTGACCGCATACAATGTTTCACTGTATAAGCGGATTCATAGTTTAGTTTATTACTTCATAATACATATTCTTTCATTCGAACTCAATTAACGGATCTTATGTTTCGCTGCATGATCGATTGTTGTTTTATTTTATTTTTTTAATGAGAAACAAATATATTTTTTTTGTTCAACAGATACCGAAAAAGAGTATATTGATTCTGCGGAGATCTTGCTATTATTAATATAGTACTTCAATTAGTGATGCTTGAACTAAAATAAGTTCGTAATATTAATAATTGATTAAATTTTGAAGGACCTTATTGTTATGACCTTATGTTACCACCATCATGGTAGACGGTTTGTTTGAATATTTTTTTTCTGTCTGTTTCATTTGTTTTTTTTATATACGGCAGATTTTCAATGCATGGAATAATTTTTTTTGTTGAATTGAATAAAAAAACCAAAGCGAAAGAGATACATAGAAACCCTTTTTAAAAGACCAAGTCGTTGTGTAAAACCACATTGATTGAAATTGTTAATGAAGTTTTAACTTTGATATTTTGATATCACTTAATTAAATTTGAATTAGTTTTTTTTTGTCCAATGAACACTCATGACATTCACATAAAAAAATTATAAAATGTGCAATATTTTTTCGTTTCGAACAAATTAAAGTTTTAAACTAGCAACAGAAAAAAAACATTGTTTAATATATATAACAGTTTACAAAATTAAAACGGAAAAACATTTATTTTTAAAGAAACAGCGAATTTGTGAATTTTTTTTTTGGAATATATGAAGCATGAATTTTGTAAATCTACAGAAATACATAAGTTATTTTAAAATTATCATAACATACTAATTTGAAACTTATCATTGAACTTTTAACAGTTATGCTAAATTAAACTATATACTAAAACAACTGTGTATGTTGTACTTCTGAAAATTTCATTTTTGGGTAATTGAGAAAAATTTGGTGGATACACTTTCAAACTTGATCAACCACCAAGCTTTGGTTATTGGAAGAAATGCTAACATTTCTTATGATTGCTTTAACTCAAACCGATTCGACTATGTGTATCAATTTGATGGTTTTAATTTAGCAAGAACCCAACGAAGGTATGGCAAAGTGATCAGAAACCGAATAAGGAATTCGTTGTTTATTGAGGGTTTCTAAAAGATTATCCGGATCGTGTTTGTTGAAATTTTTTTTTTTTTTGATAAATTATCATCAATCCTGTTGATACTAAACGGCGTAGCTGATGTATTTTACTGGAGAAGAGGATTTGGCGTACTACATTGAACATTTAAGTTAAGTTTTTTGTTTTTTTTTCTATTATGTATTATTATTCTGATTTTATTTTATTTTATATACTTATTTTCTGAGGTTTTGGGTCTTAAAATGATCAATTTAATTAAATTGAATTCGAGATTTTCCTGGGCCAGAGGCCATGTGTTGATTTTTTTTTTTTAATAATTGTAATCACGGATACAAACAGAAATCTGTTTATAACAGTACTCAAGGTCGGAAAATACTACATTTCATTCGTTTTAATAATATCTAGTCAATAACAATTGACTTCTTTAACGTATGGTTTGTTACCAACAGAAATTGGACGAATAAAGGTCTGTCCATTAAAGATGTACATTTTCTTGAGGATTTTTTTTTATATGAAAATTTCAAGTTATTTGTATTTCTAAAAGAAAAATCTTCATTCAAAACTTGACTTTTTTGCAATTGTGTCGATGTTTTGCTAATAACTTTTACAAATTTCATTAAATTGATCTAAATTTTTGCAAGTGAGCGTAGAAATAGATATTTTATCGAAAAATCTCAGTCAGCAATATACATTTTATTTCCTCAGTGTGGTGTTCATATAATAACTAGTTATTTAATTTTAGGTTTCAGACATTTCACACATGTCATGCTATCGACTTCTTTGATTTTGTAATACTACCTTTTGTTTCTAGATCAGGCTATTGAACTTAAGGCACCATTATCTACAATCAACATATTTTTATTAAAACAATTGATCTCTATTTGTAGGTCGTTGTCAAACATTAATAAAATAAACTTAAACATGAAAATATTTTAATTATTTGAGATAAGATTTTCGGTTTGGTTCATTAAAAGGTCGAAAGTTACGAAATTTCTTAGTTTTTGTTTTATACATTAAGTAAACCGAAAAGATTTAGAGATTGGGTAGCAAGTGTTAGTTACAGCGTGAATTAATTGTTTGGCCACTTAAGAGCTAGCTCAATAAACATCTGCAAATGTTAATTGAAGTTGTTTTTATTTTGTTTTTATTTTGTTTTAATTTCTTACAAGCACGGTTTATTTTTCCAGTTTTAAGTAAACGATTTAGAATAACAAAAAACATCCTTGCTATATGATATTTTCTCAAACAAATGAATCTTTTTATCCAGCTATTCCCTAAAGAAAAACCAAAAATCAAATTATTTTGTAATAGAGAAAATATATAAACACAACAAACGCTAGAAGCAATAATAATCATACAAATAAAAATAATCCAGCTAACTCTCCTCCTCCCTTGAACGAAATGAATAAAAAACTTGAAATTCAACAAACAAACTATCCAACTTTAAAATTGCTTCATTCGCAAAAGTGAATATTCAATTGTTTTAGTATTTTAAAATTAATATTTTATTCAAAAACTTTTATTAAAAAAAAATCATAAAACTTTAATTGATGCAATTTAATTTGGGGATTTAGGGATGAAATGATAGACAGATAATACAAGGATGAATTTGGAAGTTTTTATTCTATTGAATCTATAGAATCTAATCTTATCTTATTTTTTTTTTAATAAAATATGTTGTGTAGTAGGAATTACATTATGTGTCACAACAACGCAAAAAAACCTTTTAAGGCCAAGGTCCCACAACGTTCAAAGGTGTTGATGGACGTAAATCTTTCTTTTTTTGTTTTTTTATATTTTTGTTAAAGAATGGATAACTAAACAATAAATCCTATCACTGACAAAATATGACATAGGCCAGTATTTCATGATAGAATAGAGAAAATAAAAGTAAAATAAAAAGTAAATAGCAAATTTTTTACAAAAATTTGCTGAAAAAAAAACGAAACGAAACGGTGGCATATTCCTTGTACTTGTGACGCACCGTCTTTCTTGATGATTAGAGCCCCCACATAGTTATACGAAGGTTCGTTTCCTCGAGGAAGCAATAGCGTCTCACCATCAAGGAACATTCCACAGCTAAAATTTGGGGTGCTACCGTTGACTGAATACAGTTCATCCACCACCACCCCTAAGATGTCACCTTGGCTAGCGACATCTCACTGCTATTACCAGTGGTATGTGATATCTCACGTTAACTCGTATGTCAATAGCAGGGACTGGAGTACGCGAAGTTGTCACACACGTAGATCAAAAATTTATGTGATAAATCTAATTTTAATATTCAGATAAATATAATATAATAAAAAAAATTTGTGATGGTCTAGTTGTTCTGCATTTTTATATACATTATATACGTTTTTTCGTACATTTTGGTTGCATTCAAAATTTTGTTTGGTGGCTTTTAATGGAAATAGTAACACATGTTGTATAAATTAGAATATTCACTTTTTGTTGCATTTTTGTTTAAAGTATTTAATTTTTTGTAGAACTACTGTAATTTGATATATTTGAAGGGGTAACTAGCAAGCCTAAATATTATAACGAAATAGTGTAACATGTGTGCTTAACACTTAGACGATAATATACCTAATCATATAAGGATCAAAATAATTTGAATTTTATGAGAGGTTAATAATTGATTCAGTTAAATTAATGATGTATCACTTACATTTTGTAATAAGGGTATATAGAAATTTGCACTTTGATAACGAACATTTAGTAATTTTGTATCGAAATTTAATGTTTTTCTGACATGTTTAAGCATTGTTCAAGCTTGTCTGATTCACTCCTTGAAGACTTGTGTAATCGTTTCAGGTTTATAATCAGTACTGAATAGAGGTTAACGGTACATAACAACCAACCTCTCTGTATATGCAAATAAAACCTAAATTATTCACAGTTAATATAAACATAAGCCAACCATTAATAATAATAATGACTTCATTAAATTATTTATTTTAAATGAAAATATTTGAAATTTCCCCTCATTGTTGTAACAATATATTACTTCTAATTAAAACAAAGTTATAATTACCAATAATAATGATCCAAGGGAATATCTGAAAATAAATGTAAAAAAATTCCGTTTAAAAACATTAAACATTCGATTATTTATTTTCATTGAATGAAGTAGCAAGCAATTAAATGAAAGTGTTCATATTTTTAAGAATTTAGATTTTAATCCTAAAATAAATTTCTTCATTAAAGTGTAATTTAAAGAGTTGTTTCGTACAATAAAAAGAAAAGTTGGTAAGAAGTTAGCCTTTTACATGACAGTTACAACAAACATTAATGAAGAATAATATTTACATTGCTATGATTAAAAATTAAATGTATAATAAGTTGCAATACTGCGTCTTTGAAAGTTTTTTATTTCTACCAATACGTTTTAAAAAGCATGTAATTTTCATGGCAGGGTTTACTATTACTACCACTCCAACAATTTATTTTTGATATGATTCACAGTCTTATTATTTTTTGTCCGGCAGCCATGAGACCATGAGACTCTATAATCTCTTAGGTTTGAAGCCTTGCATGACGGTCAGGCTGTTTCTATCAACTGTCACCACAAAGGTAGTCAACGCTGTGCCAGCAAAATTTTACCGATTCATTATTTTAAATATGGAGGAACGTAATTAGACAAAACCAACAAAATATTGCTCCAGAGCAGTTTTATTAAAAAATGGCGGACCTGACAATAATGACAATAAAAATAAAGTTTCAAACTTGTTTAAAGGATTAAAAATTAGTGAGCATTTTTATTTAATTTGATTTGACCAGTTTAAAACTGTTCATTACTTGGCTCTATATTAAGCCAAAAAGGCAGACTTTTATATAATAGATTTTAGATTCGAATTTTAGAAAGACATTCTATGAAAAAAATATTCTACATTTTTTATGTAGAATATGTAGAAAACTACTAATGGATAATAAACATACACTAAACGATGTATTATCTATATTAAAAAAGTTGTTGTTGTGGGACCTTGGTCTTAAAAGGTTTTTATGTGTTATTGTGACACATATTGTAATTCCTACTACACAACACATTTTATTAAAAAAAAAAAAAAATATAGCTCAATTCTAGAATTTATTGGTCACTTTATGGGTTGATCCATGCTACAGTGAAACAATCAATATTTATATACAGTAGTTACATGTAAACATCTTCAAATGAAGGTTACTCTGTTTTACGATTTTGTTTTATTTTATATTTTTAATTTTATTCGTTCGGTTAGCATAAACTAACCTCGTATAAGTAGATAGACGGAGAGCCAGCGAAAAAAATGCTCTGACTTTATAATAGCTGATATTCTGCAGTAAGATGGTTATAGTAGTTGTGTACACACATACTTCGGTCAGTCAAGCGAACTGTAGAACAGGCGTCTTCCATATGTTATCAAACCTGTTATCATTACGTTGGTAACAAAATGAATTTATAAAGGCTGAAAATTGTTTTACATATTATATATTACATATAAATAACAGTTAGGTCAATCAGTCAGTTAAATGTTAGAACAGAGCTGGTCAGTCAGTCCCAATTTATTTAACCGCCATTTTATTTATTAAACTTGAACATTTTTGAAAAGTAGCCCTAGAGAAATTTTCAAGTTTAATAAATAAAATGACGGTTATTTATTTATTCTGCATACATTGGGGTTGACGGACCAGCTCTGTTCTAACAATAAACTGACTGACCGTCATAACTATTATTTATATGTAATATATAATCTGTAAAACAATTTTCAGGCTTTATAAATTCATTTTGTTACCAACGTAATGATAACAGGTTTATTTATTTCACTTATAAACATGCCTTAAGCACACTCGAGCTTATAATTGACATTCATAGAACTTATTTATTTAGAATATTTTCATTTTACGTCTAAAACTAAAGCTTAAAATATAAATTAAAATAAAACTAAAATGACATTGATCGATATAAAATTAATAAAACGATAAGTCTTATAATACGATGAGTTGAGTTTGCAAACTTATTTTATTTGAAAATACTGAAAACAGTTCTTGCGAAAATTGGCTATAGTTGTAGAGTTTTTAACTGTTTTTGGTAAAGAGTTCCAGAATGTGATGCCTCGCACAAAGAATGATTTATTCAAAATATCTATTTTATTAGCTCTTATTTGTATATTGTTACTCCGAGTTGATTTCAAATTTACCAATCTTCGATACAAATAAATGGGTTTTTTGAACTTTAAAATTTTAAAAACGTGAAGGCAAACCCGAAACTTATATAAATCAATCAAATTACATCCTATAAGACTTTAAACGAACCGTGACACATGATCATTTTCTGAGTTTAAATACATAACGGACACACCTATAAAGAAGCATAGTATCGCAGTACATAAAGTGAGGAAACACAGGTTTGATAACATATAGAAGACGCCTGTTCTACAGTTCGCTTGACTGACCGAAGCATGTGTGTGTACACAACCACTATAAACACCTGACAGAATATCAGCTATTATAAACTCAGAGCATTTTTTTTTCGCTGGCTCTTGGACTAAGACTTTTTCTTGTGTTGAGACATTCGCTTACCGAACAGTCCGCATTTTATTATAAATATTGTAAAATATTTGAGATTTTTGCGAGCAATTAAACCATCCGAAGAATGGATTTATCTCAGAGAAAAACTCAATTTCTTTTTTACGTGTTGCGGATGAATTCGAACCTTCCTCGTCAGTACCATGTTCGAATCCATTGGCATACACACTCGCCATTACGCCTCCATGACCTTTTCGAAGTTGAAACTTTATCATCACTTATCTATTTACTTAAGTTGAATTTTTATATTGTCATTACTCATTTATAGGCTTCTTATCATGAAAATTTTTTGCCTTAGTTTTATTTTAATTTTACCCATTGAAATTCTCTAAAATATAATGACATCACTCAATTTCCCAAAAACATTTGAATTATACTAACAATAAATAGTTATACGTCTGACCTACTAAATTATCAAATTATTTTTGAAATACATTATTCACTGATATCGCTGTAGGCCAACGAATAATTCATAAAAATTAATAAAGAAATGAAAAATGGCAAAAAATTTTCTAAACAAATTCATCTCGTTCATTGATCAATTCTCATAATTTTTTGGAAAATTCCTCAAACAAGCGGTATTGATAATAGCCATACTTGCTTACGAAATTTTTGGCTAAAAACTATTTCGAATTATCACTGCTCTTGGGAGATTACTACTGAAATTTGTTAACATTACATGGGGTTTTTACATTAAATTTCTAGACAATACTTTTGTGTCCTGGGATGCGAATATTTCTATTCTAATTAACATCCTAAGTGTATAGTCATTTGTTATTGTTTTCAACCAATGTAAAATCAATGACCAACACTTAATCAATTATTGCCATATATGTTTGCATATAAGACAACGTTATAGGAATTTTAAATTTTGTAGATTTTTGTGAACAATTATAATTATAAAATATGGAGGGCTGAAATCTCAAGACTTGGGTCTGGATTAAGGATTTTGATATAGTTTTCAGCAAAAAACTTTTATGAGGACATGGTTTTTAGTTTTGGGCAGCGATGTATATCAAACATAGCTCTTTGTTAAAGTACAAGTATTTTTTATCTCTGTTTAGAAATTTATTACAAAACTAACACGAAACATCAATACGTTGCCGGAAAATTATAACAGATCATAAATTAACATAATTTAGTGAAAAGATGATACAATCAGCAAAGCACTCAAAAACCTCCCATTTACCGTTTCGAGAAAATATTACAAAATCGCAAATTCATATTTCTTTCAAAATTTGAAAAATATTGTAAAAATTAAATAAAATCAAACTTTTTTCAAAATTCTAAAAATATTCCAAAAATTATTACAAAATCAAAGATTAAAACTTTTTTCAAAAATTCTAAAACTATTGCAAAAATTATAAGAAAATCAAAATTTGAAACTTTTTTCAAAATTCCCAAAATATTCCAAAAATTAGAATAAAATCAAAATATTTAAACTTTTTCTAAATTCCAATAATATTTCAAAAACTCTTAAAAATTCAAACTTTTTCCAAAATTCTAAAAATATTTCAAAAATTATAACAATATCATAAATTGAAACTTTTTTTAAAATTCCAAAAATTATAATAAAATCAAAAATTTTAAATTTTTCAAAATTCTAAAAATATTCCAAAAATTCTTACAAAATCAAAAATACAAACTTTTTTCAAAATTCCAAAAATATTTAAAAAAAATATAATAAATTAGAAAATTTCCATGTGCAATTTCATTTTCATTTACATTTACGTAATAAAAACAGCTAAATTTTTTTTTCAAAAAAATAGGCTAAAAAAATAAATGAAATCATTTTTTGACACACTTGACATCATTTTTTTGACAAACTTATAATGCCATAATTCTCTATAATAATAATAAAATTTTATTTCATACAAACTATTAATTTTATTTTTTTCCAAAAAATTGGGTAAAAAAATAAATCAAAATCTTTCTTTTGACACACTTGACAACATATTTTTGACAAAATTATAATGCCATAATTCTCAATAATAATAATAAAATTTTATGTCATACAAACTATTAATCTAATTTTTTTCCAAAAAATTGGGTAAAAAAATAAATAAAAATCTTTCTTTTGACACACTTGACAACATTTTTTTGACAAACTTATAATGCCATAATTCTCTATAGTAATAATAAAATTTCATGTCAAACAAATAATTAATTTTATTTTTCCCAAAAAATTGGATAAAAAAATAAATAAAATTCTTTCTTTCTGACAAACTTGACAACATTTTATTGATAAACTTATAATGCAATAATCTAGTTTTTGGTCTCACATACCAATCCTAACCATCATGAATCCTCCGCATTATTTGTTCCTACTAATTATCACTTAAAATGAATGTTTTTTATGCAAAAAATATGCATATTTCCTTGTTTTGACAAACTTGACGATTATTTTGACACACTTCCGGTACAGTTATCGAACACATCGTCCTTTCGGCTCTTACCATTCAGTGTACCCATTTTTAGAAACGAAAATTTTTAAAATCCCTTCAGCCGTTTTCTAGATTTCGTAGGTTATGACGGACGGGTCGGCCGACCGGCCGACAGACATACATTTTTTTTGCTTTTTTAGAATCAGTAGGTCCTAAAACGTCGAGAAATGCCAAAAAAAGTGGGGGTATGAATTTCACTTTTAGCTCATGCATGTAATACTTGGATCTTTCAGACCGAAGTAATAATTTCATTTTTTTGCGCAATGACAATGTTTTCCATTCATTTTGTTTTATGAACATGTTCTGTAAAGTATGCTACCCCCTACACAAAATTTTTAGAATTTTTAATTTACTGGACTTGAAATAATGATGATATTTCAATTTCGAAACATATACATTGCCGCGGTGGCGTAGTGGATAGCGTATCCAACAAAGAATTGAAATAATGGCACTGATGCGATACAGAAACACGTTTAAGAGATATGAGTTTTTCTCTGAGAAAAAACCAAACAATACTTTCGAATTGCAAAATTCAAATTATTTTCTGAATTCAAATTTTTAACTTGTGTTTAATTGCTCATAAAAATCCTTAATAAATTCAATATCTATTCAAAAGTCAAGTCTAGTGAATTAAAAATTATAAAATGTTAGCTCCAGTACTCTTTGCTTTTTTATTACCACAGTTTGACTTGTAATATAAACGAAAAATTTTTGGAGATTAGATTAAATCTGGTAAGAGGTGCAGTTTATATAGGTAATTTGTAAAAGCTAGGGGTTTGCGATTACATTAGATTTATAATTCTGATTTTAAACGCAGTTGTTATTAGAGGACAAAATAATTTTATCTGTAACTTTAGTTTAAAATTCATCTTCTTTTATTGCGGTTTATTTTTAGCAAATCCTCCCTTATATTGAATAATTGGAGAAAGTAAAGAATTCAAAATCGCATTTTTCATATATATTATGACGACTTTCATCCACACAATAAAGATGTTTTATTTAGATCAGGGGGTGAAATCGACAAAAAAAATTCAATAATATATATGAGCATTTCAAAATATAAATTTTTTTTTGTCAATGAATAAGAATTATTTGAGCAAATATTTAAAAAAAAAAATATTTGTATATATGAAGAAAATAAGAAGGGTAATTGAAATACCAACCCTCTAACCATCATCAATTTCCAACTAAACCATAGAAGCTATAACAATAATAATAATAAATGTATATTTACTGTTTATATATTTGTTTAACTTTTTTTTATTTTGGAAAATATATAAAAAAAAATTGAAAACGATTAATTCTATCGTAGAATTTTCTTTTCAATTTTTTGTTGTATTTTGAAAATGAAGTTGATTGTGATTTTGCGTGGAAGCGATCGTGTATGATGGTTTGAGAGGGTTCGTTCATTTGAGTAATTGCATGTTATTTTTATCAAGCTACAACTCAATTTATTTGGAAATCTTAAATTTTTTTATATCTTGTGGGGGTCTATTGTTAGATTGCTGAAAATGGTAATAGATTTTAATTGACTGGAAATGAAAAAAAAAACAATAAACGAAAGAGAATTGATTGACAGTTGAGTGAACAAGTGAACAATCTTTTATTTGATATCAAAGTTTCCGGTTTTAGGAAATTATTAAGGTTGAAATTCACGTCTTATATCAAAGATTATAAAATGACTTGCTGAAGAGAAAACGTAAATCAAAACAAATTGGAGCGTAGAAAAAGGCAGATTTGATAATGAGTCCTTTAACCAAAATGTTAGTTAAGACACATCGTGATCGAAGGTGACGTTTAATAAAGTTGAATAATAGAGCACCTGTAGTGATTTAAGCTATTGTTTCTCTTTCTTTACATGTGGTTTTCATAAAATAGAACACAAGTGTCACAATGAATGTCAGTTGTTTAAAATAAAATGGCAGTGAAGCCGTAAATATTTTAACATACTCCCTCCCGTGCGTGAACGAATTTTACGGGATGAGATAAACTGAAATATTTGAATTCGTTTTAATCGATATTTGCCTGGAACTTTTCTCAATTGGTATTAAAAAATATCAAAAGTCAGGGTATCCGCTAGGAAAAGGTAGATTTTTTGACCAGACCGAGTTGTAAACAAGTGGCGTCGGGTGTATCAGATTAGTTTAAATAAAAACTAATTGCATTCAGAATTATCACACAAATTTAAAAATTAAAATTTATTATCAATCAACTTACTTTCTATCAACTTACTCGCATAGAGTTGTTTATCCTTATTATATACCAGTGCACTCAAATCGGCAATACTCTAAAAAATAGACATCATAAACTATTGGTATAACAATAGTTTCTTGTTTTATCCAGGTTAAAAGTAAAGAAGTTCAAACAGTGCTACTTCACTACCACCCTTTACTTTTCTTCGTTTAAAAATTTATTGACGAATGTCGGAAAACATTTTAACTAAACCAAGTAGGTGCAACCAAAATAGTTATTTCCACATCTATAAGTATTGATATGAATATTAAAATGTACAAACATACATGTTTTATAAAACATTTTCATTCTCAATTATCCCTTGAGGGTTGAGAAAAAAAGCAGCATAATAAACATAGAACTTTTAAGAAATAAAAATGCATTCTGTGTACAAAATACTTCAACTAAAATCAAAAATCGAAAGGAAACTTCTAAATTATGCAATAGAAGCAAAGTTGCATAATAAATTCAATCTCTTTGCCGATTTTTATCTCTCAATCTAAAATTTGAGTTAAACAAGAAGGAAATATATATTTTTTTCTTTCTATTCTTATATATATATATACACACAAACATTCACATATAAGATATTTATGCCATGGTTATTTCATATTAATCCATATATGTATTCAAAAATATCAAACTGTACTTCCACAATAGTTTAGAGAACAAATTAAGAATATGAAATTTGAATCTTATCTTAAAAAGGGAAAAAAAGGATAAACAAATAAAATAAAGTAAAATGCAAATCCTTAACGAAATACAAGACGACATTATAAAAAAAACGATTTGTAGAAAGAAAATATTCTTCCTTTTTTTTCATAATAAGGATTTTGATTTTATGTTATTGTTTGAAGTCGAGATCCTCTAGTTCTTATTTTAAAAAAATACTTTGTTGTTGTTCTTTGTTTTTTTTTAAACTTTACTTAAGCCGAAAATCAAGTAAGAAAAATAAAAGAAAAACTTGGTGTTATTTTTCTTCTGTCTGTTACATATGGAACTGAATATATTAAATGAATAGAAAGACATAAGTAAATGATACAAGAAAAACACTTTAAAATATTGAAATAAAAGTAAGAAAATGGTTATATTTTTCTTTTTGTCTTTTCTTTTGTTGTATATAAGAAAAGTGTTTACACAGAATTCTATTTTATGCAATATGATGAGAGATATCAATTTATTATTAGCATGGTCTTCAGCCTTCAATATATATATATATAAAGTTATAAATATTTAAGTTCATTTTGATAAAAATAAAAGGATTTGAAAAAGTGAATCTTTAATGGAGATGAATAAGAATTTTATTATTCTAAGATATGGTTTCTAGTGAGAAAACTGATGTTGTTTTTGTTTTGTAATATTACATAGGGAGGTTAATACAGGGTTATAGAATTTTATTGGAAAAGGGTAAAATAAAATTTGTTATTATAATAAAAGAATAACGAAATGTTTTAATTAAAAATAAGGTTTATTGCTTAATATAATCCAATACGAATTTGCAAACGATTCTAAGATCAGTTTTTAACATTAGCATAAAAATACAAGTCGATTACAAAAATCTCAATGCAACGATAACGACTTATAATTATTAACTGTTACTCGTGGCATAGTAAAAACTCAACGATACTGCAACAACCCAGCGATTTGATCCAAAAGTTTTTTACGTTGTTTAGAACATCCCAGTAGAACAAAAAAAATTTATAATTTAAGTATTTTTTGAATCGAAGCATAGATCAGAATCTTTAAAGATTTCTCAAACGACAAGCGAATGCAGATTGGTAGGTTCTTAAATCTGGTTGAGTTTAAGAAAAAAATCAGTTATATGATATTCAACAGTAACATATGATATTCAACAAACACCTGTTTATTTTTGGTGCAACAATTTTTGTATTTGTATGGTTATTCAAAAATCACTTCTTTATTTTTGGTCAAAAGATTTTTGTATTTATTATTCAACAATCACCTTAATTTTGGTGCAACAATAACACTAGTTTACAAATTTTGATCTTTTTTGTCTCCCAGACTAAAACCCAACTTTTCCTATAGATGTTGACCTGCTGAACACGAATATCATATTCATTTTTTTAGGTTTGCTTCTGTTTTTTAGATATTCGTGAAAAACCCATTTTTTCGGTGACAATAAAGGTTATTCCGGTTTTTGGATTGCTTTTGGATATCACGTGCATATAGCATATTTAACTATCACGTGAATACAGACTGATTGTTTTAAGAGTATTGTGTGCATTCAGAACTGTTTTCAAAAAGTTTATTTGCACCCGTCTAATGATGCGACTTATGTAGACCTACTGGAAAAAGTGTGTCAAACAACGTAACTGCAACGTGACAAAGATATCACTCAAGAGGATTCCAGAACGGGAGAACACAATAAATCAGTGACGAAGAAAGTGAACTGAATTAAAGGTAACTGACTCACTGTAGTATTCCATCGATCGTAATGTGATTGAGTAGACGATATCAAGAAATTCAATTACGTTTTTGTCGTCTGTAAGACTGTCAAAGCACTTAACACCGTGCTCCACGCTCCTATGGCGACGTCACTTAAATCTGAAAGACTTGGCCAACGGTTATATATTGATATAATCGGTCTTTACCCCCGAACTAAGTCCGGTCATATAGCAATTTTGATTGTCTTAGACCATCTCACTAAGTTTCCGTTTCATTTTCCTTTACGGAAACTCACCGTCGAGCCTATCTGTAAACTGTTAGAAACCAATGTGTTCCATGTCTTTGTTTGTCCCGAAACAATTGTCTCAGACAATTGAAACAATTATCATGTTTAAATCTAAATTGTTGAAAACCTTCCTTTCAAGGAATGGGGTTCACCATATCTTTACAGGTTTATAATACCCACATGCTAATGCATCCGAGCGAGTGAACAGAAGTGTCAATGCTGGACTACGTGCGTACCTGGCCAAAAACCATACTCGGTGAGACGTGGATCGCTTATGCTCTTCGATGTTCTGTACATCAAACTTTAGGTTGTTCTCTCTACTATGCCTCTTTTGGGCTCATGATTACTCATGGTACGTCCTATTCTTTACTCCGACGCTTGAATTGTCTAGACGGCAGTGGAGGAACCCTTGATCGTTCAGGTCAATTATCAAAGATTCCCACCCGAATTAAAGAACTGACCGCTGAAGTCTTTGTGCAAAACGCAACTCGCTACAATTTGCGTGCCCGGAAACGTGCTTTTGTCCCAGATGACATCGTCTTCCGTCGAACCTTCCTTTTAACTTTTAAGTGACGCCGGAAAGCAGCTAAGTGCCAAATTATCCCACAAATTTGTGAAAACCAAAGTTATCGGGTTGGTTGGTAAGGCCTCATACGAACTGGAGGACCTTATTTCTCGACGATGCAAAATATACTGTTCCAAAGACCTGCGTCAATAGATATCATTTTTCCTCTAGTTCTCATTGATTTCTTATTATCCGAAAACTCCCTTTTTGTATACTGGTTTTTCCATGTTTATTCAGTTCTCGGCCTTAATTTTTTCGCTGGCCTGAGAGTTTATCTCGGTGTTTGGGTTCGAGTCCAGCTCGCATTTCACTTCTTAATTTTTCTATGATTCTCAGGAAGAATGTAGTCAGCTGGACTTCCTCCTTTCGTCCTGTCCTGTAATTGGCAAGATATTCTATGTTAGTTGTGATTCCATTTCTCGTCCTTTTTACCTATATGTAGTAATATACTAAAGAGGTCTTTATACTCAATCAACTTCTTAACCTACTTGTTCATAAAAACTCATTCCCTTAAAATACTTTTTAAATATGAATCTTTCGGAAGCCGTGTTAAGTTCTTTGCAATTTTTTTTACTAAATTTTTTACTGGATTAATGATTACGAAAACTAAATATTAGTTAGTTCGTTTTGGGAATTCTTGTGGAGTTGGTTGAGTTGTTTTGAGTTGAAGTTAGACAGTTGGTAATGGAGTTGAACTGTCGGTTTTTTTATTAAAAAGTTGAAGAGGAACAGGGAAGAATTGAATGGTTTATTTACATTTACACAAACAAAAAAGAAAGATAAAAAAATTAATAGAATTCATTTTTGTCAACAAATGAAAATTGGGGTAATTTTTAGATTTTTCTGGGTTATAAATTATATATTAGTGCAAAAATATGTTTAAAGTGATGTAAATAATGCGAAAATAAGAAAAGCAAAACAAATATATACTCAGAATATTTGTTTGTTTTCATATGAAGTTCAGTGGTAGTCCTATCCGTAGACTATCCGTCTTGCGTTTGACATCCATCCATGATTAACTAATTGTACAAAAAAAACAAAGAGATTAACCTTATTATGGAATTAGTGGTGTAAGCAAAGGTATCATCATTGAACCTGCATGCGTTAAGGTATTGTGTCTGGCCGAACGTTCGGATGGTGCATAAATCTAATCATAGTTAGCAATTAAAAATGGAGAAGTACACATTATAGATGGATAAGGGATTAAGGAAGTAAGGAAGGTGTGGAGAGTAAGGTTATATTTTGTTTAATTTCTAACGTAAATTGGTTTAAATGAAGTGTAAGTGTTAAATATTTGGCAAGAGTGCTGTCACGGCCTGGGTAGTAATCAGAGCATGCGTATTTAGGTCGATTCGCTTTTATTAGATTTAATTTCTTGTGACTGAATTCAGCCGGAAGAACCTTCGCTCAGTGAGCTAGCGGCTGGGTGTATTTTTCGTACACCGACCAACTGGTAGAACTTCACGGCCTACCAGACCTTCTACTACAAACATAGCTCAGTTCTTTACATGGTTGTTTCAGCTTTTACTTCCACTGGTTCAAATTAAATGATTTAACTAATTTTCATATGCAAAGAGATGATAAGGACTTCAGATAATCAGCTATTTTATTAAATTTATACAAAATATATCAAACATTTCACAGTTAAAGATGTATATTAAACATTGAACTAAATCTTATTACGGAGCATTATAATTTATTCCATCCATAGAATGATCTTAAATCTAATGATTCGCATCACATCCCTAATACAAAATTTTGTTTTTCAAAAATTGCATTCCTAACAAATTTATTCTGTAATCATCAACGCTTTAGGCAAAAATGTTAATTAAACAAAACCTAATCAAACAGTAACCAATCGAATTGTTATCTTCCCTTTTATTTGCCTAACTGACGATAATTTAACCAATTCTAATCTATACAAAATAAAATAAAAATTCAGTAGTCATGCTGTCTATAGAAAGAAATTATAAATAAATCCAACCTACACATAAACTCCTTATACGATATATCTTTCTAAAATGCAATAAAATCAAAAAATTTTTATCACTTTTAATCCAATTTTTTTTTTTCGTTTTTGTAAGAACAAGAAGAAAATTTTATCTGTAAACCAACATAACACATTGTTCCCCTATTTTTTGTTTCCTATATATTATTTTATTTTATTCCGTTTGGTCTATGTGTATGTTTTGTAAGCCCCTATTATGAACAACAGCCTGCCACTTGCATATTAAATTCATTTTTTTTGTTTGTTTTTATTTCTTTTATTTGAATATTCAATATTTCTTAATAAAGAAAATTTTATAAGTCAAACGATGTTTTCAGACGTTTTTTGTACAGTGGTCAGAGAGGATGGGAATAATTTAATTTGAATGCCTTGGAATCGCCATTATTAACTTGAGTCATATTTGACACTATCATTGTTTTACTAACAATAACATATTTGTTTAACACTTGTTGTATAAGCTTTTTAATATAAATTAAAAAATAGAACATTTTTTTTTATTTTCTACGATTACTTAATAAATTTCGACATTTTAGACATCATCAGGAGTACTTTGTAGAAGTAAATCACAACATAAAATCGCTACAAACGATTACCAAAATTCGGTAAGAACATTGGTCTATTGGTCTAAACTAAAACTATCTAAACACTAAAGATTGAATTAGAAAAAAAACTCAATAAAAGAAAATAGTTTGAGAAAAATTATACAGCACAATCACCAAACAAACAACGATAGATCATCAAATTCAAACCATATACTAGCAAAGTTTAGCTCAAGACAAATTGAATTAAAAACTTCAAACATTTAGACAAGCTTTAGTTTGTTATACCGTAACTCTTAAAAGTTGGAGGGTATTGTTTCAACACCACAACACCCCTTTTAAGGTGACATGTCATGTTTTATAATCATATTCATACCGTTAACATATTCGATAACTAAATTTTTCATTAAGATTTAGATATCGAAATAATAATATTCAATTTTAACGAATACATGTTTTTACAATGAAACAAAACATGAGAACGTAATCCCATAACAAACCTTTCGAACCCAAAGAAACCAAAAAATGAAATATGTATACTCATACTCAAATGTCTGATTAAATTCAATAAAATTGATCCTTTCGTTCAACCAATTCCACACACTACCAATAATAAAATAACACCTCAAAAATACTTTAGGTAATCTTAAATAGAAAATAAAAGAAGATATTTTAAGAGAAAAGAAGAGGAACAAAAATCAATATAATCTTCTTAAAATCGAAAATTTTTTTTCTTCGAATTCTACAAAAAAAAGGTGTATACGTACTTGTTCTTTTCCTATTTTTTTTATTTTTAATCTTTATTTTATGATAAAATTATGGAATCGATTCCAATCGAATTTTTTTAACGATTTTCCGGTTTAATATTCGAAACAAAAGAAAAACGAAGAAAAATTAAAATTACAGACGACAACGACACAATAAAATTAAATAAATATATTACTATCGTGTTGTTTGAACAGATTGACAGGAATTAATTATTTATTGAATTAATATCGATGATACTGTTTATTGGTTAAATTTATACGGTTACAAAAATAGTTTGATTTGTGAAGCTGCTCACGAAACGCCAGAAATTGGCATTACGTTTTTATTACCGCTTTTCTGCATCTTTTTGTAAAGCGGAAGTTAAAAGTACTTTTCATTGCCGCTGGCAATAAAAATTAATTTCCTCTGTCGCATGCGTTCAATAACTATTTTGACACTTGGTGGCATGAAAAGTAATTATAGAGTGAAAACAGTACCAAAGTAAAATAAAATTTGTATTGCCCATCATCAGTTGGTTATCAGTGTTTAAAATTATTTAAGTTTTTAAATTCCATTAAAATAGCTTCATAAACGAAGGTTGTAATGCCCGAACAGACACATTATTTGTGGAGAAAAAATAAAAAAACAATTTTTATGGGAAGTGTCAAATCAGAAGTTGGAATGCAGAATTGCTTTGATATCATCAAAATCGCTTATAGACCAAGCTCCCACGACACTTTAGTCTACCTCACATGTAACCTCTGTGCAATTGGGTTTAGCTTATATAACCTTTTTCAGAAAATATCTATCCAGTGGCCGACTTTCTCTTTTACGTTAATTAATATTTTTAATTAATTTTTGTAATCACTAATTACAAAAGCCTACTTATTTGGAATGTAACCTCGCTGGAATTTCTTGACATAATTGAGACTTTTGTTTAGTTACAAAAAACGTTGGTCGGCCTTGAAATTTTTGTTTTTAAGTGCCTGGCAGACCTAATTGAATGGATGAAAAATTGATGCCATATATACCCCACATGTAACCTCGCTGGAATTTCTTGACATAATTGAGACTTTTGTTTAGTTACAAAAAATGTTGGTCGGCCTTGAAATTTTTGTTTTTAAGTGTCTGGCAGACCTAATTGAATGGATGCAAAATTGATGCCATAGTTACCTCACATGTAACCTTCTCCAGATTTTTGTATATAAAAGAGTACATCTTGTCTAATAAAAAAACATCTGTCGGCCTCGCAAAAATCATTAATAAATATAGCCGACGTTATTTTTAATAAATGACATCGCGCGCGAGAATAATGCATTACACCAGCAGTTTGAATTTTAGAATGGTTCGGTAACAATTTTCAATAATTATATTTTTTGACATTTTATTGTTAATAATTTCGATGATATTGATAATTTAATAATAAATAATTTTCATGATTATTATAATAATCTGGAACATTCTTACTATATGCTTCCATACATGCATTAAAAAAAATACCTAAAACGCAGCAATCTTTGAAATTTCATATCTCTTTGACTATTTTACACACTTTTTTGTTTTATATACAATTTGTTTATTGCTACCATCGAGTGTGAAGCGTAAAACTACATTGTTCGACGTACTTTTAAGTGAAAAAAGAGTTTTACATGTTTTTTCAAGTCGTTTAATTTTTTAATATAATAGTACATAGTACGACATATATAATAGTACATTATGATGCTAGGACGTAAAGCTAAATATTTTGGACGGATGTGGAGTTTGCAAATAGAGGCGCTAGCCGAGATTTGCACCCACATTAAGTTCAAAATAGCTTACGTCCGTGCATCATATACTATTTTTTATTCGCCGCAAGCAAAATATTTTAAGAAAAGTTGTTTATTCTAAATTAAAATTATAAATTTTCATAAATTTTAAAATAAAAATATGTGGAACAAGTAACCTTTGACAAAATATTTATTGTTTTTTCCAAATTATTGTGTAGCTATGACAACAAATGATAACAACTATTTTAATTGGATAATGAAATTTTGAATTTGAGGGTTGCTTTGATAAAAATTTTTATTTTTCATAGAATTTAAGCAAATACAAATGCTTTTTACTTTTTTGGACGTAGCTATGACAACAAAATAAATAGTTGAAAAGTGATACTTTAAAGCCGCAAATCACAAGTAATAAAGTAATACTTTAATATGTAGGCGAATAAAAAATAATTTGTTTTTCTAAAGGGTTGTTATTATGAATAATTTAAAGTTTAAAATCTGTTTTGTATGTGAGGAAAAGGACAAAAATGTTACTATATTTACAGACAATAGTAATCTAGGCTTCAGATACCGACATACTCATTATTTTATTGGGTAATTATTATAAATTTTTGAACGTAGAAATCTGGTTACAATGTTTTGATAACCATAATGACATTTTATATTATAATTGTTCACGTTTGGCAGAAATATTAGGTGAACGATTATGCCGCAGTCTGCCTGGGTTCCACGCTTATACGGGATCAGACTATACCTTTGTTAAGAAAGGTAAAATTCGGCCGTTCAATATTTTAGAAAAATCACTCAAATTCCAAAATCTCTTTATATCATTGATAACTCCAGTTGATATTTTAGACGACGACAAAATGGAAAATTTGCAGGCGTTTACAGTAGAATTCTACAACATTAAAAATTGTAAAACTGTAAATGCTGCGAGATATGAAATATTCCAACAGTTCTACACTGCTAATAATCAGCATGAATATTTTTTAAAATAACTAAAAAATTTTGACAGATCTTTAATTCTTCCGTGCTGGCGTTCTCTTCAACCAAAAGTATTACGCACTATTTTTAATAACTCTATGTGGCAAAACGCCACAAATGCTGAATGCATGGTTTATCGTCCTGAGGAAAACGCCCGACTAGCAATTTCTTCAGGTACGCCCTATTATGATCCGGGCCGGATGAGGGTGTAATAAGGTAAATCCTAATAGGGCATTTGCATCCGGCCCCTATCAGAAATCATACCTGATTTCACTACTAGGGCGTGCCGTATTTGTCCTGATCCGGCCCGGATTTCAAAGACCTATCTCATCCCTACTAGTAAATGCCGGACCAGGACCGGACCAGAATCATGTCTGATTTTCCAAATAAGGTATGCCCTATTTGTCCTGATTCGAGCCCTATTTCATTTTAATAAATTTCATTTAGTTAAAATTCACTAGAGTATTATCCATTTTAGATATACATAGTTTGCGAAATTTCACATATACTTTAGTTATCGCTTCTCTGCGTTATGACTTATGAATACATATAGGTAAGTATAAAGTTAGAATATTTTTGTAGACATTTTTTTTATATTGTATGTAATAGTAAATTTTTTAATTTTTCTAATGTTTGTAGGGGTAAATTCTCTGTTTTAAATGATCCGGTCCTGGTACGGTTCTAGTAGGGCTGCCTGATCCGGTTTGGATAGTTTGAGGCGTTACATTTCTGATCAGGACCTGTTCAGTGTACCTGATACGGTCCCTATCAGTAGTAGGGAAAGCCGTATCCGGTCCAGATTTAAGCCCTTACATAATGCTAGTCGGGCGGTTGGCTTCTCGAAGATCAAAAAATAAAACCACTTTGGTACAAAGGATCGTCACTTCCTCAACGCGTAGAAGATGTTCTTCTACAGGACGATAAATTCCATGAGGAAAATGATGACGACGATGACAATGATCAAACAGAACTGGATTGTTTTGATGAAATCGACGGATGACCGCTTTCTTGATGTAAATATGAAAGGACTTAAATATTCTTTTTGTTTTCTACTATTATTTACTAGCAAAATATGATAAAAATTATAAAATTAAATATGAAATATTAAAATATTAAAATATTATTTTAAAAGTATTGAATTATAATTGTTATTGTTAAAATTATTTGTAATAAAAAAATCTCTTATATTAATTTCTTTTATCTAACTTTTTATGGATGTGTGGCAGTATATAGTAAGAATGTTCCAGATTATTATAATAATCATGAAAATTGTTTATTATTAAATTATCAACATCATCGAAATTATTAACAATAAAATGTCAAAAAATATAATTATTGAAAATTGTTACCGAACCATTCTAAAATTCAAACTGCTGGTGTAATGCATTATTCTCGCGCGCGCTGTCATTTATTAAAAATAACGTCGGCTATATTTATTAATGTTTTTTGCGAGGCCGACAGATGTTTTTTTATTAGACAAGATGTACTCTTTTATATACAAAAATCTGGAGAAGGTTACATGTGAGGTAACTATGGCATCAATTTTGCATCCATTCAATTAGGTCTGCCAGGCACTTAAAAACAAAAATTTCAAGGCCGACCAACATTTTTTGTAACTAAACAAAAGTCTCAATTATGTCAAGAAATTCCAGCGAGGTTACATGTGGGGTATATATGGCATCAATTTTTCATCCATTCAATTAGGTCTGCCAGGCACTTAAAAACAAAAATCTTAAGGCCGACCAAAGTTTTCTGTAACTATACAAAAGTCTCAATTATGTCAAGAAATTTCAGCGAGGTTACATGTGGGGTAACTATGGCATCAATTTTTCATCCATTCAATTGGGTCTGGCAGGTACTTTAAAACAAAAATCTCAAGGCAGACCAAGATTTTCTTAAATTATACAAAAGTCTCAATTATATCAAGAAATTTCAGCGAGGTTACATTCCAAATAAGTAGGCTTTTGTAATTAGTGATTACAAAAATTAATTAAAAATATTAATTAACGTAAAAGAGAAAGTCGGCCACTGGATAGATATTTTCTGAAAAAGGTTATATAAGCTAAACCCAATTGCACAGAGGTTACATGTGAGGTAGACTAAAGTGTCGTGGGAGCTTGGTCTATTATTAGAACTGTAAGTTATTGATGTTTCAAGTAAACAGGTTCTCGAACACTTTGTTTAATATTCGCCAAAATTTAATCAAAATTTTTTAACAATTGTACACGGTGCTCCTGAAGGATGTGAAAGTTGGCCTAAAATGTCAAAAAAAATGATTGGGTAGAACGGTTGCTGGTAGTCAAACGGTTTCATTTTCGTTTAATAAAACGGATGACATGCCAGTTCTCGAGAAATGCATAATGCCGGAACTTCACGTGTTAGCATAATTGCGGATTTGCTTAGATCAATCACCGCTACTAAGATCTCCGTGAGCTTAAAAATCCACATAGTTGCTGATCATCTAGCAGAACGCCTCGGATTATTAAGTGGAACGAGTCCTGGCGTATGATCTGAACAGGCCGACGAAACGATTCATCATGAATTCAAAAAATTCAGGGATAGATATTAAATCAATTTGCTCGACGACGTCACATATCCCGAGAGATTCAAAAAAGCATTTGTTACATTTTCCTCCCAACACTTATAATCTATAAAAATAAAATGACTCAATTGAAATGTTCTCCTTATATTTGTTTGATTTGTTTTTCAGTTTATTCTAGGATATAATATAGAGACCGACAGATTACGAACATTCACTGCCATTAATGTAAATACGGTAAAGCAAGTACTCACATAAAATCCGCAACAAATTTGCGGATCCAAATTTTCATTCTTCTGACGAGAATTAAAAAATGTTGTCGAAATTGACGTTTTGGCATATTTCTCGGAGGATCAGCTGGGATTTTGATTCCAATGAAAATCATTTTTTTTACATTTTAAGGCAAATTTCACATCCTATAGGCCGTGTGTAACCAGGCTAGAAATTAGATCAGTATAGTATTAATTTGACATTAAATAAATGAAAAAAATATTACCATTTTTCCTTAATTTTGTTCATAATTTCAAGTACACTTCAAATGCTTATAAATTAAAACACTCAGAAAAAAAGATAGCTTATTTAACGTAAAGTATATGTAAATTTAACTGAAAATGACGTACGAATTGAGCCAGCGGAGGCATAAGTAAACTGAACACAATTGACTAAGTAAAATCTACTGAAAAGCATGTAAAACATTTTGCGCTGTTATTCTACTATTATGCTACCATCTTGTCTCACCAAAAAAATGAAAAAAATTTAGTTTTTTTGCAATTATTTATCGTTTTTTTATCAATTCAGGGTGAGAGAATTTTATACACGGCAATGATTAACAGCGGTTAAGAAGGGCCCTGTAAAGATAAAATGCTATTTATTATTAATATTTATTTTGGACTTAACCCGGATTCGATCCCCAGACCTCTGTGTACAAGGCAGCAGCATTAACCATTCGTCTATCTAAATAATTATATACATCAATTTATTTATGAATATTATGTTGATGCTTAAGATTAGGACGTTCGAGGGTTCGATTCACAGACTGACCACTATTTATTTTTATTACATTTTTATTATTTTTTAAAAATAACATAAAAATGATTCCTTTTATTCATAAAAATTCAATTTCACAGCATTTCAATTTATCGATACTGTAGTTATTTTAAAATTATATAGACCTAAACATTTCAAATTTATTCCGACAATAATAATAATGTAACTAAGGTAACACAGAAATAACAATTATATATATGTCAAATTCTTTTTGCCAAAACATTGTTCTGACATTTTTTGCTCTCAGATCAATTTATTATTTGACATTACGTGTTTTATTTGGTCAAAAAAGTGAGTTTTCACCCTAAAAAGATTTTTTCGAATCTAGATTTTTAGCTATAGAGCAAAGCATAAAATACAATAAAAAAAAGCAGGCAGTAGTATCCCAACAAACATAAATTCTGTTGTACGAGAAAAAGTAAACAAAACTTTTATCGGAAGTGACAAAGCGGAAGTTGGGATGCAGAACTGTTGTAAACCGTACTAAATGTGTATGTACCAAATTTCATCCAACTCGTTTATCAGGTACAGAAGTTATTGAGCTTCCAAAATAACAGGTGCTTGGAGGACCCCCTACCATTTTGTTCACTATCGCTAAAAAACTAATCAGTTCCTTGCCATACATATTTGCATCTTTTGCAAAGTGTAATCAAAATTGGTTCACGAACGAATGCTGTGTGCTCCCAACAAACATTGAAAAAATGATGACACAGTAAATAGGTGTTCGGGAGACCCCGTACCACTTATCCCAATATTGTCCAAAAACTAATCAGTCCCCCGCCACTTTGATCAATGTGTCCCAAAAGATGATAATTATCTTTTCACACTAATTGGAAGCCTATTCCATAAGTTTCATCATAATCACTTCATTATTGTAGGCTGTAGTGTGCATAAAGACACTGAAAAAACTTAAAAAAAGTACAAAAACATTTTTTTTTACCGGAAGTGAAAAACCGGAAGTTGGGATGCAGAACTATTTTAAACCGTACTACATACTCATGTACCAAGTTTAATCCAATTCGATTATCAGGTACAGAAGTTATAGAGCTTTCAAAAAAACAGGTGCTCCAGGGACCCCCCCACCACCTTGTTCACTATCGCTCAAAAACTAATCAGTTCTTTGCCATACATGTTTGCATCTTTTTCCAAAGTGACATCAAAATTCGTTCACGAACGAATGCTGTGTGCTCCCAACAAGCATTGAAAAAAGTGTGACACATTAAACAGGTGTTCGGGAGGACCCCCACCACTTATTCCAATATTATCCAAAAACTAATCAGTTCTTTGTTACTTAAGTCTCCATCTTTTTCAAAGTGTCATTAAAATAAATTAATGAATGAAGTCTGTATGCTCCCAACAAACTTAAAAAACAAAGTGTGAAAAGTCAGCATTTGTATGGTAGACCCCCCACCACTTTGATCAATATGTCCCAAACGATGATAATTATCTTTTTACACTAATTGGAAGCCTATTCCATAAGTTTCATCATAATCACTTCATTATTGTAGGCTGTAGTGTGCATAAAGACACTGAAAAAACTTCAAAAAAGTACAAAAAAATTTTTTTACCGGAAGTGAAAAACCGGAAGTTGGGATGCAGAACTATTTTAAACCGTACTACATACTCATGTACCAAGTTTCATCCAATTCGCTTATCAGGTACAGAAGTTATAGAGCTTTCAAAAAAACAGGTGCTCCAGGGACCCCCCGCCACTTTGTTCACTATCGCTCAAAAACTAATCAGTTCTTTGCCATACATTTTTGCATCTTTTTCCAAAGTGACATCAAAATTCGTTTACGAACGAATGCTGTGTGCTCCCAACAAATATTGAAAAAAGTGTGACACATTAAACAGGTGTTCGGGAGGACCCCCACCACTTATTCCAATATTATCCAAAAACTAATCAGTTCTTTGTTACTTAAGTCTCCATCTTTTTCCAAAGTGTCATTAAAATAAATTAATGAATGAAGTCTGTATGCTCCCAACAAACTTAAAAAACAAAGTGTGAAAAGTCAGCATTTGTATGGTAGACCCCCCACCACTTTGATCAATGTGTCCCAAAACAAGATAATTATCTGTTCACACTAATTGGAACCCTATTCCATAAGTTTCATCATAATCACTTCATTATTGTAGGCTGTAGTGTGCATAAAGACACTGAAAAAACTTCAAAAAAGTACAAAAAATTTTTTTTTACCGGAAGTGAAAAACCGGAAGTTGGGATGCAGAACTATTGTAAACCGTACTATATACTCATGTACCAAGTTTCATCCAATTCGCTTATCAGGTACAGAAGTTATAGAGATTTCAAAAAAACAGGTGCTCCAGGGACACCCCACCACTTTGTTCACTATCGCTCAAAAACTAATCAGTTCTTTGTCATACATGTTTGCGTCTTTTTCCAAAGTGTCATCAAAATTCATTCACGAATGAATGTTTTATGCTCCCAACAAACATAAAAACTTTGTGGAAAAAACCACCTGTTGTATGGTGGACCCCCCAACCCTTTATCCAATGTGCTCCAAAAGCTGATAAAATCTTTCTCATGTTATTTAAAAGCTTTTCGCAACGTTTCATGAAAATCGATCGGTAATTGTAGGCTACAGTAGGGATAAACACCAGAAAAAAAAACTTTTTAACCGGAAGTGACAAACCGGAAGTTGGTATGCAGAAATATTGGAAAGAGTACTAAAACCTTATATACTAAGTTTCAATAAGATCATAGCCCGGGATCAGAAGTTATTCAAGATTTAAACTTAGAGGTGTTCGGGAGACCCCCCGCCATTTTGTCCAAATTTGAAATGAATCCAGATCTTCCATTTTCAAGTGAACCTGTATCATTTGCCAAAGTTTCATCAAGATCCTATGCGGAAAACTCACCCACCCACCCACCCACCCACCCACACACAGACGTACACCAAATTTTTTTTTGGCTATTTAGATAGAGGATGGTCCAAAACAAAAGAAAAAATAAAATTTGAGGTATGTAAGATTTTTTTTTTTTCACGATAGATTGCATTACTTCACACAATTTAAAATTGTGGTGAAGTAAAAAGAAATACATATATCTCTCAAAATTAGTAAACAAACAAAACGCCACGCCAAAACGTAAGAACATGAGCTGCATAAATTGACAGCTATACATATGTAAATTTTACTATTATTTTAAGTAAAATTTACGTTTTATATGACTTTAATACTCGAAGTCATACGTAATTTTCAAACTATGAAAACGTAAATTTAAAGATGCCTTAGTAAAAAGCACGTATCATATAAGCAATTTCCAGCATACTTAAGTTAATCTCTTTGGGTAAATAGTGGATTATATACACGCGTGTGTATAAGTATGTTTAGCAGTATTTGCCATGTAAATTTAGCATTTTTCGACGGTTATGTTTTACAAAATTGTTAAGTAAATGTAACGACCATTAGGTAACTTTGTTTTCATCTTTCAAAATTTACTGTTTCAGTAGTAAATTTATTTTCAAAAATTTTACAATTCCAATTTTGCTTTTTAACGTGGCACAGGATAATATTACTTAAATTATAAATACTTTGCACTAGTAAATTTTAGAAAAACGTACGTTATGTTTACAATTTTGGAGTTACTATAGCGCATAAGTAACAAACGCATCGTTTTTTTTTTCTGAGTGCAGTAAATTTGTTAATTATTTATTATTTTTATTTTATTTAGTCCAAGTTTTGGCATTGATGATTTTTCCAATGGTATCATAAAACTCTTTGTCACATAGGCTCTTATGAAGGTATGGTATCCAAGTTTGGATTCGAAAACTAACTTCACCCATACCTGCTTTAGATCACTTGTCATATTTCAAATAGAATAATTTTTGAGCAACATAATAAGTATTTCACCAATTACTGCTAACAAAAAACATCTGGAAATTCTTGAGTAAAGAGGAGATGCAAGATAAAAATTTAAATTATATGCTTTAAGGTTAATAAGCAAGATCCCTCACAACTGTAAGTTTGACAATGCTGTTTTCGATTCTACAATAAATTTGTACTTATAAGTACAAAATATTAAACAATTAAATAGATTCAGTCTACAGTTAATTATTACAGTTAAGTATATTATAATTAACTTTTTAAAAAGTTATTAAAAATTCGTGAAGAATGAGAAAATTTTTTGCACAAAAAAATTTTAAGTTAAATATAAATGTACTATTATGACGTCGAAAATATAATCAAAATAATAATTCAGTTATACCATTAATAACGAATTTATTGTTTAATGAGCAATATATTATATACAGAATGGATCAGGTAAAAAACTAAATTTTGTATTATTATCCAGTTCAGGACATCGGATAAGATGAGTTTTTTCGATCAGAAACTGATCGTATGACTGGATCAACGGATAAAGTACTGCACGCTGATCAGTAACTGATCAGATAGCCGGATCAACGGATAAAGTACTGCACGCTGATCAGTACCTGATCAGATAGCCGGATCAAGGGAAACGGTACTGTACGCTAATCAGGAACTAATCAGATAACCGGATCAAGGGAAACGGTACTGTACGCTGATCAGGAACTGATCAGATGGCCGTATTACGGAAAATCTGATCCGGATCTGATCATAATCCGGGTTCCCTGAACTAATTTCCAGTCGGGAAGTTGTGTTGATAAAGACAAATTAGGAAGCAGAATTATTGCCAATTTGACAAAAACCAAAGGTTCACCAGCCTCAGGAATACTGGTTATTGCAATTCCAAATATTCAGATGCTTAGTAAATTATTTTTGGAAGTGACAAGCAGGAAACCCGATTGTTAATATCTTTGCATCAAATCATTGCCGTTTATAATAAATAACAGCTAAGTAAAATCACAACGGGGCGGTCTGAAAATTGTACTTTTTTGACAATAACTTTAAGACTGCGCATCGCAAAATTCAAAAAAAAAATGACAATGTTTCTTAAATTAGGGGCCCTTTCATTTGACCACTGGTTTGGGTCAAAAAAGTTTTTTTACCCTCTTTACCCCCATCCCCTAAACACACAGAAATATAATTATTTGAGACTTCGCTATAATTTTCGTTCAAAATATACCAAACTTCCTTTCGCTGTGAATTTTTTCAAATTTTTCTGTCAATCAGTCTGAAAATTGCAATTTTTTGATAATAGCTCAAAAACTACGCATCGCAAAATTCTAAAAAAAATTGCAACGTTTCTTAAACTAGGTGCTCTTTCAAATGACATCCCACGACATCCCAAAAAAGCTTTTTTTCACCCTTATCTACAGATGTAAAGGTAATATTACCCATGGTAAAATTACCGGTAAAATTGGTAATATTACGTAATATTACTTAGGCTTGGTAAAATTGGTAAAATTGCAATAAAATTTATTAGCCTTTGTTTAATAAAAATCAAAGTTTGTGCTTTTTTTGTGGAATTATAGAATATTTATTACAACAACAAGAATATTTATTACAACAAGAAGCCTCTGAAAACTTAGATCTTAGTCCAAAATGAATTTGAGGTATTGAACATTTTTTTAAACAGCTCTCGATTGAGGCCATCCAAGGTTATTGATTCCAACAAATTCATTTTATATCAGATGATATGCAATTCAGTTCAGCAGTATGTCTTTGTGCAGTACCCACTGGCGAGCAATTGATACGAATAAAAGAGTAAATCTTATGCATTTCATCGGTGCACTGCGGTGAACTGTTTTTCAATTGCAGTATGTGGCGTGGCTCGAGTGAATTAAAAACATTCTGTTGGAAAAACAAAATTCTTCTTTAGGCTCTATAGCAGTTGCGGTATAGTCAGATTTCTGTTTTATTTCTTTGCTTTGAATTGAATTGAATAATATTGTGAAGTTCGTAGATCAGTAGATGTCTTTATTGTTGGCCGCAAGTACAGTTCGTTTTCTCACAAATCGTGATTCTTATATAGTAAGTTAGAATATTTGGAAATAATTTGAAAGTAATTTGGTTCGCGTTGTAATTTTCTTTAAACGAAGCAGCAACATCAGCAGATCGATGGAATTCTTAAACGGTTAAGAACACACAACGCAAGGAAACATTATCAGCCCTTCATTGTAAATTTTTGTTTCGAGTTTTAGAAAACATTTTTTTTAGCCATTTTTCACATGAATGAAACAATGCACGAATTAGATTTTGATTGTTGCCCGCGTAATTAATGTATCTATCCCATCGTCGGTTATGGCATATGTGGAGTGATACGTCACGTTTAATGCCGTTGACAATTATCAATGATGAAAAAACGTTGAACCGGGCTAATTGTTCAACCACATGCGATGAAAGTAGCATTTATCTAGATTGCGATGTATCGCATACAGTTTGAACTAGGGTTTCTAATCCGGATATCCGGATATCGAATTATCCGGATTATTCGACCATATTTTGACTATTCGATTATCCGGATACTTTTTTGCAATTATCCGAATATTAAAAAACCCTTATTTTGTAAAAAAATAATCAATCAAATTGCGTTGGAAAGTTCAAATAACTATTAACTTGCGTTGCAAAGTTTGTTAGTGCAGTGAAGTGACTACAAGTTTTAAAAATTTATTTTCAACTTTAATGTTTTGAAAACTGTAATCATTGAATATTTTGTGAAACACTTCGTGAATCTGCAGTGTAAAGATATTTTACTAATATTTATTTAATGCTATATTAATTTTAAAAAAATAATGTTTTATAAACTTAAGCTTTGTCAATAAAAGCTGAAGTGTTGGCTATTTTTTTTAAAGTTTATGAGAGCTGTACTTCTAAATTATGACTCTGAGGAAATCACTAATGGAATTACTATTGAAAGTGTAGATGAAGAAAGTCTAAGTAGTGAAGTTTGTATAAGAAATCGTGACTGCAGAAAGTACTTAAGAATGCTATTGCTTTAATTACTCATGTTGAGAAGCAGAATGAAGGAAGTTCCATATTGCTGAAAAAAGATTTCATTTATTTAAATAATTATAAAAAACGGCGGTCAATTTAAATATTCTATATTGCGTATTATTACCAATAAAACCTACATCGACTGCAACGGAGCGGGTATTTTCAATTGCTGGTCTTACCGAGACAAAAATTAGAACTCGACTCAATTTCGAGACATTGTAATAATTAATTAATTAATGCAATAATTTTTCTAAAATATGCATTTTTATAAATGCATCAATAACTTCATTAATTTAATTAAATTTATCAATAATTTAATTTTTTTATTATTATTATTTATGATTTGTTACTATTTTTGTTATTTTGTGACTATGTATAAAAATTAATAATATAGATACACGAAAAATATACATAAATGATTTAAATACCGCAAAGTAAACAACATGTTTTATTTATTGTTTAATTATCCGGATATCCGGATTATCCGGATAATTTATTGTTTATGTATTCGATATCCGGATAATCAAATAGGTCGGATATTTAGAAACCCTAGTTTGAACATATATTAAGTTTCAATGAATATGCTTGGTTTTCTGTAGACTCACTTTTTGAATTTGTGCCGTTCAAATATTTTAAGATTTCCACTCCATGTGTAATACTAATACGTAAATATTTTCGAATATAGTATTGTCCTTACAAACTTCGACATAACAGGGAAGAAAGCAGTCATCGTTGTAGCAAGTTGGTCCAGGATTTGTTCCATTTTTGCAGATGTGCAAAAAACGTGTTGTTCGTTTTCAAGATGTACTACTAAGTATAAACAACAGCCGATTTTCGTTCATTTTTTAGATATAAAAGAATTTTCCAATGCTGATTATGTATATTCCTGTCTATAAATACTCTGCGAGTAAGCATATTTAACTCCATAAAAATATATTTGATTTGAATGTTTTTATAAACTATAGAAATGATAGTGATTCGTACATTTGAAATTAATTAAAAATGCAACCATAATTAAATTTTTTGATCCAGTTTATATTTTACCTATTTTACCAATTTTACCAATCTTACCGGTAATTTTACGGTAAAATTACCATAAAAATATTTTACCGGTAAATTTACATCTGTACCCTTATCCACTCCCATCCCTTAAGAGAGCAGAAATATAATTATTTAAGGCTTCGCTATATTTTTCGTTCAGAGTTTATTAAACTTCCTCTCTCTAGGAATTTTTTCAAATGACACCCCACTTGCCCTGGTTTTAAATGATGTTTTAAACTTTTCATTCCCACACCCTTAATAGATAGAATTATGGGTATTTGACTCTTTTCTATATTTTTAATTAAAAGCTTGCTCGTTTTTCTATCATTCCAAATATATTTTAAGATTTTCGGTCAATTAAGGGTCGGAGTTAATCGAGGCAATAAAACGTAAGGAAAACGTCATTATTCATAATTATACAAAAAACTGTGGGGTATAAAATTCCAAAATACATTTCAATGAATACTGAATTTTATTCATTTTTAACCAGTCATCTTGTGTGGATAGGTTAGTTTTATAGACACCTCAAATTTTAGGGCCATAGGATTAATGGTTTACGAGATAATCGATATAATGCGAAAAACACGTTGTACTCTCACCAATAGGGTTCGTTATAAAAAACGGAACCCTAAAAAGCTATATCTAGAGTTTTTAGAGTAAAGTTATAGTGAAAAACTGAATCCAAAATTGTTTTCAGTAGTCGTGAAGATAGTCTTACATGTGCACACCTGAACCTCTTGGAATTGCATTTTTTTATTGAAAAACACTTTTAAACGAAAAATCAAACTCGGCCACCCGTTTTCTTCTTATACTTTTTAACTGTTCCACAAACCACACACACGTTTGACACATATACGTTTCTTAATATAATTTAATTACAGAAATCGATAACCTACCAAATTATGCATTCAGTTCCAGTAACCAAAATCAATACAAGTTCACTTAACTCAATTACCACTTAATACTTATTTATAGAAAACACACAAAATACAAACCAAATTTAACAAACAATTTAAATAAATAAAAAAAATATCTGAATAAAAATTTCTAAATAGTTTCTAAATAGATTTCTTCCAAATTGGACTAATTTGATGTATAACTAAGAAAAAAATAATATAAATAAAAAATTAAGAATCATCAAAATTCACTTACTTTAGAACGATAAGAAATTATGTTTATATATGTATAACTTGGCGTACACAAGACATTGCAGCTAAATATTTTCTTTAACTCTTTCTTTATATTCATATTCCGGAAAGATGACGTAAAATCTTATCTCAAGTTTCATTTAATAAACATAAATTCATTTGTTGTTATACGATAGGAATAGGATAGGATATTAGCATTGATTTAAATTAAATACATGGTTTTGTGAAATACATGGAACTAAGCATAGCTTTATGTGGTAAACAATCAAATATTAAAATGTATTTCATTAATGAGAATTGGATCAAATGAACCAACAAAAAAATCATCATCGTTAATCGATGTGAACGGAAAATCCCTTAAGGCTTTTGGAAGCGAATAAATAATTTTTTTATTTGCCGATTTATGGACTTACGTCAATACAATTATTTGAAACAAGGACTATCGTTTTGACAAATTAATTTGTGGCATTGACATAATAATTATCTAGATAAAATTATTAAATAACATAATTAATGTTGGATGCTTAAGGCTGTCATATTATATAATTTTAGATATTTTCCCAAATGTGGATCATATTATATTTTTGTGAATTTGGGACATAAAAATTAAGTTGTTCGCAATTCTCAATTTCTTTTAATTCACGGAATCCATTATAGCATTGAAGTTTAGCTAAAACCAAAATAGATTTACATTTATATTTAAAAAGTGAAATTTATTTAAATAATTTGTTTTGTGTGAAACTAAAGAGCTATTTGGGTTATGGATTTTTTAGTGGTTAATAAGGATGGTTTGGTTAACTAGTACAAATTCTAAGAAATTTGTTTGAGACACTAAAAATTAGTATCTTTTAAAACAACATCTTACTTAACTGAGTTACGGGTCTCACCAGCGACCAATACATTTAAAGTTACTTAACAATCGTAGCATATTTTAGTAGTGCTACAAGAACCCCTCTGATTAATACAGGTATTAAAAGTCCCAATGGTGAAATGTTGATTAGATATCTTGCATGCAGTAGGAATGGATTTAAGTGATCCATAATATCTAATTTTGGTTAAAGAAGATTAAAAGTCAAAAAAATTTGTTGCCAGCGGTTCGGTAATTTTTTTTAAACCTGAAATGGAGTTATGCAGTTATAAATTTTGGCCAGTTTACGGGTTTTCGGTATAACGTCATTGTTGTGTAGAAAGAGGTTTGTTTCTTCACACCAAAAATACCCTGTCGCTAGCTGAAGTTGCAAGGGGGTTCCATTGACCGTTTTCTTAATAAGAAATTTTATCGCGAGTCTGTATACCACCCAGATTTTCAAGGATCGGTGAACCACCTGAGCCACAACCCTCCCTCAATTATCAAACTTTAGCAAATCAGGGCACCACCATAACATATACAAATACAAATAATAATAATACAAAAAACATTCACTGATGATGTTGAGCTGATGATGTTTTTGTTCTTTTAGAGTTGCATCAAGTATCTATCCATTACCCCTCAAACATAGTACTAAACTTAATAAATTAAACCTATGCTTTATTTCCTTAACTGTTTCTATTACAGTTCTCATATTTGTTTTTTCTCAATCTTAAACAGCTCCTAAAGTTTATAGTTTTTTCAAAGATCAAAATAATAAAAATGTTTAGTATTGACACTGTAAGAATCCAAAATCAATTGCAAACGCCATTGTTACCGGTGGAGATGTGGTAAAGTGTTGAGTATAGCTGTCATACTGTGCTTTCTTAAGACTACCTAGTCCTCTTTTTGAGTACCCGTATTACATATGAATTAACTCAAAAATGAAAAAGTATTAACATACTTAAAATTTAGTCATTAAACATACCGCCCATCGCTATGATTATATATGCGAATTAACAATATTCTCAACAATACGTAGTGTTCCCAAACAATCACTGATTTTCTAAGGACTAATAACGTACAATGATGCTTAATTTCGGTGATCAGACGAAACCCGGTTATTTTAACATGGTATGGTCGTTGACATGCACTACTTATCTTCATGTAAAACGTTGACATATGTATGAGCAATTTCATGCAAGTTCAGCAAATTTTTGGGAAATTTTGACTTGACCCCTTTTAATTTTGATTATTTTTTATTTATGGATAGTCTTTCATAAATAAAAAATACAAGTTCTCTTAGAATTTTTTTTTCGACCAAGGGTCTTCACAGGGTGCCCCTCAATTTTTTGTTATTTTGTGATGTGAGTGCATTTTGACGAGCGATTGTAGAAAAACTACTGAATCGATTTTCATAAATGATATGTCGTTGAATAGGTATTAGAACAAAGTTTTTAAAAATGTACACTGTTAATTTTTTGAAATAATTTTTAACGGTGTAACATAAGAAAAAAACGGTGTAATTGAAAAATAGAGAGCATAGCCTTTTTTTTTTTTTTAACTAAATTGAAGCTTATTTTATATCTAACCACTTGTGAACGTTTGGGACTTGCGTTATTTTTTGTTTTAAAGATAAAATTCGTTGTGCATATGACTGTCGGGAATCAGTTTTTTTGTTCTGAAGGAAAATTATAAAAATGACGATTTTTAGATTCAGATTTTTTTTTATGCTAAATATCAAATATTTTATTATTAAATGAACTTTTTAAAAAGCAATTTCAGCCAAGTTCAGCAAAATTTTGCGACATTTTGACTCGACCATTTTTAATTTGGTTTATTTTTAGTTTATAGATAGCCTTTGATAAATGAAAAATACGAGTTCAAGTAGAATTTTTTTTAAATATAATAATATAAATTATTATATTTTTAAATATAATAATATAATTATAATAACAGTTTAATTATAATAACAAACAACAGTAATGCTACGCGTCATTTGGTTGAAAAAAGTAAAACTCTACATGAAAATAATTTTCAGCATTCATCTGCAACGGATAAAAGAGGTGTATCCACAACAGATATAAATGTTGTGGAACAGTTCTATAAAAGTGATGAAATCAGTAGATTATTGCCAGGCAAACGAGATGCAATATCTTTTAAAAAAGGAGATGAGCGCATAAAAACACAAAAGCGCTTATTGCTATGTACATTAAATGAAGCTTATGTGGAGTTTAAAAATAAGTTTCCTGATGTGAAAATAGGATTTACTAAATTCACGTCTCTTCGACCACAAGAATGCATAAAATTATCCCAAGGAGTTCATAATGTGTGCGTGTGTACCATACATCAAAATATAAAACTAATGATTCAACACTCTAAGATGTCTTGAATTACTGATGCTGCTTTCCAGAATTATAAAACATTAATTGACTTTGTTTGATATGGTGAATTAACAGAAGATTGTCATACTTTGAAGTGCAATGAATGTTCAAAAAAAACTTCAACAACTGGAAGAAAAATTACTAAATGATTTTGACGTTAAAGGAATCCTGCAAGTCAAATATCAACAATGGAATACCACTGAGCGATGCAATTTGGATACTTTAATAGAAACTGTAGAAGAATTTATGAAAAAATTTATTTACCGTTTACAAATTTTGATACCACACAACTTTATAGCAAAACAGCAATCTACATTCATTGAGGAAAAAAAATTAGAAGCAGGAAGTGCTTCGTTCAAGGGGATTTTTCTGAAAACTACGGCTTCATAATTCAGGATGCGGTTCAAGGCTATTATTATATATAATTTACAAGCTACTATTCATCCAATTGTCATTTATTTTAAAAGTGCCGCAAGTGAATATATACAGCACCGAAGTTTTATACTCATTTCGGATATAAACGATCACAACAGTACTACAGTCCATCTTTTCATTACAAAACTTATTGAATTCATCAAAACGCATATAAATTCTAATATTACGAAAATAATTTATAACACTGACAGTGCACCTTCTCAATACAAAAATAAACATAACCTAATTAACTTATGCCACCACAAAAAAGACTTTAAGGTTGATGCAGAATGGCATTTTCATGCTACCAGCCATGGAAAGGGACCTTGTGATGGAATTGGTGGTACACTGAAGCGTGCTGCACACCGTTATAGTATAGGGAGCAAAGATATTATTGATTCATCAAAAAAACTTTTCGAATGGACTTTAAAATAGGAATCTACCATGAATTTTGGATACGCCGATAAAAATGAATATCAATTAACAAAAAAAATATACAAAATCGTTTTGTAATTTAATGTTAAAATACAAAATTTTACTTTCTGACCATAATAACATAATACGAACATAATACTTCTCCAGTCAAAAGTTCCTAAATAGATTTTGTTATTTATACGGTTTTATTGTTTGCAGTCGAGACTGTCAAATTATTTTTTATAAGAGTGACAAGTGATTACTAAAAGTGACAAATAAACATTTCATTTTTTATGGCATGTAATACAAAGAAAATAATTACAGAACTGTACTATTCAAAAGAAACTTCTGTTTGTAAAATAAGTAAATCATTTTTAACAATTGTATTTATTTTATTTATTGTACTACATATATAATTTTTATAACGTTTTAAAAAAATCATCTAATATTAAAATATTTGATATTTAACATAAAAGAAAAATCTCTTAGTTTATAACGCCGTTTTTATAATTTTCCTTCAGAACAAAAAAAACTGATTCCCGACAGTCATATGCACAACGAATTTTATCTTTAAAACAAAAAATAACCCAAGTCCCAAACTTTCACAAGTGGTTAGATTTAAAATAAGCTTCAATTTAGTTAAAAAAAAAAAAGGCTATGCCATCTTTTTTTTAATTACACCGTTTTTTTCTTATGTTGCACCGTTAAAAATTATTTCAAAAAATTAACAGTGTACATTTTTAAAAACTTTGTTCTAATACCTATTCAACGACATATCATTTATGAAAATCGATTCAGTAGTTTTTCTACAATCGCTCGTCAAAATGCACTCACATCAAAAAATAACAAAAAATTGAGGGGCATCCTGTGAAGACCCCTGGTCGAAAAAAAAATTCTACGAGAATTTGTATTTTTTATTTATCAAAGACTATCTATAATCAAAAAATAATCAAAATTAAAAATAATCAAAATTAAAAGGGGTCAAGTCAAAACGTTGTTGAATCTGCGTGAAATTGCTCGTATAGTTATGTATTATATATGTGGTATGGAACACTACTGATTTGACACGTTTTAAAATAATAACAAAAACATAGTTATATTTAACAACTTTATTTACAAAAAACTCAATTTATATATATTTTAGATCACAATTTTTTTATATTTAATTAATTTCAGCTTATACTGCTGGCACACAGCGACTAACTCTTCGGCACTTTTTATATCAAAAAGTAATTATTAAATTAAATAATTGGTACTGGTTTGGATAACAGCTGTTTTTCTAATAGATGTTTTATAATCAGAGTTTGCAAACATTCCTGCGGCGAATATTCCTACATATATATAACAAAAGAGTCGTTTCAAAATTGGACTCAGTCTAATATGCTTTAATATAAAAAAAGCATAAATATAAATCGCAAATTTGGCATGGAAAACACTAAATTTATAAATCACCCATACTTCGATAAATTAGTTAGGCTAACATAGCTTTTACATATTTTCTTGCAGTTTTCATATTTTTGCCAATCTTAATATTCATCATTTGATATGCTATCATTATTCATAATTTTTAACATGTAATTCCTTTAAGGCACAAAAAAAATTTATTTCACATTTTTTACTACATACTACTAATTTATTTTTTACTACATATTTTCATAGCACAACAATCAATAAATATTTAAATTGTTTCACCAACAGTATTTAGAAAATAGCTGTTCGCAAAAAGTCCAATCAAAAAATAAAACAGAGAAAAAATCATATCACCTCATTTAAATGAACTTTCTAGTTAAACCTAGGAATTACATTATTATTTCGACTAATTTACAATTTAAAATTTATAAAATGTGGGAAAATGGGTTTTGAAATCAAATCTAACGGATCAACAAATCGTTTAGATAAAAACTTTTAAGATGAAGGTCTTGACCATTATAGGACAGGACGACAGGAGGAGACCTGTGCACTACATTCGGCCTGAAAATTATATTAATAAGTTAAAAGTTGGGCTCGAACCCAAACCTGGAGATAAGAAGTCCCATGCTCCGCCGCCTGAGCTAGCCGGGTTAAGAAAAAGGTGCAGTAAACAAACAACTGGAGGAAATTAAACATAAGTGATTTAATCACTATAAAGGTATGTGGAGTATAAAACTACAAGGATGGTTTGTATATAGAAATGGCAAAACTGCAATTCCACTTTGGTGAAAGCAATTTACTATAGGTGGCAGCTGCTTACATTATAGTCAGTGTCCTAGATTCGCGAAACTCTCGCATGGTGTGTATAAATGTATGGACTATTTATGGTAGTATAATCAAGATTAAAAAATTGAGCTGTCAAAAAGTGTGCTAGTTGTCAACAGTCTCGTCTACAAATGCCTCAACTGGATATTTATCAATGGAAAACAATCAAACCACCATAGTTTAGAATTTAGATGACACCCTAAATTTTATTTATTTCAGCTACCCGGGTAGGAGCTGCCAATATTAAACAACAAAGCAATCTTTGGCCCATATTGATGAGCCAAGCCTTGTTAACTTTGGTTTTAGTCTGGGCTAGTTGTAAATGCCTATACTGAACCAAGATTCAGTTGATTCAGTCTAATGCATTAAGTAAACATGTTCAAACCATATTATGTTTATCTTTATTTTTATATATGTTACTCTTTCTCCAACCTCTTTTCACACATTTAAAGGTGGTCTGACAAAAATTGATTTGGTAGACCTGGCCCAAGCATTATTTGCCAGACTTGACCCAAGTCTGGTTTGCCAGACGTGACTTCAGGACATCAGTTCACTTGGTCCAAGCGTGGGTCGTTTGAAAATGTTAAGCCTGGCCCAACCCCCAAAAACTGAAGCGCGGGCTTGGCCCAGGCTTGGTCCCTTAGCTTTTTCTTATCCGGGTAAGGGCATATAACATTAAACCTATTTCAGAAGCAGTCTAGAGAGGTTTAGTAAACAAACATATCGGAATGATCTTTTTAAAACGAAAGTACAACTAACCTAACGATGCAAAGTCAAGAACAAGCACTAGAAGAACCTCACCAATCAGTTATTCAATATTCCAAAATCCTTTTACTGGAATACCTATCTCGCTTAACTATTAGAAATTAGAAATGCTCAAAAATTAAATCAACTATAAACGACGAAGATATAACAAATTACCTTCTAATGGAGTTTGTTATATCATATAAGAACTGCACCCCTTTTAATAGATAGAAAGGATTTGATCCATTCTCTAACCGTAGATTAGATTCAGATAGATGGCATTACAATTTAAATCAAACATAACAATTTGTTTTGTTGTTTAAACGTTAAAACAAATAACCAAATGTATTAGATCTAATAGCCGTATTCAATTCATAACATTTTAATCCATAAACATAAAATAAAAATGTATAATTTACCTTTCCCAAACCACCTCATCCTTGACCTACTCCAAATTTTAAACATAAAAATTTACAAACTAAACCATTTCCATCGATTTTCTCGTCCTCCAAATTTGTTTTTCTTGTTTTTTTTTAAATTACATTAAAAGGAAATAATTTTTTATTTCCTTATATAGAAAAGTAAAATTCTCATAATTTTATACAACAAACCTAAATATAACAATCAATAGAAAAAATACCACTTAAGTGTAACAAATATTTGAATAATGATTATAATCGTTAATTACTTTAGTCTTTTGAAAACCTAGAACTTTGTGGTGGTTGAACTGAGTCTGTATACATACGGTCAAAAATTATGCTAGTATGGCGCAGGTTTTTAAAAGCTAAATTTAACATTGCTCGTCATCACGATAGCGAATGGCCGACAATTTACTACTAATTTAATTCCACGTTTCAGAAAGATAGGTTGTATTGTATGGGAAATGTTTGTACTCGTGTTAAATATCGAATAAACAATAAATAAAAATAGTTTTAATTTTTATTTTTATTGGAAACGAACTAAAAACTAAAAAATAAATTTGTTTAGGATAAAATGAAGAAATCAAGTTTTGTAGATTTGTATCTTTTTTTTAAATTGGATTTACGGGTGTGACAACCCAGTGTACCTGTGTACATCAGTTCCTGCTATTGACATACGAGTTACTGTGAGATATCACATACGACTGACATTAGCAGTGAGAAATCACTAAGTTAATAGAGGTTGGCAAGCAAATATAGTTACCAACCATGGACCCTATTTATCTCCCAAACAGGGAGCCTATGGTTATGCTCCTATACACCATAGTTGGGAAGCAAAATAAAATAATGAAGTAATTTTTTGTTAATTGAAGAAACTAAGTGATTTTGACGAGATTATTCCATATTTCAAATGGTAAATATTTTTCCTTATCGAATTTTCATTAGATATTTTTCTACCAGCCTGACCATTGCTGTTACCAAAAACCACTCTGAAGTAACGTTATGTATTTGCCTGATCACGTTTAGCGAAGGATCACGTTTAGCGGTTCTACGAAGCCGCCACTGGTATTTCGCTAATAATTAACAGGTGTCGCTACAAAGCTCATGTAAAAGATAAAGAATCAAATCTTCAAGAATAAAATCGATTATCTCCGCTATTATATTCTTCTAATTAACCAAAACTATTTTATAAAAATTTAAGTTATATTTTGAATTTCATTAAAAAATAATTAAAATTTTTAAATTTCTAATGTCAACAAAAATTATTTTTTTTAACTATATATTTGTGTTTCTAATTTTGCTAAAAATTTAATGGTTTTTTTTACTGTTTATTTTATGGTTTGATACCAACCAATTCGAAATTTTCTTATTTTTTATTTGTGTTTTTTAATTTTTTGATATAATATAATTACTTAGGTCTTAACTGATAGAAATCAAAAAGGAAATGATAATTTAAAAAAAAGGAGAATGAGTTTGGAGAAGAAGGTTAAGGGTTAAGTGCTTTTATAGAATGTTAAATTTCAGTAGAGTTTTGTAATGTTTTGAGATTTTTATGTTTACGAGAGATTATAGCGTTGTTATTTATTGTAATCGTAATCAAATATAGTAATAAAAAAGCTTTACAGTCTTGAAGAGAAAAAGATGATTATTTTAGATGAGCAAACGATATAAAACTTTGTCCAACTTTACTATTATTGCGGAAATAACTTAAAATTATAATAAACTTTAAAAACGAACAATCAAACGCTATTGTGTAGAGTGTTTTTAAATTACGGCTTCATAAACGTGTCATTCTATCTTCCTATATATTTAATTTTTTTGTTAATCAAAATATTGCATTATAAAAAAAATTTACATTTTTAGTGTTTTATTGTTCATGTTACTGTTAAATTATTACTAAATAATTACCATTTGTCAGGAAATATTTTTATTGCTTCAATGATGGGACAAAACGTTTAGATAGTGTTTTATTTTTGGAAACAAGGAAGGAAGGATTAATTAAAGAAAGAGGGAAAGTTTATGGTTGACATAATTATTTAGGTAATAAAAAAGTCATAAAATAGGAATTCAAGTTCAAGTTAAACGAACATTATATAATGGTTTCATGAATATGTCTACGGTTTATGTTCTAATTTTATTACCAAGATTCAAAAGACTTAGTGAGGATATATTATAATTATTTTTTGCAATTGTGTAGATATAATGTTTATGGGTGAAACAAAATAAAATTATATACGATTAATTTACTTAAAAAGGTTTATTTTCATACCACTTATATTTCAATCAAGACATTTGCTGGAACAATGCGTTACTTGAATTTGAACGTAATCCACAGAATTAATAACCTAAAATAAAATAAAAATTTATATTAAAAATTAAATTGAAACAGTTTAATATGCTCTGTACGAGTTGGTAACGTCAAGAAAAAATTCAAAAATTCTAGACATAACCATAATAGAAGAAAAACGTGTTCTAGACCGAGTTGTGAAAACTTGACCATTTTTGATTTTGCTCAAACTTGGTATACAAGTAGTATTAGTCCCTGGACCGGCGCCGATTTCATGTGATGTTACCATATATTTTATACTTCGTGAGGCGCCTGTCCTTGACGAGGCCGAAAATATTTGTTCTGCGATTTTTCTCAAATCGGCCGCTTTTGCGTTCGGAAAGCTCCGAAAAATGCCGATTGCCCGCGATCTTTTAAATTTGCTAACACATTTGTTTTTTAACTGTTGAACTGTTAAAACTGTAAATTTGTTTTAGAACAAGAGGGTAAGCTTGTCCGACCAAAATGTGTCTGCTATTGTCGAGTCCGACTAAAATCGGCGCTGGCCCAGGTACTATATGCTGTATGGACAAAATAAAATATACAACTTATTTTAGAATTTTTATAAAGTGGCTAGTTTGAGCATAGATGGCGCCCCAACATGCTTCCAAAATGAAATTTTTTCCAAGCTGAAGTAACATTGAAATTAAATTTCTCAAGAATCACTTCGAATGCCGATTTCAACAAACTTTCTTTTATTGGTAAGTGATTAGTTAATCTTTAAAAAAAATCAATTCAACCGTTTTTATTTAATTTTAAAATAAAACGTAAAACGAAAATTAGCTTTCAAAATTTTCAGGAACAAAATATGGAGAAGGGACGAAATGTATTCCTCAATGATTAAAGACCACAGAGCTATATGAAAGGTCATTTCCTCGTTTGACCTCTATTTTCGGGCAAAGAAGCAGCTTCCACTGGCCTCACTACTTCAAACTTTATTCGTCATGGCTGGTATATTGAAAGAAATCCTGTACCAAATAAAACATGGCATTGTGCAATATGTAAAAATAGTTTAAGGGCAAACACGACGTATACTTTTCAGTGTAACTGTAAAGAATAGTGTCACCCCAAGAACTTCTCAGGTTTGCCACACAATGGCAATGGTTTGCAATGGACCCAAAATTATATAGCACCATATTGTCAAACATCTAGCCATCATGCCAACACGAGCTCGTAGTAAAACACAATGCGAACGAACACACAACTGGCAACCATATGTAATGTGAAAGTTATGCAAGTAAATTGCAACGGTCCTATTACCAAGATCGACGGTATAATAAACCATATGTGCAATAACAATATTAAAGCCACGCTTCTTAAAAAAAAAAATTACATGTTAGATCTAGGATTAGTGATAATATTTGTGATTCTAATCTGGATAGAGGGAAGGATAAAGCTGGTTCCCTTGCCTTTATTATTCATAAAACTGTAATCTACCGTACAACCATGTCTGCAGTACCTGGAACTGACAACACTTAGAACAACAGGGTATTATAATAAAGTTTGCAAATACGGAACTATCTCTAGTTGATATTTATAATCCGCCAGTAAGCAGCTGTGATGTAGGTTAATGACCTTCCATCGAAAATTTATTTTATACAAAAGACTTTGATCCTCGGCGATGTGAATGCATACCATGGTCTATGGCACTCACACCTGAACACCGATTCATAAGGAAAAACATTGCTGATCAAATTGACGACTCCAATTTCGGAGTTCTCAACGAACCACAAATAATAAGGGTAACAAATAACTAGTGAACTTCTCAGATGCTTCTCTTAACAGCATATCACTAATGCTAGGACCCAACGGCATCTCAGCCATCATATTCAAACACATTGAGCCCAAAGAGTTGAACAATGACACTACTTCACTCAACACATCTCTAAAAAAACTGTGAGAATCAGCCCCATCTTAAAACCTGGAAACCCTGAAGAAAAGGAAGACTCGTACAGAACGATTGCCATCCTCTCATCGGTTGCAAACTGATTTAAACACTACTGTTTCCTCAGCAAAGTCCACTTCTACACTTTTTCCCACAAAATACTCATCCTACGCCAAAAAGCTGAGACTGTTTAGAGTAACATTCGACACACTGCCTAAATTCAATGCTTATAAAGCGACCTCTATAGAGAATAAAACAAAAGAAACGTACAAGTGTACAACATGCAAAAGAAACGCGCTTCTGCACTGGTTTAATTTCATAGTGCTTACAGCACTTGCCTGGACTACAAGTAAAACAACTCAGCATTCTGTAACTGGTTTTAGTGCTTCTGCAGACCATATTACTTTGTGAACCATAGTAGTCCCTTAGATTGATTTCCCATACAATAAACCGTCACATTTTGATATCACTTCCTTTGTAACAGCAGTTAGTGTCACGACAACCTCTCCTTTCTGCAGTGTCTCAAATAAGGTGGGGTAGTTGACTAAATCTGTGTATTGAGCCACAATTCTGTCAGCATTTCGTTTCATGACCCCACCAATCCTATCAGGTGATCCCTTACCATGACTCTTTCGGTATAATTTCATGAACCTATGTTTATGTATAGGTAGGCTTCTCTTACAACAGTGCTGACTACTGATTATGTAGAACATGTTTTATTTCTATACTGGTTTGACGGACTGTCGCTCATTCTATGAATAATGTCTACATTAGGAAGTGCTTCCAAGTGATTCTAAATAACAAGGTGCAAGTGAGTCAAAATAACAGTAGCCTCGTGTCTTAAGGAATCAGAAATTGGACAAAACGATTCAGGTATGACCACATCATTATCATCCTTCCAATTTAGCATAAATGAGGAGTGATTTGTTGACAAAATGAACGGTCTGCATTTCATTGGCATACTTGCACGCATAATTCTCAATAAAATCTACATGAATAAAGATTCGTTTGATTTCATATTGTTTTTTAGTTGCTTCAATTCTTTATGTTATTTGAGTTATTTGAGTGGCAATATGTTCCCTGTATTTAGGTAAATAATCTTTAAGACTTGTAACAGGCTGACCAAAAGTAGTTTCAACTTCTACTTTCTTGGATTTTTTGCAACCGATTTTATGTGTGAATTTTTCTTTTACTGTATTCCACTTCGTGTAAGTTATTTTACAATAAGGTTGGTAGTCATTGTATTGTACTGTATTATCTTTGCAAGATCTACATTGTTTTAACAGGTGTAATATATATTTTTTTTGTTGTATCATAAAGCTTCCAACAAAAGATCTGGGGTCTTGTAGTCTTATTAATTTGTTTTCATGAAATTTCCCTAGACGCATCTTCATATTATCGTGAATGCGACATAGTACAGTGTCCTTATCCGACACTTTGGAATTTGGATAAAACAATCCATTAAGGCCGTAGCCTAGAGAAAGTGGTATAGCTAAGATTAAATTCTGTTTGCTGGGTTTGATATTTCTTTAAGTTTGCAGTATGATATTAGGGACAGACAGGGGAATGACATTTCAATAACTTTTAATTAATTAAAATATTGCAATTTAATTAATATGTTCTCAGTTGTTGTGTAATATGACCCACAACACCAAGTATTATATAACCTTGATGATATATCAAGAAATTTAATCTTAAATCAAACCAGTTATAACCTTTGGAATGCAAAAGTCCGGTTTTGGGAAAATGACCCAACATTGCTATTTTTATTGTAAAATTCTAAAACATTAAAATCAAAATTATATTTTATTTTTCAAAAATTCAACCAAAATTTTCAAAAAAATCGAAAAATCGTTTCGTCACAACTGAGCAACATGCAAAAGTTTGGAAATTTCAGTAGCCATGGAAATTAAAATAAAAATGACCAAAAGTCATCAACTTGGCCAATCGGTGATGATGTCATTGAATCGTTTTTGTTCTCCAAGTTATCATTGCGTAAATATGAAATTGCAAAAAAAGGAATTTGAATCCCTGATACAGCAGGTCAGGGATTCGAATAGGGCCCTGATCTGGTTTGCCTTAGTTCGATTTGACACTGATTATGAGTGTTACGCTTTTGCTTTATCACAGGGGTGGCGAACCTATGGCACGCGGGCCAGAGGTGGCACGTATGAAAACGTTCCTGGTACGTGAACATTTTCTGGGGCAGCGTTTACGTTCGCAGATGCATGCGATCGTATTATGCCCTCAGAGAAAGAAAACATGGAGACAGCACAGGGAATATGTGAAGGAAGCTTGGTTTAAATCCGCATCAGTTTTATTGATTTTGAAAATATAGAAAGTTTAATTTTTTTCTGTCTTGATGAATGTACCGACATTAGCTCGCTTAGCAGATTTTCTTCGTTATTGTAGAAGTAGATATTTCCAACATTAAATCAGTGAATAGTGACGGTGCTAGTAGTAGGACAGCACTAGAAAATGGCTTTGTTACTCTTTTTTTCCTAGCGTGTTGGAAATCCATCTCTGGGGTTCCATTGCATTATACACCAACAGATTTTGTGTGCAAGGGCTTTTATATCATTGTAAGATATTATACACCTTGTCACAAAAATTTTCATATCTTCTCAGGCTTTAAACAAACGAATTTTTTTAGAATTGTTAATTGAGGTAAACTTAATGTAAGGTGGATTACTCATGTACAGCAATGTATCATGGTTACGAAGTTAGGATTTTTTTGGATAAATAGAAAATCATTGAAAAATAAAGTCAAATTATGAACGTCGGCTTTAAAAATTAATGTTCTTTTGTGGCTATTGTGTACCTTAAAATAAATGAAATGTTGAACTGCAAAATATTAACAAAACTGTCATTGTTATGACGAGGAAGGTTCAAATTCATCCGAAACACGAAAAATGTGAAGTGGAGTTTTTTTCTAAGAAACTTAAAACCATACCTTTGAATTGAAAAAATTCCAATTACTTCTTTACTTACTTGAGTTATATTGATCTCAAAAATCCTCAACTGTCATTGTTTGTTAATTTAATCACACAATAATTAATTAAATCCCACATTTAAGCATTCGAAACCAAATTAAAAAGTTTTAATCGCGACCTTATATATCCAACACATTTAAATATTTTCCAAATCTAAAGAAATTCAATGCAGAAGGAAACAAGTTCGTTAGTAAGAGTCGAGCTGCCAATCAGTTTAACAGCTCTACGCTGAACAGAATCAAGACGATTTAAACTACTAAAATATGCTCCACCCCATACGTGAGAACAACATTCCATGCAGGAATGCATGTTCGCCATTAAAAAACTTACGGCATCTTCCCAAAAAGCCTAATTTTTTAATAGCGTTCTTAGCTAGGCTAAAAATATGAGGATTGCATTTCATATTGCTTTCAACTTTTACTCCTAGAAGTCTTACAGATTCTTTCTTCACAAGATCTTTGGATTCAATCTTTAATGGAAACAGATTAATGGTGGATAATGTAGAAAAATGGCAAACCTGTGTCTTGCTCGTATTAAATTCACATTTTAAACCCATTCCGTGAGATCGACATTTAAGGAATTTATAAAATTCGATCTGCAGTTGTTAAGCACAGAAGGTGAGTTTAGATTGAATATTTCACATGGCGACACATGGCGTGTGCTATTATCAGCAAAGCTATGGATAGGATTAACAGTTGAATCTAGCAAGTCATTTATATAAATAAGAAAGAGAGTTGGTGACAAAGCGGAACCTTAAGGAACTCCTGCATTAGTTGAAAAGACGTCAAATGAGACAACATCAACATTAACATGGATATTCATAATATGGAAATTTTTAAATGTAAATGAAACTCAAATGCATAATTGATTAATTTTCAATTGAGTTCAATATGGACCACAACACTTGCTCTGGTGTAACACGATAGGTTTTCTGGTTCGGGTAAAATTGATTTTATCTCTATACGGAAGTTGGTTCATCCATAATGTATTCGTAGAAAATTGTCAGATCAGCAACACTTTGTCTGTGCTGCAAGGAATAAAACTCATAATTAAGAGTCGAGTTGTCAATCAGTTTAACAGCTCTACGCTGAACAGAATCAAGACACTTTAATATGGAAACAATTATATGAACAAAAGTTTATATATTTGATTTGGAAAACCTGGAGAACCATCCCCGAAAGTTTTGACTGTTGAAAGACACTAGCGAAGGTTATATTGTCAATTTTTTCATACACATATGCGTGGGAGTCATTATTCTCGGAAATGAATTTACGAAGGACAGTTTTGATGAATTTTAAAATTTTCATATGAATTTTATCAAAAAAAAATTTTGAATTATTTTACTCAGTTTTTCAACCATTTTTTATGTATTGTTTATTCAACTTTAAATTGCGATATTTGGGCACCATGGCCATAAACAATTTTATAAAGGACAGTTTAAGAAATAGAATGACTGATAAATCTAGCTCGGCATGCATTATCCCGACTGGAAATTGTTCAGGGAACCCGGATTATGATCAGATCCGGATCATATTTTCCGTAATACGGCCATCTGATCAGTTCCTGATCAGGGTACATTACCGTTTCCCTTGATCCGGCCATCTGATCAGTTCCTGATCAGCGTACAGTACCGTTTCCCTTGATCCGGCTATCTGATCAGTTACTGATCAGCGTGCAGTACTTTATCCGTTGATCAGGCTATCTGATCAGTTACTGATCAGCGTGCAGTACTTTATTCGTTGATCCATTCTTACGATCAGTGTCTGATCGAAAAAACTCATCTTATTCGATGTCCTGAACTGGATAATAATACAAAATTTAGTTTTTCACCTGATCCAGTATATAATATTGCTCATTAAACAATAAATTCGTTATTAATGGTATAACTTACTGTTTAAATATATAAGCATTTGAAGTGTACTTGAAATATATGAATAAAATTAAGGAAAAATGGTAATATTTTTTTCATTTATTTAATGTCAATTTAATATTTAAGAACAAAATTAATTAACCTTTGAACGGATCTGGTATTAGTACCGGATCTCTTGACCAGACCGGACATGAAACTGTTAAATGGATCCGGCATGGATCTTTCCGGAATAGATCTTTTAAATGGATCCGGAATGGATCTTTGAAATGGATTCGGAATGGATCTTTGAAATGGATCCGGCATGGATCATTTAAACGGATCCTGTACGGATCATATATGGCGTGACGATTTTTAATCATGTCCGGATTAGGAGGCCTGATTCATCCCTGATCAGTCTTCAGGCAATCCTGATCCGGATCGGACCCTATACTGATCTAATTTCTAGTCGGGATGTTATAAAAGCGACGAATAGCGACCCTACAATAAATATTTGTTATCCAAGATGCAGCAAGCAAAAATCGCATTAATTATCTTAAACTTAATATTAATATTTATATTTCAATTTGATCTTTAAGAATTTTATTGTAGATTTTAATTTTTGTTAATAAAATTCTATAAACGTTTGTTTTTATTATATTTGTAACATAAAATTTACACTTTCTACCGTGATTTCTTGGTGGAATTGCATTTTAATAATTAAAAAACTTTATAATATTTAATTTTACTCCACAATAATTTTTATTTCATTTACAAGTACTTTCGCTTATAACATCTTCAGGTGATTAGCTAATCCTAAGCCTAATCACCTGAAGATGCTATAAGCAAAAGTACTTGTGAATGAAATAAAACTTATTGTGGAATAAAATTAAATATTATAAAGTTTTTTAATTATTATATTTGTAACAATTGTATTTTAAATATTATAAATAAGCTTGGCACGTGAGCAATTTTATAAAAATAGATTGTATTTTTTTGGTACGCGTACTGAAAAAGATTCGCCATCCCTGGATACTCGGATCAAGCCAGAATCAAGCCCTTATCAAGTTCGCAGTATACAATTAATGGGTTAATCCCTAGAACGGCATTTCGTATCCGGCCCAGATCAGATTGCCCAACTAACTAGGGTGAAATACGAAAAACCAAATCAGGGTCGAATTTATTCAAATAGTTTAACCCTAAAGGCAGAAAACAGGAACGGAATTTTATCATTACCAGAAAAAGTTGTAGTTATTAAAAAATTTACAATATCGAAAGTTGTCAAGGAATTATGACGTTTTATTGCATCGATCAATTTTTACAGACGATATATTCCAAATGCTGTTGTTTCCTAAAGCATTCTTCAAAAATTGATTAAAGGTAACAAAAACAAAATGATAATAATAGTACCACAATCGAGTGGAATGACGAATCACTAAGTTCATTTCAAAAATTCAAACATGAATTTGCTAATTTGTTTTTATCAAAACAGTTAACTGAAACAGTAAATTGAATGACATGACTCAAAGTTATTTAAGTTTCCACTAAACATTTGTTCAGAAGACCTCTCTACTACAATCTCTCCTCCCCGAAAAGCAGAGAAATAAGAACCTATAAAACATGAAGGGTATTTCAAATGATTACAATTAAAATAAAAAGCTTTAACCTTCGAAGTTTATTCCAACTACATACTTGCAGACCAATCTTCCTTCATCCTATCTATTGAACTTTAAACCATCAAAAAGTTATAGTAACTTCACTGTGATCAATATTGTAAAACTACTATATCTCAACAGCAAAATCATAGTCGAAATATCAACAACAAAACATTATATATTCAGTAAAACTAAAATTTGCATATAAACGCCATTTTTACCATCCAACCTACAACCAACCAACAACCACCAATTTTCATGACGATGACGATGACAACAATAATTTTAAATAAATAAAATATAATAAAAGCAAAATAGATTTGTTATTCAAATCATGTAATCATGTAAAAATTTAATATTTTTTTCATTGAAAAAAAAAAAGAAAATAGCAAAAGAAAATCCATAATCGAACAGAAAATCGTTGTATTTGTGAATATAAAATATTCTTCAAAAGAATATTTAGATTTTGGTTGGAAAATATAATTTTCCAATGAAAATGTTCAATGGATAAGTTTATTTATTATATTTAACCATAAAAAAAAAATGAATTAAAATTCTATATAGTAATAAAAAACTGTACTTCGGCTGTCATGAATAGTGATTTATTGCAAAACCCAAAATGAGTGAGTCGAAGAATATTATTGTATACGTTAATTTGATTACGGGTTTTATAGGGTTTCGGCACCTTTGATAAAATTTAATAGAATGAATATTTTTTGCGGATCTGTTTTTTATCATTATCGTTTGCTAGTTGTGAGGATATACAGTTTACGCAAGTTGTGTAAACAAATTGCACAATATAATAGATTCTTAAAAATTAATAATAGTTCAACATTGAAAATATCTTAATTGAAATTTAAACAATGTTAATTATTATATTACACATTTCCACTCACTAAAATATAATTTACACGATAAGTATAACCATCACATGTTTTTGTCTATTTTGTTGATCGAAAACATAAAACAACATAAATCTATATTTATGTAAATATTTATTTATCGTCTGTTACACTAGCACATGCCGATACACTCGTTTATCACAGCTGCATCATCTATTGCAATATAATATCATGTTGCGTTTAAATTTATATTTACGTTATCCAAATTTTCCAACTAAAAAAAATGATTCCAAATTAAGACAAACCAAATTTTTTCTTTTCTTTGTATTACTGCATTTTTTAATTTAAAATAATCTTTTTGACTTTTAGATATTATTAAAAAAAATTGTTTGTTTTTGGAGTTGTTTTTTTTTTCCAGACATATCGACTCCAGACGAATTTTCATATGTACAAACAAACAAATGAAATTTATACGTTTTACATATTGACTTTTTTGTCGGTAATATACAGGCAGTTTTATTATTATTGTTATTATAGTTTTGTGAAATTTGAAAGCTTGCCAAAAATTGCAACAAAGTTATATATTGGGTTGTCATTTATGTTTGTGACATTATTATGTATTTGCAAATATTCAAAATAATTTTGATTCACATAAACTTTACTTTTTGAAAGCAAAAACAATACGTGAGAATAAATCAAAAAATTCATTTCTCTCTTTTGGGAATTATACAAAAAAAATTACTGCATTGTGTGTGCTAGGTTCTCTCGTCAATATCTAGCCAATTTAAACGTAGAAATTCATCGCCGAATTTTTCGTTAAAAATTTACAAAATTATTTATCATTGTGAATTTTTTCGATCGATCATATTTGGAATAATTAGGTGAAAAAACTTGAAAGAAAAAAAAATTAAAATAATTTTTCGTAAAATAAAAAAAAATCGACAAGATACTTAAATTAAACGTTTTTTCAAATGACACTTAGGAGGTCAGATAAAACTTTTTTTTAAACTTTTCTCATTTCAGTTCCACAAAAATATATGATACGGTCCCTTTTTGGGCGCCAATCATAACGGAATTTTAAGCACTGTTTAATGTTTCCATATTGTTACGAAAAACATCACAACTTTCGGCCGGGTCTGATAATGATAAAAAAGACAAGTTATATGCAAAAGATAAGCTAGAAAAACAACACGGGCGATATCGTCCGACGACGACGTAAGTAACATTAGAATACACAGGATACATACATTTCAAACACAGCTACAGCGATAAACGAAAAAAAATTTTTCGTCGGAGAAAATTTAGATTCTATTTCTAATTTATCGTCGGTGATGATTATTGTCAGATATCAATTCTATTTTTATTTGGCTGCAAGAGTAATTTTTAATGTTATTGTGACAGTACCGCCAGTAAAAATATGATTTTCTGATGTTTTTCGCGTTTCTGAGGTTGTAATCGCTTTGTTTTGAGTTGTCAACTTAATTTTTCAGTTTATGTTCAAAGTTCGGTTTTATTCATTTATATATTTTCATAATTTGTATATTGTATTTAATTTTTAAAATTAGTTATTAGTAGAAAATTACTATTATTACTAGTAAAAATTAGTTATTTTTAAAATTGAAATTTGTGAAATTCATTTTGACAAAGAACAAAGTATTTTAGTTTATGCAATTTTATTAGGTGGTTACAACAGCGAAATTGTAGACGTTTTTTTTTACCGTCCGACGTTATCGTCCGTGTTGTGTTTCTACCTATATATGCTAAAAGTTATATGCAAAACAAAATTTTTTTTTTAAACCGAACTAGCGTAGAATTTTTAATTTTAAAAATCTCTGAGTAACCTTATCTACCGACAAATTTAAATGTATTCAATTAAACTATTTTAAAAACAGCAAAAGGGAAAAAAGAGAACAAGCCTTTGGTCACAAAAATTTTGAGTATTAAATCAATTATTTTTTTCTAAAACCTTAGCACAAAAACTTCAAAAACATTAATAAAACACAAAATCACCACCAAACAAACATTTAAAACGTAAATTATAAATGTCACAACCCAATATTTATTTATGATTTTGTCAAATATATACATATACGAAAAACTGAAATCAAAATTTTTATTTAGTTTTGTAGTTATGGTTTGCGGTTATAATATAAATAAATTTTGAATTATAGTTCTAAAGTTGTAGTTTTCAAAGTACGAAATGACAATGTAACTGGATAGAGTATTTTTTTTTTAATTTGTGGTTTGAAACTTAAAATGGTTATGTAACTTAACTGTAAGGGACGAATAAGAAACTTCTATTCCAGTAAGAATAAAATCAATACCAAAACTCAATTAACAAATTATATCACCCACAATCTCACATCGGCATCCCATTTTATCATATCGATTTTATTTATTCAATAAGTCAAAATCAGAAAACACATCAATTTAAATATATATCATTAAAATCAAAATAAAATATTCATCAAAGCAATTCATCCCCTCCGTTTGGGTGTGCATATCGGAATGACAAATAACTTTGATATTTACTTTTTCAAACGTAGACATGCTAATAATAATCATTTGAATTCTTACATTATTTAATTATATTTTTTTATCATTTAAATTTCCATTAATTCAAATTTAATTTTTTATTTTATTGTTTGGTTTATTTTGTTTGTTTATTATATTATGATGGTAATATGTTAAATTTTTTTTTTTGTTGAAAGAAATATTATTTTGGTTTATTTAATTAAGTGGTATAACAGATATGGTTTGTTATTTTACGTTTTGTTATATACAAATTTATTATTCGAATATATACGATCATGTTTCTTCTATGAAAATTTTAATTATATTTTTGAAAATGAAGTCATTTTTATGAAATTAAAATTTTATCATGTTTGCTACTGTCTGTGTGTTTTAAATTTTAGGTTATTGAACAATTAACCTTATAAACTCTTTTGTTGATTTTTCAATATATTTCGAAATTTTTATTTGAAAATGAAGGGTAACCGGTACAGAAGGAAGAAGTATTGGAACGACACTTTGTGAACCTTTATTTTTATCATATAATATCAATATCTATGAATTTATGTTATTTTACCAAGTTCTAGGCCTATGCCGTATGCCTAGTTCAACGTATTAAATATGCCTTCTCTTCCTCATATATTTCTAGAATCGTCTTTGCTGTAAACTCAGGATGTCTTTTAGTTCTAGCCCACTCTCCAGACATCTCTCTTAGCAGAATGTTAATAGCTTCATAGCTATCTCCTTTCAATATTGGCGTAAAAAAGTTACGTCTAGTGTCTCCTACTTGTTTCTCAACCTGTCCTTTCTTCCACCCTGATGCTGGAGTAGCAAAAATTGCTTCAAACAAATAATGAGAGGCTATCTGAGCAAACTTCTCATTTACAATCCGATCATTACCGTTAAGTATTTTCTTAACAGCTGTCTTCATAAATGATGTCTTTAAACCATAGGAAAAATATGGACGAGCTGAAATCTCAAGCTCTGAGATATCAAGACTTCGGTCTGGGTTAAGGATTTTGATATAGTTTTCGGCAAAAAACTTTTATGCGGACATGGTTTTTAGTTTTGGGCAGCGATGTATATCAAACATAACTTTTTGTTAAAGTACATGTATTTTTTATCTCTGTTTAGATATGTATTACAAAACTAACACGAAACATCAATACGTTGTCGGAAAATTATAACAGGATCATAAATTAACATAATTTAGTGAAAAGATTATACAATCAGCAAACTACTCAAAACCCCCTTAGCGTTTCGAGAAAATATTTCAAAATCAAAAATTCATATTTCTTTCAAAATTCCAAAAATATTGTAAAACTAAATAAAATCAAAAACTCAAACTTTTTTCAAACAAAATTCTAAAAATATTTCAAAAATTAGAATAAAATCAAAAATTGAAACTTTTTCTAAATTCTAATAATATTCCAAAAATTCTTAAAAATTCAAACTTTTTCCGAAATTCTAAAAATATTGCAATAACGATTATAAATTATAACGATATCAAAAATTGAAACTTTTTCCAAAATTATAAAAATTATAATAAAATCAAAAATTTACAATTTTTCAAAATTCAAAAAATATTCAAAAAACTATAACAAATTCTAAAATTTACACGTTAAATTATATTTACGTAAACAAACAGCTAAATTTTTTTTTCCAAAAAATTATCTAAAAAAATAAATTAAATCATTTTTTTGACACACTTGACAATATTTTTTTGAGAAACTTATAATACATTTCATTTCATAAAAATAATTAATTTTATTTTTTTCTAAAAAAATAAATGAAAATCATTCTTTTGACACACTAGACAACATTTTTTTGACTAACTTATAATTCTCAAAAATAATATTAAAATTTCATGTCGTACAAATAATTAATTTCGATTGAGTACGTACATGTTTTTGATTTGCTCTTTGAAATAAAATAAAATTAAATAATTAAATTAATTTAGTGTTACTAAATTTGTGTAATTTATTCAAAATTATAAGTGTTATTAGTGGTATTAGTATTATTGCTAATAGTTTTTTGATTGTGTCTTGTTTTATTATAAAAACTGTTAATTCCTAAACTAAAACAAGTGTAACATTGTGATTTCATTTACTATGCCACCAAGAAAACCAAATAAAAATCAATTAAGGGGCCAAGAGAAAAAAAACATTCTTCTTAGTCCACCAGCTCGCAAATGTCCTAAGTGTGAAGAAACTATCACCAAAAAAGATAAAAAACTTACATGCAAAGCCTGTTCGGAAAATTTTCACCTTGAATGTACGAAGGTCACGCGTTATCAATACAAGCAGTATGTCGATGATCATATCTGGTATTGTTCAAGTGTATGTGAGAATGAATGTAATGAAAGAAATACAAATAAAAACTCTTCTATTGAAACAGAATCAGGTGATAATGAACAGGAAAATTATAGCACAACTGCAAAGTCATCCATCAATTCTTTGGTTAAATCTCAACAATTTATTTCTAGTCAACTAGATATTTTAATACAAGAAAACAAATCTTTAAAAGCTATGTTAAACGACTATATTGAGCGAACACGTAATTTGGAAAGTCTGGTTGAAAATCAAAAACTTGAAATTGAAACTCTTAAACAGGAGCGCCTTAATTGTGATATGATTATTATGGGAATCCCTGAAAATGGTGAATTGAGCGATCTTGAAGCTGTCTCATTGATTGCCAAAGAGATTAAGGTAGATCTAAAGATAGGAGACATTAATGAAGTAATAAGGCTAAAAAAGAAAGGTAATGAGCAAAAAACTACTCAAACTCATTCACCACTTCTTATTAGATTTACAAATACGAAAATCAAGGATCAAATGAAATCAGCAAAAAAAACGTATAAAGCCAACCTTTTTACGAAAAAAATATTTTTAAATGAAACCGATGAAGGAAGACAAATTTATTTTAATATGCATCTTACAACATTTAATCAGGAACTACTTAGAGAAGCTCGTTTATTGAAGAAATCTTTCAACTTTCAATACGTATGGTTCTCGAATAACAACATTTTCATTCGTAAAACTGGAACTTCACCTATCCATGTAATCAAGTCTAAAGATGATGTGGAGAAATACAAAAACTAAAACTTCTCTCTGTGGTAATATTAATAAATAATTAATTTAAGTAAATTCTGAATATGGATTCTAGTGAATTAGTTAACTCTTGTGAAATAACCTATAATGTAAATAATATACCTAGTAGTTTTTTAAAAACGTCAAATCTTAACATACTTTACATAAATATTAGAAGTTTGCGACAAAATAAATTTGAAACATTAAAAACTATAATTGCATCATACGCGTTCACTGTTCATGTAATAGTATTAGTAGAAATCTGGATCTATAAAAATGAAATCAATCAGTATGAATTAAATAATTATACGTCATACTTTCAAACGAGAGATGACAAAAAAGGTAGAGGTACTGCGATGTACGTCATCAATAATATTCATTCTAACCTGTTATACAGTGAATGTAATGAGAGCAATGATTTTCTAGTTGTTCATCTAACAGACTTAAAATTTAATTTGATGTCGGTGTATAATCAATCAGGTACTTATACTAACGCATTTTTAGAGAATTTAAACAATTTATTGGAAAGGTATAATAAATGTGTAATTCTGGGTGATTTCAATTTAAACTTATTAAAATCGAGTACTGAAATTTCAGAATACTATGATATATTAAACTCAAACGGATATTTAGTTTTAAATAAAATAGATAAATTGTTTTCTACGAGAGTTGCACATACTATTAAATCTTCTACCCATACAATTATTGATCATTTGGTCACGGATATCGTAGATCGCCTTATCATTGATAGATCATTGTATAAGTGATCATAGGTTATTATTAATAAGCCTAAGTCAACCAGATATTACAAACACAAAAGTTGAATTCATAAAAAAAACTCTAGATCACAGTAAAATAGATTCTGCCAAATTAGCAGAATCAATAAGCAGTTGTCAAACCTTTGATGATTTAATAAATGTATGTAAGGAAACAATTAAACACAATACACACGATCATACAATTAGGTTGCCATGTACATTTTCGTTACCTTGGATTAATAAATCGGTAAAAGAAAATATCAAACTAAGAGATAAATTTTATAATCTTAAAACCAAATTTCCATCAAACAGTTATTTTGTTGATCGTTTCAAGTCGTAGAGACTATAAATGATGGGAAAATGAAATATTTTCAAAATGAACTAAATAAAAGTGATGCGCGAAGTCTGTGGAAAATATTAAATAAATTTGTTTTTAATAAATCAAAGAACTCGAAAGTTATTAAAATTAAAGATAGTCAGGGTCAAACAATCGATGACAAAACGCTAACCTGTAATAGGTTTAATGAATATTTTGTCAATTGCGTTGATGATCTGTTACCTCAAAATATGGCATCAAATGAAGATAGTAATGACCAAAATTTTGTTATAGATCCTTTTACCCTAATCCCAACTAATCTCCAAGAAATTACAGATATTATTAAGAATTTAAATCACCGCTCTGCCAATGGATTTGATAATATATCTAGATTCTGCCTCCACTACAATGAAATACTATCTCAAAAATTGGTTGATCTTATCAATCAGTCAATGGAATCCTATTGCTTTCCCGACAGTCTCAAAGTAGCCCAGGTATGCCCTGTATTCAAATCCGGAGATTCTTATGAAGTTTCTAATTATAGACCGATATCAATTCTCTCTACCTTCTCAAAATGCATGGAAATTGTCATATATAAACGACTGCAAAAGTTTTGTTTAAATAATAAAATCATAAACGGAAATCAATTTGGATTTATGAGTGGGTCAAGTACATTGGCAGCTACTGGTCAAATGATTCTAAAGTTAAAAGAGGGGCTAGATAGAAAATTATATACTTCATGTATATTTATAGATCTTCAAAAGGCGTTCGACACTATAAAATCAGCACGATTATTGTTTAAGTTAAACAAAATAGGTGTAGGTACTAATGAGCTTAAAATATTTGAAACATATCTAAAAAATCGCTCTCAGTTTGTGAAAATTGATGAAACTTTAAGTTCTTCCCTAAACATAAAACATGGTGTTCCGCAAGGCTCCCTATTGGGTCCTTTATTATTTATAATATATGTAAATGACCTATTTTGTTTGGATTTACATGGAAAACCTCAAATGTATGCAGATGACACTGCAGTCCTATATAACGAATTGAGTTGCGATGATCTCATGACTAAAATGCAAGAAGACATGAATAAAATAAATGAATGGGCGGTCAGTAATCATCTCAAATTAAATCTCTCTAAAACTAATTACATTATTTTTGAAACTCCTAACAAAAATTTAAATGACATAGATCTATACAATATTAAGGTTGAGAATCATTTAATAAATCGGGTATATATAACTAAATATTTAGGACTTCTTGTTGATTCGTGTCTGAATTTTGAACAACATATAAAATCAATTAAGGGAAAAATTAGAGCAATATCTTTTATACTATTTAAAATGAAAAATATATTACCAATAAGTATTAAATACAATATCTTTAATGCCCACGTAATGAGTCAAGTGCGATATTTGCTACCTATCTGGGGATTCTCAGCTAAGTTTAGACTGAATGAAGTTAAACGTCTTATTAATAGATGTTTAAAGAGCGTAAAAAACTTACCAAAGTTAACTCCTACAAGGTTACTGTATAACCAAAATAATCTGCCGTTGGATGCTTTAATAATGTTCGAATCAGTTCTTCTTGTATTTAAGATAGAGAACAACTTAATAAAGAATAATATGTCGTTAGCAATTGTAGGCTCAGTTCATAATTATTCAACACGCCAAAAAGATAATTACTATTTGAATTTTTGCCGCACAGTCAGAGGTCAAGCAAACTTTTTGTACCAAGGTCTATCCTTTTTTAATAAATTACCGGAAAATATTAAAACAATTAAGAAGATTTCTAAATTCAAGGAGGTACTGAAGATACATGTCTACCAATTATACACAAACTAATTATATAATTTTATAAGAAATTGTAATAACTAACTGATAAAAGATGTAAAAATAGGAAAAATGCAAATCAACAACTTAAAAACTGATAAAATACAATATGTACTCAAAATCAAAATAAAAATAAAATAATACAACTTTAAATGTCTACGGATAAGCACACTATGTGCTTTTGTAGACGATAAATAATAATACTTGAGCTATATGTTAGCAAATAATGTAATCTTAGAGTAAATGTAAAACATATAAATCGTAAAAAAATAATAAATAAATAAAGTAAAAAAAAAAAAAAAAAATTTTATTTTTCCAAAAAATTGGATAAAAAAATAAAAATCTTTCTTTTGACACACTTCACAACATTTTTTGGACAAACTTATAATGCCATAATTCTCAATAATAATAATAAAATTTCATGTCAAACAAATAATTAATTTAATTTTTTTCCAAAAAAATAAATTAAACGAAGAAGGCAGTGTTAACGACTGCCGACAGAAGTGAAAACTTAAATCTGTGAAATAGCTGTGTTTTTTTTGGTATCTTCCAATTATTTTAACATCGCAAATTAAGATTTCAGAATGTTTAAATTAAGATCATTAAAATTATTCTGGGTTTTACATCTATCAGCATTCCAAGCAATTATTATATACATTTTTATATTTAAAATAATCAAAACATATCATATAAAAAATTGCGTCTATCAACACCTTAGAAAGCATGTTGTTGTAGGACCTTGTTCTTAAAAGTTTTTTATGTGTTGTTGTGACACACCTTGTCATTTCTACCACCAAACACATTTTATTTAAAAAAAAAATAGCGTATCATCAAAGAATATTCCATAACTTAGAGTAAGGGATGGTATCGTTGATTGGAAATACTTCATCCGCCAACACCCCTAAGATATCACTTGGCTAATGGCTAATGAGATTGCACTGCTATTGCCAGTGGTATACGATATCTCAAGATATTTCATATGCCAATAGTAGGAACTAAAGTACGCGTGGTTGTCACACCCATAGATCAACAATTTTAAATTTTACAAATCTTCCTGCGGAAAGCTAAGCAAATTCATTGGTATTAATGCGCATTGTTACCGTTTGCAAATCACTATCGGCTAAGTGCCATCATTTTTAATTATTTTATTTATCATGATTGCCATCCATGTTTAATCATACATAAGCTATGCTTCTTTGTATAGAATTTATGCGATTTCCGTCTCGTAATTGTGAGCTTAAAATCGATATAATCGATGTTATCAAGTATCAAGTTACAAGTATTAAGTCTTCACTTAATTTTAGAAACATGTATTACATACAATTCCAAACCAACAACATATTTAATGAAGATTATATAATTTGTAGCATCATGATGTGTTAAATTCCACATATAATTTTGATATACAAATGTAATTGTTTCAGTTTATTTTTTTTTTATTGAAGGGCCTTGAGACTTACAGTTCAAGTAGCACTGCGACCTGAAGGTCTATTGTGCTTTGTTTCAGGTTATAATATTTTTCTTACGTTGTTTCTAATTTTATAAAAATTATGTTCAACAAAAAAAAACATTGATCAAAGCAAACTACCATTTAAAACGATAGTTTAATAAAAAGCAAATTAAGTGTACACAACAACTTCCCAAATTTTCATGATGATTACTGTATTAATGCATAAAAGATAAACAGACATACTTTCAATTTTATATATATTCAATATTTATTTAGCATGATGACTTAAATGTAAATTACGCAAGACAGTAGCAATATAACTTTAAAAAACTGCATCATAGATCAATTTTTTAAAATTCGTATAAAGAAATTTTTATTATTTTAATGAATTGATGAATAAAAAAAAAATTTTAATGGCATTTAATAAAAATTAAAAAAAAACAATAAAAAAATATGTACCACACCAGGAATTGAACTCACGACCTACAGAACATCAGTCGAGCGCGATATCCACATCGCAATTTGAAACGTTAAGAAATGATAGATGTATTTCATATTTAAAAGAATATTTTTTTGTTCTTCAAAAATTTATAAATTTTACGATTATATAAATTTTACCTCATACAAAATTGCATAACGCGGGTTAAGAAATTTTCACTTCAAAATCTTTCTTTTGACACACTTGACAACATTTTTTTGACAAACTTATAATGCCATAATTCTCAAGGGTCATTCCAAAGTGACTAACGTAACATTTATACCGAAATTCACAACTTTGTTTCCTTATAACTAAAATAGTAAAGATTATTTTAAGCACTTGTTGACTTTGTAAAATGTAAATCGAGTTTATTTATCTAAATTAGAAAGTTTTTTTATTTAAATTAAAATTTTTAGATATTTTTTAAATAAAAATTTAAATGTGACTAACGTAACATTTTTTATACCATGAAATTAACACCTAAATTATGAACCGAAATTCTCTAGATGTTGAAAATGTACCTAAAATTTATTGATAAGTTTCTTCAATGTAATTAATGTATTTTTTAAAAAATCCAATGACTTTTTAAAAATTATGTTAGTTTTTCATAAATTGACGCTTTTGATTTATATGATGTGTGACTAACGTAACACAAAAGAATTCATGTATTTAGAATGCTTACCTCATTTATTTGAAAAGCAAAGCAGTCCAATTCAGACACTCCAAACTTTAGCTTACAGAAAATAAAAAGTCTAAAACAATACAGTTTATTCTATTTGTGCTATGTTATATTCTTTTTAGCTATATTTTAATTCGTATATTACGCCTTTTTCACAACCATGCGCTTAATTGCATTCTAAACAAAATAACAATATTGGAATTTTCACAGTTGTTGCCATATCTTATAGTAAAATATATAAAAAAAAAATTATAGGTCACAGTTACAATTTTGTGAAGAAAAAAAATTTAGCTTGAAGGTTGACTTTAAAATGGAATGACCCTCAATAATAATAATAAAATTGCATGTCAAACAAATATTTAATTTTATTTTTTTCCAAAAAATTGGGTAAAAAATAAATAAAAATCTTTCTTTTGACACACTTGACAACATATTTTTGACAAATTTATAATGCCATAATTCTCAATAATAATAATAAAATTTCATGTCAAACAAATAATTAATTTTATTTTTTTCCAAAAAATTGTGTAAAAAAATAAATAAAAATCTTTCTTTTGACACACTTGACAACATTTTTTTTGACAAACTTATAATGCCATAATCCTCAATAATAATAATAAAATTGCATGTCAAACAAATAATCTATTTTATTTTTTTCCAAAAAATTGGGTAAAAAATAAATAAAAATCTTTCTTTTGACACACTTCACAACATTTTTTTGACCAATTTATCATGCAATAATCTAGTTTTTGATCTCACATACCAATCCCGACCATCCAGATCTCTCCACATTCTTTGTTCCTACTCATTATTACTAAAAATGAACGTTTTTTAAGCAAAAAATATGCATATTTCCTTGTTTTGACACACTTTACGATTTTTTGACACACCTCTGGTACAGTTATCGAACACATCGTCCTTTCGGCTCTTCCTATTGAGTATACCTATTTTTAGAAACAAACATTTTTGAAATCCGTCCAGCGGTTTTCTGTCCGTCCGTCCAGCCGGCAGACCGATATACATTTTTTTTTTTGCTTTTTTAGAATCAGTAGGTCCTAAAACGTCGAGAAATGCCAAAAAAAAAGTAGGGGTAAGAGTTTCACTTTTAACTCATGGATTCAATGCTTAGGTCTTTCAGACCGAAGTAATATTTATAGACACGTCAGATTTAGGGACGTATTTTAGAGACGGTTTTTAGAGAGTTTTAGCAAGGCTTTTGACATTCTTCACTCTCATCTATAAAACGTTATAAAACGTCTTTAAAATCAAATAACTCTATTATAAGTTATGTCAGTAGCCCATACTGGATTAGATGCTATAATCTCTAACCCTCCAAGTAAGTATGGATAGACCTAGATTCTATGTTCCTTATTTACCACTATAGAGTTTCCATCCCGGGATTTCCCGGGAAATTAGCTATTTTATCTAATCCCGATTCCCGGGAATTTTATTAATTTCCCGGGAAATCCCATATAGTTAAATTATGATTAAATAAAAGTGATCTATAAAGTTTGGCGTATAATCAATTATTTTTTCCGGTCCAGTTTGACGTAATATGTAAAATATCGCGATATTTTTGATCATATTGCACGAGGGAACACTATCATTATTTCTTTTTCAACAATGAAGGAAGGGTTGTAACATGTTTCATAATAAATCAGGTAGTAAAAGCTTTCTATCATTGTTTAATTCAAGAAGCCATACAATCAATAGTTCGGATACATTAAATATGTAAACAAAAATATAATATAAATATATAAATATCGTTTAAGTAACTTCGAATTTATTATCGATGTATCAAGTAAAATTATATCGTTTCGTTGGTAAATATCGATACTTTTTTCGAAAACCATAGATATATTGATATGGTAATTCTCTTGCCTTTCAATATTTCAGAAGAACGAAGGTCTATCAATTTCATCAAGAATTCAAACTAGTTTTCGAGCTTTTGATAGACATCCAAAACACTAAATAGCGCAAGTTTAATTCACAAGATCGCTCAATTTGAATTTAAATTATTAATTATGATTTTCAAACTTTGTTTAAAGCATACGTTTATTTATTATTTAAAAAAAAGATACTAATTTAGTCAAATAAGAGTTGGCTATATCGGGTTAGCAGGTTATGAGAAGTTTGGCTGCAAATGCAACGAAGTCTCAGGTGTGAAATAAAACCAATATTTAAAAATAAGTATATTATTCGTAATCACTCACTGTACATTTTACACATAATAGTAGATATTTCTTGTAAATTGTTTTCGTATAGGCTACAGCCGCAATTAGACTATTGTAGAACTCTGCAATACTTCTGCAAAAGTCGTGCAATGGTAGTGTGTAAAATATTCATTGCAGAAATGTTTGGCAATGAACTCATTGCAAAACATTGCAATGAGTCATTGCAATGTTTTAAAATGAGTTCATTGCCAAACTTTTCTGCGATGAATATTTTACACACTACCATTGCAGAAATATTGCAGAGTTTTGAAATAGTCTAATTGCGGCTTTATGCACAAGTTTTTTATTTATTTGTTATCGATAAACGTGGTATTATTGTCTTCCTCCAATGAGGTCAAGGTAGTGGTTTGGACATGGCTGGTAACATAGCAGTTGGAATAGTGGATCAAAACACATTTGCAAATCTATTTTACAAGAGGGTTAAATTTTGAAACCCTTAGTTTGTGGTGAATGCAGTAAAATTTATTTGCGAATACGATTTAGATTCTGCTTTTGATTTATTTACAAATTATCAAATACTTATTGTCATCAAAATATAGCATCATAACTGACCGCGACTTCTAAAAGGTTAAGATCTACTGAAAAGTATATAATATAAATTATTTTATTCCCTTATATGAATGATAATTTAATATATTAAGTTTTATAAAGTTTTTAATATCCAATATTGCTTTAAAATTAACAAAACCGTTAAGGTTTTAATGAAATTTCAATAAAAAAATCAAAAAAAAAACTTTTATTCTCTTCCATTTAATTATATCAGCTTTATTTGTATGTTTTTTCGATAATAATAGTATGTATTATTATATTGTTTTCTAACCTATAGCCTAATGAACTTAACCTATTGCCTAATGAACATTTTATTCAATTGGTATGATTCCAATTGGTCAAATTGTTTTGATTTCATTAAAATTATTTTCAAATTATAATCACAATTGCTTTGATAAGTTTTGTTCAAAAATCAAATTTTGAGTAATTCTCTTATTTCGTTTAGTTGAACTTGGTTGATTGTATGAGAAGGGCGTTTTTTATCATCAGGGTTTTTTTATTAAGAAATTTGATTTATCAATTAAAACAATAAAGATTTATTGTTTTAATTGAAGAAAATGTTTTTATTTTTTATAATACACAATTCTTTTTTATAATAAAATCTTTGTCAGAGAATAAAGTATTGTAATCGATTCGTGAATAATGAATTTTATTCTCTCGCAAATTAAAATTCTCGCTCGTGCCTCGCTCAAATTTTAAACTTTTGCTTGAGAATAAACTACTTCATTATTCACTCATTGATTAAACTACTATTATGTTAATAGGTTTTAAATTTAAAATATTTTCCGGGAATCCCGGAATTCCCGGGATAAAGAAATTATTGATTCCCGTATCCCGGGATTTAAAAAACAGCCGGGAAACGGAAACTCTATTTACCACAGTTGTGTTGCATTTCTTCCTTGGGTAGAGCCCCTTAAAACTAAGCACTCTCAGATTCTTTGGACTTTTTCTTATTAATATTATAACCATTCTCTAAAGTTCATCATGAACTTTCCTATAGCCATAACGAAAATCAGATTTACTATAAATTTCACCAATTAGGTTGGCCACATCACTATCATCATTTATTGTATTATGATAATAATATTTGATTCTATTAACCGCTAAAAGCCTAGATTGATGCCTTATTGAAAGTTGTTGATCATCTATATCTAGCATAGAAAATCTTGCCTCATAATCTATAGTTTGCCTCATAATCTAATGCATCATAATCTATAAATTACTATCAACAGTAATTTCTCCTATAATTTTATGTAATAGGCAAATCTCCTTATCTTTAAGCTTTAACTGCTTATTTTTTTCAACTTCAGGTAAGAATATTTCACTAGCTGCAGTTACTAGCTTATTTTTCCACTCATGTAAATTAGTTTGAGGCACCTTGTGTTCACTACTCAGTTCAACCACGCTCTTATTACCAGATAATAGTTCTAGCGCTAATTTTGCTTTCAATTAATGATTACATTGTTTCTTACTACCCACATTAATTACAGGGGTACCCAACCTTTTCGACCCCAAAGACTACTTTTTTTCCCTCAAACGAATGGCAATCGACCAAATGAGAATAATTGGCGTGCTAGTAAAATGTATAGTCATTACAAAAATAAAAAAATGGTTTTCATTGAAAAAACCATTTCTATATTTAATGAGATGATTGACATTGTATATCATCAGCTATTTTTGAGTATTTGAGTTCATAATTACTTACAGCTAAACGTAAGCAATCATCAAGATGATTTTCAGTCATACACTCATACGTGGACGGTATTTAGATTTTGCATAATTCATTTGAGAGAATAATGATTTACATGAAAATGTTGACCCAAAACATGTATGCATTCTAAGATAGACATCTTTTAAAAGTGAATATTTTTCGATGAAAATATTGTTCCATGTAACAAATTTATCACACGATTTCAAGCCAATTTGCATCAAAAATATTATTTTTATACGAATATAACCTAAACATAAACACCTAATCAAAGTAGGCTATTTTTCCAAAATTAAAATAAAAAATTTCAAAATTTCTGTTGACAGAATTCTATCAACAGAATTATGTAGACAGAATTTAAGTGAAAGAAATCTTTGAAAAATTTTGTCGGGGGTTTAAATCAATCGACAGTATCGATTCTGACAACAGAAAAGATTCTTTCGACAGAAAAACAGCCTAGCAAATCCAATTTTGCTTAAACTAAAACTACAGCAAAATGTTTGAAATCATCGAATTTTCGATCTTCGATAACTTATCATAAAAATCGATGATTTGGTATGTTGGACAGTAACATTTCAAAGAAATTATCTTTTCGATTCGACGGTGAAGGTGATGTGATGAGGTAGTGATACCCAACATTTTGTTGCTAAATATACTAGATTTCAACAAAAATATTTATAAAAAAAACTTCTCGCGATCGACATAAATTGTCTTCGCGATCGACCAGTCGATCGCGGTCGACGCGTTGGGCACCCCTGAATCCTTTCTTTTTGACCGAATTTATACAAACTTACACGGATTAACTATTTTTCTTGCCCTATTTTTGGGGGTCATTATAGCGATAGCAGCTATTGATAAAGCGATAAGTATGAATCCAAACAATGCGGATCTCTACTTGCACAAGGGTCTTACAGATCTGGGGTCTAAGAGATCAAGGTAAGAATACGGAAACATTAGAAGCCTATGATAAGGCGATAAGTCTGAATCCAAACTTTACGGATGCCTACTATAACAAGGGTATTGCCATATCTGACTTTTGCTCGTCTACTTGAATCTCATGTGACGATCTACATCGTCTTTTCCCCATCCGCTCAACACCATCTCATTGAAAGAAACAGCACCGTGGGATCGTTTGAAATCCGCTCGTGCTAGCCGATCTCGGTGGACCTACGACGACAAAGTTATTGATTCTTGGCACACTGACTTTTAAATAACCCTGCAATTTACAGCCATGATAAATATAACGTGATCAGTTATATTAGTGGTAGGATGGGTAAACTGTATCCCGAACGTAACTTCCAAATTTATCTATATTAGCGTGATTAATTAACTTAAAATATAAAAGTTTAATAAGGGAAAATACTTACTTTGAAAAGTTGGTACAATTTGCCCAAACTATCTTTTTAGTTGCATGTTTATCTTATTGAGTAGTTAGTATCATAGATAAAGCCCTAATCCATGCCGAGAGCATTAAGACTAATTGTTAGATCGTACTATATTAAAATCATCAGCTAAAACTTTAAATTATGAATAGTCTTTATAATAATACTTTTTGGCTATTTAATAAACTTGTGTTTAAGTTTAGATGTTAAAAGTTGAATCTCCAAAAACATTACTTTCAAAATGTTCACTTACACAAATGTTATATATTTCATGTAATTTTTCTTGAAAGTTCTCAGATAAAAGATTTTTATACCTATTAATATAAGGATTACTATCAAAAGTTTTTCCATCCTCATGTGTAAATGGAGCAGTATATACCGAAAATCGTAAACAATCAGCTTTTAATGTTTCAAAGAATTGTTCAAAAGATATTGAATTTGATTTTAAAAATGAAGAAGTAGCTTTTAAAAAAGTATTAAGTATTTCTAAATTCCATATCTCATCCTCAAGAACACAAGCTTCCATTGCTCCAATAACTAAATCGTGTAAAATATAACCATAATATGCATCACCAAAATCTATAAGACCAATTATATTGTCGTTTTCATCTCTTAAAATATTTTCAAAGAAATAATCAGCATGTACTATACCCTTTGGTGTACCATCTAATATGTTTACATGAATTTTAGTAGATTCTTTCATCGTAGCCCATGTATCAATTTCTTTTAATTTTGGATACTTATTTTCTATTTTTTCTGCTATTTGAAGAATATAATCAAAACTATTTTTAAAAGCCTCTTCGCTTGAAGATTTTAGAGAATATTGAGCAGAAATTTCTAACATATTGCATAAAAATTCACCTATACTCTTAGCAAGGTTAACTGATAATTCCGATTGGCTTATTGGTATGCCAGGTATTAAAAAGTATCCAAAAATTATTTGATTCTCTGTCTCATAATATAATCTTTCACCAAATTTAAGTGGCAAGGGTACATTAACCCCATGATTAGTATAAAAATTGAGACTTTCAATCTCAAACATTGGATGACCTGTTTCTAATTTTTGAGCCATTTGCTTTGGATATATACGTATAAGTAACTTGCCTTTATTTGTGTCCTGTGTAATATTTGTTGCTATACGTCCTTGAGTAGGATTAGTGGTCTCCCCAACAACTTCTACTTCTAATATTTCATATAATTTTTTCAATAATACTGGATCATACTCTTGTTTTTTAATAACTCGATGATGAATCTCTTTGACTGTATCTTCATTATTTAACATATTAGTCTCCATAATTTTGATTTTTTTTATAAGTGTCTACGTTGTCTACGTTATTACAGATATTTCTACTGTTGCTCGTAGATAATTTTAAAAAATTGTTTTGGGATTATACACTGAAAAAAATCCTATGTTATTTTCAAAAGAAGGACTTTTGTTGGCAAAATTTAGTTATAGTAACTAATATTTGTTAATGTTAAGAAAAATCCTTCTTCTGACTGTGTAAACATTTAGTTATTAAAAAGAAATGGGTTTCTTTAAAAAATTTCTACAAACAAATAAATTATTTTTTATTCGCCTATATATTAAAGTGTTACTTTATTACTGTGATTTGCGGCTTTAAAGTATCACTTTTCAACTATTTATTTTGTCGTCATAGCTACGTCCAAAAAAGTAAAAAGCATTTGTATTTGTTTAAATTCTATGAAAAATAAATTTTTTTATCAAAGCAACCCGCAAATTCAAAATTTCATTATCCAATTAAAATAGTTGTTATCATTTATTGTCATAGAATTTGGAAAAAATATTAAATATTTTTTCAAAGGTTACTTGTTCCACATATTTTTATTTTAAAATTTATGAAAATTTATAATTTTAATTTAGAATAAACAACTTTTCTTAAAATATTTTGCTTGCGGCGAATAAAAAATAGTATATGATGCACGGACGTAAGCTATTTTGGACTTAATGTGGGTGCAAATCTCGGCTAGCGCCTCGATTTGCAAACTCCACATCCGTCCAAAATCTTTAGCTTTACGTCCTAGCATCATAATGTACTATATTGGGCATAAATAAAATATGTATTATTAGCCAATAGCAACAGTAACAAATTTATCAAATTGAAATTTCTGTAAACTCAAAATTATTTTAATTGGTTTAAAAATAAAATTTAGTTACTCTACAACAAAATATTTGTTTACAAAACGAGAAGAAAAGGATTTAGTTATCTCAAATATAATTTTGTTGCCATAACTATTTATTTACTAAAAAATATAAAATGCAATATGTGAAAACACGTGAAATCAGCAAGGTCTGGAAATGAGGTTTTAATTTTGTATATTACTTCGGTCTGAAAGACCTAAGTATTACATTCATGAGCTCAAAGTGAAATTCTTACCCCCACTTTTTTTGGCATTTCTCGACGTTTTAGGACCTCCTGATTCTAAAAAAGCAAAAAAAAAAATGTATGTCTGTCTGCCGGCCGTCACAACCGACGAAATCTAGAAAACCGCTGGACGGATTTGAAAAATTTTTTTTTCTAAAAATAGGTATACTTAATAGGAAGAGCCGAAAGGACGATGTGTTCGATAACTGTACCGGACGTGTGTCAAAAAAATCGAAAAGGAAAACAAGGAAATTTGCATATTTTTGGCTTAAATAACGTTCATTTTAAGTGATTACGAGTAGGAACATTGAATTTGGAGAAATCTTGATGGTCGGGATTGGTATGTGAGACCAAAATCTAGATTATTGCATTATAAGATTGTCAAAAAAATGTTGTCAAGATGTCAAAAGAAAGATTTTTATTTATTTTTTTACCTAATTTTTTGGAAAAAAAATAAAATTAATTGTTTGTTTGAAATGAATTTTTATTATTATTATTGAGAATTACGGCATTATAAGTTTGTCAAAAAAATGTTGTCAAGTGTGTCAAAAGAAAGATTTTTATTTATTTTTTTACCCAATTTTTTGGGTAAACAAGCAATTTGTTAAAATGAAATTTTATTATTATTATTGAGAATTATGGCATTATAAGTTTGTCAAAAAATGTTGTCAAGTGTGTCAAAAGAAAGGTTTTTATTTATTTTTTACCCAATTTTTTTACAAAAAAATAAAATTAATGGTTTGTGACATGATATTTTATTATTATTATAGAGAATTATGGCATTATAAGTTTGTCAAAAAATAATGTGAAGTGTGTCAAAAAATGATTTCATTTATTTTTTTAGCCAATTTTTTGGAAAAAAAATGTAGCTGTTTTTATGACGTAAATGTAATTTAAAATGAAATTGAACATGGAAATTTTTGAATTTGTTATAGTTTTGGAAATATTTTTGGAATTTTGAAAAAGTTTGTATAATTGATTTTGTAATAATTTTTAGAATTTCGGCAAAAGTTTGTATTTTTGATTTTGTAAGAATTTTTGGAATATTTTTAGAATTTTGGAAAATTTTTAATTATTGATATTATTATAATTTTTGGAATTTTTTGATTTTGTAATAATTTTTGCAATATTTTTAGAATGTTGGAAAAAGTTTGAATTTTTAAGAATTTTTGAAATATTATTGGAATTTAGAAAAAATTTAAATATTTGATATTATTCTAATATTTGGAATATTTTTGGAATTTTGAAAAAGTTTGTTTTTATTTAATTTAACAATATTTTTGGAATTTTGATTATAATTTTCCGACAACGTATTGATGTTTCGTGTTAGTTTTGTAATGAATTTTTAAACAGAGATAAAAAATACTAGTACTTTAACAAAGAGTTATGTTTGATATACATCGCTGCCCAAAACTAAAAACCATAAAAGTTTTTTTCCGTAAACTATATCAAAATCCTTAACCCAGACCGAAGTCTTGATATCTCAGAGCTGTGAGATTTCAGCCCCTCCATATTTTAGGTATTGGAATTCGTTGACATCAATAAAAAAATTTTCTGCGTTTTTAGTTTTTTTTTGAACCCTGTCTTAAGATACAGGGTGATGAAAAATCAAAAAATTGCTCGACTCTGGTGTATTAAAATGGCTCTACAGTCAAAACTGAACCGAATTTAATGTTATATAGCTCACAATGTAGGTATTGAACAGAGCTGATATTTTGTTTTTAACGGAAACGATTATCAGTGCGCGTGCTGTGACCTTAGATAAAAACAGATACCTTTGTCCCAATTATGAGCTTGAATCCTCTTTCTACATTAAGCATGGAGTTTGTGCTTATATTAGGGATACTGTACCATATGTGAGATTAAATAAATTTGAATTAAATGCAAAATTTCACAATATGGTATCACTAAGAATTAGTTGCCCAAATCAAACGCTGTTTGTCTTTGGACTTTACCGTTCACCTAATTCACCTGAGAACTTTAATTTATTTCATGACTTATCTGAGAAGCTAGATAGGTTGGTTGAGTATCCTAATGCAAAGTTTATAGTTCTTGGAGATTTTAATGTCCACAATAAAGAATGGCTTACACACAGCTCTAAAACTGACGAGGTTGGTAGACAGGCTGAGTTGTTTGCTCTTTATCTCAACTTTACTCAAATAATTGACCAGCCAACCTGAGTTCCTGACATTCCTGGTCAAAGTAGTAATTTACTTGATTTATTTTTGACAAACGATCCATATCTGGTTCAATTTAAAATATCAGAACCATTGGGTGGTTCAGATCATAATTTAATCTCCACACAACTAAATATACAAATTCCAAAACAATTTAAAGCGAATCCTCGCAATGTTTGAGATTACAAAGCTGCGGATTGGCAAGGACTTAAAAGTTTTTTTAGATATTTTCCTTGGAAACGCTATTGCCTTACCGGCCAAGACCCAGACATAGCTGCATCAAATTTTTCTGAAACTGTAATTGATGGTATGCGCAGATTTATTCCTAATAAATTGATCATTCCGAAAACTGATCTATGGTTTTTTAGTAAATGCAAAAAAGCTATAAAAGTTAAAAAAAAGGCTTTTCGAAAGTTTAATCAAAACAAAACCGATGAAAACCTTAGACAGTACCGAAAAGAGAGAAATTTATGTCGTAAGTTAATAGATGAAGAGAAACATCTATTTAATAGGAAAAAAGCATCTAAATTCGCAGAACATCCGACTGGTTCACGCAATTTCTATAAAGCCGCAAAGGCTGTCCAAAGCAACTTTTGTAAATCTTCCCTACCGCCTCTTGTTAATAGAGATATCCCTATCATTGATCCAAAAGAGAAAGCTAATTTGCTTGGGCATTATTTCTCTTTAAATTCTACTTTAAAAGAACCTAATTTCCAACCTAAACCTATTTCTAAAGTTTTTTATAAAATGAGGCGGACAATTTTTCGGAAAAACATTGATTTTATTCCTCCAATTATACTTAAAACATTTGCTAGGGAGCTAGCACCAATCCTCACTAAAATCTTCTATTTGTCATATAAGAAAGGAATTTTTCATGAAATTTGGAAAATGGCTAGTGTACAGCCAGTTTCAAAAAAGGGCAGGAAGACTGATCCTACGAATTACAGACCCATTTCAATTTTATCGGTAGTTGCTAAAATTTTTGAGAAATATGTCAATTTTAATTTAATGAGCTTCTTAGAGTCTTCCAAATTAATTAATGAGAGACAATATGGATTTCAAAAAGGAAGAGCGACGGGAGATTTGCTGTCTTTTGTCACTCATATCTGGAACAAGTCGCTTGAAAACTTTGGAGAAACATTCGGTGTTGCTCTTGATATTTCCAAGGCATTTGACAAAGTTTGGCATAACAACCTTATATGCAAATTGAGATCCTATGGTTTAGACGAGCAGCTTATATCTTGGACACAGAGCTTTATATCTGATCGAACATTTCGGGTCAATGTTGACGGTGTATCATCGAATACTTTTTCAACTAATGCAGGAGTTCCTCAGGGTTCCGCTTTGTCACCAACTCTTTTTCTTATCTATATTAATGATTTGTTGGACTCAACGGTTCATCCTATACATAGTTTTGCTGATGATAGCACGCTTTATGCGTCTCATGAAGCACCTAAATTATATCCACCCTTAGCGCTTAGTGAGTGTAGGTCAAAATTGATAGATTCCCTTAACACTGATCTTAAAACAATTATGGATTGGGGTATTGCTAACAGTGTTGAATTCAATACAAGCAAAACACAGGTTTGTCATTTTTCTAGGATAACGACACCCAATCCTTTTCCATTAACGTTTGGCCCCAAAAATCTTTTAGAGAATGAGTCTGTCAGACTTCTAGGAGTTGAGATTGAAAATAATATGAAGTGCAATTCTCATATTTTTAATCTGGCTAAGAATGCTGTTCAAAAGTTAGGATTTTTGGGGCGATGTCGTAAGTTTTTCGATAGCGAACAACTTCTTTTAGTTTATAAATCTTTTATACGTCCCTGCATGGAATACTGTTCTCACATATGGGGTGGAGCTTATTTGAGTAGTCTCAACTGCCTTGATTCTGTACAGCGTAGAGCTATTAAACTCATTGGTAACCCAAGTCTTACTAACGGTCTTGATTCATTGCAGCACAGAAGAAATGTTGCTGATTTGACTATATTTTATAAATATATTATGGATGAACGAGCTTCTGAAGAGATCAAATCGATTTTACCTAAATCAGCAAACCTTTCGCGTCACACCAGAGCAAACGTAGCAGCGCATCCCTTTACAGTTCAAATAATTAGGTGTAGAACTGTAGCCTTCCAACGTGACATTTTCAACAGAGTCTCTCATCTTTGGAATGCCTTACCTTCCTGGGTTTTCCCTGATGAATTTAATCCTCAAGGCTTTAAAGTTAACGTACATAAATTTCTCAGAGAATCTTAATTTGCATTCCATTCTTATCCCTAGTTGGCATGGTATCTTCGGATATTCAGAGACGTTAATTTATAATTTATTATAATTAACACTAAACATGCCTAACTTTGAATAAAAAAAAAAAAAAAAAAAAAGAGCTAATCAAAATAATATTCCCATTTTATGACCTTGAACAATTTCTTTTAGAAAAATAACGGTAAAAAATTTCAAATTCGATTTTCTAGAAATGCGTATTTTTTAAATTTTTGATGTTTTAATATATGAAAGGCACATATGTTACTAACATTTTATAAACAATTCAGGAGGGGAAAATTTTTTGTTTTTTTTTTATTAATATTATTGCAACACGCCATAAAATTTTTCATCATAAAAAAAAGTGGAGTTAAAAAATGAACAGTTTTTTTTGGATTTACATATATGTTTTTATAATAAATTTTTAATTTTAACTCAAAATAAATATTTCACACATTTTTTATCATCTATTTAATTTTACATTACTAAATTCCGTAGAGTTAGAATAACGTCTAGCTAAGATTGATCCATCATTTTTAGGAATGTATAAGTGATATCCTCGTGTTCCAGGAATTGTTTTTAAATTGGCGTATCTATCAGTTAGTTGATTTCGTTTTGCAATGTAACCTGCCTCGGTTACATAGAAAAAATGCATGTTATCTTAAAAATTGCCTGGAGCTGCTGCCCAGTTATATAACTCCAGAGGTGTTGATATAACTTTGTCGTATTCTTTCTTAAGACTCGCTAGCAGCTAGATTTTCTTTTTACTGTTCCTCCGATTCCATCACATCAGAACTGCTCTAACCAGGTAACGAGGAGATACAGTTCACCAAGGAGTAGTTAGTTGAAAAGTTATTTGTAGTACAAAACTGTTGGAAATCGGTGCCAAGCCTGAGACATATTAGTCGGTTTTTCGTCAATGTGGCACCGACTTCGAACAGTTTTGTACTACAAATAACTTTTAAAATATAATAACCAAGGTTGGCATGATATATATCAATGATATATATCCGATATATATCATTGATATATATCACGATATTTATTCCCTGATATATATCATGATATTTATAAAAAAAGAAATAATTAACTATTCCTACCTTAAAGTTGGAAAAACTGTTAACAGTCGCAGCACTGCTGACAAAACGCATGCCAAATCGAGGCAACCTGGTTCAGCTATGCCAGGACCATAAAGCTGACATAACTAAGCTTATGACATAAATAGTGTAATGAATGCTAAACATATGCTTTGTTATCTAAAGACAATAGCAGTCGCTTTAGACAGAGCTCAAAGGGATAAAACAACTATTACCGTTGTAGTTGAAATTCGAACTTAAACTAGAGCAACCTTTTAGAAGTTAAGAAAGTTTTTTATCGAAGAAGAGGCATGGCTTTAGATGCAACTCATCACCTAGATAATTTATGCTTGACCATCGATATTTAGGTAAACGTTTGACAACCACCAAAGAGAAGTAGCATATATAGTAGAATTTTTTTGTCAGCGAATTTTTGACAGATAGGACGTAGCAAGAGATAAAAGATGAAACAAAAAGTAAAACAGAGATGTTTTATTTATTTTTGGATAAATTTGTTTTCAAAACAATTATATTAGTTAAATTTCTACTTCTAGTTCGTACCATTTGTTTGTTGTGATATTTGTTTGCATAGGCGTCGTTATTTTTATTATAATTATTTTCAATTATCAAAATTTTGTTATATTTCCTACAAAATCATTAATATTTCTATTAGTTTTTGGGTTTCTATTATAATTTTTTGAATTTCAATAGTAGTTTTTAAATTTTATGCGTTTTTTTATCCATTTCAATGGGACCCCAATAGTTTTTTTTAATATTTTAATCGAGACACTGAATATTCCACGCATGTGCAAACAATATGCGCATAACAAATAAATTTCGTGTTCGCTGGCAAAAAAATTCTACTATACTTCCTTATGTAATATAAATATTTCAGACTTCATTCCATTTGTAATGGCGCTTTTAATTGAATCCAAACCATTTCCAAAATATGTATTTCAATTTTTGTTTAGCAATACACAATGTTGTGGTGGAATGGAATAACAACCCAAGCAGAGTTTCCCAAAATTTGAAATACGCCCAAGCACTGGTCCAACACTTAACAGTACTTGACATTTGTTATTTTGCCAGTAATAGAAACAGTCATCGGCCGTTCTATTGGGTTAACAGCAAATAGCCAGTAGTTACCTGTGAATGGCCAAGCGCTGGCGTATAAATGGTAAACAATACTTGGCTATTGTTATTGGGCCATTACTGGCACCATGAATTGGTCAATCTACGGGTTATAGAAATTAATCAGTATAGTTTACTTTAAATGGCCAATGTATGGCATGTTAATGGTTAACATTAATTGATTATTGTTATTTGGGCAGTACTAAAACCATTCATCGGCCGATCTATGGTTTACAAAAAAATAGCCAGCATTTAGTTACCTTTGAATGGCCCAATTACAGTAAACAGTACTTTTATATTGTTATTGGGCCCTAACTGGAACTATGAATCATCCGATCTAAGGTTCATAGAAAATAACCAGTCCAGTTTAATTTAAATGGCCAAGTAATGGCACGTTAATGGTAAACATTAATTGGCTGTTGTTATTGGGCCAGTACTGAACCATGAATTGGCCGATCTTTATCATTTGGTTCAAATTCACTAGAGTATTATCCATTTTCGAAATATATAGGTTGAAAAATTTCACCTATAGTTTAATTATCGCATCTCTGCTGAAAGCCTATGATAATAATGTTAAGGTTTTTTTTCTTTAGACATTGTTACTTTATTTTAATTATTTTGTAAATAATTAATTTAAATTAATACGTATGATAATATTTTATAATGGTCCAGCCAAGGTTACCAGTACTCGGCCATTGCTGCAATACTTGTCATCATTATTTGTCCGTTACTGGGTTAGCTGTACAACCTTGTATGGGCCATTGCTGTTTTTCTCTCTGGCAAATGAATGGAAGCCATTTATTGTCCGAAGTCATCAACAAGTAAAATTAGTGCCAGCACTATGGGTCATGATTGAGAGTACCCGGTCATTGTTGAATTACTGGTCGCCAATAATTGACCATTACTGACCAGGTGTATAACCTTGTATGGGTCATTGCTGGCTTTTTTCTCTGGCCCTTGAATGACAGTCATTTATTGTTCGAAGTTATCATTCAGTAACATTATGTTAATGGTCCAGTTATGGTGGCCATTGCGGCATTACTAGTGGGCAGTAATGGACCAGTTGTACAACCTTGTATGAGTATTGATGACGCAACTTGTTCAAATAAACCAGGCAACGCGAGCGAGAGTATTCGTCATTTGGACTTGTGGACTCGAAGATACAGTCGAATATACTTGACAAATTGTCTATAAACTAAATTGGAGTTGCAATATTTGAATTTAGTTTATAGACAACGAGGTATGAAACGAGGGAGTGATGCGATGCACTGCATAGAAGTTTGGAAAGGACCATATATTGTATAATATTAAAGATAAACAACTTATTCAAAAATAAATATCAGAACTTGATATATATCGGATATATATCTGATATATATCGGATATTTTGATATTTATATAAATATCATGATATTTGCCAACCTTGATAATAACTATTATAACAACTATAATAACTATAATAATTATAAAAAAAGTAACTATTTTAATATAGTAACTTTGTATAATAGCGTAATTTTTTTGTCTATAGTAAGGTATAATTAAATTAAATTACTCAAAATGTAACGTATTTTTGTTTCTAAAAGCAACAATTGAGTTATTTTTCACTTTTTTGTGCCTCTTTTGTTTTTGTCTGAAGTTGGTTCTATTTTTTTTTAAAAAGTTTTTTTATTTTTGTTATTTTTAGTGTAGTCATAAAGCAAATGTCGGTTTACATATGTTAGTAACATATGTATGTTAGTAACATATGTAAATGTAAAAAAAATAAAAATTTAAAAAATACGCATTTCTAGAAAATCGAATTTGAATTTTTTGCCGTTATTTTTCTAAAAGAAAGTGTTCAATGTCATATAATGTGAATTATTGTTTTGATTATTTGTTTGCTCTGTTTAGTACCTACATTTTATATATTATATTTCGCTATATAACATTAAAATCAGTTCAGTAGTTTTGACTGTAGAGCCAATTCAATACACCAGGGTCGAGCAATTTTTTGATTTTTCATCACCCTGTATCTTAAGACAGGGTAAAAAAAATTAAAACGCAGAAATTTTTTTTTTATTGATGTCAATGAATTCTAATACCTATATATACAAAATTAAAACCTCATTTCCAAAATTGCATGGATTTTGCTGATTTCACGTGTTTTTCACCAATACGTTTATTAGAATTCTAGTCGTTTTATTTAGTGATATTCAATATTACAGTTTAACTTTGTTTATTGATCTTAAAGGTTAGATATTTTAGTGCAGTTTTTTCAAACAAATGTAGTTAAAAGTTTTTGTAACGGCTGTTTAGTGAAATGTTTTTTTATCCAAAAATTTTAAAATGACTTAAGTTTGGTAAGTTTAAATTTTAGATATTTGAATTTAAATCACAAAACATACATATAATCCTAATTCAAGTATTAAAATATTAAAATTTTATTTTATTTTAAAACATCTTGTTTTATATCGCCAATATTTAATATGTCGAAGATAATGCCGAAATCAATCGAGATATTTTATGAATATATTAAATAAATATTAATACATAAAATAAAAATATTTGCGAAATAAAACAGGAATTTTTAAAATAAAATAAAATACAATTTAAAATATTTCGCAAAGCAGTTTCAATACGATATATTAAAATATTGTTTACTTAAAGTAAATTCATTATCAGAACACTCTCGTACAGTTGCTACATAGCTGCCAGATTGCTTAAACGTACTGTAGGTAGATTGTATTTCAGAATGACCACAATATAAAATATAAATAAAGCTGATTTAAATTAGTAAAAATAAAATATTTCTCTTTATATCTGCATTTTATAGGCATCGTGCGTATCTTGTTATGGGCCAAGTGTTAAGTATACAATTTTTATCAATATTTCATCAAGATATTAAGGATAAACTTTAAAAGCAAATATCAAGCTTGGAAAGCTATCTGTAAAAGTATGTATTTTAATAATTATTTTCAATGCTTCAGCATGATAGTATTTGCTATTACCAATAACACTAGCTTACAAATTCTTTTGTTTCTCTGAATAAAATCCAACTTTTCTTATAGATATTGATTGACCTTTTGAACACGAATATCATATTCAGTTTTAGGTAGATTTCATATAAAAATCTACCTATTGCAACATGCTTCATCTCGGAATTTCGGAAAAATTTTGGTGCCAAACGACGGCTATATTTCTTGAACAAGTTCGCGAACTGGCCATATCGGGGTACCATTTAAGCGGCCAGAGTCTTAAAAGTCGAATAATCTAAGGCATTATAACTCCCGTTTAAATCATAATGTTTAAATAAAATTGATAAATATTGTATATTTGAACTATTGTTTATCATTTTTTGCAAAATGAAAACCTCAACGCAAAAGGTTCCTGATATATCAGCTGTTTTAAAAATATACTAAACTTTGTTGTTCTCGATATAGATGAAAATGACCAAGCTCAAAAATGAAAGCTTTTTGTACACGTTGATACAACATAAATCTTTCTAAAACTTAAAAAAAAAATTGTTCAAGTTCAGAGGTTGAGACCCTGGGGCTGTTAAAACGAAAACAAACGGCCATGCTTTCATCATTTATGAGTTTATGTTGTTTAAGCTTATACTAGCTGTTAGATAAAATTTTCAACTATAACCTCAGAGATTTTCAGCTTTCTAACCCAAGAGGTTTCACTTAGCATTATACCTAATGCAGGCCATTCAATTACAACAACAAATTCCATAAAAAATGTAAAAATATCGCATAGAAATATTAAAGAAATTTTCTTTTGTTTCTTTTTTTGAGTTTTTATTTTTTTTCGCAAAAATTTAAAAAAAAAATTAAAACAAAGCTGAGTTATTATTGTTTGAAATTAAGGAATATTTTCTTTGGCTATTTGGAAATGGTTTAGTTGAAATGAATATATGTATATTGATTACACATTTACAAAAGTTTTTCTAAATTGATAGATATTTGTATTACTTGAGGTATAACGGTTGTTTGATAATTTTTTATTATAAATTATGTGTTGTGGCATTGTAGGTGTGACGTAGTGAGAACGTTAATTTACTCTTGGGTTGGATTTAATATGTTATTATTTATTAATAGTAGTTTTAACCAAATTAAATAAAACTGTTCCGAAATTGTATTGATAAAGTTGTTTCGGTTGATGTATTTAATTTGGTTTAAAATTTTTGTGCCTTAGTTTTATTCTAATTTAATCCAATGAAATTCTCTAAAATGTAATAACATCATTCAATTTCACCAATAACATTTGAATTATACTAATAACAAATAATTATACGTCTGGCCTACTGGGATATTAAAAATTATCAGTCTAATTTTGAAATAATTAACTGATATCAAAGTGGCCAACGTATAATTCATTAAAAATATATAAAGAAATGAAAAATGGCAAAAGAGTTTCAAAACGAATTCCCGTCGTTCGTTGATAAATTCTCATAATTTTTTGGAAAATTCCTCAAGCAAGTGGTATTGATAATAGCTCTCGGCCGACGTCCTGGTGCTTTTATCAATATACTTGCTTTCAAAATTTTTGGCAAAAAATTATTTCGAATTATCACCGCCCTTGGGAAATTACAACTGAAAATTTTTTGCCTTAGTTTTATTTAATTTAAACCAATGAAATTCTCTAAATGTAATAACATCATTCAATTTCACCAATAACATTTGAATTATACTAATAACAAATATTTATACGTCTGGCCTATTGGGATATTAAAAATTATCAGTCTAATTTTGAAATAATTAACTGATACCAAAGTGGCCAACGTATAATTCATGAAAAATATATAAAGAAATGAAAAATGGCAAAAATTTTCCAAACGAATTCAGCTCGTTCTTTGATAAATTCTCATAATTTTTGGAAAATTCCTCAAGTGGTATTGATAAAAACCCTCGGCCTACGTCCTCGTGCTTTTATCAATATACTTGCTTTCGAAATTTTTAGCAAAAAATTATTTCGAATTATCACCGCCCTTGGGAAATTACAACTGATAATTTTTTTGAATTATTCTGTTTCTACTCAAATTTTTTATGTAAACCAATCTGACACATTTAATTCTATTTGTACACAAAACTGTCTGACCCCGAAATCTACCTATTTCTAGCGGATATACGTGCCGCTTGGACTTTTAACTACCTGACGGATTTTTTTATTGACGAAATTATCTGAACTATAGACTATAGTTCACCATATATTTTCGAAAATTAATTTTTTGTCCAGAACAACAAATGCAACTGTAAGAGTGCCTTAAGAATTTTGTGCAACAGCCGAGTACACGATATTCGGGTAATTAAAATTTTGGTTAACTAAAGCGAGTTCATACTTATTACTGTCTATGAACTTCAAGACGTGTTCAAGTGTGTTTTGAATTAAATCATGGTTCGAGTTACTTATGTGATTAAAAATTTTGTCAATACTACTTAAATTAATGTACCCATAAATTAAAATATATAGCGTGAAAAAAATGTTCATTTAAACACATTCAAAACGTGTGTAATATAACCAATTTAATCCTTTCCAACATAAATATTTACAAACATTTCCAAGAAAAACAAAATGTGTTATTCCCATTCGTTTAACCTTTTTAGGTACAAAAGTACAATATTATCGACACAAAAATCTCAGAAATGTTAATAAAAAACATAACACTTAAAGCACATATATATACGTACGTATAAACATCTATTTCAATAAAACAACAAACATATTTCATAAACATATTTTAACCGTTATGGTCTGCTTTTGAAACCCAACTCATAACACCTAATATCAAAGCTAATATTTCATATTATAATCTCATTTAATAGAACACGAAAAATATAAAAATAACGAGATATCCATGAAAACATGAATTAGTATCACTAAAATCTCAATGCCACAAAAAGAAAAGAGAATACAACACAAATTCGATTACCATTTTCACACCCCATTCGAACAAAGTAGAAAATAAAATGTGTACATACTTCAGAATTGAATAAACAAATAATCCATAATAAAAAGAAACACAAATAATAAAAATGGTGTATCTATACCTATGTACATCATCTATGTCTACATAGCAAGATAGATGGATGATAAACAAAAAAGAACAAAATGTTACTAACTTCACTCAAATACTAATCACTTTCCCATAGCAAAAGTCACATTAAAAAGGAAATGACATATCAAAGCATATATGAGGTATGAACGAATATTTATAAAATTTTGTTTTTTTTCGATTTTTTTCCTTCTCATACAACAGTAGCAGCAACAACAAAAACTATATAATAATATAAGGGTTCTATAAATTCTTCATTCAAGTGCACTTATCATCAATGAATTGATGATACATGGATTTTTTTTTAAATAGTAAAATTAATAAAATTGACAAATTTATCTACTAATAATAATTAGAAAATTAGATAGAATTTTATGGAAAATTGATATTTGAGGTTGTGTTACACTATAATAAGGGTTTTCAAGATGACTCATTTTTATTCAGAAAAATACATTATCCAATTAGATAATATTTCAGAAAATAATTATAATGTTGTTTGAACGAGTATATTTATCACTTGTTCATATCTATTAGTTTATTGTTTGTACTTTTATAACTATAGATGCATTCGATTTTACTGAAACCAAAAATTACGGTGCACGGAGGTGGATTCCCAGTGCTGGCAGCTTTAGGGAGTGAGCAAGCAGACTCCAAGACGTCGAGATCAAGCAGCTGCAATGCTGACCCGGTGGAAGTCTCGGCTGGGGTGACACATTAAATGACAAAAAACAATAAAGGAGAAGATGACAATATAGGAAATGGAGGAAATGGATAGGAGTTGAACGCGAAAATGGAACGCTCTCTTTCATTACAATCGCTTCAAGGAGCACATAAAGAGGTAAAGAAAAACATACATAATGTAAGCATGGAAACGGCCCTGGTAAGCTTATGTTTAAAAATTACAGAGCTATCGGAATTTGTAAAACCAAGAACATCCATGCCAGAATAAAACACATGATTTGTGCAGCCGGACTTTATATGAAAGAGCGAAGTGCAAGGCGTTCCAAACTTCCAAGGTTGCTTGTGGGTGCCAGACCTCACTAGTACCTGAACAAGTTAGAGAGAGAGGAAACACTAAGAGACGACGATCAACGCCAAGCAGGAGGAAGAGCGTGGAAGAAGGAAAGACGCTAGGTCAGTAGTACACAGCACCATTAAAAGAAGGAGAAAGCACAATAACTCATCCAAAACTATTAAAGGTTAAACTAATGTCTTGAAGGATGAAATTTAGAAAGTAGAAGCCTAGAAACGGCCAAAAAGGAGAAACGCATTTAAATAATGTATACAACACCAAAACCTAGCTTTCTTTAGAAGGGGTGGAGCAGAATATGCACATGCCAACAAAACAGATGCCAACAGAAAAATGGGATAAAGCTGATTTAAAAATGAGAAAAATAAGAGGCAGCGTTCGTGTTGGAGGCAATTTCACTCAGACGCCCTGCCCTGCTGATCAAAAAACGGAAATTACCATTTGCGGATTTACTTCAAAAGGTAAAGATAGATCCATCCTTTAAGGATCTTGGTGAGAAGGTGTCACGAATGCGTCAAACGGCGAATGGTGATTTACTTTTGGAACTGCAAAGTGCAATCCACTCTCGAACTGCGACATACGGGCAATAACTGATGCGATAGGTGAACATCCAGATGTGTAAACATAGTCGCAAGCTACTTTAATCAATATTAAGGACATATACGGACATCTCAGAAAGTCTATGAGGCTTTTGTAACGCAGTTTCCGGAAGCGAAATGTGTTGTTGCTGTTGGAAAACTCAAAAAGCGTACCGTGGAACTGAATTGGCGAAGGTTAATCTATCTGTTGATGTTGCTAAAAAGGTGAAAATAGCTGGCCAAATAAGTTTTAGTTGGTCGTTCTGTCAAATGAACCAGGCGGCAAAAACTCAGAGCGGGTGGCAGTCAAAAGGCCCGCTCCTAAAATCCCCGGCGACAAAACGCCCGCGACAAAACGCCCGGGCAAAAGGCCCGCGACGACAAAACGCCCGGGACAAAAGGACCGCGATGACAAAACGCCCGGGACAAAATGAAAAATAAGATAAAATGATGAGAAAATGAGAAAACAAAGATAAAATGATGTGGAAAATGGCTGATATAGGGTAAATGGGGATAGTTTGGATCGGGTCGAGAATGGTATCATTGGAAAGGTCTTGACGAGACCAGCTAGAATCAAGCAAATAGCCATATCTCAAAGTTGTGTGGTGGGGTTGGTGGGGGTGGTGAGTGGGGATGTGGTGGGGGGAGGGTGGGGGGACTATCTTTGATCGAAGGTCTGCAAGGTCGCAGAAGCGAGTCAAATAAAATGAATATAGAAACCAAGAATTATATAACTAATATAGAAAATTATATAATTAATGTAGCAAACAAGAATTATATTTTATCCCCGCGGCGACAAAACGCCCGGGACAAGAAAATTACCATCTCTCAAAGTTGTGAGGTGGGGTTGGTGAGGGTGAGGGTGGGGGAGGGGTTTCTATCTTTGATCGAAGGTCTGCAGGGTCGCAGAAGCGAGTGTGAAGCGAAATGTAATGTAAAGAAGCGAAATGTAAAGTTTTGAAAAACGTTTAAAAATAATTTGAAAAAAAAATTAAAAACATTTTATTTGCTTAATTTGAGTCTAAGTTGTGTGCGTAAAAACATGCTCCTCAACAAATTGCCAAATTTTCAAGTAAAAGTGTCAAATATTTTGTAATTTGCAGTTTTCGGCGCTCTTTTCAATAAAAATATATTGTATTTGTAATGTAATGTATTGTAATGTATTTTTATTTAGTGGGGTTCTTTGTCCCTGGGATTTTTGTCCCCGTGGATTTTGTCGCTCGGGATTCTTGTTTCTGGAGATTTCGTCGCCGGGCCTTATGTCCTCAGGGGATTTTGTCACCGGGCCTTATGTCCTCAGGGGATTTTGTCACCGGGCCTTATGTCCTCAGGGGATTTTGTCACCGGGCCTTATGTCCTCAGGGGATTTTGTCACGGGGCCTTATGTCCTCAGGGGATTTTGTCGCCGGGCGTTTTGTCAGCGGGAGTTTTGTCGCCGGGGATTTTGCGCCGGGCCTTATGTCGGTAACCCCTCAGAGCAAAGGAAATGGAAGAGATCCAGGTAAATCTCAATTACTGTGAGGCTGCGCAAGATTCTTTGCAACAATCAATATTGGAAGCTGGAATTATATGAGAGCAGCATAAGAACCTGAACAATATTAACTAGAAGTCAGATTATCACAGTCGAGCCGCGGTGTTGACCTGTGGTAACTTCCCCTTGAAAGAAGCTTCACACGGTATCTATCCAGAATTTTTTAGATGCAAGGTCACCGGAATCTTCGTGTACAGCTGTTTCGCATAACCTAATGCATCGATTGACGAATTTGAAACATTCCTCGATTTTCTAATGATGCAAGGCATAGAAAACAATTCATAATTGCGGAAGACTTTAGCGCATGGGGTTTGGTATGGGGAAGTGGTAAAACCAAAACGGAAACTAAGGCAAAAATTTTGCTAGAAGCATTCGCATCCCTACATCTAATACTAATCAACCTTTCGTAGGAGATTTGCAATCTCGATCTTACATTTACCACCAGCACTTAGTTGTGTCAAGGTTAGGGCTGGGCGATTTTTAAAAAATTATCGATAATATCGATGGCAAAAAAATATCGATAAAACCGATATATCGATATTTCGATAATATTGATATATCGATAATATCGATAATTATCGATATATTGATAATATCGATATATCGATAATATCGATATATCGATATATCGATAATATAATATAAATCGATATGTCGATATTGTATTTATATCATATATTATCATGCTAATATCGTTATTCGATAGATCGATAACTACCGATATAAATATCGATGTAATAAATAATTACGGTACAATTAAATAAATATTTATAAATTCTGTACATTTGTTACAAAAACCAGTGCAAATGCGCACTAGTAATAAAATCTACTATTGTATTATGTTCTTTTCTTTCTACGTATTTTTGTTAGTTTTTAATGAAAGTATTTTCGATATTGACATGAATAACTGCTTTAAAAAAATTTTTATTTGAATAACTATTTTAATCGAAGCAAACAGTATTTACTATGTAATAATAATATTGAAATAATGGAGGGCATTATGTAACGCAAAATGGTTTAAATAAAGTGTATATGAACCGTTTTTTTTTAAAGTGGCATAAGTCCATTTTTTTATATATTGAGATATTTAAGGATTTGCGTTTGCATTAATATAATAATACAGGCAAATGTAACTAAAATTTTGTGATATTTTTCACACTTTAAACCTATTTAATTTTATTATGCAATAATAGTTATTTAAAGTTAAAAAGAAAATAATTAATTTTTTTGGCTCCAAATGGACTTATACCACTTTCAATAATAACATGTTCTAAAAAATAAGAACAAGAGGTACTATAAGTCCCATGTATGTATATGGGTCATTCTTTTACCGACACATTTTTGATTTGGCTGAAATTTTTTTTATGCGTTTTATATCGAAAAAAAAGATATGGGTGTTCGAGTATTTTTTTTTTGGAAAATATAGCGGTTCTAAATTTCTTGATGAGTTATTTTCAAAAATTTATAACTTCGGTTTTATTAAAGATAGAAACTTCTGTTTTGTTTTATTTTAAAGTTAAAAGATGCTAGTTTAAAAAAAAATAAAATTAACAAAAGTTATTCTATTGATATAAACAAATAAAATCTTGAAATTAATCTTTAGCCATTGCTCCACCCACGCTCCACCCCAAATCGGGCTCTTTCGAAGGTATAATTATATATATATATATATAAAAAGAGGCCATCATTATCTTTCTAAAACTACCACTAACTCAACTTTTTCCAAAAGTGGGCTTATACCAATTTTAAAAATATAGAAAATATTAGAAAATATCGATATATCGATATATTGGTAATATCGATAATATCGATGTATCGATATATTGGTATTATCGATATTATCGATATATCGATTTTATCGATACATCGATATTATCGATAATTATCATTCCGATATCGATATTCGATGTATCGATATTTATCGATATTTATCGATATTTATCGATATTTTTTCCCGGCCCTAGTCATCATGGTGCCTAAGTTAGGACTACACACCAGCGATCATCAAGCCGTTATATATGAACTAATGGTAAGGAAACCACAGTGGAAACACATTGGGCACCACAGTGAATCCATGGGTTGGAGATTTAAAATATTAGATAAACCAAATTTTCACTTCCTGATGGAGGATGCCCACCTGAATGGAACAGAAAACATAGCCACCCAGTTCATAAACGTCATTGAATGAGAATGTGATGCTGAAATGTCTAGGAAGACTGCTAATAGCTGTAAAAACCAGGGTTATTAGTGCAACGAGAAAGAGCTGAACTTCGACAGAAGTGAAAGCACACGCAAGAAAGCTATATCAACGTGCCCGGAATGCTATTTTAAGCTACGCCAGCAGTTACTTAAGTAGATCAGAGCCAGTGTATGGCTTACTGACTATAAAAAACGCGTTCAACTCAACCAGCTGGAAATGTATAATAAACCCACTGATCCAGATCAGGGTAGTGCAATATCTCGACCGAGGTTTAGGGCCCCATCTCTGAAACGTTATATATAACGGTGTTCTGCGACTGTCCGAGTCGGAAGAAGCCAAAGCTGTGGGGTTTTCTGATGTTTGACCGTGGTTGTGGTCTCAAAACACAGGGAACTATAAGGAATATACAGTAACGACAAGCTGCTTCTGGATTACAACTAGCAGAGAACAAAACAGAAGTGGTTTAATAGTGGTAAAGAGAAAATGGAGAGTATAGAGGTGAAAGTGGTTACCAAACAATAATCAATTAATTATACTTCAAACCCCATCTAGATGCCACGAGAGAAAGAAAACAAGCAGAGTAAAGGCAGCTTTGTTACGAATAATTCCAAATTCTGGCCGCGTCGCCTAAGATAAAAGATTGCTGCTAGTAAACGTAGTTACGTATACTCTTACGTATGCAGCTGCAATACATTGAAAAAGAAGATGTACAGAAATAAAATGACACATGTTCACAGACTCAATGCCTTGTAAGGGATTTGTGCCTTCCGTACAGTTTCAGATGACGGCAGGAATGACGCCTAAAGAGTTATAAACAAAATATCACCAATATACATATATTCAGCAGGATCAAGGGACAAAAATTAAGATACCAAGAGTAGCTCAAACCGACACAACCGTAGAATGGCAGAACCGATGGAGGGACTCAACAAAAAGGCGAAGGACATATCATCTAATCGCATCTATTGGAGAGTGGTTGAGGACAAAGCATGGCGAGGTGAGTTTCTGTATGGCACAGTTTCTTACTGGTCATGGTTTCTTCAAAGCATATCCACATAATTTCCATCTGGAGGACCTGATTGTCCTGCATGCGTGGGAAAACCAGAGAATTCAAAGCAAGTATTTCTGGAATCTCGACGATTCAATGGGGAAAGATCCAAAATAGTCTTTGGGACACCTCTTTTCCAAAGACTATTTTGGATCTTTTGGATCTTTTGGCACCAATATAATGGAATCGATGATGAGATCCGAAAAGGGTCAAATATCGTAGATATACGAATACTGCAAGAACTAACAAGTCTTGAAAGTTTAAGAAGGAGATTAAACTGAGCACACAGGATTAGCAGCAAAAGCTGAATCACCCTATAAAGTAATACCAAACAATAGTTCTATGAAGTTCAGCATAATAAATGGGTTTGGGGTTGAGTTTGTAAGAATCAGACACTCTTGCATGTATGTCTTTGGGGTAAGGTCTTTGAAGATTATCCCTTACACAAAAAAAGCATAAATATAATATTGATACGATGATAACAAAATCATAACAAAATATAAAATTCTATTCAATTCAACATCAGTGAGGGCAGCCTGTACAAAATCAACGATCATCAACAGAATATAAAATTAACAATAATGATCATGAAACACATATAATTGTTGATGTTTTTCTTAGAAAGGTCAAAAATAATTTTTTTGTGGATTTGTTTTCTATAACCTTTTGTCCAGTTCACAAATACACATTATTCGTTATTTGGTTTTATAGAATATTCCGGAATATGTTCTATTGTACGGAATAGTATTTAAGCAGGTATTTTTAGACAGAATTAATTAATTGTAAACAAAACGCTGTCTCGTGCAAATGAAACCGTGTAAATAGAAGAAGATATTTTTAAATTTAATTGTGAATAAATTTTTAAGTGCTATTTAGTAGAAATAATTTGTGTATTATTTTGGAATCTGTGAACTGGAAATTTCTGTTGGAACTGTTATATAGATAGGAATATTGTTTGCTGTATTGTTTTCCTGTTGAATTGTGGAACAATAAAGGTGTTGAAGATTTAATAAAACATGGTGTTTGTGCCTACTAGTCAGTGATCGGAACCAGAAGAGGATTTGGGAATTACGTTTATCGAATTGAGGGTAAGGCCAATTCGAAGGAAGGTTGGAAAAACGTAACACTACCTTATTCTAATAGAATAAATCGTCGCTTTAATAATGAAACAACGTATGCTATTTATACGTTGTTTTTATATAATAGGTGCGCTGCATTCCCCATAAGGGCATCTTTGAATTGGCGTTTTTACATTTTCGAATTATTTTATGACTGGGGGTAAGAATTTATAAATTATAAATTAACGTCCATGCAAATGCATGCGCACATCAAACTTTAAACTCAAATATCTCGAAACTATACTTTTGCGTATACGTCATTTCATTATTAAAGCGACGAAATAATAAATGTATGATGCTGATATTTGTCTGCTGTATTCAGTAAGCGTAGTAATGTAGACAATTATATAATAAATTATTTTTGATAAGAAACGCTGTATTGATAATTCGATATCGGTTTTAAAAAATTCCTCGGAATGCCAATATCCAATAGAGCTTATGCATAAAAATTTTATATCAACCTATAACATAAACTACTTTCTCATTCATCAACCAAATCCCAACTGATTATTAGATTTACCATAATCCCATAAATAAACTCAACCCCTTTTCCAACACGAATTGAATGCAAAAACATAACCCTTCTACTTAGGTCATTTCATCTGTTTATTGATCTTAAATAAAATAATCATAATTCTCTGTCTCTTTCTCTACTTCACTTTGATATTCAAATTTTTTAAATTTGAAAAGAATTTTTTTCAAAAAAAAGGAATTATTTTCGTTTCTAGGGATTTTAATTTTGTTTTTTTTTTATTTTTATCTTTGAACGTTGTTTGGTTTATCGTTGGAATATCTTATCGTATATGAAACATATTTACGCTTGATGCATATTTTGCGGATTTATATTATCTGTTTGTGGTGGTTTTTGAAAACAAAAAATTTTATCATATATAAAAAATTTTAAAGTTTTTTTCGTTTGTTTAATGCATGGAAGTTAGGAGAAGATTTTAAATTTTACGAACGAATCATGTATTTCATGAAGATTAATATTGCTATGAGAAGTTTTACTATTCATATAATCACAAGCCACTGTTATTACTATAATTCTAATAAAAATAAATTGCCACTGTGAGAAAGAGTTACTTAATAAGCATTTTATTTACTGTGCGCGCTAATATTCTACTATTTTTGAATAGTTTGTTAGGAGCTACAGACAAATCACGAGGAGAGTCATGAGGATCGAATAAAAAATTGCTACATGCAAGGGGTATCTCACGCATAAGAACTAAACATGATTAGATTTTCATATGAATGCAGTGTTCCTTTCCAAAATCAACACAAAATCTGAAATTAGGTAGAAACCTGCATATCTGCCCGCTCTAGAAATACACTGGGCGCTACGTGCGTAAGTAAATCTATCTAAATTGAAATAAAAAACTCCACCTCGGTATGCAATAAACTATTTCTCTGCCGCTCTAAAATCATTACAAATAGATAAACGTTTGCAATTTAAACTGCGTAAATTATACACGAGATAGATACACTGGAAAAAAAATTAATTGCAATAGATTCGATTTGCTTTATATTTTTTGTCTATTTTTGGTTTTCTTAGAAAAGTCGATTGATTTATTTATGAGCTGGAAAATTTGAATATACATTTTTTTAAAAATAAAAATTTCGATTTGAGGGAAACAGAACAAAAAGTCAAGAGACGATGTATAACCTCGCTGAAATTTCTTGATATAATTGAAACTTATATATATTTTAAGAAAACTTTGGTTGGTATTAAGTTTTTTGCGCATCAGCTTCGATATCGTCATCAACAATGATTGTATTTTATATTAATTATAAATTTCCATTGTAGGCGCAACGAACGAATTATATTTCAATTCCTCCCCCCAACGTAGGCACAACAAAGACGTTTCTCATCATTGGTCATCGCGTTTCAAAGTAATTTTATGAAATTTCTTTCAAATTTTTTACAAAACTGCAGTCCACTGCTCGCTTAAGATGGCATCAATTGTGGTCCTTCGAGCCGGATTCCAGGCTGATCACCTATATAAAACTAATCGATTAAATAAAATCTTCAATTGAAAATCAACCATAAAATTGAGTGAATTAAAATGAATACAGGTGAAGGATAGATCTTGACAACCAACGTTTTTATATGGAACATAGACGGCAAAAATAAATAGAACGGCGAATGGACCAAGCTTATAATAATGATAAATTTAGTTCCATTTGTTTGATATGACACATGAATTGGGTTGGGCTGAGTTCTATGTAGGGCAAATACATACGATCCTTGGGTTTTGAATATTTTATGTAACAAAAAACTAGTTTTAATACCGAGGGAATCTCCCGATTTTCGAAATAGTATTTTCGTTGCGGGCTGCCTCGACAAATCTGCAATTAAAGAAGATCCTAGTGTTCGTTCTCGAATGATGAAGTCATTCTTATGTATTTTTTTAGGCTTCTGGTTTATTTAATTCTGGGTATTTTTTCCAAAAATTTATTGCGTTCACTTCTCGTAAACAACACTTTTATTCTACTCGTACGCATCATTGAGAGTTCGGTACTGTCATTTTGTATTGTGATACCAGTTAACCAGAGATTCTCATTGAAGCTGGGGCAGCAATAGATTATCTCGGTCGAAAGAGTAGTAGGTCTGTTTGAAGCCAACGAAAAGTTGGTAGTCAGGTATGTTGAACTTTCGAATTTTTTTCCAAAATCATCCTTAACCGAAAAAGTGCATCGGCGGTACCTCCAAACATTTGTTTAGCTAAACAGTTGATTTCAGCACATCCAGTACACTCGAAAAGAAACGTGGTTACAACTACGTGCTCAATTTCGTTGATTCATTGAGTGTTTCCATTCGGTGAAATTCAAGTCTGCTTATGATTGGTTCGTCGCGGAAAAAAAGTACTTGCATTTTTCGAATTATTTGATAATGCAAAAGCAGTTAATCTATCGATATAATCATTTAAATTCAAGTAGAGTCTGTTGGGACCTATCGTCAATATAATTTGCCCATTAAAGTTATCAAAAACGAAGTTTTGTGTTGGTGTTGATTACATAACCTCTTTCAGTGCTATCATGTATAGAAATTCTCCTTCTTATCGACGGACGGTCTTAGTTTCAGTCGGGCAGGAACGGCAATGAGAGAAATATCTTTGTTTGTTAAATGAATTTCGCCTGGCTTCTTGCAAGTGTGCATCCACAAGGAAACAAGTCCTAAAATATCTTAGAGATGAATAACTCTAACCACTTTATCAAAACATTTAGATTTGATCTTTAATAGATAAATTTTAGAAAATTGCGTTTACCGCAGTTTGCATCGGTCCACATATGTCTGTGTGTACCAGATCCATTGGAGCCTTAGTTGACGTGATTGAAACTTTTTTACCTTTGAGATACAATTTACCAATATCGCTGCAACTGCATTTCGTAACCTTATTACCGTTTACTAAACTTTTATTGTCCAGATACCTTATATTTATATCCCAAGAAATCGATGTCACTGATAGACGGATAGAGAATCTATGCCGCTTACTATATCGACCTTATGCACTGATCCAATTCTTTAACTGACAAAATATTGAACGGGATTCAATTTGGATGATAGTACGTTACCTTTATCGTCACAGAATTGTACATTGACCAAACCAGTTGACCTTTTAACTGTTATTTCTTTTTATTTGCAACGCGTACTGTTACACTACGGTTTCGGCTGTATTCCACAAGATACCCTTTATTATTGTTTATGTAGCCGTGATCACGGAGATGCTGTTGTTAAAAAATAGCTGTTTCTTGTTTTATGAAAGTTTAAGTTAAATTTTAATATTTAATTTATTTTTTATAATAATATGTTCAAAATACATATGCTGATAATGACGTAGTAAAAATGCGTGACCTTTTTTTGTACAGAAGTTGGCACAAACTGAAAATACTCTTTCCACATTCATAGATGTTAGCATAATTGTAAATAAGTATTACACCAAAAATCTTTTGTAAATTTTCTGTATGCTGTCCTATGATTTAAAGGGATAGAGAAAACTTAACCTTTAATCACTTCAAATTGTCTAGGTGAATCTTGGTGATTCATTTTTTTGAAGCAATACATTAAGCTCTTCTTGTACAGTTAAAATTCACTTTTATGAATTATCGGTAATTGTTTCAATGATTTCAACATCATTTACGCCAAAAAGATACCAACGTGCCTGCAATTATTACTGTAGCTCTGGATGGCGTGATCGTAGAGTTTTTAGAGCTGCGTAATAAATTATTAACTTCTGCATTCTAAAGTTCATCAATTCGAATTTTCAAATTATTCATCAATTTTTTACAAATCCTATTCATTAAAGAGAATTAATTCTAATATTGTGTCAGTCCTCATCAATGTTGAATCTTCTCTGTTAAGATTTTCAACAGCTAGTTTTACAAGGGTAGCGAAAATCCGAAATTCTACGTCCACGCCGTGCTACCTGGGTAACGCTAACAGAATTAGGTTGGTGTAGTTGAGAGGGGCAGAGTAAATACTGCTTATACTCAATGATTCTGCACCATGGCGAGTCATTGGCGCCACAAAACCAATGCAACTCAAGCGTCTGCTCTCCATGTTAGGGGCGGCTTGGAGCGGGCGTCTGTCTTGGATCAAGCGGCTCGCTATATAAATGTGTAGAAAGCGTCTGTTCTCCATGTTAGGGGCGGCTTTCAGTGGGCGTCTGTCTTGGATCAAGCGGCTCGCTATATAAACGTGTAAAAAGGTTGTTTCTGGTGACCTTAAGATGCAGAACGAACCCATTCACGAAAATTTGGGTTGGGCGAAGGGCTAACACCCCATTTCCGTAAAAAAAATTATTGTCATGAATTCTGTACACAGGCCTCGGAATATCTCGGATTCATTATTGGAACGACCTCGGAAACTGTACCCGGACTACGATTTAAAAATGGGAACCTGGAACGTGCTTAGCCTCAGAAGACCAGGAGATCTCCTAAAACTCACTCAACAAGTCGAGAGCTACACACTGGATATAGTGGCATTACAAGAACTAAGATGGCCAGGCAGTGGAATCCATGAAACAGCGAAAGGATACACTCTGTATTATTGCGGTCATCAAAACGGAGGAGAATTTGGAGTTGGCTTTCTTATACACCGTCGCGTGAATCAGCATGTTATCGACTTCTGCCCAATTAATATGCGGTTATGCACACTGAGAATCCGCACGCAAAAATTCAATGTAACGATCGTCAATGTTCATGCACCTACTGAAGATAAAGCAGATGATATTAAAGACCTGTTCTTCCTAGAACTCGAGGAAGTCATCAATAACATCCCGCGGCACGATATAAAAATCGTGGTAGGTGACTTTAATGCTCAAATCGGTAGGATTGCAGAACTTAAAACACATATCGGCCCTAACAGCTTGCATCATACCAGCAACAATAACGGTTTTCGCGCAGCCGAGCTGGCTATGATGTATGATCTAGTAATTTCCAGCACTTTCTTCCCTCACAAGAGAATTCACAAGGCAACGTGGAAATCAAATGACGGAAGAACGGAAAATCAAATCGATCACGTCATGATCTCTAAGAGACACTCTACAAGTATAACTGACGTTCGATCATACAGAGGTGCTGATATGGACACCGATCATATGCTTGTCATCTTTAAGTACAAGTGCAAGTTGTCATCCACATTTAACAGACAAGCAAAAAAGACCGTGCGCTGGAATGTCGAAGCATTTAAACATCCGGAAACGCTGAATAGATATCAGGAAATAATAACACAAAACATAGAAGAGCATGACATCTCTTCTGAGATGCCATTAAACATACAAGAAGAATGGCAAACGCTTCAATCAACCATTATAGCCGCAGCACAAACTACAATCGGAAAACGACCACCGAAATCACACAACGAATGGTTCGACGACGAGTGCCGCCAATCCGTTGAAAATAAACAAAAACTGCGAGAAAAATGGTTAACAAGGAACACCCGAAGCTCCTAAGCTGATTATCTATGCGCCAGGAAAGCCTCAGCAAAACTTCTACGTAAAAAGAAACGCGAACACATGAAGAGCTGCATCGAAAACATCAACCAACATGCGGCCAACGGAAATTCAAAAGAGTGCTTTGCCAATGCACGAAATCTGACCAAAGATTTCCACCCAAGATCTACAGCCATCAAAAATGTAAATAATGAACTTACAACAAGTGAACGTGATGTGCTGGCAGTGTGGCGATCCCACTTTCAAGACCTACTGAATAGGACGAACGAAGTTCATCCTATTCGAGCAATTGCTCCATCAACTGAAGAGATTTTTGTCCCTTACCCAGCAATAGAAGAAGTGGAAGCTGCCATTAAAAAACTGAAAAATGGCAAATCACCAGGTTTCGATGGAATTCCCGCAGAACTTCTGAAAAATGGAGGAGCAGCTCTGGTCTCACGTATATACGATCTGATTCTTGCAATCTGGGACCAAGAAGAACTACCTGATGAATGGAAAACAGCTCTCATTGTTCCGCTACATAAGAAAGGTGACCGTTTAAAGTGTGAAAATTATCGTGGCATCGCACTGTTGAACACTGCATATAAAATACTAGCTAATGTTGTACTTGCTCGACTCATCCCGTTCGCCGAATCTATCATCGGTGACTATCAGTGTGGTTTTCGTCCCAACCGCTCAACCACAGATCAATGTTTTACATTAAGGATGATTCTAGAAAAATGTTGGGAGTACAACATCAGCATTCACCAGCTCTACGTTGATTTCAGGCAAGCATATGATAGTATCATCCGCGACAACCTCTGGTCCGCACTCATATGCCTTGGTATCCCAGAGAAACTTGTTTCTCTGTGTAAACTCACAACATCGGGATCAAATTGTAGAATAGTAATCGAAGGGTCAGTTTCTGATCCTTTCGATATAACATCAGGTGTTCGACAAGGTGATGCACTCGCGCCCGTACTATTTAATTTGGCGCTGGAGTACGCGATAAGAAAAAGCCGAATTGAGACACAAAACTGCATATATAACAAATCTAGTCAAGTTCTTGGCTACGCAGATGATATTGTGCTTCTTGGACGTAGAACAAGCGATATTAAGGATAGTCTCTCTCAGCTTGAAAGAAATGCTAAACGGCTTGGATTATGCATCAACACCAGCAAAACTAAAGTGTTAACAACATCTAAGAACATACCTCCCGGAAATCTGGATACTGGCGACTATGAAGTGGAACGCGTGGAAAACTTCAAATACCTCGGGTCTGTAATAACATCGTCAAATGACATGCAGGCAGATATCAAAGCCCGTGTCTCTGCCGCATACAGAGTTTTCTACGCATACTCAAAACTTCTGCGATCAAAACATCTTTCGCGGTCGTGTAAACTCACACTTTACAAAGCATTGATACGAACTGTGCTTACATTTGGAAGTGAAAGCTGGACACTGACTTCCTCCGATTGTAGAATTGTATCAACATTCGAGAGGAAAGTCATACGAACAATTTATGGTCCATGTAAAGTTGCTGAAAATCAGTATAGAATCCGAATGAATCATGAAATCAGACAGCTTCTTGGAGGCTGCGATGTAATCGGATTCATTAAATCCAACCGGATTAGATGGTTTGGTCATGTAGAAAGGGCTCCATTGGAAAGAATGATAAAAAAAGCGTCCCAACAACAACCAGCTGGTGTTCGTCGAAGAGGAAGACCTAGACAACGCTGGCGTGATGACATCATCCAAGACCTTCGTGATATAGGATGTCCAAACTGGGGTCAACTGGTCATGGAACGAGATGATTGGAAGCTGGTGGCACAGACGGCAAAATCCCTTCATGGGATGTAAACGCCAGAGAGAGAGAGAGAGTTTTACAAGTCTCATCACTTCTATAACGAAGTCGATAAAATCTAAACCTGTCTTAAATTCCAATAAAGTATTGTCTTTGATCAATATTGTCCGTGATTGAGAGCCAGCGAGTTTTTACATCGATATGAATTACAATTTCTCGTCCAAAAAGAGCCTTGACTTTTGATTGAAAAACATGATTTCGAACACTTGACAGTTTTATGTATTTGATGAGTTATTTATTAAATAATTAATTTTTGTTTTTAATTTTTTTTACAGATAACACTACAGGTAACCCACTCCAAGATTTAGGCCATGATTAAGGTAAAATTAACCAATCGCTTCGATATATCGAATACACTTTTGGTAATTGAATCTTTATCCTGTGTAGACGCAATCGAAATAATTTTTTATCGATATTACAAAAAAACTTAGCTATTGTTTTCGAAATTACTCATAAACCGAAAATTCTAATGAATCAAAAAAAGTAACTAGTAGGGTAGGGTGTGACCATAGCGGCCACGCCAAGAACTTCCCGTTAAGTTAAATAGGTAACATAAAGATATTTTCTTAAAACTTTAATAAATTGAAATTCTCTTTCTAACTCTCTAAACTTGAATTAGTGGAATTTTCACTGATTAAATTAGTGGAAATTTTTTCACTGTAAAAATAGTGATATTGGCAAATCATTCAGTGAATTGATCACTGATTCATTTAGTAATAAAATATTTATAAAATATAAAATATTTAATATTACGAATTTATTTCACTGATTAGAACAGTAAATATTCACTGATTCCAAGTGGTATACTTGAAACTGTGTTAAACAGTGTATATGTACTGTGAATCAGTGAAAATCCACTATTTCATATTTAGAGAGAAGACTTGCAATTAATCGTCATTTTTTCATCTTTTGGATACACTGGAAAGAAGATTTTCATTGCACCATATATTTATATTTAATATTTAAGCGAGTAGAAATTTTGAAAAAAAAATATTTTTGTCTTGGACAAGTGGGGTGTCATATGGAAGGTGATTTTTTTTGTAGTTCAAAATAATTTTTTGGTATTTTCGAAAACACGGTTTCTGACTTATTTATAAAAATGTGAAAATTTGTTTCTCTCCCACTCTTTATCTTCGAACATTACAGAAGCGAAAAATTGAAAAAATTCACGGTTAAAGGCAATGTTGTAAAGATTGAACGAAAACTATAGCGGTTAGCTCATTATTTCAGATGTTCCTTAGAGGGCATTATTTATTCTAGTAATACTTGCAAGAGATGATATTCAGTTTTTTGGAAACCCCTAAAAAATAAATGAACTGATTTCATTAGAAAAGGACTGGGCTGTAAGTTACGCCAAGATATATCGATTGTGACCATTGAAGTTGATATTGGATCATCCTTTGTTGAGAAAGCGTTGGATACATCTTTGTCCACATACGGTGATACACACGCACATACCCACACACACATACATACTGCCAGCTAAAAATAGCCTTAACAGCTTCAGGAGGTCTTGAAACGTAAAGATATTATAAAAATTTCGATTTCGAAAATCGACCCAAAAACAATAACTTCTCATATCGGGAAGTTAATAAACAGTTGACCAGGCAATCTACTCTCGAACCTCTGACCTTTTTGCCAAATTTAGAAAATAACTCAGGTTTTTGATATTCAAGTAAACCCGGATGCGGTTGCAGCTCATTTACATACAAAAGATTCATCCAGATATCATGCGTTTGCATAAAGAAAATAGCACGTAGTTTTTTCACATTTTGTTAAAAATCTCAAAAACTAAGATAGCAATTGTTTATACAAATCTCATTATAAATGTCTGACATGATGACAAACAATATGGAAGCTTCATGGCCTTGATAGCATTATTTATTAATCTCATGATATTTGCAAGAGATGATTTTCAGTTTTTTGGAAAACACTAAAAAACAAATGATTTAATTTCGCTAGAAAAGGACTGGGCTCTAAGTTACGACAAGATACATCGATTGCAACCATTTTCGTTAAAATCGACCCATCCGTTGTTGAAAAAGCATTGGGCAAAAATTCTCCACACAGCGATATACACACACATACATACATACACACACACACACACACATACAGACTGCCAGCTAAAAATAGTCTAAACAGCTTCAGGAGGTCATGAAACGTAAGGATATGAAAAAAATTCCGATTTCGAAAATCGACCCAAAAACAATAACTTCCCATATCGGGAAGTTAAAAATATTACTTTATTTGGGTCACCGAATCCATAACCTATTAAATTTAAATAAATAAAAAGGCTAATATGGGGTATATAAGGGTAGCTCGGATCGTTTCGAGAGTGGTATCATTGGAGTGAAATTGCCGAGGTCTCATCCCTGGAAAAAGTTGTGAGTGTTTAAAGTTTAGCTTTTTGAAGCATTTTTTCTCATTTTTTCACCTAAGTTTTCCTTGATTTTCGTGTATTTCATTTAAGGATAATCCATTTCAATTTTGTTTCAACATAGTTAAATATTTTTAATTTAAGGTGGAGGGTGGCTATTTTTGATCGAAGTTCTGCAAGGTCGCAGAAGCGAGGCAAATAAAATTAATATAAAAACTAAAAATTATAGAACCCTATTCATCATGTTAATGACTAAGGAAATTAAAAATTTTAGAAGTTGCAAAAAATGAACTTAAAAGTTGCCAATATTCCTTTAAAATATTACAAAAACTTATTAAATTAATAAACATCAAGACAACAAAAAGGGATAAATTTTGGAGAGTGTCTGTAGCATCCGTTTAAAAGTGCTTATTGGGAGTTGCGGATTATGGATGACAGATGGGGCGACGGTCGTAAGGGAGTATATGAGATGAAGTGACGTGGCACATACGCTATGCCGTATATGAAAGGAAGAAAGTTAAATTAATTAAAATAAATAGTTTTTTATTATACCCGGACACTACATTTGGCGACGAGGATAGAAACTTTAAAGGTAAAAACTTAAAATTAAAACAAAAATATACCATAAAATTTTAAGATGAAAACGTAGAAAAAAAATCTGACGTTTTTCATTAACATTGAACGTGCGTAAAACTTTGTTTTAAATTAAAATTTAAATTTAATACTTTACAAGAGTAAATAATAAAGGAAAATGCTTTATTCAAAGTGGAAAACATTGGGAATTTTGAATAATCCATACATAAATACAGAAAATTGGAAAAGTCTGTAACATCAAACGAAATATCGGATGACGTTTGACAAATAGAAAATTTTAACCATCCAGTGAATAAGATATTTAGATAAATTGGAAACAATCTAGCTGAGGAACTAAAAATATATAAAATTCTCCAAAACTTTTTTTTGAAAACATTGAATAATTGAAAATTTAGCGAGATAAATGGTGGTAAGAATCTCATATATTTTGGCCAAAGGTCATGTCAATGTCAAACAAATTACGAAAATTTTTAAATCATTTTTTTGCTGGTGCTGGAAGTTTTGCTGGTGACAAGATCAAAAAGACGAAAATATCAAAGATCAAATTATAATGAAATGTCGGTCAGTTGTTTTGAGGAAAAGAGCTTTAGAGAAGGGCGAAACGAAATTACAAGAAATTATTGAGTTGAGTTCTCCATATTTGAAACTTCAGTACCAGAAGAGCAAAATTTTGTTAATAAATTTAATAATAATACAGGGTTCTGCTATCGTTGTGGTAGTTCTGAACATATGGGATATGATTCTAGATGTCCAGCTAGAGACAAAATATGTTCTAAATGCCATATACGTGGTCATTTCTCAGCGAAATGCCGAACCAAAGCAACGAGAAATTCCAAGTTTATCGTGATCAATCTAAAATAAAATTTGTTGAGGAAGAAATTGATGATGACGAGGAGTATGTTTTTATTTTAATTTCTTCACAATCGAAAGTCAGTTAGTCAACCAGAGGAAAACGATTTTTTTCTATTTGCCCTAAAAGCTAAATTATAAAAACTGCAAAAAAATTCCTTTGAAGATTATTTAAAGGTCCAGAGATTGATGCTTCTTTCAATTACATTGAAAGCATTACATATATCGACGAATGATATCAACAAAAAGCCATCGGACTCAGAATTAGAGGAAAAGGGTTGCGTTGAATTCAAATTTAGAAGTATTCGTGAGAGTTTGAAAATGCAGCCAACAATAAATGGCAACGACCGCTCACTATGCAAGGAAATGAATATATCTGAAGCTACTGGTAAGATCACTTTCCATTTAGAACTTCTAAGAAACACTCTAATTATGAGCAAGTCGTTTTTTAATATGCACAGGCAGGAAATGATTCAGGCTACTACGCCTTCTCAAGATGACAACAACTCTGCCAATGACATAATTAATATGAGGTCTCCAAGAAAGATCGCTATCAAAAATTACGACAAGATTCTTCACCTGTGTAGCAAAAGGGATCACAGTATCACCGGTCTTGATAGTCAACCCATGATTATAGAGCGATGAGGGACAATTAAACAGCATGGACTGTGACTTAAGCGGGTTAAGAACCAACTTATTTGAGACAGCCCAGTCAGATATTAGTTTGAGGTCAGCATTAGCTTCAAGAAAACAGCGATGGATGTCAAATTGTGGACAAGCATGAAGCAGCTGAACGTCATCCACAAAGAGGTGAAGCATCGAATGACAGGGAAGGGACGTAATATCATTGATAAATAGCAAAAAAAGAAGAGGACCCAAAATGGAACCCTGAGGAACACCCTGAGGAGAAGAAGTAGAAGCAGACATGCCTGAAGTAATACGTTGTGACCTATCACACAAGTAAGAAAAAACAAGGTTACAGGTACTGGATGCAAAAAAGAACGTGGATTTAAGTTTAGAAACCAGCAATGCGTGATCGATGGAGTCGAAGGCTTTACTAAAGTCCAGGAAGAGAAGACTAATCAGCTTACCATCCTTGTTGTGGCGTAAACGGTCAGAGATATCAACCAACGTGTGAGTAGTACTATAATGTTTCCTAAAACCAGATTGATGGTCGTACAACAACTTGTTGGAAGTAACATGTTCGAGTATTAGATCATTGATGAGCCTCTCAAGAACCTTGGAAAATGTGGGAAGGACACTAATTGGTCGAAACTCGTTCGTAGCTCCTTTAGGGAGTGGCGTAATATTAGAGAACTTCCAACCACTAGGGAAGGATGATGACATAAGAATGAAGTTTAGAAGATGACAAACATGTGGCAGAATAAGAGGAAAAATAAGCTTTAAAAACTTCAAAGGAATACCGTTTGACCCCACAGCATTTGATGAAATAGCATAAAACGCCATCTCAACCTCAGAGTTAGTGACCGAGCGGAAGGAAAAAGCATTAGGGCTTTCCGGAAGGAGCATATCGAAGCGTGGAAGGGGAGGATATGAATTAATTGATGTAAATGTCCGGTTTAACCGATTCAGGTTCTGCACACTCAGGAGAGAAAGGTCGGGTTCGGAATTAAGCGCACCAATGTGCTTAAGCTTGGACCACATGTCCTTGGTAGAAGAAACATTAGAGAAAATCCGAGAGCCAAGCTCCAACTTAGCCTTTCTGACCATAGACCTAAACCTGTTTCTATAGGTACAAAAAATCTTTCAGCCAGTCTCAGAGGGGTCTCTCTGATACGCCTTATATGAAAAGTCACGCAGATAACGAACGTGAACCATACCAGGGGAAATACTTATACACAGAGGTTTGACTACTCGTATCTCTCGAAGACATTACGCATATAGGTATTAAGAACGGTAAGCATTGTGTCAGAGTCTGTACAGCTGTAGAAAGAGGACCAATCAACAAGCGAGAGCTCGTTGCAGGGAAGCTCAAAATTGATGTTATTGTAGTCACGAAAAAATTTCTTGGTTGGCACCAGGACCTTAGGCAGATTAAGGGACAGGAATATGCAGGAGTGAGCCGAGATGCCAGGCACTCGGAACTAACTGCTCATGCTAAGTAAAGTTATATCGCTTACCAAGCAAAAATCTATCAAAAATCCCAACTGGCGAGTTATAAGCATAATGCGTAGGCGCATTGTTATGAACAATGCTCAGTCCTAGACAAGAGCAGCTCTCAAGAGCGCCCAGTCTCAGCATCCAAATCATCAAATGTGCCGATCAATTTTGATTTGAGCTTCTCATTAACAAACAGAGCAAAACCACCTCCACGTCTACGCAGGCGGTCATGACGATACACGCGATACCCATCAACTCTAACAGCCAGATTTGAAACATAAGACTTAAACCAGGTTTCTGAAACGCCCACCAGGTCAAGGAAGTTACCCGACAGAATAGACCTTACCTCCTCCAGTTTAGTGGAATTAGGACTAGGTTTCAGACTCTGAGCGTTGAAATGACCAACATTGAGGGACTTACGATACAGACTAAGAGCTCTAGATAAAATAGAATTGTCACTAGCTACCAACGAATGTGTATTACTAGCCATGGTGGACAGAGACAGTGATGCCAACGAAGGACACATATCTGAGTCGTGCTAAAGGAAAGGGAACATGGAAAATGGAAGGATGGTACAGGAGAGGAAAAGGATTGAAGGTAAAGAACTGATGAAAACACAAAACATTAACAAAGAACCCATATAGGAACTGCATTAATAACCGAAAAATAACAGACATACAAAATTACGCAAAAAGAATATACTGAAAACGAGAGAAACATTTTTCTGTATCTGGAAGTTTTGAGAGTAAACGGAGTCACTTTTCTTCTTGAAATTAATTTTTAATAATTCTCGAAAATCTAGAGAAATTCAAATAATTATTCCCAATTTCTCGAGAAACACAATCGCTGATAAACTCGAAATTCTCGAATCTCGAGATTCATAAAAAGTCGAGAAATCAGAAACTCTACTTGCAAGTGTTTATAATCTTCAATCATACGCTTTCCAGCAGTTACTTATGATGGTAGTCCCTGGAGCTCTCCAGTATTGTATTATTGATAAAAGAGTCCTTTTATTTCTTTTTTCCACAGGGACCATAAATACCTTTCCATTTCCCCTCTCATATCCCACGAAAACCCATTGACCTTCAACCCTTCGCCCTCGATGGTATTTTTTCTTCCCAAATTTTGATTCGTCCATTTCGACGACTTTTTTTCGCCCCCTAAGTGCTCTCCTTTGATTATATAAGCATCAAACACCACTTCTCGGCAAAACGAAACTCAACCGATCGTTGTTGAAAAAGACACACCAATTTCGTTGGCAATAACGGTGAGAGATACGCCAGAGCAAAACTTAATTTTAAAAAAAATTACGTACAGTTAAAAAATTCATAATTTTTTGGTTTATAAATGCATTCCAAAGTATCTGGAAGATGTTCAATTTTGACTGTTCAAAAAATATTCCAGAACGTAGTTCAACGTGTGATTTGCATGTCTCAAGTTTAGTTTTCGGACGTTTTTGATGCTTATTCCTACAATACCAGCAGAATTCATCGATAATAAATTTAAGATGATTAGAAAAACATAAGAAACAAAAAATAAACAATATAAGATTACCGGGAAAGTAACCTAAAGTAAGCAACCCACTGCAATTGGGACATCGATATTCCCCTTATTAGGGTAAATGAACCTCCATTCTTGAAGCTTCTTAATCATTTTTTGTGGATCGGCATTTAATTTGTAAAAACCAGAAATAAAAATCCCCAAATATCTGCATTATTTCGATATAATCTTCAACAACTGCAGAACACCACTCCAACCCTTTAAAAGATCGAATCATTTTTATTTTTCACAGAAAACTGAAAAGAAAACTACTCCTATTTCATAAAAAAGAAAATAGTGAAATGTTTAATTATGAATCAAGAAAAGTCAGAAGAGAGTTTATTGACTTTCATAAGATTAATAAAAGTTCGTGCAGTAAAACAATTAAACTACACTAATTTCTTAATTAAAAAATAGTTGGGTTTTAAAAAAATTTGATTCATGTAAAATTTTCACTTATTTTACGAAAATCAGAAAAATTGATTTTTCCATTACAATTTAGTTACAACTACAACGAAATGCCATAAAATAATACTCAACCAACAATACTAAGGCAAAATATATATGAAAATCAAATGTAATTTATATAAATATTAGTTATATAAAATATACTTTACTAACACAATTAATCAATATATTAATAAAATTATTAATTTTTTGATTTTAATTAAATTTTATTAATTGTAATATGACGATACAGCAGTTTCTCCAACAAAAACAAAATTAACTCACACAATTACACATATAAATTTCTTTTTTTATTTACACCATACACATACGTATTATTACACAATTTTTTATTTTGTATGAAATGAAACAAAAACACAATACCAAAAAAAAAATAATACACACAACGATATCCGCACGAAAAAACAATAAAATAAAAACAAACACCAAAAACAATTTTGTTTTCTTTCTTTTTTTCTCTCAACAAACACGAAATATATTCTCTTCTCTTTTCACATTTGGTTAGAATAAATAACAAAAAAAAAACAGAAACAACTGAAGAGAAAAACTTTATTTTTTTTTTACATCAAATTAATTTTTTGTGTTAATTTTTTTTTTTTTCTTTTTTTTTGTATTATGAATTAAAATTAATTTCAATTAAATTTATAAAAATAAAATTATTTTCACATTTAAATTCGGAATAATAATTTATAGTTGTTCAAACGATTTTATACACTTTTTATTCATTAATAATTAAAAGAAAAACGAAAAGAAAATTTTATTTTTTTCGTAACACAAGAACTGTGATCGATTCGATTTTTCTATTTTGATTTTTTCCATTAAAAATTTTCGGTTTTTTTTTTCAATTTTAAACAAAAAAAAAACGCGATTTTCTTTTTATAATAATTTAAATTCTAAAACATAACTTGATTTTATATTTTTATAGTTTAAAATAATTAATTTTATAATTTTTTTCAATGATATTTTGGTGAGAAAATCTTCCAATGTCTTTACAATTGTCAATTGGTAGACATTTTGAAATCACCACTAACACAATTACATAAATATTGAATGAAGAGAACGACAATGAAAAAGAAATAAAAATGGATTCGTATTTTATTGATTTTTATGAACGGGGTGACATCTATTGAAGGTTTTTAATTTGGTGTGGTGCATAAAAGTTGCAAGAAAGATCACATTTAGGATGAACCAAATATATACAGTTTAGAGAAAAAGTATGGTGCGATTTCAAATTTTAGTATTACATATGTATGTGAGGTGCGTTGGAATATTTTTCGATAATTGGACTTACTATACTATGTAGATAATATTCCTTCTAATTTTGAGTTCAATTTATTAAAATTTAGAATCCAAACACAAAGAATAATATCGAACTTTTATGAGAGCAGCAGGAAAATTGGTATAAACATTTGGGCAAATAAATTATATATAATTTTATTAAGTAAAGACTCCGCGATGACCCGTATGCAGAAACGTTAGTATGTTGCAAAATAATTAGAGGATATGATTCATGAGCAAAATTTCAATATTTTAACCTCATTTCGTTACCGTTGCTAAACGGCGGAGTCAGAATACCAAAAAACTATCTGTCTGATGAACGATGGGCTGTCAAGAGTAAGTTTAGTACCAAAGCTAAGATTTATGCATGGCTAGTTCACAATATTTATACGATAAATTTGTCACATTTTTATTTTAAAAGATCTAAACTGATTATTTAGATAAATTTGTATACAACGCAATGCAATACGTTAGAAATTTTAGTTTTATTTATTGGAATAAATTGTTATCGCCGTAACGGTCCCCCCTAGAATCATCGAAGATGAGATGACATGGAAGATTTTTGTGCTACAGCACGAAGGAAGCGAGTAGGGGTACGAGTGGTTCTGCCTGCTCGAGTAATTGGGGATGCAGAATTGAATATCTGTTGTTACGGAATGGGGTCAAATCTAACCCTTTTAGCTGATACAGTAGCTTTAGAGTCGCGTTGTATCGTTTCTGCGGAGGTAGAAGGAGAAGATTGGAATGTATTCGAAGTAGTAGAATGGACAATATCTGTAGAAGATGAAGTTTCGTCTACGAAACTAAGAATAATACTCGAAGTAGGGGAGTTTTAAATTAAATCATCTTCAGATTGTGCCCTAAAGCAAGGTTTAAATCTATCGATGGAAACTCGAATGTGTTGATCTTTACGGACAATAACGAAATGTTTATCATCGCGGCTGATAACTTGGAAAGGACCTTCGTATGGTGGTTTTGGTGCTTTACGTACTAAGTCCGTATGTTAGAAGAGATGCGAACAAGACGCGAGATTTTTCGAGACGAAAATTTTAGAAGTGTTTCTTGACGCAATGCTGGACGAAGGTGATCAAAATGTTGTTTCAATTGTGAAACGAAATCAGATTGAGGAGTGGATTTAGAATTTTGGCTGAAGAATTTTCCGGAGAGACATATGTTAGTACTGTAGACAAGCTCAGCAGATGAAGATTGAAGTTCTTCACGGAAAGTAATTCGTAAATCAAGTAGTATTCACCGTTACATTTCGGATTGTAACTTGTAGTCCGTTTACGTTCAAACCGATAAGTTTTGACAACTCGCTGAAGAGAATTGGATTCGAATTGGGAGTCCTGGTCGTTACGATTATTGAAGGTATTCCGAAACGAGAAATCCAATTGGAATAGAGAGCTGATGCTTCCGTTTCAGCTGTAATATCCGAGATAGGATTGGCTTCGGGCCATCGAGCATAGCGGTCAATAATTGTCTGTCGTCTTGAGGAAAATTACCTAAAGGAGATTGAGTGTGGCGAGAAACTTTTGCATTTTGGCAAGCCAGGCAGTTCTGTGCCATTTTTCGTACATCCTTCTTAATGGATGGCCAAATGACTTTTTCAGTAAGGAGTTTGACAGAATTATGAAGACTATCGAAAACAGATTGTCAAAATTACTTTGGGATAAATGGTCGTGGATTTCCAGAAGAGGTATAACACATTAATAGTTTTGGTACTAGAATCCCCAAACGATAAAAGAAAAGATCGGAATTAAAGTGTGGGACTAGTGTCCTCTAATTTCTTTAGTTCGTTACCGTCGAACTGAGCGTCAGCAAATTTGTCGTAGTTTATGTTTTATGGAACTGATATTTGCTCAACACGAGAAATGTGTCGGCATCTACATTATCAATTCCAGAGATGTGGCGAATATCAGTCGTGAATTGACTGATAAAATTTAAATGTCGGAATTGGCGAAGACTAGCTTTGGCAGGGTTCTGCTATAAAGCGTAGATGAGAGACTTATGATCGGTGAAAAGAGTGAAGATTCTACCTTCAAGGAGATAACGAAAGTGTTTAATTGCAGAGTAAACTGCAAGGAGTTCACGATCATACGCGCTATATTTTTCTTGCGCCTCATTAAGTCGCACAGAGAAGAAACTAAGAGGTGTCCAACAATTGTTAATTTTTTGTTGAACAACGGCACCAAGTGCCTTGTCGGAAGCGTCGACCATTACGGCAAGTTTGGCAGGGTGTGAGGGGTGAGAAATAGTTGTTGCCTCACAGAGTTGCCACTTGCATAAGTCGAAGGCTTGAATGGCGTCTTCAGACCATTGAATGGCCCGTTTGCCATTCTCTTTAAACCCTTTGAGTAAATCGTTGCTTGATTGCGACAAGTAAATGGCTTGATTGCCACCAGCAAGAGGAATGGATTGGCGGTAACAGTTTATCATTCCAAGGAAATATCTGATTTGCACAACTGTTTTGGGACGTTCGTAACGCGTAATACCATCGACACATGCAGAAGATTTGATTCCGGTTGAATCAATCGAATAACCGAGAAATTCATCGTTGGTTTTAGCAAAGTTGCATTTATCAACGATGATAATAAAACCAGCGTCGGAGAGACGCTCAAAAACAGTCTTAAGATGATTAAGGATCCCTTAATGGTTTCAGAAGCAAATAGAAGGTCATCTATGTAGATGAAACAGAAATTTAGGTCCCGGAGAAGGGAATGCATAAACCGTTAGAAGGATAGGGGAGAAAAATTTGCATCCATGTAGCTGATGCGAAAAATCCTGAATATATGGAATAGGATATTTGTCAGGCATAGTGATATTGTTTAGAGAGAGGTAATTACCGCAAGGTCTCAACTCGCCGTTCCTCTTTTTAACGAAATGGAGAGTTGAGGCCCAAGGACTGTTAGATGGGTGGAAAATACCTTGAGATGTCGGGAGTTTGTCGGGAACAAGTTGACGATACTTCCATGATATGGAAGGACCATGTGTCTCAACTACGTGAGTTACGTTTTGCTTCACAGGTTTAGCGAGATCGTCTTTGGATGTCAAGTCCTTGAAATTTTTTAGCAAATCAAAAATTTCTACATTGACTAAATTGTTGATCAAAGTTGGAGAAGGCGCTGGAGTAGTGGAGAGTTTAGCCAAAGTTAATAGAGAAGTTAGTGGATTGACAAAACGTCAATTTTTAATGTCCACTAAAAGGCTGTATTTATTAATAAAAATCAGCTCCTAAAATTGGGATGGTAACATCGTCGATAACAAAGGTCTGACGGAACGCTCGTCAAAGACCAATATTTAAATTAAGAGACCGTGTACCATAGGTACTATCTTTAGTCGCGTTAGCGGCGGAGAGGTAGAAGTCTGATATTCTGGACAGCTTTCTTCCACAGTTGCGGGAATAAGAAGCTTCGGCACCTGTATAGGTGAGGAAATTTTTGCGCGAAGAAATGTCAAGGACCAGAAAACGGAGTTGAGAGTGATTGTGATCATATTCCTTCGCATGTGAAGAGTCAATTCGTTTTTCTGAAGAAGAAGTAGAGGCAGAGGAATCGGAGTACTTGGAGAACTTTTTGCACTCTGGATCGTATTTGTTTGCATCTCCCTGTAAAGTATGATGGTAGTAGCAGATACCATCATACATTTGAACTCATGACCTGGATCGTGGTCGCGTTGGAGAGCTATTCAAATATATGTTGCGATTATCGGTTCGATCCTTAGATTTCCTCTGAGAATGTATTATGGGATTCAGCAGTCATATCTCGTAAGAGCTGTGAGGGCTTTTATCCCCAAAGTCCATATCGCATAATACCTTTTTTATGCGGTCTGAAGTGCTGCTGGATAGGTGGGCTAGAAGAGCTTTTTTGAGCCTATCATAAGGGACATCTTGGTCAGACTTGTCCAAGATATCACTGACTAAATTCGTCAGTGTGAGCGGAATCGTACTAAGTAAATGACCATACGTAGTTTGTTGGGACTTGACATTTTCCAACAAGAATTGTCCTTCTAGGGTGATGAACCAAAGGTCTGGTGTTGTAGACCAGAAAAAGGTGCATAGTCTATTTGTGACATAGTTACCGAAGATGTAGCTAGGAGTGATGAACAGGAATTGGGGTATAGATTTTGAGAATTGTAGTTGTTTTAGAAGCTTCATAAAATTCTGGTGGACTTGCTAAAACAGCAGGAAACCTGCAGAAGAGACAACAAATCCTAGTTAAGATGATAACTAGGTACAGAAGTGTTGCGGATATAACACTTCTATTGCCTGTCGTTCTGCGACGAATAAACCGCATATCTCGACAAACAAAGTTATAACTACAATAAAAACTTTTCCAAACGCATGCATCGTTATGTAAAATGAAAAATAATTGAATCTCGGCTAAAAAAATATAAAAATTACTGGATTGTCGGCGGTCACCAGTTTTAGTAAACAACCTGAAGTTATTTTCGATTCAATGCAAGCAACATTAACATTTCTTTCAGCTTAGATTTATGCATGGTTAGTTCACAATTGTTATTAGATAAACTTGTATAAAACGCAATGCAGTACGTTAGATTTTTTTTTTATTAAAAGTAAGCCAAAAAAGTAAACTCGTCTTATTGGTTAGTATAATTTGATGATCAAAACTGGTTAAATTTCAGATCACTGGATTGTAGATGTGTCAAAAAATTTATTTTCATTTATTTTTATATACTTTTATCGCCACAAACCAAGCCTTGGATGTTAAGTCCTTAAAGTTTTAGAGAATACCAAGCATTTCAATATTTACTGAATCGTTGATCATAGTTAGACATGGTGTTTGGGAAATGGAAAGTTCAGCCAAAGTGAATAAAGAAGTTAGTGAATCGACAAGAAGTCGGTTTTTAATGTCCATTAAAAGGCCGTATCTATTTAGGAAATGAACTCCGAGAATGGGAATGGTAACATCGGCTATAACAAAGGTCTGACAGAATGCTCTTCTTAGACCAATGTTTAAGTTTATAGACCGTTTACCGTAAGTGCTATCTTTAGTCGCGTTAGCTACGTAGAGGTAGAAGTCTGTTTTCCGTGATAGTTTTTCTCCACAGTTGCCGGAATAACTGTATCAACGAGAGCATCTGTATCAACGAGAATTACTGAGAACCAGTCGACGGAGTTGGGAATGTCTGTCAACGCATCGAATGACTCCATCAAATGTGAAGAGATTAACCGTCTTTTGAAGAAGTTGGGGTAGAGAAGTTAGAGTGTCGGAATAATGTTGCACTCAAGGCTGCATTTTTTACTTATCTCTTAAAGTATTGATAGTGGTAGAAAATACTATCAAACATTTGCACTTTTGACCTGGACCGTGGTCGCTTAGGAGAGCGGTTAAATCGATAGAAATTTTGATCGCGAAAATTGTTTCGATCCTTGGATCTATTTCGATAAGGATGAGAAGGTTTAGAGAATTTTTGTTGCTGTAAGGCATTCAGCAACTGAGCATTTTGTGCTTTAAATTCATTAAATTTCTCAGCGAGTGCCACCTCGTTAGAGAAAGAGGAAGAAGAAGCGGTGGGATTAGAAACCGCATGAAGTTGAGATCCCCTTAGGAAAGCGAGGACATTATCTGCTGTCTCGGCCGTTTTTTGTAAATCAGCATTGACCGCCGCGATAGCAGCACGAACAGTAGATGGGAATTTTGCCGGCCAAATAACTTTTGAAGTTGCTTCCTGAAATGAATTCCGGGATTCAGAAGTCATATCCCGTAAGAGCTGTAAGGGCTTTCTATCCCCAAAAACCAAACCGCACAGTATGTTGCACATGCCCTCTGAAGTGCTGCTAGATAGGCGAGCAATAAGAGTCTCATTGAGCTATCATAGAGGCGAAATTGATCAGGAGATGGTGTAATCATACTTAGTACATTACTGTACTTAATTTGTTGGGATTTAATACTCGTCAACAAGAATTGCCCTTCCAAAGTAATGAACCAAAGGGTCGGTTTTTCAAAATAGAAAGGAGGAACTTTGAGTGCTAGGTGGTTAATTTGTGGTATAGTCGCTATAATAAAAATAGGAAAAAATGTATGCAATAACAAATACAATAAACCGTGGTTAAAAAGAAGAAATGTTACCAGGATTTTGTTGTTGTTGGGGTCACCAATTTCGGTAGCTTCTCCAGCTTAGTTCTCCAAGTGATAAGAGTCGTCCAGGCAATGAAAGCTGATGAAAAAGATGAAGCCCGATGATGGCTCTTGAGACTGAAGATGATATAGAGTATGTCAATATAATAATATCACTATAACGGTATATATTCCGGTGTAGTAAATATATGCACTAGTTATTGAAATTTCTTGTTTAACAACTATAATTACAAAGTTGTCTTGTCAATCCAATCTAGGTATTTTTATGAGTAATTTACTTCTAGATATTTCTATTACAGCAATACATAATATTTGCTTTTTTAAATAAAACAATTGTTATTGCAGGAATATTGATGTTTTTTTCTAGTTTTATATATGGAGATGTAGTTTTCGGAGCAAGTCGGTTAATGTCGTTTGACATTAAAAACTTATAGCATTTAATGTCGTTTGACATTAAAAACTTATAGCATTTAATGGCGTCCAGAAATGTTCACCTTGCATCTAATTTTACTTTTGTTTACAAATTTAGATCAACAAATAATTTAACACAACTACGTAACTTAAGAGTTTATTTAATTTATTTATATAGCAATTTTACTCGAGCTAGGACTTTACAATACAGTACATGGAATGGAGTGACAAAATTAAAAATTATCGAGAGTAACTTACATTACAAAAATAAGAAATATTTATATTAATATATACTAATGAAACAACGTGTCAACATATTAATCAATATAAAGTTAAAAATATTTTTTTATAGAATATCCAACAAATTGTTGTGATGAAATTTGACAACTTTTTTGTTTTTTTTTCCGCCAGGAGTTATTTTTGTTATGTTACGGTGGTCATCACCAATGAAATATATACTATGTACAAAATACAATGCAGTGCGTAAGGAAATTTTGTTATTTTAAATGTTGCAATTATTTGAACTATTTATATTTGTGGAACTAGAAGATATCGTCACAAAGCCATTGTTTTTGCATTTATCTATCGAACCAGGTTTGAGTTGAATTCACGATACAAAATAAAAATTGTTAAGTGTGATGAATAGTTCTTCTTTATCTGTGTGGTCATGGAACTCCTATGCTAATTCCATATGTACCGCCCTAAAAATAAATAATATGAAAATGAATGAATAAAGAGAGGAAATCTGTCTTTGGGTATTTGACTCACTATTGAGGGTTTGTGGCTTAGCACACCTCATATTGCACAATTGACATTCCTAAGCTTGTCGTATTAAGAAATAATAATTAATAAGAAATTCAGATCTTTTGCTTACCAAGAAACTATAATTCTAGAAAGCCGGTGATCTTTAGCCAATATTATTGGTCGACATGTTGGTTTACGGTTACAACTGCTGTGACAGGTTTCTCAAGCTCTGCATTAGTGTATAAAATGAAAAACTCAAGCGGTTACTCGTAACACCTTGTAATAATCAGAAAATTTGAACAAGTTAAGTCAATAATTGAAGTGTTTATATTACATAAAAGAAGTAAGTGTTGTTCGGATCTCTTCTTCTCAGCTTTTAAATTCGTTTGGTGATATCGGCCACATCTACTCATCTTGTTTCAGAAACTTAGAACCTTTTATCCATCGACTACATAAGACAAATTTAGTGGGACATTTCGTATGTGTAGCATCATATGTGCAATTTAATTTGGTTGGCACCCATCACCAATCTGACTTATTACTGTCCTCTAGAAATTGCAAAAGTCTGTGGCTCGCAAATGACTTATAGTTATATACGTATCGGCTTTGAATTAGAGATTTGAGTAGTCGAGCGCTTAAAACTGTGGCTTCATTCTAAGAATTTCTGTGCTCTTTTCGTGTCTCCATTGGATTCCTTTAATGTCGCCACAAATTCCCACAGCACTTATTTAAAATCTAACCAAAACATTTAGTAACTATATATACTGATCCGGACCAGTAATTAGTTTGAATTTTGAGACATATTGAGAGACATATTTACTTTCACCAAGCGCCGAATACTGATCAGAATTTATATGATTTAGCAGGGCTCTGCACCCCAAAGTGAGCCAGATGCCAAATACGTGTAGAGATTTGAGCAGTTTTGTCTAGTTTCAACTTCGGTACGTTGCCTTTTCTTCATAATCGTCGATATTCTTTCGATACATGGAAGCAAATTTGAGATTTTAAGACATTTTCTTTTCAATGCTTTCTATGCGGCGAATCACCATTGCCATATTATGGAGTTAGGTAATAGTATCGGCTTTCCAAAGGAGTCCTGTTTTGAACCTACCTCCAACTCGGACAGTTGTTAAATTCAAGGTCTGTCGGACTCTATTTTAGTTTCGAGCAAAACTTTAGATTTGACTTAACCTAAATTTTTGATTGTGACATAATCGTTGACAACTTTGTGCAAATCTTGTAATTCATTATTGCGACAAGCGTGAATCGTTTTTAAATTATTTTTTTAGGGCTGGATTTGCTGTCGTTATTTGAGCTAGCTATTGCATGGTTGACTGTAACGTTATTGGTTGTGATGTCACAATCATTGATTCTGTTGATTCGATATTGATTTCGATAATTCTGTTTCAACGGCATGAAATGAAACTTTCTTAGTTTGTTTTTCTCTGGATTTTGCTGAATCAGAATAGGAGTCGGAATTTACAAAGGCCACAAGTTTTGCAACAGCATTTAACCAAACACTATCCCATTCCAAACGCTTAATTATCGGAAGCTAATTAATCAATTATTTCAGCTACATAGAGTTGGCAAGATTTTGCGAAATGCTAGCGTTTTCCAAAAATTGATATGTTTAGCCCCTTTAAGGTAAAATTGATAAATTGATCAAACTGATTCTCGCTTATAGGATTGATCTCTCTTATCTTAGTTATTTGACTTTTAACTAACTAATATAACTAAGACTTTTAACTTTAACTTGTGTTCGTTTAGAATAAAATAACAATTAAATATAATTTTTCAAAATTTATTTTTTAACAATTATTAAAATTTACAAATTAATAATGATGGGAATGCAAGAAGTCTATGAACCATAAATAAAATTACAATATTTTTACTCTACACTGTAGAGCGTGAAGAGAATAAATAATTTAAAATAATTATTTTTTACAAAAATACTGATAAGAACATTTTTCTATCTCCCTGATATCTAAAACATAAGGACGGACTACTATGAATATCTTTCTTCTGTTGCTTTTTAATTATCTAAAATTTTCCAATATCCTTACTACGGCCAATCTGCAATGGTGGTAAAGTTTTACGTAACGAAATCAAACGTTTACTTTTATCGTTACGTTTTGGTTGTGTCGTCGAAACGTTTTCAGCACTTTTCACAAAATTTTGATGTAAAATTAAATCCGATTTTCTGAAATATCGTGGCATCGAAAGTTGTTCAGTTTCAGCAGTTCGAGCACTATTCGCTGTTTGAATCGAATACAAACTGACATGTTCACGATAACCCTCCATTGTGGGGGTATCGAGATAATTTTTCGGTAATGTTGAATATGATATGGATGGAATTTCAGGTGTCATACTAATTTGTCCGTAACTTTTACTTATCGTAAAAATATCATTCTCACTCGATGGACGAAAATCAAAATATGATTTTGGTTTAAGTAAAATTGTATTTTCTTTTTTACGTAATTGAACCTCATCGGGTTGATTGTCTAATTCCTGATTTGATTTATCAAGTTTTGTCGTTGACTCATCATCATCTTCTTCTTCTTCTTTGATGGATAGAATTTGACGTGATGATCCAAGCGAAGAGGATGAAGTTGAATTTCGTTGATTATCATTTATTAAAACCGAAACTTTACTCATCGGTGAATTAAGTATAACATTATCCGTTTCATCGTTTGTTTTCAGTTTTCCTAAGAAAATAAAAAAAAAGGAAAATTACTCTAAAAATATATATTAAAATTTTTATTTCTTGTTAACTTAACTTATAAATGAGTTTTAATGTCAATTTCGTTTTTATAAAATGAATCCATGAAACAAACTTTTGTTTTTGTACCACAAAATGAATTTTATGAATTTTACTATGAATTATGACTGACATTTGAATTTGAATATAATCGTTATACAAATATTACAAATACAAACATACAAAAAAGAACGAACAACGATAACAAAAACACAATACTGAAAATTTATTCAATATATGTAAACCCACCTTTATATATGAGTGGGTGATTGTTTATAGATATAGTTTCTCAGAATTAAAAAAAATAATTTAGAAAAAAAATTATATAATTAATTTATTTTCATAATATTGACATGCAATGATAATATGAATTATAGTTTTATTTTGTATAATTAATTCTATAATATTTATATATTGTACTGGTGGTTAACTTATTGATCTTCCTCTAACTTTTTTTTTATATTGTTGAGATCACCTTTGATTTTTTTAGTTTTTAAATTCGTTTGTTTTGTTAGGTGCGTTCGATTTGACTGAAACAACTGAAAAAACAAAAACAATTGCATTCAATTTTTCAGTTGTTTCAGTTGATTCAGTCAAATCGAACACGGCTGTTGTGTGATGTGGTGTGATGTTATATGAGTGTCAAAATTAAATGTAATAAAATTTTCGTTATTGGAATACAGAGAAAATTTAAAATAGAAAAACAGTTTTGTGGGCACCGTAGCTATTATTATAAATCTCATAACTTTTTGAAAAATTCCTCAAGTAAAGTTTACGGCCTTGAACTATTACCAATAAACTTGCTTTCGAAATGTTCGTAAAAAATTATTGCGAATTATCACCGATTTTGGGAAGTTACTACTGATAGTTTACCTGTAAAATGTAATTGTTTGTTTTTATTAGTAGAAAATAAAAATTAACCAACAACATAAAAATTAAAATAAAAGAACGCCGCTCGCGGTGAGTAGAGAAACTGAATTTTACGATGCCAAAAATAATCAAAGACAAGTAATATTGATGGCATGGATTAAAAAAATAATTTTGTAATTTTTAAATAATTAATGGAAAGTAAATTTAACAAGCTTGACGCGAACGAACGCACAAGCCGGTTCAAAGAGATGAATGCGCCTTTAAATGTATATAAATAATATAAATTCTTTCTAGAACAATTTAGTTTCTTTGTTGTTGTGTGTTTGATTTTTTAATTTATCTAATGGTTTTCAATCAATTTAGACGTGCGTCCAGCACGTCAATTTTTGAATTATAATTCTTGTAATTCTTGAACAAGCATTTACTTTAAATTACTATTAATAATTGTGTAAAATCAAATTATATTGTGACAGTAATATTAAGAGAGTTATTGGATTTGTTGTGCTTGATAATTTTTTGTGTTTAAAAACTGCTAAAAACGGTCTGGCAAATTAAAAATGTTTGAATCTCACAATAAAGGAAATGTGAATATTATGGTAAATTTAGTAATTGTTTTATTTATTTCGAAGTTCTCCAATTTGTTTATCAACAAATATTTACACATCGAAAGCAATTACTTACACCAGACTAATTGAATCTGTTCAGGGGAATATCATTCTTAAATAATTATAGGAGCGAGATAAAGAAATTGTAGCGAAAAATTTTCAAGCTATGGATGTTACATTGTAAAAGAAATAATAATCAACGACCAGTGTCTATAATCAACAACAATAAACGGAAACCACCTGATGCGACAATTAGCACCAAACTGCAAAGAAAGTTCAACTGGACAATATAAATTAACCATAAGCTTACTACAAGTTTCAGAAGTGGGATTAGTTCAGAAAGAAAAGAATAAAGTTATCAATTGGTTGGCTGTGTGGTTACTGGAAAATGGATTTAAAAAGTGTTAAACACGAGGTTTAAAGAGTGTTAAAATGGTTGGAATAGCGAACATTTTGGGTTTTGCTATTGAAGAATTAACAAAACGTCTACAAAAACGAGGTTTGCCTACACATGGTGCAAAGCCAGTATTGTAAGGAAGATTAATCAAATTAATAAGCGAAGATATGGAGACAGAAAACGCTAGTTTACGTGCGCAATTGCATATGAACTCAATAAATACCTTACATCAAGAAGGTCGATCTCATCTAAAAAAATTGAATGTTAAACGATTATTAAATACCTTCAACGGCAAGGATGATAGTTTTACAACATTTTTAGCCGCCATTAAATAGATACGACTAAAATATAGAATTGATGAGGAAAAATTAAAGCTGGAGGTTGTTGCTTGTCTTGAGTATCGAGCAAAAAATTGGTTTAACGTTGGATGAGATATTTATCAAACTTTTTAACAACTAATATTTAACAACGTTTTAATATACGCGTAACTAAAGTTCAACAATGTAGAATGTTTGAGTCGTGAGTTTGGAGGAAAACAGAAAATTTTTACACTTACTTTTGATCTAGAGAGACCATTTCTCAGGGACCATCGGAGCGGAATTCTATTTTCCGTATTAGAACAGACAAAAAATTGAAACTTTCAAAGTTAGATATGGTATAAGATGATAAAATCCGAAAACAGAATGTCAAAAAAAATCTAGATCAAAAGTGAGATATTTTCCCGAGACCATTTCTCAGGGACCATCGGAGCGGAATTCTATTTTCCGTATTAGAACGGACGAAAAATTGAAACTTTCGAAGTTTATTAGATATAATATAGGATGACAAAATCCGAAAACAGAATGTCAAAAAAAATCTAGATCAAAAGTTAGATATTTTCCCGAGACCATTTCTCAGGGACCATCGGAGCGGAATTCCAGTTTCCGTATTAGAACAGACAAAAAATTGAAACTTTCAAAGTTTCTTAGAGATGATATAAGATGATTAAATCCTAAAACAGAATATCAAAAAAAAATGTAGATCAAAAGTTAGATATGTTCCCGAGACCATTTCTCAGGGACCATCGGAGCGGAATTCTATTTTCCGAATTAGAACAGACAAAAAATTGAAACTTTCAAAGTTTGTTAGAGATGATATAAAAATCTAGATCATAAGTTAGATATTTGCCCGAGACCACCGGAGCGGAATTCTACTTTCCGTATTAGAACAGACAAAAAATTGAAACCTTCAAAGTTTGTTAGATATAATATAAGATGATAAAATCCGAAAACAGAATATCAAAAAAAAAAAATCTAGATCAAAAGTTAGATATTTTCCCGAGACCATTTCTCAGGGTCCATGGGAGCGTAATTCTATTTTCTGTATTAGAACAAACAGACAAAAAATTGAAACTTTCAATGTTTCTTAGATATGATATAAGATGATAAAATCCGGACACAGAATGTCAAAAAAGATCTAGATCAAAAGTTAGATATTTTCCCGAGACCATTTCTCAGGGACCATCGGAGCGGAATTCTATTTTCCGTATTAGAACAGATAAAAAATTGAAACTTTCAAAGTTTCTTAGATATGATATAAGATGATAAAATCCGAAAACAGAATGTCAAAAAAATCTAGATCGACGTTTGCAAACTCATTAGATATAAGTGACGAGGAATTGATTAATTATTTACTTGATGGTTTAAAAAATTCATTTTTGCGAAGCCAAGTGAGGTTCCAAATGTTAAATAAACCAGAACAGCTTATGAAAGCCTTTATAAAATCATTTGAACAGGATCGCGTTGTGATATTCGAGTTATTTGAGTTTTTAAAACTTCCTTTTGGGTTGAAAAATAACCCAGCTGATATTGAAAAATACATTAATAAAATACATGCCGAATTGATAAGAGATCGAAATTTTATCATTTATATGGCTTACATTCTAATCACTCTATAAACGATCATTTTGAAGTTTTATCGATTGTGTTGTTAAAAATGCCGGAAAATCATTTGCAAATCCAATATAGCAAGAGTGAATTTTTCAATATCGAAATAAACTATTTGGGTTATTCAGTAAATAAAGACGGAGTCCAACCAAACAGGTTTAATATTAAAGGCAGTGTAGAATTTTCTCAACTATTTAGCTTACAGGAGCTACAAAAGTTTATGGGAATGTGCTATTTCCGAAAATTTATAAAAAATTTCTGTTTGCTTGCTTAACCCTTACAGGATTTGAGAGACTTTTGTTAGCAATTTTTCTCCTAACAATGAAACGGAAATTCACTGTAACTGTGAGGTTGATCTATAAGTCAGATTGGTTGAACTGTAATAAATTTTAAATTTAAATTTAAAATTAACAAACTACATAAACCTAAAATATACGAACGCCACTGAATTAAATTAAACGAAACATTGGTTGCATTGAAAAAATTAGTTTGTATTTTTTATATAATTACTGCTAAATCAATTTATTTAAATCACTACACGTGTGGATCGTGCATTTTTACTGTAGTCTATTTGAAGATACAAAATAGAGAAAAAAAACAAATGAAATGTAAAAAAAAGTAATTTAACACAGAAGAGTTCTCTTTAAAATTAAACCTAACAAAATACAATGTTCTAAGAAGAGTGTGAAGTGAAAATTGTGTTTTATTGATTAGTGTTTACAAATATTATTTGTAATCCTCAGTTGAAAAGTGGCGCCCAACGTGGAGCTCTTTCGATAAAATCAAAAACACAAAATCATGACGATGTCAATAGAAAAAGCAGGATAGGTCAAAATTTCTATAACGATTACAAGCAGCAAAGTTAAAACAAGTAAATTTGGAATCACCGCATTTTATAAAAAATTTTCAAATTTTTTCAAAGGAAAGAATTCATAACTTATAGAATTCAAATATCAGAGGAAGGAGGAAGAATTTTATAATTGTGAAAACCACATTGACAAAACAGATACACTCCACTCATAAGTGTGTTAAAAGCGTCAGATTAATCAAAAATCACATTCGCTGGACAATTAAACATTGGTTGTTTTTTGTAATGAGTTAGGATTAATTCAAAAATTTACTGCACATCTTCATAACGTCGATCTAAAAGGACAAAACGACAATTTTATAATTACAAAAAATCCTCAAGCAAAGTATATAGCTTTTGCAACGTATATAGCTAAGTTTTATGGCAAACAATTTAGGCTCTCTATTTTTAAATGTTAGTAAATAAAAATTATTAAGTGATGCGCCAAAGGTCTAACGGCAAAACTATTCTCTAAGGAATAACTCTTAGGGACTGTTTACAAATTACGTAACCCAATTTCTGCCATTTAAACAACCTTTCTATCACTCGTAACAATAAAAATAGAGAAAAAGGAAGAAAAAAACAAGACAAAAAAGTCATAATCATATATTGGTGACCCTAATAATATGATAAATTTAATTACAAGAAAATACTTTAAGTCTACACATTTAAGGGCATATTAAAGCGATATCTATGTTAGTATTATTATGAATTAACTTTGAGTGTGGGATCGTGGATCGAATTTCCGTCTAGATCACATGATTTTGAGAGAGACATAAATAACCGTTACCTAATCCGATTGTCAAACTAACCAAACGTCATTCAATATGGTTTATAATTAGAAAATCATGGTAATGAACTACTTTCGTAGAAGAGCCAACAAAATTTAATGGATTACTTTCAAAGCATACATTTTTACACGATTTAAAATCATAAGTGGTCAATAGGTCTACCTAGGGTCTTAAACGGTATCATTGTGTTGTTGTGAAATATTTTGTAACTCCTACTACACAACAGTTTTTGTGTTTCACTTTTCAACACCAAAATATCTTTGAAAATAAATATTTTTGGCCGCCACTGTGATTGTGTCTGTTAATCGATGAATATCATATATACCGAAAGTTGATATCGCCTACATACGCTTACTGTTTATACCGCAGTGTAAATGGCGGATAAAATTAGACTATTTTTTTAATGAACCAAATCAACCTGTTTAGCATTGAATACTACTACTCAACTCAATCGCTTTGAATATCCTCTGACACCGTGTTGTTTGTTTTTCTCTTACTATACTTTCAGAATTATTAATTTTCGACCAGGTTTGAACGCACATTCTCAACAATATATAGGAAAAGTAGCTCTTGTCGAGCCCTCTTTACCAACTGAGCTACTACGGTGACTAACATATCAAATTCAGTCAAGGTTGTCTCGCTGTCACCCTAGGTAACGCAGCCCGAATGCATTAAACTCAACGTAAATTTTTGCACGCTTTCGCATTCTTGATTCCTAAAAAAAGCAGTAGCGTAACGATCGTTCAATCATTAGTTTATTACGTCCATTCAAAAGGACAAAAACAAGCAAAACCAAGTGTGTCGAACATAAAATAAATTATTTTCATATTTCAAATTTTCTAAGATGATTATAATAAATTTAACTAATCTTGCTGTTTAAGATAGCTTACATTAATGGAATAGCCGGATTCTTTAAGCAAACCCAAAAGAAATAAAACAAAATTTCCCTCAAAAAAACCTGAAATGTTTTGCTCTGAAAACCAAGATAAACGATTACAAAAAAAAAATACAATTGTAATAAAATTTAAACAAAAGACATTAAATTACAGAGTTTAACTACCCCTTCCTTTTGTAACAAACATTAAAACTCACATCATTTCCCACTTATTTAAATCCCCAACATAACACCCATACATACACATAAAACTCCAACAATCAACATTTTTTTCTTCTAAAACTTGAACAAAAAAAAATCTATCGAAATTGATTTGATTTTCCATTTTCCACTTCCCACCATGTACAATATAATGTGCTCGAACTAAATTTTTAAAATCATAAAACAAAACAAAAACATAAGAAAAATATTTTCTTTTCGATTTTCCTTTCAATTTTGTTTTGTTACATAAAAAAAAAGTTAATATAAAAAACTTATTAATTACTAAATTAAAAGCTATAAAAAAACTTGTAAATATAATTACTATAATTAACCCAATCATGCACATTGTTAGTTTAATCAATTTTTTTGAAAACCAAAAAAAAAATCGCTAACCCATTATGTGATGAATTTTTGTTTTTTTTTTTAATTAATTTTTTTTTGATGGGTTTTGTTTGTACGCGCGGGTTTGATTGTTTTTTTTTTGTTTGTTTAGTTATCGTTACCTTCCAAACGTTCTAATAATTTATCATTTTCTGTTTGATTTAATTTTTTATGGACAGATGGGGATGGTGTTGTTGAATTAGCACCACGACTTGATATTGATTTTTTAACTGTTGTTTTTGGTTGATGTTCATGGAATATTTGTGAATTTGAAAATACTGATAGGATTTCCGGTGCTAGAATAGGAACATTGGTTTGGATTTCACGATAAAAATCATCTTCATGAATTTTTGAGCTGTAATGACAAAAAAAAAATTGAGGTTAATATTTTTTGTTTTGGGTGTAATAGTTTTGTTTTTGTAATTTTTTTCATATATTTGTATTGTGATGTAAACTATGATAAACAAATTTATATGTGACTTTTAAATGGCAAACTTAATCCCCTTAATCGTATCGTAATTGTTATTAACTTCAAAGCTTCACAAAACAATTATAGTCACGTTTAAGTATTGATACTATTCTAAGAAGAATAGTATTAATATATGTCTGGACGAAGTTCTTTAGTGAACCTTGTCGAGGCGTATTCAAAAAGTTTTCGATGGAGTCACTTGAATTCCAGCCAGTCTGAAGGTATATCTTTTGCTAGCAATGTTGACTATGGGGAACCACTCTTATCTGTTCTAATAGTGATAAGCAAATCCGTCGTACACCTACAGTACATTTCACAAAATCTGTAGGCAAATATTAAAGAAAGACGACGTTAACCATTCAAACGTTAACGTTAACCGTTAAAAATAAACCAAATTTGATGACGAACCGATTTCAACGCTAGTTGTGAAGGTGTAGTTTTTTTGCAGTTAATATTTGATCCTTTGGGAATGAAGAAAACATTATGTAAGGTGACCATCCGTCCTCTTTTGAAGAGGACAGTCCTCTTTTTTTCCCGACTGTCCTCTTTAAAAAACTTGTCCTCTTTTTGTCCTCTTTTTTTAGTTTTTGAATCTTTTGTCCTCTTTTCTGGTTATTGGTAATTTAAAATTAAGGTTGTTACAATTCCTCTTAAAAGTCATAAAATTACAAAAAAAAACATTGTAAATTATATTTCTACTAAAGTTTCAAATCTGGTGTTCAAACTTAGAACTGTCTCTATTGTATAACCGTGTAACTCAGCGTTTATGCAAAAAAAATCATATGCAGCAGCGCCTCTTGTGGATATGGTAATAGGCGAAAAGTTTTTTTATTTGTGATTACTAGCGAAATATAACGAATGTGCAACGAGTAAAATCTAAAAAAAGTGCTAAAATAAAAAATACTGAAATAAAAAAATTTTTATATTGAATTTTGTTTGGAGTATAAAATAATAAAATAAATTAGATACTGAATCAAAACAACCAAAATATTTTAATATTTTATATATTGACGGTTGGTTTTTGAAGGTTGTTGTATTTGATGTTCACAAATAAACTTTGAATTGAAATTATTTCTATTATTGTTATATTTTTTTCTAGGTAACGAATCATACTTTATTTAATTTTAAGGTACCCAAGCTAAAGGTAAATATGAGTGCCCCAAAAAAGAGAAAGGTGGTTTTAAATGAATTACACAAAAAAAAGTTTCCTCATATCGTTAATGCAAATGAAAAAGATGACCCTTCCAAAGTTAAGTGCATTATTTGTGGTAATAGTTTTTCCATTGGTAATAAGGGAAAGGGTAACATAGTGCAGCATAACAATAGTTCTCAACATAAAAAATATGAATGTGCTGCAGCTTCAAGTTCAAAAATTACTCTATTTACAAGAACTTTACAAATGGGAATTTCTGAAACAAAACTAGCTGTAGCAGAACTCATATTTTGTTATCATAAAGTGATGCATAATCATTCGTATCGAAGTATGGACTGCACAAGTCATTTAATTCAAAATTTATGGGAAAAAAATATGGATGTGCTAGAACAAAATCAAATGCAAACAAATATTTTGTTTCCTTATGCCCAACAAGTTGTAAAAAAAGCTTTAGATACTAGCGCATTTGTTACAATCTTATCAGATGCCTCAAATCATAAGGCTACAAAGATGTATCCAATTGTTATTCAATATCTCAATATTGAATTTGGTGTTCAAACGAAAGTATTGGATCTCTCATGTATAAAAGGCGAAACTTCTGACATACTCTCAGATCATATTTACAAAACGTTAGTAAAAACTAACATTACTACTAAAATAGTAGTTATATCCGCCGACAATACAAATACCAACTTTGGCGGTCTTCGTAGAAAAGGATCCCAAAATATGTATGTTAAACTTCAACAGTTATTAAAGAGGGATATATTAGGAATTGGCTGTAATGCTCACATTGCTTCAAATGCTATAAATACGGCAACTGGTCAGTTGCCAATAGATGTAGAAGTAATTTTACCTAAAATCTATCTCTATTTTAGAAATTTTACTGTTTGTACAGAGTCCTTAAAAGTTTTTTGTGAGGAAAACAATGTTGAGTATAAAAAACTACTTGGTTATTCTAGCACGAGATGGTTGGCGCTATCCAATGCTATCGAACGAGTGATACTTTTGTTTAGCCCACTAAAATCATTTTTTTTGAGTCAAAACCATATAACAAATATTTTAAAAGTTTTTTTTTGAAAAGGAGGAGACTCCAATTTATTTAAAATTTGTGCACAACATGGCCGAAATGTTTAAAATTACTATTTTGAAAATGGAAAAAAATAATTTAAGTGCAATGGAGGCATATGAAATATTAGAAGAACTCAAAGTTCAAATAAAATCACGTTATGATAATAACTATATTCCTATTATGGTAAGACAGGATATATCAGAACTGGAGAAGTCTGAACCGAATATTCGTAAACAAATTTCTGGAAACATTCAACAGTTTTATGGTACCTGCTACGAATATTTAGAAGAGTGGACAAAACCTCTGCAGATTGTTAGTAAATATAGTTGGATTCTACTCAGGAATAACATTTCTTGGACAGGTCTGGTGGATTCTAATTGCATAGAAAATATTTCAAAAATGATTCCAATAAATGAATCAATTATATTTGATGAGATCCAAAAAATAAATATATATTGTAATGATGTGAAAATTGCTGAATGGAACGACCATAATGTAGAATATGATCAACGATGGGTTGAAATTTTTGCACACTTTTATAAGGCCAAGATTTCATTGACTGAAATCGTAAAAGTGGTGCAGTGTTGTTTATCACTGCCGGGAACAAATGCAGCCGTAGAGCGTTGCTTTTCAATTGTGAATGATATTTGGACAGCAGAAAAATCCCAACTATCATTAGACTGTTTGGAGGCGGAAATTAATATTAAAATAAATATTGGAAAAAAATGTACAGATTTTTTGAAGGAAATCGAAACAAACAAAGAATTACTTGAAAAGGTGCACAAATCAGGAAAATATTAAATGCTGAAAAGTTCCTATGTTTTGAAATTTCATGTTTCTATTATTTTATATTATATTTCTTTTTAATTTATATTCACTAAATCAGGCATATTTAACTTATTTTATATATGTGATATTTTTATTATAATATATTTATTCACTTATGTACCTATGTGCAATTTGATTGAAATTATATCTTGAATTATTTGTGTTGGATATATGGTTTTTTTTGTAACATTTTGTCCTCTTTTTTGTTTTTGAAAATATGGTCACCTTACATTATGCCATGCGCAAATAGAGGGAAAAGGGCTTCTTACAACAGATGAAGGAAACAAAAAGAGAATAAGTAAAATTAATGAAGCTAAGTGAGCTTTAGATCACGGTTCCAACCATCGCGTTATTCTTTAAATTCATGTATTCGTTATTCCATCAAGAATCGCTTCTGCAAACATAACCAAACATTTTGATTTATACCTGATTCAAAACACGGTTTCGCCTTAAGGGCATTTGTTACATAGGCTTCTCATTAATACTGTCACGCTCTGAGGGGAGGGACTTAACACATTTAAATACTGGTTTGGTTATTTTGTTAAAATTATTTGGTTACAAATGCTCAAATAATGTTGCGCTGATTGTTAGATCAACTGAACCACCACTTAGAATGGATAGTAAGTCGATCAACAAAGTGAGTCAATTTTTTTCAATAATACAATCGAATGCAGCCGTTAAAAAATGGCTTTGGGATTTATAAAGTAAGACCTTAAACCTCTAGAGTAACCTCTAGAATTGGTGACCCCGAAGTGATTTGAACACGCCACCTTCTGATCTCGTTATATATTACCACAGATCAAGGTGCGCAAGAATTTATGAATTTATAAGAGCTCATGAATTTATTTGGATCTCACTAAATTCGTACACCAGCTTATAATTCTAAAGCCCACCGTTGATAATGACATTATCCACACTTCCAATAGTTTTACTCGGTATTTGCTCGTTGATCAAATGTCCCCTCGCTGATCTTGTGTACGGACCAAACCTTAGGATCACTGGATGCATTTTCTAGCTAATTCTAAAAAACCTCTGGAGTACCTAGGAGCCAGGGCGGGTTATATACAACTCATTTCCTTGAATTTTCCAGAAATTCAGCTCGAAATTGATCGAAGCTCGTTATTCGGGGGTTTGTGGGGCCGCTGAACACGAATAAGATGTCGGCGATGACCCTCGGAGTACCTAGGGCCCAGGGCGGGTATGTCTAACTCATCTCCTGGAACTTTCCATCAATTCAGCTCGAAATTGATCAAAGCTCGTTACTGGGGGGTTTTGGGACCGCTGAACACGAATATGATGTCTGCGATGACCTTCGGAGTAAATACGGGCTAGGGCGGGTTATATACACCTCATCTCTTTGAATTTTCCATAAATAAAGCTCGAAATTGATCGAAGCTGAACACGAACATGATGTTGGCGATGACCCTCGGAGTACCTGGGGCACAGGGCAGGTATATTTAACTCATATCTTGAAAATTTCCATAATTAAAACTCGTTTATTTTATTTAATCGATTATTTCATTTTTTCATTATTTTATTTTATTAATGGCAAAATCCAGGAGATGAGTTAGACGTACCCGCCCTGTACCCTAGGTACTCCCAAGGTCATCGCCGACATTATTTTTGTGTTCAGCGACCCCAAAAGCCCCCGAGTAACGAGCTTCGATCAATTTCGATCTGTATTTATGGAAAATTCCAGGAGATGAGGTGTATATATAACCCGCCCTGGCCCCTAGGTACTCCGAAGTTTATCGCAGACATCATATTCGTGTTCAAAAGCCCCAAAACCACCCAGTAACGAGCTTCGATCAATTTCGAGCTGAATTAATGTAAAGTTCCGGGAGATGAGCTAGACATACCCGCCCTGGGCCCTAGTTAGTTTGAGGGTTATCGCCGACATCATATTCGTGTTCAGCGACCCCCAAAACCCCCGAATAACGAGCTTCGATCAATTTCGAGCTGAATTTATGGAAAGTTCAAGGAGATGAGGTGTATATAACCCGCCCTGGCCCATAGGTACTCCAGAGGTTTTTTGCCGAAAAGTGGCTATGTTCACAAACTTTCCTGATGGCTTCCTGAATCGAATGCAAAAAACCGCATCTCGATCCATCTTACTCTGCCAATTTGCTTAGGTTTAGTGCTTTATTTCCTCGTCTATAAATCTAAACCTACTATATCAGACTTTGAATTGAAAGTTAAATGCTTTTCTAGGGAAAGACAATTATTTAAAAGAAGCATTTAATGAAGCCACAGAAATATTATGCAAAAATTTGAAAATATTATTGTGTTCCGAAATTTGATCAAACCGTTCGCTAACATATTGAATCGCCTGATCAAGGATTTGAAAATAAAATTCAACTTCAAATTTTTTTTCAGGATTTGATATAATTTCGTCTCTACCTTCGTACGAAAAAACGATAGCTTTCGACTAGGGCGCCTTGGAGCATCCAGGAAATTTGATGGAACATCTAATTTTAAAGCTATTTCTTTAGCTTGCAAGATAAACCCCTGAAATTTTTCCTTATTTCGTAAGTTCGTCAAAAACTCTTTTGTGCCCTCTAACAAATGTACTGCCGTCGTTAAACAAATATCAGGACTTTGTAAATATTTGCTAAATATATTAATTTAATCAAGAATATTATACCAAATAATTAATGAACAAATAAATTCAAATTGAATAATTTTGAGAGATAAACTATTCGCGTTATTTCTTGTTATTCCGTCCTTATCCTTGTCACTTCCTATTTGAACTAAAGCGTCATAAATATTACCTAAACAACACATTAAGGGTTTTAAAGCTTCTATACTGCTTTCCCATCTTGTCGTACAGAGTGGTTTGAGAGTTAATGTTTTCACATTCTGTTTCAAAATGTCCCATCTTGAAACAGAACTAGAAAAAAACATATAAACATTGGACAGTATCAAAAAAATTTACAGCTTGAAGTGAACATTGAACTGAATCCAGAAGGACTAGGTTAGCTGAATGTGATGCGCATGGCACAAAAAGTGCTCGGGGTTCTATTTGTTTAATATGAGCTTGCATTCCAATGTTTTTTCCCTTCATATTTGAGCCATTATCATAGCCTTGCCCCCTGCAATCACCAATTGAAAATTTTAGAGAAGTTAGTCGGTCTAAAACTAAATTCGTGAAGCCCTTATCCGTCGTATCTGTAGCTTTTAAAAAACCCATAAAAAGCTCCTTAATTTCATGTTTGTTTTGATTTCTATGAACAACTCTAACAATAAGTGATAATTGTTCATTGCGGCTCTGATCTGGAGTACAATCAACAATTATCGAAAAATATTTTGCACCTATGATCGATTTTATTTTGAATGACTTTAGACACGATTGAAATTAGTTCATTCTGAATGCTTTTATGCAAATATTTGTTTTGTGTCTCATTATTAGTTATCCGTCGTCGGTGTTCTGAAAGAACATTGTCCAATTCAGCAATTGCTTCTACTAATTTGAGAAAATTACTATTATTTTTGTCGTATAACCTGTCTGACCCACCCCTGACCCCTGAATGCCAAAGATTGCATTGAAAGAAATTTTACAAAAAAAATATACAAATTTTTACACAGTGAAAAAAATATTTTTGGTAATAAATTTCGGTTATTAAAATATTTACAATTAATTCAATGAATTATTTGTGATATTACATCACTCCGATGGAAATAATCCCATCATGAATAATAAGACTGAATCTAACAAAATATGGTGTGCAATTTATGAAAATTTTTTGCTATCCACAAAATTGTCGATCGATCTAGTTTCGAACCGATAAGAACTTTTTATTACACTTTAAAAAAGTATATCATTCTCATCAGGGCTAGCCGACTAGATACACTACCAAAAAAATTTTTCGCCATATGTGAAGATGGTCATCTTCTTCTTACCGATACAAGTTTGTTATCCAATTCTATCTTGGTTAGAGTATCACAACAATAGTGATCAACTAGAGAAACAAATTGACTAAACCTGAATCTAATTAACATATGTTTATGAAAGTTTTTTGGTTTCTTATACTTCGCTAGAAGAGTGACCTATTTTAGGTTTATATGGCGAAAAATTTTTTTGGTAGTGTATCTAGTCGGCTAGCCCTGATGAGAATGATATACTTTTTTAAAGTGTAATAAAAAGTTCTTATCGGTTCGAAACTAGATCGATCGACAATTTTGTGGATAGCAAAAAATTTTCATAAATTGCACACCATATTTTGTTAGATTCAGTCTTATTATTCATGATGGGATTATTTCCATCGGAGTGATGTAATATCACAAATAATTCATTGAATTAATTGTAGATAATGTGTCGATAGACACAAGTGAAGATGGTCATCTTCTTCTTACCGATACAAGTTTGTTATCCAATTCTAACTTGGTTAGAGTATAACAACAATAGTGATCAACTAGAGAAACAAATTGACTAAACCTGAATCTAATTAACATATGTTTATGAAAGTTTTTTGGTTTCTTATACTTCGCTAGAAGAGTGACCTATTTTAGGTTTATATGGCGAAAAATTTTTTTGGTAGTGTATCTAGTCGGCTAGCCCTGATGAGAATGATATACTTTTTTAAAGTGTAATAAAAAGTTCTTATCGGTTCGAAACTAGATCGATCGACAATTTTGTGGATAGCAAAAAATTTTCATAAATTGCACACCATATTTTGTTAGATTCAGTCTTATTAAAATATTTATTTTATTATTTTAAATTTATTTTTATTAATTGGGTTTTGGCGCCCTCCAATTTTAGCGCCCCGTCAAACTGCTCGTACTGCTCCATGGAAGCGCCGGCCCTGATCTTGATGAAACTTTAGCAAATGATACAAGTTCACTTGAAAATGGAAGATCTGGATTCATTTCAAATGTGGACAAAATGGCAGGGGTCTCTCGAACACCTCTAAGTTTAAATCTTCTAATCCCAATAATTTCTAATCCCTCATTATGATCATATGGAAACTTGGTATATAAGGTTTTAGTATTGTTTCCAATATTTCTGCATACCAACTTCCGGTTTGTCACTTCCGGTTAAAAAAATTTTGTTCAGGGGTTTATCCCTACTGTAGCCTACAATTATTGATCGGTTTTCATGAAACGTTGGTAAAAGCTTTCAAAATAACATGAGCAAGATTTTACCAGCTTTTGGAGTACATTGGATACAGGGTTGGGAGGTCCACCATACAACAGGTGTTTTTTCCACCACACCATGTTTTTTATGTTTGTTGGGAGCATACAGCACTCGTTCGTTGAATGAATTTCGATGACACTTTGGAAAAAGATGCAAATATGTATGGCAAGGAACTGATTGATTTGTGAGCGATATTGAATAAAGTGATGGGGTTCCTCGAGCACCTGTTTTTCTAAAAGCTCAATAACATCTGTACCTGATGATTGAATTGGATGGCATAAGCGTTTAGTACGGTTCAAAAAAGTTCTGCATCCCAACTTCCGTTTATTAGCTTCCGGCAAAAAATTTTTTTTGCAATTGTTTGAATTTTTCAGTGTCTTTATGCGAACTACGCGAAATTTATAACATAGGCTAGCTTTTAATTAAAGTATTTGATGGATATTAGCTCTATATATATTCAGGACACTTTGTTTCCAGAGCTGTGGTGAAATCAGCCAATGCCAAGCCAATGCATCAGCGTCGCAATATTTTTTTTATGGAAAGGAGTGTTGTAGGACTTTTATAATTACGTTTTATTTATTGCTTTCATAATTACATCATTAAATAAACACCTCTCCTTACTCAATTAAGCTAGTAAAGGAAATCCGAAAAAAAGATACCCATCACTTTTCAACCACCTTACAATTAAGTAATTTAAAAAAAAAAAATAATTGGTATTTTTTAATAAAATTATATAACCAACACTGCATGGACATTGAATGCCCATGGCTCACCAAAATGTCTTCAGTAAGGAACATATGACGAAACCTGAACTAAATACTTTTAAGGGCACAATACAAAGAGGGATGACTCAAAAAAGACCAAATCGTCGTACACCTTGGCTTTTTTACGAGCCTTCGATAACATCAATCACGGTAAATTATTGCTAGAGATACTGAGCTCATCACTATCACAAACGATTAAAAGGCGATTCACAATTTACATTATACTGTGCCAAACATATATCAAATTTTACAAAAAAAAAATTAAACCGGAAATTAAAGCAAATGACATCTCAAGGAAGGATTTTATTTTCAGCAATGTTTAATTATTAATTAACACAAATAAAAATAGTCTCATATGCTGTCTCATTACATTATTATCGAGTGGTCTGATTCAGATCCACTAGACCGTCTTATTTGTACTGAGGTGGTATTTAACATTGAAGATGCTATCTCCTATAAGGCACCTGTGGGCAATTTCAAGTCACTATTGGATAAATGATAAATCACGCCTAAGTTGAAAATAGCGACCATTTATAGATCGATGTCTTTCGTTCAAATCAAGGAAATACTACAACACAGATAGAAGTGACACGTAACTGCTCACGCTGGGGGTAGAATGGTAGACCATAGCCTACCAACAGCTGGTGTAGAAAGCATGATCAAACGATCAATGATTCAAAGATACAACTCGTTACGTTTAACAACAGAAAGAACAAAATGTTACAAAAATATGAAGAAAAATATTTAATATTTATATGTAAAAACTCACCTAATTGTAGAACAATTTCTATTCAATCGATTTGGTTGCACTATAATCGGGCTATTGTTATTCTCAATCGCTTTTCCATTTATCCCATTTTCTAATTTTCTTTTCATATAGTAATCATCCTCTTCCGGATTATAATATGCGATTGATTCATCGTAGCAACATCGTTCCTCAATACAATTCCAATAGATATCTTCTATACAACTGAAAAGACAAAAGAAAATCTCTTACAAAACAATTCACAATCCACATCATAAATAACAAAAAAAAAATCTTTAAAACAAACAAAATATAATAACTTTTATTTTTATTACTCAACAAAATAATAATAGAAAAAAACAATAAAATAACAATAAAATAGTATAACGAATATTTGTTACTGTAATAATAATTCTATGTTCGACTTTTCAATTCTTGACTCAGTCAGAATCGTGTTTACCCTCTATATCATACACCAACAAACTGGTGTTTTATTGTAAAATGTGGATGACTTAAATCTTATTTACATTTTTATAACCAATTCATTCTATTTCAATTGACTAGACATCATAAAATTGATTTTCATTTTCACAATTTTCTTACGGAAAAACAAAACCATAAAAATAGAAAGAAAAACGCAAAAGAAATTTGTTTTCTTTTTATTATATTTTGGTTAAAGAAAATAAATTTAATTTCATTTCCATGAAATCTGTAACTTACACTATTTTGTGGTTTTCTTAGGCTTCTACACACTTCTATTTTTCTTGGCTTTTGGGTAGCTGGAAATTCGGGACATTGGTCGGTCATCGTTAGTATAGTAAAATTATTACGTGTTTTTTATTTATTCTATTGTCTACTTAGTTTTGACACAGAGTGACTCGAAATTTTTTTAAAACTTTAGAGACCATGAAAGTTTAAAGAAAGTTTGTGCTCGAATAGATTAACCGATTTAAATTAATTAATTAATTTTTGCCGTGAAGGTACTAAGTAAGGCTTTATAAAAAATTACAATGATTGAAAAAATTTATATTTTTATACGACTATTTTTAATTTTAATTTTTCAAACATTTTACCATTTACTAAAGTCAAGTGTGTGACAACCCGGGGTGTGACAACCCCGTGCACAAGTTCCTGCTATTTGACATGCGAGTTAACGTGAGATATCACATACCACTGGCAATAGCCGTGAGATATCACTAGCCAAGGTGACATCTAAGGGGTAGTGGCGGATGAACTGCATATAGTCAACGTCAGTTAGCTGTGGAATATTCCTTGAAGCCACCGGCTGGATTATTGGCAAATATATTTTTGTTTTGGTTCAGCAAATTTTTATAAAAATTTGCCATTTTTACTTTTATAGAGAAACTATTCTATCATAAAATATTGGCCTATCTCATATTTTGTGAGTGATAGGATTTATTGTTTAGTTACCCATTCTTTAACAAAAAATATAAAAAAACGTATGTTGTTGTGGGACCTTGGTCTTCAAAGGTTTTTATGTGTTGTTGTAACATATTTTGAAATTCCTGCTACTACTACACAACATATTTTATTAAAAAAAAAAGAAGGCAGTGTTAAGGACTGCCGACAGAAGTGTAAACTTAAATCTGTGAAATTGCTGTGTTTTTTTGTATCTTCCAATTATTGTAGCATCGCAAATTAAAATTTCAGAATGTTTAAATTAAAATCATTAAAATTATTCTGGGTCTCACATCTTTCAGTATTCCAGGCAACTATTATATACATTTTTATATTTAAAATAATCAAAACATATCATATAAAAATTTACGTCTATCAACACCTTAGAAAACATTTTGTTGTGAGACCTTGTTCTTAAAATTTTTTATGTGTTTTTGTGACACACCTTGTAATTTCTACTACCAAACACAATTTATTTAAAAAAAATGGGATATCATCAAAGAATATTCCATAACTTAGAGTAAGGGATGGTATCGTTGATTGGAAATACTTCATCCGCCAGCACCCCTAAGATATCACTTTGGCTAATGAGATAGCATTGCTATTGCCAGTGGTATACGATATCTCAAGATAACTCATATGCCAATACCAGGGACTAAAGTACGCGTGGTTGTCACACCCATAGATCAACAAGTTTAAATTTTACAATTCTTCTTGCGGAAAGCTAAGCAAACTTCTTGGTATTAATGCGCATTGTTGCCGTTTGCAAATCACTATCGGCTAAGTGCCACCATTTTCAATTATTTTATTTTATTTATCCATCGCCATCCATGTTTAATAATACATAAGCCATGCTTCTTTGTATAGAATTTATGCAATTTCAGTCTCGTAATTGTGAGCTTAAAATCGATATAATCGATCGTTTCAGGTTATACTATCTTTCTTACGTTATTTTTAATTTCATAAAAATTATGTTCAAGAAAAAAAACATTGATCAAAGCAAACTACCGTTTAAAACGATAGTTTAATAAAAAGCAAATTAAGTGTACACAACAATTTCCCAAATTTTCATGATGATTAATGTATTAATGCATAAAGGACTAATGCATAAAGGACATACTTTCAATTTTATATATATTCAATATTTATTTAGCATGATGGGTGATGACTCGAATGCAAATTGCAAAAGACAGTATCAATAAAACTTTAAAAAACTGCGTTATAGATCAATTTTTTAAAATTCGTATAAAGAAATTTTTATTAGTTTTTAAATTCATGAATAAAAAAAAATAATTTAATGGTATTTAATAAAAATTAAAAAAAAAACAATAAAAAAATGTGGTACATATTTTTGGAATTGAACTCACTCTACCTACAGAACATCAGTCGAGAACGATATCCACAACACAATTTGAAACGTTAAGAAATGATAGATAGATTTAATTTAAAAAATATAAATAGATAGAAATGATTTAAAAAATATATTTTTGCTCTTCAAAAATGCATATTAAAATTGATGACGCGAATATACAAATTTTACTCCATACAAAATTTTATAACGCGGCTAAAGAAGTTTTCACTTCAAAAAAAAAAGTTGGCGGGTTCTATTGTAATTAAAAAAAAATTAAAAATTTTTAATTTTCGATTTAAAAAAATAAAAAAAAAGCTTAGTACATTTCAAACAAACAAAAAAATATTCAAATCGGTACATCCGTTCGAGCACAATTTAAGTTCAAGCTTCCTGGTCTCTAAATTCTTAACAAATTTTTAGTCTCTCAACAAATGTTTTTATCTCTATTTAGAAATTTAGTACAAAACTAACACGAAACATCAAAACGTTGCCTGAAAATTATACCAGATAATAAATTAACATCATTTAGTAAAAAGATGATACAATCAGCAAACTACTCAAAAACCTCTCCATTTAGTATAAATATAAACCAAAAATCAGTCAATCAATTTATATAAACCAAAAATCAGTCTACATCTCTAGCGAAGTATAAGAAAACAAAAAATTTACATAAACATATATTTGGTGAAAAACACGTGAACTCAGCAAGGTCTGGAAATGAGGTTTTAATTTTGTATATTTAGGTACTGGAATTCGTTGACATCAATAAAAAAAAAATTTCTGCGTTTTTAGTTTTTTTTTTTAACCCTGTCCTGAAAAATCATGAAATTGCTCGACCCTGGTGTATTGAAATGGCTCTACAGTCAAAACGAATGAACTGATTTTAATGTTATATAGCTCAAAATGTAGGTATTGAACAGAGCTAATCAAAATAATAATTCACATTGTATGACCTTCAACACTCTCTTTTTGAAAAATAAAGGTACAAAATTCAAATTTGATTTTCTAGAAATGCGAATTTTTTTAAATTTTTTATTTTTTAATATGTGAAAGGTTGCTTATGCTACTAACATTTTATAAAAAATTTAGGAGGGAAAAATGTTTTGTTTTTTTTATTAATTTTATTACAACACGCCTTAAAATTTTTCATCATAAAAAAAAGTGGAGTTAAAAAATGAACAGTTTTTTTGGATTTACATATATGTTTTTATAATAAATTTTTAATTTTAACTCAAAATAAATATTTTGCACATTTTTTATCATCTATTTAATTTTACATTACTAAATTCCGTACAGTTAGAATAACGTCTAGCTAAGATTGATCCATCATTTGTAGGAATGTATGAGTGACATCCTCATGTTCCAGGAATTGTTTTTAAATTGGGAACCTGCTTCCGTTACATAGAAAAAATGCATATTATCTTTAAAATGGCCTGGAGCTGCTGCCCAGTTATATAACTCCAGAGGTGTTGACATATCTTTGTCGTATACTTTCTTAAGACTCGCTCTAGCTGCTTTTCTTCTTACTGTTCCTCCAATTCCATCACAAGGGTCTTTACCGTGCGATGTTGCATGAAAATGCCACTCACATGCTATTTTGTAGTCATTCAAATGGATCGTAGAAAAATTCTTTTTATTTTTATTTTGAGTAGCAGCGCCATCAGAAATATAAATAATTTTTGAAACTTTTTGAAATTTTGTTTTTAAAAAATCAATTAAGTTATCTATGAAGAGATTCACAGCAACGTTGTCATGAGTAAGGAAATCCGATATTATAATGAAATTGGTGTGTTGTAATTTTTCATATGCATCCGTGTAATATATTACGAAAAGATGAATTGTTGCTTGTTTATTGTTTCAATGGTAACCTTGCGCTTCGTTTTGTATTACGAACGAGTAATTTGATGTTACACTATTTTCACTTGTTGATTCAACATATTCATTACTACTTTTGAAATTCATATTTCTATTCACTTTGATAGAGCAGGAGGTACATATTTTAATATTTGTTAACTCATTCTCACTTGTATTGATTAATGGTTTTAAAATTTCTAACTGAAGTCGTTTCACATTTAGTAATTCTTTTGAACAATTTACGTTTGGAAATGATTTAACACACTGTTTGGTTTTAAATCGATTTTCTATTACTTCGGTCTGAAAGACATTCATGAGCTCAAAGTGAAATTCTTACCCCCACTTTTTTTGACATTTCTCGACGTTTTAGGACCTCCTGATTCTAAAAAAGCAAAAAAAAAAAAAATGTATGTCTGTCTGTCGGCCGGCCGTCCGGCCGGCCGTCATTACCTACGCTGCAGGGAAAACCACTGGAGGGATTTCAAAATTTTTTTTTTCTAAAAATAGGTATACTCAAGGGACAGGTCCGAAAGGACGCTGTGTTCGATAACTGTACCGGAAGTGTGTCAAAAAAATCATTATGTGTGTCAAAACAAGGAAATTTGCATATTTTTGGCTTAAAAAACGTTCATTTTAAGTGATTACGAGTAGGAACATTGAATTTGGAGAAATCTTGATGGTCGGGATTGGTATGTGAGATCAAAAACTAGATTATTGCATTATAAGTTTGTCAAAAAAAAGTTGTCAAGTGTGTCAAAAGAAAGATTTTTATTTATTTTTTTACCTAATTTTTTGGAAAAAATATAAAATTAATTGTTTGTTTGAAATGAAGTTTTATTATTATTATTGAGAATTATGGCATTATAAGTTTGTCAAAAAATGTTGTCAAGTGTGTCAAAAGAAAGGTTTTTATTTATTTTTTACCCAATTTTTTTACAAAAAAATAAAATTAATAGTTCGTATGACATGATATTTTATTATTATTATAGAGAATTATGGCATTATAAGTTTGTCAAAAAATAATGTCAAGTGTGTCAAAAAATGATTTCATTTAATTTTTTAGCCAATATTTTGGGGAAAAAAATGTAGCTGTTTTTATGACGTATTTTTGATTTTGTAATAATTTTTGCAATATTTTTAGAATTTCGGCAAAAGTTTTAATTTTTGACTTTGTAAGAATTTTTGAAAAATTTTTAGAATTTTGAAAAATCTTTAATTTTTGATATTATTATAATTTTTGGAATTTTGAAAAGTTTGAATTTTTGATTTTGTAATAAATTTTGCAATATGTTTAGAATTTTGGAAAAAGTTTGAATTTTTAAGAATTTTTGAAATATTTTTTGGAATATTTTTAGAATTTTAAAAAATTTTGAATTTTTGATTTTATTTAATTTAACAATATTTTTGGAATTTTGATTACAATTATCCGGCAACGTATTGATGTTTCGTGTTAGTTTTGTAATAAATTTTTAAACAGAGTCTATCTCTGAATACTTGTACTTTAACAAAGAGTTATGTTTGATATTCATCGCTGCCCAAAACTAAAAACCATGTCCTCATAAAAGTTTTGTTGCCGAAAACTATATCAAAATCCTTAACACAGACCGAAGTCTTGATATCTCAGAGCTGTGAGATTTCAGCCCCTCCATATTTTTTAAATTTGCTTGTAAAAGATAACTTGGTATTGCTTTGAATTATTATAAAACTGTGAAAACTTTGAATTATTAAAATAAAGTTTTTGTTGAGATTGAATTTTAACTAAATTAGAATCTCTAAAATACTTCCTTTCATACTTTTTAAATGATTTGTTTCAATAAAATCTAAGTTAAGAGAGATTCTGATATAGTTAAGAAAAATAAGATTCTTGTTCAATTTATAGGACGTACATTGACCACCCATTTGAAAAAAAACCATATTATTAAATTACTGAAAAAACCTAAAATAAAATCCTCAACCATTAAACGCCTTAAAACCTTTTTACCTGTAATGAACATAAACAGTAAAATAATTAAAAATACAAAACCAATACTTACCTTGACAACAAAGACAAATAAAAAGGTAGGGTGGTCAGTTTTCAAGACGCAAGTCGTCCTTTAAACGTTTTTAAATTTTGAAGCACATTACAAGAATATTAATTAAAAAAAACAAAAAATTTTTCCCTCCTGAATTTTTTATAAAATGTTAGTAACATATGTACCTTTCACATATTAAAAAATAAAAAATTTAAAAAATACGCATTTCTAGAAAATCGAATTTGAATTTTTACCATTATTTTTCTAAAAGAAAGTGCTGAAGGTCATACGGTCATGATTAGCTCTGTTCAATACCTACATTTTGAGCTATATAACATTAAAATCAGTTCATTGGTTTTGACAGTAGAGCCGTTTCAATACACCAGGGTCGAGCAATTTTTTGATTTTTCATCACCCTGTATCTTAAGACAGGGTAAAAAAAATTAAAACGCAGAAATTTTTTTTTTATTGATGTCAATGAATTTCAATACCGAAATGTACAAAATTAAAACCTCATTTCCAAAATTGTATGTTTTTTTGCTGATTTCACTTGTTTTTCACCATTTAATAGATTCAGGTTTAGTCAATTAGTTCTCTAGTCATCACTGTTTTGTTTTACTCTAGACATACTAGTATTGAATAACAAACTCGTATCGGCGAGAAGAAGATGACTAGTCTTCCCTTGTGTCTATTGACACATAATCAACAATTAATTCAGTAAATTATTTGTGATATAACATCACTCCGATGGAAAATCTCCCATCAAGAATATAAGAACTGAATCTAAAAAATTATGGTGCAAATTATGAACTTTTTTAAAGTTTAAAATTTTCTCATTGGTTCGAAACTAGATCGGTCGAAAATTGTATGGATTGCAAAAAATTTCATTATTTGCACCATAATTTTTTAGATTCAGTTCTTATATTAGTTACCCATTATTTAACAAAAAATACAAAAAAAAAAGATTTACGTCCATCAACACCTTTGAACGTATGTTGTTGTGGGACCTTGGTCTTAAAAGGTTTTTATGTTTTGTAGTAACATATTTTGAAATTCCTGCTACTACTACACAACATATTTTATTAAAAAAAAAAGTTTAACGATTCTATTTTAATTTCAAGAAAATTAAAAATTTTTAATTTTCGATTTCAAAAATCAAAAAAAAAAGCTTATCTTTTAAACAAAGAAAAAAATATCCAAACCGGTAAATCCATTCGAGCACAATTTAACTTCAATTTTCCTGGTCTCTAAAATTCTTAACAAATTTTTAGTCTCTCAACAAATGTTTTTATCTCCGTTTAGAAATTTATTACAAAACTAACACGAAACATTAATACGTTGCCGGAAAATTATACCAGATAATAAATTAACATCATTTAGGAAAAAGATGATACAATCAGCAAACTACTCAAAAACCTCTCTATTTAGCGTTTCGAGAAAATAATACAGAATCAAAAATTCATATTTCTTTCAAAATTCTAAAAAATATTTAAAAATTAAATAAGATCCAAAATTTAAACTTTTTTCAAAATTCTAAATATATTCCAAAATTTATTACAAAATCAAAGATGATAACTATTAAAAAATTCTAAAAATATTGCAAAAATTATAACAATCTGAAACTTTTTCAAAAATTCTTAAAATATTATAAAAACTATAACAAAATAAAAAATATAAACTTTTTTCAAAATTTCAAAACGTAGAATAAAATTTTTTATAAATTCTAATGATATTCTAAATATTCTTACAAATTTAAAAATTGAAACTGTTTTCAAAATTCTAAAACTATTGCAAAAATTCAAAATTCACAAATTCAAAAATTCAATTTTTCTCAAATGTGTTTGTCTAAAAATATTGCAAAAATTATAACAATATCAAAAATTGAAACTTTTTTCAAAATTCTAAAAATTATAATAAAATCAAAAATTTAAACTTTTTCAAAATTCTAAAAATATTCCAAAAACTCTTACAAAATCAAAAATTAAAACTTTTTTTCAAAATTCTAGAAATATATATAAAATTCACAAATTCAAAATTCCATTTTTTCTAAAAATTATAAAAATATTGCAAAAATTTTAACAAAATTCAAAATTCCAAAAATTATAATAAAAACAAAAATTTAAACTTTCAGAATTCTAAAAATATGCTGAAAATTCTTACAAAATCAAAAATTTAAATTTTTTTCCAAATTTCAAAAATGTTGCAAAAATTAAAAATTCACAAATTCCAAAATTTTTCAAAATTCCAAAAATTATAACAAATTCAAAAATTTCCATGTCCAATTTCATGTTTAATTATATTTCATGTGATACAAATAATTAATTTTATTTTTCCCCAAAAATTGGGTAAATATAAATGAAATGAGAATCAAAATGCATCAAAAAAATTACTGTTTGATGTGACATAGTAAGCTAATTTTTTTTTCTACGGTATGCATATGAAAAGTCTATTTTTCAGCAGGCTTATTCGCATGTGAAAATGATTTTATTCCGATAGTGCAATAGTATATTTTCCTACAAGAGATGAAAACGCTACTTTTTCGTGAGTGAAAATTTGTTCACGAAACGCGTTAGCGTCGAGTGGGGCAATTTCGCAAGCGTGAAATGTTTTCATCTCGCGTAGAAAATTCAATTTTTTCTACGATGGTAAATATATAAACGATATTTATTTTAAATTATTAAATTAGAAATCGACATAATAATATTCTAAATTCATTTTCTATTTTTTCATGGTTGTCTTGTTTATAAAACTTTGTAAAATTATAAGAAAATACCATAGCAACTACAATTTGTTATTCTTTTTACACTGGTGGAAAAAGAACCCATTTTCACAGGTGATTAAGCGTGATGAAAAAGGATTTTTCATATGCTATCATAGAAAAAATTATGTTCGTTAAATAACAAATTATAGTTGCTATGGTATTTCAAGTAATAATTGATAAATAGTTTAAATCAAAGCAACCATGAAAATATAGAAAATGAATTTTGAATGTTGTGTTGTCATTTTCTAATTGAATAATTTACAATAAATATCGTTTATATTTATACTATCATAGAAATAATTGCATTTCATACGCGAAATAAAAACGTTAAAAACAATATTTTCATCTCTTGTAGGTAAATATACTATTCTCTTTTCTTATTTGGTCTTGACATCAGCATCGTTCACTAAGAATATATCATGAAAACATCTTAATATTTAAAAACCTGTTACTAACTGATAATTCCAATATTTACATTATTTTTACGATATTAACAGAAACGTTTAATTGCAGAATAAAAGCAGGACCCAGGAAACCCATTTACGTCATTGTGACATCAAAATTACACCACGCTAAGTCACATTTTATGTAAGATCTGAGTCATATATAAGTCACATGTATGTCATTATTTCATACTTATTTACATAAGAACATGACAACAATAATGATATAACTATGACATAAATGTGATGTCTAGGCTGAAATTCGTGACGTTGCTATGATATAAGATTGATATGTTAATATAAAAAAAAATCTGTGACTGCGATATAAATATAGGATAAAAGTCGCGAAAACACTTACCCGTTAGTCATTTATTACTCATTACTTACATACTATTCCATATGCTTTAAGATAGAAAGCATATTTTAAATTGTCCTAAACCATATGCAGCACTTTAAATCCGTTATGCGCAATATATTTCTTGCGAAGTGATGACTGGTTTTATTCTAAACCCAGCTTCCTCAATTGGAATTCGTGACAGCAGTTTTAGTTATTTTTCTAGTAAATTATATATCCAGCGAAAAATAAAGACCTCACGAAATAATCAAATAAGAACAAACATTTTCTTAATAAATATTTATTTAAAATATGTTAATTTCATTTTGCTCACAAATTATCTTCTTTAATAAAATCCGCTGCTTTTTCACCAATCATCATACATGGTGCATTTGTATTCCCACTAACAATCTTAGGCATAATACTTGCATCAGCCACTCTTAATTTTTTAACTCCTTTTACTTGTAACCGTGAGTTTACCACAGAAGTAACATCGTTTTCTGGCCCCATTTTCGCCGTACCGACTGGATGATATATTGTGGCTGTCATATGACGGACGTAACATTCCCAATATTCGTCAGAATCATATTGTATGATATCGCAATTCGGTAATCTAAGCCTTATCAGCTCGCTTTCACTGTGTCTCATTGCTTGTGTTTGTGGGAACTTGGTTTGTGTTTTGATAGAACGAATGAATGTATCTACATCGTCTCTTTTCGATAAATAATTTGCATAAATTTTTGGTTTATCGTTATATTTTGTTGATCGTAGTTTTATTTTGCCAACTGATTCTGGACGATGGATTGCTATTACAAGGAATCCAATATCATATAATTGATTTTCAGCTATTATTTGATTCCTCACTTCTTTATTGAATATAAATATTATCGGTAGCTTTGCTATATTTGCAAATTGTTTTGGATATGACAAATAATAGAGCTCAACATCTGGGATTGGGAGGTTTCTGCCAGTCGAATCAATCATTCCACACTTGACAACATTTTTTTGAAAAACCTATAATGCAATAATCTAGTTTTGGTCTCACATACCAATCCCGACAATCAAGATTCCTCCAAGTTAAATGTTCCTATTCGTAATCACTTAAAAATTAAAATGGACGTTTTTTAGCAAAAAATATGCAAATTTCCTTGTTTTGACACACTTGACGATTTTTTTCGACACACTTCCGGTACAGTTATGGAACACATCGTCCTTTCGGACCTGTCCATTGAGTATACCTATTTTTAGAACACAAATTTTTGAAATCTCTTCAGCGGTTTTCTAAAATTCGTAGGTAATGACGGACGGCCGGACGGCAGACAGACATATATTTTTTTTTTGCTTTTTTAGAATCAGTAGGTCCTAAAACGTCGAGAAATGCCAAAAAAGTGGGGGTTCTTTCAGACCGAAGTAATAGCATATTTATTCTATCAGTTAATAACAACTGGAAGAAAAAGTTATAAAACCCTGCATTTACACATATATTTTATAAAAATTTGTCAATTATTTACAGATGGAAAATGCTATATTTAATGACTAGATCCTTCCAATTTCAGCTACCTATAGTCACCGATGAGACCCAGCTTCGGTAGAGAGTCTTTATAAGAATGAACAAGCAAGTAGTCCACATCTTATGTTAACAAATACCATCCCAACTCCTAATCAACTGATTTCTTCAATAATTATAATATTTAAAAGTATTGCATTGTATTTTCAGGCTGAATATATACAAGTTATCACAAGCTAGCTTCCAATTCATCCTTATCTTTATATACAAGCCAATTATTTAACAATAATATTCAAAACAATAATTTTTTTTATATTACAATCAACACCATCTGGTGGTATCACATATGTCTACGTTTTAATGTGTTCAAACAAAATCATTGTAGTTCTCTTGTATAAATAAAATAAACAATCCACTTCGGTTGAATTAAACAAATATATTGATATTATGTTAAATTGTTTTGATAAGATTGATGGAAGTATTATATGAAGTATTATTTTAGACTTAGTAAGATTGGTGGGAGTTGGGATTGGGGTAAGATAAGAAAAAAAGAAAAAAGGTAGGAAAAGTATAAAGATGTATGACATTCCATAAACATCTGAAGTAACACTGTCGCATTTTTAATAGTGAACTATTCGAGATTTGTTTCAAAATTTTTAGTCTCACCAACCAAAATCTTTTTCATTTTTTCTATAAGTTTAACTAACTTTCAGAAAATTGTTCATTTTCATTATATAGCAGTACAATAATATCGTAAAAAGTCGCAATTTTAATATTTTAAATAGCTCATTAGCCTTAGGTTTTGCTTTGTGTGTTTGTCTGTTTGGTGATGGGCAGCCCATGTTTCTTTATTCGAGATTTGAAATACCGGTATACAATACAATCTGTATTGTCGAACAATGTCTATCTAATTTTGTTTGCTATTTTTAAGTTTGTTTTCTTTAAATTTTTCTTTATTCGTTTTTTAGGGTTCCGTTTTTTATACGGAACACTATTGGTGAGAGTAAAACGAGTTTTTTACATTATATCGATTATCTCGTAAGCTATAAATGCTATGGACCTGGGATTTGAGGTGCGTATAGAACTAATCTGTACACATAAGATGACAGATACAAATAAAACTAAAGTTGTTTTCGTTTGGTTTACAGGGTTACGATGTGACTATGAACAATTATATACCTTTGAGAAAATACATTTTTTTATAGATTCAAGTAGGGTATCATATGAAAGGGCTTCATTTCAGAATTCCTTAAAAATTTATTTTGGAAGTTTACACCTCACCATTTTTTGTAAAATTTTGAATAATGACGATTTCTTCGTGTTTTCTTACCTCTATCAACTCCGAACCTAACTGATCAAAAATCTTCAAATGTTGTGTGAATGATAGAAAAATTAGCTAGTTTTTTATGGAAAATATAGGGAAGAATCACATACTCATAATTATATTTATTAAGGGGGTGGAAATGAGGAGGGGCAAAAACACTATTTAAAACGTGGTCAAGTGGGGTGTCATTTGAAAGAGCAACTAATACAGAAAACATTGCAATTTTTTTCTTAATTTTGCGGTGGACAGCTTTTGAGTTATTGTCAAAAAAGTCAAAAAAGTGCGACTTTCAGAACGCGTTTCAGAACTACGTTTTGACACTGATTGACAGAAAAATTTGGAAAAATTCACCGAGTTAGGAAATTCGGTAAATTTTGTATGAAAATTATAGCGAAGTCTCAAATAATTACATTTTTGGGTGTTTAGGGGACGGGGGTAAAGAGGGTAAAAAAATCATTTTTAAACCAAGCGAGTGGGGTGTCATTTGAAAGAGCATCTAATTTAAAAATCATTGCAATTTTTTTTAGAATTTTGCGGTGCACAGTTTTTAAGTTATTGTCAAAAAAGTGCAAAATTCAGATCGCTCCCCCCCCCCTCCCCTACGTTTTGACACTGATTAACAGAAAAATTTGAAAAATTTCACAGAGACAGGACAATTGGTACAGTTTGAATGAAAATCATAGCGAAGTCTCAAATAATTATATTTCTGTGTGTTTAGGGGATGGGTGTGGGAAATGTAAAGAAAACCATTTCTGACCCAAATGAGTGGGGTGTCATATGAAGGAGCACTTAATTTAAGAAACATTACAATTTTTTTTAGAATTTTGCAATGCACAGTTTTTGGGTTATTGTAAAAAAAATATTTTTACTATGTAGTTTCTCCAGCCCCCTTAATTTCGAGACTTGACTGACCGAAAAAATAATCAAATTTAAACCATTTACAAGCTAATGTAATTGAATCTTTCTAAAGGTTACCATAAACTGCTATGGATAAGATTTAACCTGAAGCAACATTTTTGGTGTGATTTTTGATCAGTATATCTGTATAATGTGATTGTAATTTACTGTGATTGTAATTATATGTGATTGTAATTTACTATTGACATTTACGATTAAACATTTGTTTTGTTATGCGTCATGATCTGGCAATATAAAGGCATTACAACACAACTTTTTGTCAATTATTTTTTTCTTATTGGCAACGATAGTAATTAATAATAATCATTTATGTATAGTATTCAAATTGATAATAAGCATTTAATATTTCTACTGTATTGTTGATTGCTGATTATTTCAATACCTTGAAAAGAAAGGTTAACGCTTACTCTTGAATTGTGATGATTTGACTTGACTCGTAATTTTATAGTCACACAACCAAGTTGATTTAAAATGATAAGTGTATATGTATTATTCACATTATTGTTATCAATATACAACCCACATATAGTTTTTTATAAATTGATAAATAAACAAAAAATAATTGCCAAATTGATTAGGAATGACGTTTAAATATGCACCATTTTTATCAACTGACTGATATAGGCTATTAATAAAAGTACAACAATTTAATGTGAAATCGATAAAAAAATTTGTAAAATCAACCTACTGCAAAGTTTAATGTATTAATAACCGAAAATCAGTGAATTTGCCGAGAAATTGGAAAAGCACTCTAATGGCTGATCACAATTTCTGTTGCACGAAAATTAATAGAGTATTCATTGGAATATAAACATATTTTGTTGTTGTAGTTGTTATTAATTTAAAAAACCGTTAAATATAATTCCAGGCATATAGTAAAAAGTCTACCGGTAAATAAGCACCTACATATTTTAGGTTCTTGCTCCAGTCATTAGGTATCTAGTCACAATCAAGATTGTTGCTAAAAAGGAAGGACAAATAAAATGTTGAGATAGCAAACTACAAAGATAATCAAAAGAATCGAGTCTACCCAAGACTGTAGCGTAGCGATCGCAAGATTAAGGATCAAAATTAAATTAAATTTTTATTTATTTTTAAATTTTTTTTTATTTTAAATAGCAAATATATTCACAAAGACTTTTGTTTTCTTTGAAAATTCAAGCTCGTATTCTGGCTCGATCCTGAAATTTAAATACAAAGAATATTTAAAAAAAACATATTAGAGCAAAAAAAATCATACGCCAAAGCGTTTATTTAAGTTTGGAATGTGTTCTGCAAAAGTAATGAATCTATTTCACTTTCTGTTAAAACTAATCCTGCGGATCGAACTGAGAAAAGGTATTTATTAACTGGAGAATAGAGGCGAAGAGCCGGCTATCCTGAAAGCCCAGTGATTGCGTATTTGAAAATTTTTAATGAAAAATATAATAGTTTACACTTAGACGAATAAGATAAGCTTTGTTGGGGTCGATTTAACTGGCCGAAAATATATTTAAATAAATTATGTATTAACAAATGGTCATAATATTTTACCGCCATCGCGGATTTTGATGAATCTTGTCATTAATTTGATGTGAAATGTCATTGATATTAAGAAAATATCCGGCCGACCAATGTTTTTAGCCGGAAAGGTCTGGCATACCTATTTGAACGATTTGACAGAGGGTACAATTTCTTTTTTTTTGTTTTTAATTTACGCGTTTTAATCTCAAATTCAAAAATATCTTGGTATGCGAGCTTAGAAATTGCCGAAAGTATGGCGCTTACCAGTTTTTATTGCACGGTCTCGATTTTTACCATCACAAATTTCACTTTCTTTAATACATTTGTTATGGAGTATACATATTTTAAAAAACTACTCTGGTAGTACTACTCTGGGCTGGATAATGCTTACTCTCTTAACTCCGATTTCTTTTCTGGTAAATACGATTGTCCTAAGAGCAAGCGAAGCAATAGAGGTTTTATGACAAATTTTCATACGTCTTTTTCCTTTACTCCAAAAGGGTCAGAGCTTGCCTTGCCTTGTCCTACAGCATTTAGGGAGTTCAGATCATTTCAAAATTTCAGTCTACTATTCTCATAGCTGTCAAAAGTGCCGTTATTCTATAAAATTTCCTACGCATCAGCATTATACAAATATATACTGATTAAACAAAACTGGCAGTTTAATAATTGAAAACAAATATTTTTTCGTTTATAAAATTAAAACAGTGTGATATTCTTACATTTTCTCATATCATAATAGTATATTATACAACGATCATGTATTAATAGCCATTACATCAGAGTTGCATACGCTATTTTTTCTACACCCGATATTATCATATTTATATTTGTATTGAACACAATAACAGTAATTATTCGTATTTCTATAAAAAATTCTACAAAATTGTAATTAATGGATAGTTGATATAGTTTTTCGTACACTTTTTTAGATTTTTGGGGTAAAATATTTTGTACTGCATTTTCGGCTTTCTCCTATATGTGTGGAGGAGTCGATGGTAATTCTTCTATATCGCTGATATCAGACATTTTGATAATATAATTATAGAAGTTTAGGTATATTCTACGAAAATTTAATGCCTACTGATTTTGACAAATAAAAAAATTATATTAGAATCTAGGACAAACGTCAAATGCACAGCATGCTTGATTGAAAAATTATGGGTTTCTATTGATTAAAAATCTGTATTTATTTCTATGCACGCATACCAAGATATTTTTGGATTTGAGATTAAAACCGTAAATTAAAAACAAAAAAAAACAACGGATAACGGAGAAATTGTACCCCCTGTTACACCCTTCAAGACCTTTCCAGCTAAAAAACATTGGTCGGCCAGCTTTTTTTTAATGTCAATGACATTTTACATCAAATTAATGATATGATTCATAAAAATCCGCGATGACGATAAAACATTATGACTATTTGATAATACATAATTTATTTAAATATATTTTTGGCCAATTAAATCCACGCCGACAAAGCTTATCTTATTCGTCTAAGTGTAAAATAATACTTTTCATTAAAATTTTTCAAATACGCGATCACGGGGTTTTCAGGATTGCCGGCTCTTGGACTAATAACAACAAGACTTAAATAAAATTGTAAAAATGTTTCCGTCATCAAAAATGCATGGTTTAGAGCGTACTCATTTACTAACCCATACGATTGAGCGTGGCAATGCAGATCTTGTTAACTAACAGTACTACCCTGTATTTCCTGCAATTCAAACTATTTTTTTACGAAATAGATAAGTGGTTAGAACTAGGTATCATCGAACAGGGCAACAGTTCTTGGTTATTCCAAATTTCTCTCTCTCTCTCTGGCGTTTACATCCCATGGAGGGATTTTGCCGTCTGTGCAATCAGCTTCCAATCGTCTCGTTGACCCCAGTTTCGACATCCTATATCACAAAGGTCTTGGATGATGTCATCACCAGCTGGTTGTTGTTGGGACGCTTTTTTTATCATTCTCTCCAATGGAGCCCTTTCTTCATGACCAAACCATCTAATCCGGTTGGATTTAATGAATCCAATTACATCGCAGCCTCCAAGAAGCTGTCTTATTTCATGATTCATTCGGATTCTATACTGATTTTCAGCAACTTTACATGGACCATAAATTGTTCGTATGATCTTCCTCTCGAATGTTGATAAATTCTACAATCAGAGAAATTCAGTGTCCAGTTTTCACTTCCAAAGGTAAGCACAGGTCGGGTTAATGCTTTGTAAAGTGTGAGTTTGCACGACTGCGAAAGATATTTTGATCGCAAAAGTAGAAAATTCTGTATGCGGCAGAGACACGGGCTTGATATCTGCCTGCATGTCATTTGACTTATTTGACAGACCCGAGCAATTTGAAGTTTTCTACACGTTCTTCTTCATAGTCGCCAGTATTCAGATAGCTGGGAGGTATATTCCTGGATGTTGTCAAAAGTTTAGTCTTTTCGGTGTTGATGCACAATCCAAGTCGTTTAGCATTTCTTTCAAGTTGAGAGAGAGAGAGTATCCTTAATATCGCTTGGTCTACATCATCTGCATAGCCAAGAATTTGACTAGATTTGTTAAATATGCAGTTTTGTGTATCAATTCGGCGTTTTCTTATCGCGTGCTCAAGCGCTAAATTAAATAGTACGGGCGCGAGTGCATCACCTTGTCGAACACCTGATGATGTTGTACTCCCAACCCTTTCCCAGAATCATCCTTAAGGTAAAACATTGATCTGTGGTTGAACGGTTTTGACGAAAATCACACTGATAGTCACCGATGATAGATTTGGCGAACGGGATGAGTGGAGCAAGTACGAAATTAGCTAGTATTTTATATGCAGTGTTCAACAGTACGATGCCACGATAATTCGGACACTTTAAACGGTAACCTTTTTATATAACGGAACAACGAAAGCTGCTTCCCATTCAGCATGTAGTTCTTCTTAGTCCCAGATTGCAAGAATTAAATCGTATGTACGGGAGATCAGAGCTGCTCCTCCATTTTTAAATAGTTCTGCAGGGATTCCATCAATACCTGCAGCCAAATTCTGTAACTGTGAAACGGTGAAGTGATAAAAATTTCTTCGTTTCTTTTCATTAAAAAACTTATCACTTCACCGCTTCACAATTACAGAATTTGGCTGCTGGTGATTTACAATTTTTTAATTTTTTGATGGCAGTGAACGAACTTCATCCTATTCAGTAGGTTTTGAAAGTGGGATCGCGATACTGTCAGCACATCACGTTCATTTGTTGTAAGCTCGTTGTTTTCATTTTTGATGGCTGTAGATCTTGGGTGGAAATCTTTTGTCAGATTCCGCGCATTGGCAAAGCACTCTTTTGAATTTCCATTAGCCGCATGTTGGTTGATGTTTTTGATACAGCTCTTCAGGTGTTCTCGTTTCTTTTTCCGTAGGAGTTTTGCTGCGGCTTTTCTGGCGCATAGATAATCAGCTTGGGAGCTTCGGGTGTTCCTTGTTAACCATTTTTCTCGCAGTTTTTGTTTGAACTCAAAACTTTTGCGGCATCAAACCAATCATTACGTGATCTCGGTGGTCGTGTTGCAATTACAGTGTTTGCTGCGGATATAATGGTTGATTGAACCGCTTGCCATTCTTCTTGTATGTTTAATGGCATCTAAGACGGGATGTCATGCTCTTCTATGGGGAAATATAGGGAATACGGGGTTAGCTCGGATCGGGTCGAGAGTGGTATAATTGTAAAGGTCTTGACGAGACAAGCTCAAAACAAGGAAAAAATTGCCGCCGCAATTCATCATCGCTGGAAAAGTTGTGAGTGTTTAAAGTTTAGCTTTTTTGATGCACTTTTCGCTAATATAGTGTATATGGGGGTAGCTCGGATCGTGTTGAGTGTGGTATCATTTAAAGAAACGAAGAAATATACAACCCTATCCAACCCATTTTAGCTAATATTAGCCGGAGCTATTTATGAAGGATCATACTTTCAATTCTACATTAATGAATAAGGTTATATAATTATTCATTTTTATATTAATAATTAGGCGCCGCACCTCCCTTCCCTCCCTTCCCTCCCCACCCCCAGCCCAACTCCCCCGATGCGGTGACTATTTTTGATCGAAGGTTTGCAAGATCGCAGAATCTTGGCAAATAGTTAATATAAAAATGAATTGAAAGTATGATCCTTCATAAATAGCTCGGATCGAGTTGGGTATATTCGGGTCGGGTAACCTATATTAGCCAAAATGGGATGGATAGGGTTGTATATTTCTTCGTTTCTTTAAATTAAAATTGAAAAACAAAGCTACTTAGGTGAAAAATTGAGAAAAAATGCATCAAAAAAACTAAACTTTAAACACTAACAACTTTTTCCAGGGATGAGACCGCGCAAACTTACTTTATTTGAGCTTGTCTTGTAAAGTCCTTCCCAATGATACTACTCTCGATCCAAGCTACCACTCATATACCCTATATTAGCCGAAAGTGCTAGAAATTACTAGATTATACATCATAGCCAGTTTAGCTGCGCAAAAACCGTTATTGTTACTGGTATGCTGCAAGCTGTAAGGGCCTACATGTGTTTTGAGTTCTGCACTTCTACAAATTTTAGCATTGAAGTCACCTACCACGATTTTTATATCGTGCCGCGGGATGTTATTGATGACTTCTTCGAGTTATAGAAAGAACAAGTCTTTAATGTTATCTGCTTTGTCTTCAGTAGGTGAATGAACATTGATGATCGTTATATTAGGACATCTTTGTGAATTAGGACATATGTCACAAAGCGTCCAACATATGTCACCCTCTACAATTCCAATAGGTCCGAAAGAGTTAACTAATCTTTGATAGCAGAAATTACGTCGTATATCAAAGAGAAATAAAGCTATTCACACATTGATAAAAATGCAAATGTTCTTCGACATGTAATCTAAAAATCACCACACTATCTTGTTTTCGGCCAACATTATAAGTGGCATAGAAAAAACAATGAACTATTGCGAAAATTTAAATTAAATTAAACCTGCATCCTTCCCAAATATGGCCAAATAACACTCGCATTAAAGTCCATTCTTCATAACTTGAAAGCAGCGTATGAACATAGTGCTAAGCCATACAACCTCAGAAGCAGAAATAGGGTTTGAATTTTGATATCAATAGAAAACTTTTTGTGAGAAATTTTAAACTAAACGATGAAGTTACTAGTCAGAATGAACGAATGAACACAGTTATTTTTAATTTTTTTTGTTTTCTTGCCCGGCACAATTCGAGACATCTCAGGATGTGGGTCATACCCACAATGTGGCAATCCACAATTAAATGATAAACGTATTTTAAAAGAAAATTGGTCAATCTGGGTATAAATAAATCTTTGTAATCGAAGTATAATTATAGTTTAAAAATAACAAAAAACATTAATAAATTCTACAGGCATAGCGAAGACATATCTGTTGTGACATTTAGAAATTCAGAGATTAATTAGAATTGAAATACAATTAATTATTCTTAACGAAAAAAATTGAAATCAGTATGAGATTTTCATAGAAATGTCTGGACATCAATATTTAATGTCATTTGATTTAGCCAATCGCTCCATCAACAATTTATTTTTTATAGAATATTCCACGAATTGTTTACTGAATCTACATTTTTCATACAGCTTTTGTAGATATTTAATTATATATAAATCAACCCTCAAGAGTATATTTTTGTAATGTTCGTCAAAAATACTTTGTGCTTAAAAGTTAAAGTAAAGTGTGAGTCATACGAAGATTTCATAAACGAATTTTTTCTCGTTTATGATTATTTCATTTTCAATATTCCACTGAAATTTAATATTCATTGATATCCTTCCGTTACCAATAATCCATAATGGAAAGCACTAAAAACCGGAACTAAAATATTATTACAAAATCGTTGCAACGAACAAATTTAATAGTTTTGTTATAAATATTTATATAACAACAACAAAAAAAAAAATACTTTAAAGCATAAAAAATAGCTTTAACTGATTGAAAACATAAAAGTGGCATTTTCTTGTTTTGATTGGGGATTTAATGACGACGATGATTCATTGAGTTAGATAAGAATAATATTTATATAAAGTTGTCGTTAAATAATTTTGGTTTATTTGTTTTTTTGGTTTGTTTTCTTACGTCATTCGCTTACAATAACAATGCAAAAATGTCTTAAAAATGTATTGTCTCAAAATATAAATAAAGACTTCTGGTTAATATTTGTTTAGAAAAAAATTGTCAGGTTTCGCGATAATTATGTTTAGAAATTAAGATATATTAGCTATTGAAATTGGAATGTGAATGTAAGGGGGACAATCATACTTTGTTTTTTGTTTTGGATCTGGTGAATGTTTGGTTTTGACTATCGTCTTAATTGGTTCCTTTGAGGAATATTTGGCAAAAGGAAAGTTTGAATTTAAATGGCCGATCTGTACACTGTGTCAACGAACCCAAAAATCAACACAAAACATTTTTTCACTAAATCAAAGAAAATAAGGGCAAACAATTGATTGCATTTATGTATATATCTTTAATTAAAATGAAACAAAATAAAATTAACCTAAAACGAAACAACATCTCCAATACTCATATACAATCAGTAGCATTTTAATTTTAATAAAAATTTAAAACAAGAAAAAAAGTTATTTCATTTCAGTTCATGACAAAAATTTTAATAATTCAATTTTCCACTAAAATAAAGCAAAAAAAAAAAGTAAAACAAAACGCGACTGAACGATAAAATTCACAACAAAATAAAAAATAATAAATAAAAAAAATCAATTTTGTTAAAAAATGCAAAAAATAAAAAACAATAAAAAAGGTTTACAACATTGAATAATAAAAAAATACGATAACAAAAATGGTGGAAACAACAGCAACAATAAAATAAAAATTGTAAATAAATTTTGAGTGAATTTTTATTTTGTTTTTGTGCAAGCGATCATGATTTGCGTCATTTTGCGATAGGTAAACATAATATGTTTGTGCGTATTTTTAAATTAATTTTACCGTAAAAGCTTACGTCAAATTAAAGCCCGATACGTACGAATATTATTATAAAGAATAAGAAAATTTTTATATTTGAATGAGAAAACGTAATTAAGTAATTTTAAAGGGGAAACACCGAACTTTTAAAGAGAAATAGTGGTTGTGTTATTTTGTTTTTGGATGAGTTTTGCTACAAAAAGTTAATACGTAAGAGACTATAAGAATATTTCATGATTTTAAGCCAAGCGCACGAGGTCACCATCTATGTGGCAAATTCAAAATTTCACTGAATGAAATTTCTTGTTTTGTCTAGCAAGATTAGGGACGTGAAATGAATTTGTGATAATTTTTTAATGCCGCAAAAATGCCGAACTATCTTCACCTATCTTGTGCCTTCTCTAGTGCGGGTCATATGTGAATATATTTGACTATGCGAATCATCGCCAATTAGCATATAATAATGATAACATGCAACCAGCAACGGATAAAAGGTTCCATGCAGAGTAAATGGATACTCACTTAGTGATCGAATTAGAGAATGTTGGCTTGTACGTGCTATTGAACTCCATCCGTCACGCATCGTTAGATAATCTTTTTAATTTTATCGAGAACAGTACATATTGCCTACCTATTTGACATACCCAAAAATAGCATCTCCAACAATGGGAAGAATTATGATGGATCCCCATTATTGCTTATAATACGCTGCTAACTTGCATACAAACAATGAAAATAAATCCTGAATAAATATCCATAGTTTTTATACTTAGTCGGGCTTGAGACGTTCTCAAGGTGTGTAACGTTCCCACGTTTGTGATAAAGAAAATATTTTGTCAGGAAAAGGATAAAGCAATTCATTATAACTTTTATAATGAATTGCTTTATCCTTTTCTTCGAACGCCAATGCCAAAAACCCAAAATAGACGGTTAATAACAGACATTGAAATGTATATGATTATATAAATTTTATCTATTCCGACTGTTTTTAATTGACTGATTAGCCGTTTACAATGGAATTATTAATATTAACTGTTCCAAATATTAAATCGTATATTTATAGACGAATACTCATTTCACAAAGTCAAACTTTACCAAAAACAAATCGATTACAAAAATATTATCATATATCGTCGTCAAATAATAGTCGATTATTTTTCATAATCATTATTACGAATGTCATTTGAGGTCCCGAGTGCGCGTAGCGTACGAGGGGAATTTTTAACCTCAAATGGCATGAGTGGTAATGTTGAACAATAATCGAATAATAATTTGGTGACGAGTTGTATTTAGCAGACAATTTAACGAACAGAAATAGTAACATTATTTAATACAACATAATCCTTTGTTGTCATTTTTTCTTCTAACAAAATTAAATATTATTTCATCTTAGTATGCGCATAAATGTTATAAATTTGTAATTTATTTTTGACAAATAAATATAAACTGTAATTCAAACTTCGTGATTGAGAGTCGAACCATTTTCCCATACGCATTAAATTTACCTAAACCGAAACTTTCACAGTTCGTAGCTTTCGTTTTTCCTTTGAACGTAGTTTCTTACACTCAATCCATAATCGTCATCTACAATAGTTTCCGTTTAAAAATTATCCTAAAACAGTAGTGTACTATTTCCCAATGTAATTTCCTATATTCAATTTGTAATTGTTAATCGCTATCAAATTGTCATAAAACAGTTGTACAATACCATTGTTTCGTAATCGCGCTATTTTCATATATAATTCTTACAATCATTATTATTCAATAATTTTTTTTATGTAGTTTCCTATTTTAATACCCGTTGGTTGTAAGAGTTCTTTAGCGGGTATAATAAAGCGACAAAAAACGAAATTTCCCTAAATTGAATTCGCTCTATTTTCCAAAAGATAAGAGGAATCAATCCACGGATTACGTCTCGTTCATCGTAGTGTCATGAGCTTTTTGAGTTGCTTTTGCTTCATTTTATAAAATGTAATTTCCTACAATCGTTTCGTAATAGATATTTCTGTTTATAATTCCCTTCCAATTTTAGTACAGGTTAATAGTAAAGACTCTTTTAGTGGGTACACATATTTAACGAAAGAGAATAATCAATAAACAGACTTATCGTGCTTATCGATTCGTTGTTGTGTAAAACGGGGTGACTTTAACTATAAATACGTGGTTGAAGACATGAAGTTTCTCTTAGTTCGACTTTATGTCTAACAAGTTTACAGCTGTTGGTGTTTTGTTTTTTTGACGTCTACACGTCGCGTGTTTATTGTGGTGTATTTTATTAATTAAAATTAAAGGAATTAATCCAGCGAATAATTAAAGAAAAAAATCCGGTACAAAGTTCAAGAACGAATGTTATAACCAAAGGTAAGCTTCATTGAATTATGTTTATGATAATGCGAGACCGGAAAACCAATTAAAACGCATGTCAGTTTTTCTATCCATTATTGGTTTGGTTATAACTATTTGTACAAACAAAACCACAGCTGATGACATAATTTGGTTAATAAAAAGAAAATTAGTTAAATTAAATAAAATGTCCTCTCGTGTGTTGTGATAAAGTTAATAGTAAATAATAATAATACGAATGTAGATTTGCTGTGATAATACTTGTTTTCTGTTTGAACTGTGAAATAGAACTATAAATAATAATTGTATTCTTATATAAAAATAAGCATAATTCTGTGTTAGTATAAGTTACAAGGTAAATTATACCAAGAAACTATTACATAATAGAAAAACATAATCATAATTTTTTTTAATTGCTTGTTGAAATTTGGAGATTGACTACGTTTCTAATAGATGTGTTATTACCATCCTAATTCCATCTACATCAAATCTTTGTGATATTTCTGTGGTAACACTGGTATCAGGACGAAGTGAATCAGTGAATTGGATGCTGGAGTGTAGTTTACAGAAAATACTTGGCCGCATTGTATGATTCTAACCGGGTGCTGACTGTACTAATGCACAACCACTTTGTTTTTGTGATTATACATCGTCATCATCATACCTACTGAACAGTACGACACATTTCCGGTAATAGAAGAAAAGGGTGAAAGAAATATTACTGATCAGCAACCCGTTTGGTTTGCAATAATTTTTCCATCGTCATCGTGATACTGATTACTGAGCTCACCGATCGATAAACTGTGGGATGAGCGATTAATTTTGAACTACTGGAGGGGGATCTGGCCATGCTATGGGGTGAGTCATTTTTAAATATATATAAATGTGGGAGTGTATGCATGTATGAATGTGGACGTGAGTGTGTGGACGTGTGCGTGTATACATGGGGTGTGTATGGGTGGTTACTATAAAACACACCAAAATGCATATAAATTATTTTTTTTTAAATTATTGATTAATTTCTAATAATTATTATTCAAAATTTAAACAGTTTATAATAAAATCATTAATTCTGATGTGATTATAAACAATAAAACATAGCACTACTATTTCTCTATAATAATATAATCTAGAATTTCTACATTAAACAGAAAAACAACAAAAAATATTGCGACGCTGATGCATAGGCTGACTTCACCACAGCTCTGGAAACATAGTGTTCTGGATATATAATGAGCTAATATCCATAAAATACTTTAATTAAAAGTTAACCAATATTATAGACTTCGTAGTTCTAATAATAAAAATATTAAAGCAGGCAGTAGTATCCCAACAAACATAAATTCTGTTGTACGAGAAAAAGTAAAAAAATTTTTATCGGAAGTGAAAAAGCAGAAGTAAGGATGCAGAACTGTTGTAAACCGTACTAAATGTGTATGTACCAAATTTCATCCAACTCGATTATCAGGTACAGAAGTTATTGAGCTTCCAAAATAATAGGTGCTTGGAGGACCCCCTACCACTTTGTTCACTATCGCGAAAAAAACTAATCAGTTCCTTGCCATACATATTTGCATCTTTTTGCAAAGTGTAATCAAAATTACTTAACGAACGAATGTTGTATGCTTCCAACAAACATTGAAACAATAAACAGGTGTTCGGGAGGACCCCACCACTTATCCCAATATTGTCCAAAAACTAGTCAATTCTTTGTCAATAAAGTCTTTATCTTTTTTCAAAGTGCCATTAAAATTGATTAATGAATGAAATCTGTATGCTCCCAACAAACTTTAAAAACAAAGTGTGAAAAGTCAGCAGTTGTATGGTAGACCCCCGCCACTTTGATCAATGTGTCCTAAAAGATGATAATTATCTTCTTACACTAATTGAAACCTTTCCATAAGTTTTATCATAATCACTTCAGTATTGTAGGCTGTAGTGTGCATAAAGATACTGAAAAAACTGCCAACAATTAAAAATAAAATTTTTTACCGGAAGTAAAAAACCGAAAGTTGGGATGCAGAATTTTTGTAAATCATACTAAATGCTTATGTACAAAGTTTCATCCAATTCGTTTATCAGGTACAGATGTTATTGAGCTTTAAAAAAAAAACAGGTGCTCCAGGGACCCCCCACCACTTTGTTCACTATCGCTCAAAAACTAATCAGTTCTTTGCCATACATGTTTGCATCTTTTTCCAAAGTGTCATCATAATTCGATAACGAACGAATGCTGTGTGCTCCCAAAAAACATTGAAAAAATGATGACACAGTAAACAGGTGTTCGGGAGACCCCGTACCACTTATCCCAATATTGTCCAAAAACTAATCAGTTGCTTGTCATTTAAGTTCCCATCTTTTTCCAAAGTGTCATTAGAATTGATTAATGAATGAAGTCTGTATGCTCCCAACAAACTTTAAAAACAAAGTGTGAAAAGTCAGCAGTTGTATGGTAGACCCCCGCCACTTTAATCAATGTGTCCTAAAAGATGATAATTATCTTCTTACACTAATTGGAACCCTATTCCATAAATTTCATCATAATCACTTCATTATTGTAGGCTGTAGTGTGCATAAAGACACTGAAAAAACTTCAAAAAAGTACAAAAAAACATTTTTTACTGGAAGTAAAAAACCGGAAGTTGGGTTGCAGAACTATTGTAAACCGTACTACATACTCAGGTACCAAGTTTCATCCAATTCGCTTATCAGGTACAGAAGCTATAGATCTTTCAAAAAAACAAGTGCTCCAGGGACCCCCCACCACTTTGTTCACTATCGCTCAAAAACTAATCAGTTCTTTGCCATACATGTTTGCATCTTTTTCCAAAGTGTCATCATAATTCGATAACGAACGAATGCTGTGTGCTCCCAAAAAACATTGAAAAAATGATGACACAGTAAACAGGTGTTCGGGAGACCCCGTACCACTTATCCCAATATTGTCCAAAAACTAATCAGTTCCTTGTCATTTAAGTTCCCATCTTTTTCCAAAGTGTCATTAGAATTGATTAATGAATGAAGTCTGTATGCTCCCAACAAACTTTAAAAACAAAGTGTGAAAAGTCAGCAGTTGTATGGTAGACCCCCGCCACTTTAATCAATGTGTCCTAAAAGATGATAATTATCTTCTTACACTAATTGGAACCCTATTCCATAAATTTCATCATAATCACTTCATTATTGTGGGCTGTAGTGTGCATAAAGACACTGAAAAAACTTCAAAAAAGTACAAAAAAAATTTTTTTACCGGAAGTGAAAAACCGGAAGTTGGGATGCAGAACTATTTTAAACCGTACTACATACTCATGTACCAAGTTTCATCCAATTCGCTTATCAGGTACAGAAGTTATAGAGCTTTCAAAAGAACAGGTGCTCCAGGGACCCCCCACCACTTTGTTCACTATCGCTCAAAAACTAATCAGTTCTTTGCCATACATGTTTGCATCTTTTTCCAAAGTGTCATCAAAATTCGATAACGAACGAATGCTGTGTGCTCCCAACAAACATTGAAAAAAGTGTGACACATTAAACAGGTGTTCGGGAGGACCCCCACCACTTATTCCAATATTATCCAAAAACTAATCAGTTCTTTGTTACTTAAGTTTCCATCTTTTTCCAAAGTTTCATTAAAATAAATTAATGAATGAAGTCTGTATGCTCCCGACAAACTTTAAAAACAAAGTGTGAAAAGTCAGCATTTGTATGGTAGACCCCCCACCACTTTGATCAATGTGTCCCAAAACATGATAATTATCTTTTCACACTAATTGGAACCCTATTCCATAAGTTTCATCATAATCACTTCATTATTGTGGGCTGTAGTGTGCATAAAGACACTGAAAAAACTTCAAAAAAGTACAAAAAAATTTTTTTTACCGGAAGTGAAAAACCGGAAGTTGGGATGCAGAACTATTGTAAACCGTACTACATACTCATGTACCAAGTTTCATCCAATTCGCTTATCAGGTACAGAAGTTATAGAGCTTTCAAAAGAACAGGTGCTCCAGGGACCCCCCACCACTTTGTTCACTATCGCTCAAAAACTAATCAGTTCTTTGTCATACATGTTTGCGTCTTTTTCCAAAGTGTCATCAAAATTCATTCACGAATGAATGTTTTATGCTCCCAACAAACTTAAAAACTTTGTGGAAAAAACCACCTGGTGGACCCCCCAACCCTTTATCCAATGTGATCCAAAAGCTGATAAAATCTTTATCATATTATTTAAAAGCTTTTCGCAACGTTTCATGAAAATCGATCGGTAATTGTAGGCTACAATAGGGATAAACACTTGAAAAAAAAACTTTTTAACCGGAAGGGACAAACCGGAAGTTGGTATGCAGAAATATTGGAAACAGTACTAAAACCTTATATACTAAGTTTCAATAAGATCATAACCCGGGATCAGAAGTTATTCAAGATTTAAACTTAGAGGTGTTCGGGAGACCCCCCGCTATTTTGTCCAAATTTGAAATGAATCCAGATCTTCCATTTTCAAGTGAACCTGTATCATTTGCCAAAGTTTCATCAAGATCCTATGCAGAAAACTCACCCACCCACCTAAACTCTAACAAGCACATAACTCTAACAAGCATTTTTATAATAGTTGTTAACGATTCTATTCTGTACTATGTGTGTGTGTGTGTGTGTGTGTGTGTGTGTGTGTGTGTGTGTGTGTGTGTGTGTGTGTGTGTGTGTGTGTGTGTGTGTGTGTGTGTGTGTGTGTGTGTGTGTGTGTGTGTGTGTGTGTGTGTGTGTGTGTGTGTGTGTGTGTGTGTGTGTGTGTGTGTGTGTGTGTGTGTGTGTGTGTGTGTGTGTGTGTGTGTGTGTGTGTGTGTGTGTGTGTGTGTGGGTGTGTGTGTGTGTGTGTGTGTGTGTGTGTGTGTGTGTGTGTGTGTGTGTGTGTGTGTGTGTGTGTGTGTGTGTGTGTGTGTGAGTGTATGAGACGTGAGAGCATGTGAAGGTGTGGTGTGAATTGTAGGGGTTGGACGTGGTGATCGTGGTTCGTTCGTACACGGGGTCGCCAGAGTCTATTTATTTCACTTGTTTTTTATTCTTACATCCGTCCTTATCTCATGTTACGCGTACTAAATCGGTATTTGTGCTGGAGCAGCAGGATTTCTTTCTCGTCCCCATGGACTGCAGCTAGTTTGGGGCTATTAATACAACCTCGCTAGGTATGCGGCCTGTTATGCCACTTCATTGTTAGTCAACGAAGCAGCGCTTCATTACAAAACATGCAACCATTTATGAATGAAAACGGACATTTTTATTATTTGCAAATTGCATTTTTACATAATTTTGTATTATTGAATAATTTGTAGAAAAAATTTTATTTAGATACTAATAATTATAATTATAATTATAATTTAAAAAAAATTATCTCATTATCTCTTGTTTCAAATTAATATATTAAGTAGGCCGAAAATATTCACTATAATTCGCAGTTCCTGCCCATCAGAGAAAAATAATCGATATAATTCATTTTGATTTGTTAAAAAATAGTAAATGAAACGTTTTTATTGGACCTTATCGAAACTTTATTTAGCGAGTTGAATTGTCCAATAAACATTAAAAAATTAAACCGTAATTTGAATTGTTTCCCTTGAACCCAATCAATGAAAATTGCCATAAGGAAATTGTAATTGAATTACAATATAAGTAAAATGAAAAAAATAATAACTTTACAATTTAAAGCAAGCAAATTAATTTAGCCAATTTTTTGTTGTATTTGAATATTTAGTTTTGTTGCTTATAAACAACGGATTTGTTGTCTCTTCAATGTAATTACGATGTTGATAGATTAATTTAGATTAGATAAATTAAATATGACAAAGTAATCCAATTTTATGATAAAAAATATATTTTTGTTTCATTATTTTTATTTATCATATCGTTTAATCGTTATAGTACTTATTTACATTTGGTTAAAGAAATTTTAAACAAAGATATTTATTTGCATTCACATGATAACAAAAATATGAAATTAATACTTATATAGTAATATTGTTGGAAGTAACAACAAATTCATTTTTAAGTCACAAGGTGAATGAATTTGAATGGCAGTGTCTGTTGTAGCTACAACATAATAATTGTACTATTAGGGCAATCTGATGTGAGTCTGTACCTGGTCTAAATAAGAATACCCATATTTGAATACATCCGGTCCTGATTTGGTTTTTCGTTTTTGATCCCTAGTTGGGCAATCTGATCAGGGTTTTATACAAAATACCTTACTAGGGTTTTCCTTGTTTAATTTTATACGGCAAACCTGACAAAAGCCTGATTCGACTATCCCAATCAGGCCCAATCCAAGTAGGACAAACAACAAATTTTTTTCGTGATGACTCTTAGACAATTGATTTGAAATTATTTGTTTGGCGAAAACTCTAGCGGTATACAGACAAGCATGCGGTAATCGTTGGACATGAACTGAACGATGTGTGTTGTGAAACACCATGTGATGCATCGCAATATGTCTTGTTTATTTATCAGTTGGTCAGTTATCATCATGATTCTAAACTAATATAATCAAAGAATTGAACTTGAACTTGTTACCATTTTTTATTTATTTTTATTGAGTTCGATTAAATTATTAATAAATGAATTGAATTGTTAAATTGACGGTCGATATATATTATTGTGTCTTCCAACTTCAGTCGTCAACTCCATATTTTTATATTAACACAAAAAAAAAATCTGAAAATTCTTCAACTTATATTGAAATTAATATTATAACAAAACTGTGGAAGGGTAAAAATTGGCGTTTAGGCTAAAACCTCAATTTTCTACAGACATAAGCCCGTAATACCTGCTGGCACGCAAAGTTTAATAGAAGATGGTAAAAAAGGTCTCAGGAATTTCACAAAAAATGAAGTCAAACACTTTCAAACAGAAAATACAAAACAAATTAATCTAATTAATGGTATCAGATATATACACCGACGTTTTGAGCATAATGTGAGGTTTGTTTTATCTCTTTTGCTCTGGAACATAGTGGTAGATCAGTGCAGCTTGAACGAATTAAACCCATCCTCACTTAAATAAAAACTTTATAAATATAATTAAATCTACATTCAGTGTAATCAAAATTCCTAGCCGTGTAGATTTAAGAAACATTATATTTCTGGTATCAGGTGTTAAAAGTGAGAGACCGATAGTTTGCTATTCGTTTGCAGGTATAAGAGTTAAATTTTAACATTGAGTTGTTTGCTCTTGTCAAGTCCGACAATCCAAACATGCGAAGGTTAAGGACAAGGTTACCCTCGTGTTCTAAAACAATTTTCCACCCCCAGGCGCCTGACGAAGTATAAAATATGTGGTAATCATCAAATGAAATCGAAGAGGGCCCAGGGACTATTATTGTTATGGTCTGTCCATCTGCAACCTATTAAAAAAATCAAAAAGACAAATCCGACATCGTTTTGAATGGCCTGATAGGTCGAAGAGGTTGTAACTGCTCCAATAAGATTATTATAGGTTTGGTCATGCACTACGATTCTGATTCAGCATCCGTAGCAAAATATACGTTAGTACTTCAGAGAGCGCGACGTCCTTCGGATTTAACTCTTGTAATTCAATATGTCTTGTTATATAATCCGTGGGTACATATGTACGGAATTACCTTAAGAAGTGGTTGACCGCGATGTAGAATATGGATGACCTTCAGCCTTCAAGCCTGGGGCTTCAAGTGTTAACTACCAGGCGGGACCACAAGTAGTGGAAAGCCGATAACCCGCCTTCCCATTTCTCTCCCTCAGCCAAATCAAAAGTGAGACACGTGCAGTATGAGGTGCGTAGTCCAGGTGGTACTTAACCGTTAGCATGAAACTCTGGAGACCGGATGCCCTTCAGTTTCAATCAATGTCTTGCCGCAACATATGACTCTGTTGAGTCCACTGTAGCTTCTAATTTTAATTAACTATGGAAAGCAATAACATTTAACATGAGAGCGATGCTTTGCCAAACGCATCATATAAACTAAAATGAAAACCATCCCTGACTAATTCAGACATCATTATAAAAAATTTTGTGAGTTGTATATTTATAAAAAGTTTGTAAAATTTACTTAGATTTTTTTTGAGTGTTCATACAGTAACCGTGGGCAGACAGCCAAAAAATAAAAGGTCTATCGACGAATAAAATACAAAACTGATCCATTTTTCAGATGTGGAAAACTGAGACCCGCGATTTTCTTCAAAAAACACCTAAAAGTATTTTGGTTAAATTAATTTATCTGTAGAGAACTTACAACCGAGCGGGTAGAAATTTATCTTTCTTAAGGTGGATTTCGTGGATAACCATATTAAGAACTGACATGTTTCGAGCTGCTATGTCTGATCACGTTTATATATATTTCAACAAAGAACACTACCAGAAAAGCATTCAGTACTTAAAAAATCCCAGAAATATCAACTGAGAGCTCTACACAACGTAGCTTCAGAATAATGTAAACAGTTGTGGCAGATTCAACTGCACATTGGAGCTTGACTTTGCAACAAATAATTTACAAGAAATTATCACTAAAGCACACCTGTAACACTTCCATAATTCAATTCAAAAGATGCAGAGATGTACCCTGGTAGAATGGTAATTTAGAAAGAAATAGGAACAAAGTTCGTAAGTTATTTAACATAAAAAGAACAAAGAATTGGTTAAAGTATCGATTGGTTCCAACTAATTATAATAAAGGCTTCAGTCAATCAAAAAGGAAAAGCTGGAAGGAGCTCTGACTACACAAACCCACTTGGCTTAAAATTGAACTTACACCAATAGCTGGATTAAGACACTTTAGAAACATTATTTCAAACCCACTTTTTGGACTCTACACTGGGTGATTCTTTAGTGACTGCTACCGCATTTAGAGCCCGTCCGCAAGGGGACATAATCTCTCCACTGCTATGGCTAACGGTAGCTGATGATCTCCCGACTAATCTAAATGAGTCTGACTACAACACTGTAGGCTACGCCGACAACTTGGCAATCATGATAAGACGAAAACATGGATCTATTGTCTTTGGTCGAACCCAAAAAGCCCTTAACCCTGTACGAGAGTGGTGCAACAGGTTATGAACTTCGGTAAATACGTAACAAAAAAGTATTGTCGTTTTCACAAATGGTAGAAACTTTACATAATTTTGATTTCTCCTCTTCTTACCGGCGATTTCGTACAAACATCGAAAAAAATTAGATATTTACGTGTGATCCTGGATAGCAAACTTGCCTGGAACTCTCAACTGAAATATATCCCGGAGTAGGCTAAGTTTTCCTGACCTATAGAAACGTGTTTGGGAAAACTAGAGGTCTTAGCTCAAAAAATGATCCTTTGGTAACACCAAAGCATTATAAAACGAATTCTAACGTATGCAGCTTTAATTTAGTGACCTCAAATGTGTCAAATAACTGCAAACAGTATGTTTACAAAAATATAAAGGCTTGTGTGTAATAGAGTCACAGGTGTAGCAATAGACTGCAGCTTGCAAGAGGGTTTAAGCCAGATAATCTAACCAGACACTAAAATCTTTGCTGAATTACAAACTGATATGCATTCGTATCATATTTTGGATTGTATACCAAAAACAATAGATCTCGACAGACACTTTGATTAATTGAAAGCTATATATGGTCACTGCCATAATACCCCAGCATCTGGTACATAGTTGATTCTCGAAACAATATTAGAACAAGAGTGTCCAGAATAAAACCAACGGTTGCCTTAGGTCCCACAATAACAATATTTCAAGCAAAATTTTGGTCATTAGCAGTTGCGCTCTTCTATGTTCTGAAAGAAAATACCAAAATATTGTAATATATATTACTTTTGAAATCAAAACAGAACTTTTGGCAATAAAATCTATCGGATTTGATTCAAAACTAACATGGGAATGTTACCAAAAATTACAAAAATTTGGCTGCAATAATAATGTCATACTCGACACTCAGCCACTCAAGGATACTAGGAAATGTTATTGCCGACGCTTTAGCAAAGCAAGATACCAATAAAAAGTTTATTGGACCGAACAATGCTTCGGAATGGCCAAGAGTTTGTTCAAAACCACAATCCAAACATGGGAACAGGAACAAAATGTTAAGTTATGGAAAGGCGAGAGAGGCAAGTACATTCCAAGAAGTTTTTAAGTAATCTCCCTGTATCACCATTAAAACGATCGACAAACAGAGAGTCTCTAAGCGTTACTGAACATATTCATATAAGCCACCATCTTAACAAAATAGGCTTTGATGTTTCCGGAAACGATGGAACACGTCATCTGCAACTGTCCTGAATTATATTTGCACAGATACAACGGTATCGGTAGCCAAGGTAAGCACAATAGACCTTCAGGTCGTACTGCTTCTTAAATCGATAGTCTCAAAGCTCATCGATAAAAAAAAATTATTGACCTTAATAAAATCGACTGCCTTAGTATATTATTTACCTTTATTTTACATTTTACTACAATCAAAAGTCAAAAAGTGAAGTGACCATTTTCTAAAAATCTTTCTGGATAGCAAGGCGTAAAGACTAGATCCAGTAAATCTCTGAACAAAACCCTAAACTTTACTGATCCTCCTAAAACTGAGCCACTGCTATAATGTGACACATGAAGAAAATGACCAAAAACACATCACTAGTTTAAAAAATTTTCACTTTTTTGTCTTCCTGAATAAAACCCAACTTTTTTTATTGATTTTGACCTGCTGAACATAAATAGCATATTTTTTTAGGTTTGCTCTTGTTTTTTTGAGAAATTCGCGAATAACCAATTTTTTTGGGTGAAAAAAATTTATTCCGGTTTTTGGATTTCATATTTTACAAACAAACAAATTCAATATATTCAAATATATCAACGATCCTAAAAGTTTCTAGAAGTTTCTCGAAAAAAATGAAACATTCAAGTTTTTTTAAAACAATTCCATATCTAACGCCATAAATTTTGAACAAACATAATTTAAAGTTTTATAATTTCTTGACACCAATAGTAAATTTAATTCCCTTTCTTTTAAACTAAAAAACGAATATTGGTGCAGTTTGCACCAACTTATTTAAGTTTTTCCAAAATAAGTCTAAACTCAAAATTTGGAAAGAAATGTTTTTCAATTAGAATAATTTAAATTCTGCAACATATTTAATTTATATATGAGTTGTTTATAGATTATCGAATTCGAAACTGCGAGTTATTTTGAGTTTTTCTTATTTCACCCTTTTTTATATTTTTGTTTTCTTCTTTTTGTAACGCATCGTAAATAATATTTTTCAAGTTCAGTCGTTCTCAAATATCAGTTAAGAGTTATTTTAAAATAGCAAAGTGTAAAGTCAAATTTATTTAAATGGCGTTTAAATAAGATTCAAGGGTAAAAATAGTCCAATTAATTTTGTTTTATTTGTGGAAGGTACATCCATTACATCACATCCATTTACATCCATTTAAATTTAAACACCCAATAAAACTTCACCTAACAATATCACTGATCACTTCAAAGAAAAAACTTGAAGTGATCAGTGATATTGTGAGGTAAAGTTTTATTGGGTGTTTAAATTTGCCCTCCATAATCTTAAGTTTCACCATCAGTTTTACGATTAGTTTTTGAACGCCCCTAGCGTATTGGGTCAGGCATGATTTTTATTAAATAATTTTTCCAATAATGTCTCTATACTAAAATTTATTTTAAATTTAATCAAATTAGTAAATTATTTTTATGTTATTCGATTCTTATCGAACCGTATAATCCTGCTCCTTTTAATTTATATATTATAACCATTATGGAAGACCATAGAACATCTTTCGAGAAAATACTCGTTAGAGAAAATAATTCTACAAAGAAGTATAAAAATCAATAAAATCAAATCAAAGTAACCAAAGTAAACATTTAATAGGAAGATTTTTTTTTATCGAATAAAGATTGGTTAACGAAAACTATAAAAATTGGTAAATAAAACAATTGAAAAGAATAGATTTCACACCTTGGTGTCAATATTTGAAGATGTTCTTATTACGTTTATGTTGAAATAAAGGAAGGAAAAAAAAGGGTGTGTTCATCTAGAATATTACAGTACCATCGAGGCTATTTCATGTAGTATATGTAAGAGGTGTTCTTCGAGGATATAAATAGTATAAAATTGTTAGCGATACAATTAGTATAAATTTAGCAGTGATATAGGCGAGTTGAAAATTAACAGTGTTATAAGTAGAAAATTATTGTAAGTGATATTGTGAAAAATTGTAAAAGAATTATAAGTGGCGAAATATTGTTAGTACAAGAAGAACTAAAAGGGGAATAGTAATAGGAGAAATATTTTTATTGTAAAATCTTGAAGGAATAAAATTATAACGTTTAGAAAATCCATTGTGTTTTAAGTTTCCTGATTTAGTGATCGAACTAAATAATTGTAACTCGTCAAAGAAACGTTACAATATTAATTTTTTAAAAATAGTCGACTAGTTTTTTGTATTTTTTTACGATTTTCTACGGTTGCATAATAACTGTTGTCATTGTTTCGTTACAGAGGCACTTCCATGTTCATGTGTTGTATAGTGTGAAAATTTAGGCCTGGCCACATTTCACTCACTGTACCACCATAATGTCAAAGGGGAAAATCTCTGTCGCAACGCATTGAAAGCAGTATAAAGCAACATATCAGCATCGATTTCACCAACTTTAGAAGCCTTAATTCCAATTTGAATGAGGTTCATCAATACATTGAGAGTACCACCGAAACAATTGTCAGCGGCAAAGCATCGAAGCTTGATCTCGATAAATACTGACTGCTTGATTATGAATTGGAGCATTAATTTTATAACAAACATGGTGTTTGTGTATTTGTGCGAGATTCACTTCCTTGTATGAGAATCAAGGCTTTTGAGTTGAACTCTAAGCACCATAACTCTCTTGCATTGAAGATCTCAGATGAAACCACGTTCGTAATATTAATATACAGATCCCCGAACTCCCCCTTAGGTTGTTCCTTTTTAGAAAAATTATCATCCAATCTTGATAAAACTATCGAAAACTACCCCAAAGCAAGACTGGTCATTCTTGGCGATTTCAATCTACATAATACAGAGTGATTGAAATACTCATCCCACACCGACGACGCAACGAGACAAGTGAAACTGTTACTGGCAGATGGTTCCCGGTTTAACCCAAATGGTAGAGCATCCAACGAGAATGCCAGATAATACTAATCATAAAACAATTTGTTGGACTTGTTTTTGACAAACAACGCATACAAATGTTGATCAGCCTCTCGGATCATCGGACCATCTGTTAATATCAGCAACAGTAAAATGCACATCACCAAATCCAATTAAAGCCAATCCTCGTCGCGTTTGGAGTTATAAACATGCTGGTTGGGAAGGGCTAAGAAACTATTACGACGAAATACCAGGGAAACATGTTTGCTGTGTTGAGCTGAATCCTAGCACATCAGCACTAAGAGTCGCTGAATTTATAAAAGATAGAATACGGCGGTTTATTCAAATCAATTAATTACTCTCAAAAATTAACCTTGGTTCACGGGGGATGTTAATGAGGCGGTGAGAAATACACGGAAAGCATTTCAGGCCTATAACTCAAATAAAACTCCAGGAACCCTTAGTGCCTATAAAAAAGCAAGAAATTTGAGAAAATTCAAAATAGATTCATACAAAAACCCATTTATCAAAGGCAGAGCAAACAAATTTGCCGAATATCCATAAGGCTCTCGTAATTTCTTTCAGGCAGTTAAATCAGTACAGCGCAATTTTACTCGATCATCTATTCCAACCTTAGTATTAAATGACATTCCAGTGAGTGACTCAAAGGAAAAGGCGGACCTCTTTGGTCGAATCTCTTTGGTCGCATTTTCGCAATTAACTCTAACATAACTGGACCTCTTCATACTCATACACTCATTCCCCCAGCTGAAACCAAAATGAAGCCAATTATTTTTGGGAATATCATACGTTAAATGCTTTTATCCCTCAATATCCCTCAATACAAATCTGTTGGCCCTAATGGTATTCCATACATTATTCTAAAAAACTTTGCTAGACAATTAGCTCAAATTCTAACCAAAATTTTCTATTTATATTACAAAACCGGAATACTCCCCGAGTCTTGGATGTTGGCTAGTGTTAAACCCATATCCAAAAAATGCAGTAAGACTGCCCCCACTGGGCCATTGGGCCTAGTTTTAAAAATATGTTAACTACAACCTGATGGAACATTTGGAGGTGTCTCGAATTATCGATGATAAGCAGAATGGTTTTCGTAGAACTTTTGCAACAGGTGATCTGTTAGCCTACGTAACACATGTGTGGAACAAATGGAGAACCATGGTGAAACCATCATTGTTTCTCTGGACATTTCAAAGGCTTTTGATAAAGTGTGGCATAGAAATCTTATAGCTAAATTAAAATCTTATGGCATAGATGATCTTACTGTATCATGGATCCATGGTTTTCTTACAGGTCGCCGATTTCGTGTCAATTAAGATGGCAATACATCCAATGTTTTCACAACGAATGCTGCTGTTCCCCAAGGCTCTGCACTTTCACCAACCTTGTTTCTTTTATATAAAACGAATTAGTTATCTCTACAGTGCATCCAATTCACAATTTTTCTGACGACAGCACATTGCATGCCTCTCATGCATATCTAAAAAGCCGATCTCGTGAAGCAGCTACTAACTATAAAGAATTGTTAAATAATTCTATCAACGAAGACCTAGAGCGTATAATGCAATGGGGAGAGACCAATCTAGTTGAGTTTAACCCTGCCAAAACCAAATTATGTCAGCTTTCACGAATGGAACGGAATGAAGAAAGCCCCATTATGATAAACCACGAGGAATATGAGGTTAAATTGATTAAACTTCTCGGAGTTGTCATTGAAAGTAACATGAAATGGAACAAACATGTATTTAGTCTAGCAAAAACTCCAATGCAAAAATTAGGATTCTTAAGTCGATGCAAGAAGTTTTTTTTAACTCTGAGCAACTTTTGTTAATTTATAAGTCATTTATCCACCCATGTATGGAATATTGTTGTCAGGTTTGGGGAGATACCTGTCAGTCAAAAATAAAATGTCTAGACTCTGTGCAGAGGAAGGCAATACGGTTGATTGATAATCATGCGTTAACTGATCAACTTGATTCATTCCAACACCGAAGAAATGTTGACGAACAGTCAATTTATTATAAATACAATTCCTATGATTCATCCTTTAGAGAAATCCAAAACATCCTCCCATCGTGTGTGCAGTATAACCGACAAACACGAACTTCAGAGATGTCCCACCCATTTGCTGTTCAGATATCCCGTTGTAGAACAGTTTCCTTTCAGAATGATTATTTCAATGGACCTACCTATTCCTACCTTTTCCTATCCCTCATTCTTTCCTAGTTGACATGGTATCTTCGGATATTCAAAGAGTCTAAATGATGAGTATTTCATATTTAGTGTGCTAAACATGTCCAACTAATTAATAAAAAGAACTGCATATCTTCATTATTTCCGCATAGAACTGAATGAAGGTGAACCGTGGTTGCTTAAAAATAGTACAACGGAGAAAAGATGGTAAACGTAGGAAATATTTCATCGGAGGAAATGTTCATTTGACGTTTTAAAGTTGTGTTACGATCAGGTTTTGTCAGTTGGAGCGCAAGGATTAAATTATGACGTAAATGTTATTGAACATGAAATTGGACATGGAAATTTTTGAATTTGTTAAAGTTTTAGTTTTCGAAATATTTTTGGAATTTTGAAAAAAAACAAGAATTTGATATAAATTTTTAGAATTTTGAAAAAAGTTTACTTCGGTCTGAAAGGCCTAAGTATTACGTTCATGAGCCGAAAGTAAAATTCTTAACCCCACTTTTTTTTGGCATTTCTTGATGTTTTAGGACCTACTGATTCTAAAAAAGCAAAAAAAAAATGTGTGTCTGTCTGTCGGCCGGCCGGCCGGCCGCCGTCATTACCTACGCTGCAGGGAAAACCGCTAGAGGGATTTCAAAAATTTTTTTTCTAAAAATAGGTATACTCAACGGACAGGTCCGAAAGGACGATGTGTACGATAACTGTACCGGAAGTGTGTCAAAAAAAATCATTATGTGTGTCAAAATAGCAAATTTTCATATTTTTGGCTTAAAAAACGTTAAGTGATTACGAGTAGGAACATTGAATTTGGAGAAATCTTGATGGTAGGGGTTGGTATGTGAGATCAAAAACTAGATTATTGCATTATAAGTTTGTCAAAAAAATGTTGTCAAGTGTGTCAAAAGAAAGATTTTTATTTATTTTTTTACCCAATTTTTTGGAAAAAAATAAAATTAATGTTTGAAATGAAATTTTATTATTATTATTGAGAATTATGGCATTATAAGTTTGTCAAAAAAATAAGGTCAAGTGTGTCAAAAAATGATTTCATTTATTTTTTTACCCATTTTTTTGGAAAAAAAATGTAGCTGTTCTTATGACGTAAATGTAATTGAAAATGAAATTGGACATGGAAATTTTTGAATTTGTTATAGTTTTTGAAATATTTTTGGAATTTTGGAAAAAGTTTGCATTTTTGATTTTGTAATAATTTTTGCAATATTTTTAGATTTTTGGAAAAACTTTTAATTTTTGATTTTGTAAGAATTTTTGGAATATTTTTAGAACTTTGAAAAATTTTAAATTTTTGATTTTATTATTATTTTTGGAATTTTTTTTTTTTTTTTTTTTTAATAAAATGTGTTGTGTAATAGGGTTTAGAATATGTGTCACAACAACACATAAATACCTTTTAAGACCTAGGTCTAGACCTGGGTCCCACAACAACTGGCGTTCTGAGGTGTAGATTAACGCTTTTTTTAAACATCTGTGGGTTGAAGCCACCTGAGACTAAGTGTTCCGGCAAACTATTCCATTTGTACGCAGTTCGGACAAAGAAGTCTCTCTGCGATCTGCCAGTATGACAGCGCGGGATCTTTACCGTTTCACTGGTTGCGGCAGCCGATTGCCGAGTGGAACGGGGGTAAGAATAAGTTTGAGGCATGATGCCGCTGATTTCATCTGAGCACTGCTGATGACGATATTTGTAAAAAACAACGAGGTCAGCAACAGTGCGACGATGTTGTAGGGAATCAAGTTGTGATGTCAAAGTTCGATCACCTACAATTCGTATAGCTCGCTTTTGAACAGAGTCCAAGAGGGCCAAGATGGAAACAGAGGCAGCACCCCAAACTTGACAGCAGTACTCCATACAGGGACGAATATAGGACTTATAAACATGGAGCAATTGGTATGGAGTGAAAATTTTTTTGCATCTATTTAGGAGGCCGAGTTTTTTAGACGCGCTTTTTGCCATCGCCATTACATGATCGTTCCAGAGTAGGTCATTTGAAACTGTGACACCCAATAAACGAATGTTTTTACATTCACCTATTGGTTCATCACACATACTAAATAAAATATCTTTGGGGAACTCGGTCTTTAATCTGGAAACAATCAACAGCTGTGTTTTGGTGGAGTTGAAATTGACAAGGTTTTGGTCACCCCAGTCGGCGACTTTATTCAGGTCTTTGTTCACGTTTATGGCAGCGTCTCTCCGGGCAGGATTAATTCGTTCGTGCATTTTACCTTTTGAAGGAAGGGGCTCGAACGACTTGTGCAGAGTACTATCATCTGCAAAACTATTTATTGGGTTGCTGGTGATTTTCAACAATTCGTTGATATAAATCAAAAATAGGGTTGGGGACAATACTGAGCCTTGGGGTACACCAGCGTTAATTAGTTTAGACTCAGAAGAATATCCGTCTAAGGTTACCGAAATGTATCGGTCGGATAGAAAATTTTGAATCAGCTTCACAACATTGGGATGAAAACCGTACGCAACGAGCTTGTTGATTAAGTTGGCATGCCAGACTCGATCGAATGCCTTGGAGATGTCTAAAGCGATAACGTATGTTTCACCACCTTTATCAAGTATGCTGTTCCAACAATGCGCTACATAGTTTAATAGATCGGTAGTTGATCTTTTGTTTCGAAAACCGTATTGGCTGTCGGATATTAAATGATTTTCTTCCAGAAATTTTGAAATATGTGTATTAATATAATGCTCATAGACTTTGGATAGGACCGATAGTAAAGCTATTGGCCTATAATTTGAGATATCGGATCTTGGTCCCTTTTTGGGGACGGGCTGGACATTTGCCAACTTCCAGCACGAGGGAAATATACCAGATTTGTAGGATTGGTAGAATATTTTAGTTAAAGTTGGTGCAAGTTCTTTGGAAAAGGTTTTTAAAATAATGGGTGGAATATTGTCCATTCCTGATGCTTTGTTGATGTTTAACCCCTTTAAAAGTTTAGCGACTATTTTGGGTTTGAAGTGAAGTTCATTCATATTAACTCCTGAAGACTGGATTTGGGGTATTTCTTTAGGAGTTTCCAAAACAGTGGAGTTCAGAGCAAAGCGTTCAGCGAACAAGTTAGCTTTTCTTGCGGGATCATTGACGATTAAATCACCATCAATAATAGGGGGAATAGAAAATTTTGTACCAGAATTTAAAGAATTAATGGCACTGTAGAAACTCTTGTCAGAAACAGACATAGACGTAAGTTTTGAGGCTTTCGCTCTGTCAATTTCGGACTTTTCGTTTGAGATAATCTGATTAGATATTTTGTTGGCCTTTAGATATTGGGATCGATTAGTGGGAGTTTTGTTATGAATCCAAATATTAAATGATCTACGTTTGTTTCTAAGTGCCGTTTTGGCAGCTTTCGAATACAAGTATTTTTGTTTGGGTTTTACTATGGAGAAAGGGACAAATTTATTTATAGCAAATTGGATGGTTTCTGTAAAGTTTTGAGCAGAAACATTTACATTGTCAGTGTAAAAACAATGACGGTCGAAAGGGAAACCATGGAAAAAATTTTGAAGACCACTCTTATCCATTTTTGAGTAGTGAAATATTTTACGGGGTTTGGGAGCTGTAGTTTTAAGTAAATCAGTTTTGATAACTGATGAGATTAAATAATGATCAGAATTTCCAATACTACCTTTCGCAACATCGACACTCGTAATATCTGGCATTGTGGTAAGATAGAGATCTAGTAGAAAACTATTATCACCGCCATTACGGGGAGTGAAAGTCGGGCTTTTTACAATTTGGAATAGGCCCTGAGACGCGGCAAAAATTTCTGCCAGTTTTCCACTATTGTCAACATCGTCGGTCGATTTGGAGAATTCCAACCATGATTTGTTGTGGACGTTGAAGTCACCGGTAACGATAACTTCACAATTAGGGGACTTTGCTCTAATCTCGTCCATAATTTTTGTCAGTATATTAAAAAAGTTTGGGTTACGTTTGTTGGGGGACCGGTATAAAGCTATTGTAAAAAAAGTCATTTCTGGAAGACAAATCTTTAAAACCAATGTATTGAAGCCGTCACCGTGTAGTTCAAAATTTGGAAAGCGCGTGTACGCAACACTCTCATGAATGAATGCGCATACGCCCTGATGGAGTTTGAAAGCTGATTCGAGCCTATATTTGGAATTAAGCGATTCTATAAAGAGAAAATTTTCAGAAACTTGTGTTTCTGTAAGGAATAGAATGTTCGGTTTGTCGTGCTCAAGATGATGTTGCACGTGGTCATGGTTAGCGTTCAATCCGCAGATGTTTTGAACATGTATTTTAAAATTTTTTATTGATTCATATATGTTTTGTCCCTGCAAATTCCGTGGACATGCCGCTTTATGGGCGGGTGGATTGCGCAAGTTTGCTTTACCACTTGCAGACTTATTTTTTTTCGGTTGTACTGCCATATATATATCAAAATGTTTATTTTATTTTTTTGTGTTTTATTTTAAAATGCATAACTAAGTAAAAAATCCTATCATACTACAAAATATGACATATGCCAATATTTCATGATAAGATGAAGAAATAATAACAAAATAATAAGTGAAAAACAAATTGTGAGAGATTTGCAGAAAACAAAACAAAACTAAATGCCAATAATCCAGCTGATGCAGCGCACCCCAGACGCACCGCCCACCACTTCAATCGAGGCACAAAGCCCACACATAACTACGTGTTGGTTCGATTCCTCGGAAGAGCTAATGAGCGGTACCGCTACGGAACGCTGCCCAGCTAAGACTGGAAGTGCTGCCGTTGACTAATTAAAGTTCGTCCGCCAGCACCCTAAGATATCATCTTGGCTAATGACATCTCCTGCCATTGCCAGTGGTATGTGATATCTCACGCTAACTCATATGTCAATGGCAGGGACTGGAGTACGCAGGGTAGTCAGACCCGTAGATCAACATTGATCATAATCGATCAAAATCGATCCCTCCTGCGATCCCTCCTGAAATTTTGAAAACAATTTCAATTTCTGATTTTGTAATAATTTTTGCAATATTTTTAGAATATTGGAAAAAGTTCGAATTTTTTAAAATTTTTGGAATATTATTGGAATTTAGAAAAAGTTTAAATATTTGATTTTATTCTAATTTTTGGAATATGTATTTGAAATTTTTGATTTTGTTATAAGTTTCCCATTATTTTCGGAATTTTTGAAAAAAATTTTAATCTTTGATTTTGTTAAAAATTTTGGAATATTTTTAGAATTTTGAAAAAAGTTTGATTTTATTTAATTTTTACAATATTTTCGGAATTTTGAAAGAATTATAAATTTGTGATTTTGTAATATTTTCTCAAAACGCTAAATGGAGAGGTTTTTGAGTAGTTTACTGAGTGTATCTTTTCACTAAATTATGTTAATTTATGATCTGTTATAATTTTCTGGCAACGTATGTTAGTTTTGTAATAAATTTCTAAGCAGAGATAAAAAAATACTTGTTCTTTAACAAAGAGTTATGTTTGACATACATCGCTGCCCAAAACTAAAAACCATGTCCTCATAAAAGCTTTTTACCGAAAACTATATCAAAATCCTAAGCCCAGACCGAAGTCTTGATATCTCAGAGCTGTGAGATTTCAGCCCCTTCATATTTTTATCATTTAATTTAGTTATAAAATAGAGCTAACTAATGCTTTCTGTTGTTCTAAATTTCGATTGTTGGACCATAACGACAAATACCTATATCTAACAGAAAAGTTAGTTGAAATAAGGAAAACTTAGAATAACTCGCAGTTTTAATTCGAAAATCTGTATGACACTTCATGTATAATAGTATATTATTTAATTAGGAGCTATAGTGCTACTCTTTGTGTTGAGTCTATAGTTTAGCGGTTGACCGTAGGGTAACTGTAGGACCGTAGGTCACTGTATCACCGAAATAAACATTATTTTTTCGGCAAACGTTTAAATGTTTTATAAATATGAAGTTAATACATCGTCATAGCTACGTCCAATAGAGTAAAAAACATTTAAGTTTGTATAAATTCTATAAAAAATAAATTTTTTTATCAAAGCAACCTTACACTTCAATATTTGATAATCCAATCAAAATATTTGTTATTTTTTGTTGTCGTAGTTATAACAAATATTTTAGTCAAACGTTACTTGTTTTGAGCAAATTCATTATCTCATGTTATGTTACTTTTGCTGCCGTCGTAATAATATGGAAAAAATGGCGACACTTTTATTGCTGCCGTAAAAATTAATAATGGCGTTACTTTACATCAGCTAAGTTAGCAACAGTAAAGTTAAACTTTAGCCATTTGCCGAAAAAATCAATTATGTTGCAGAATTTTAATTATTTTAAGCAAAAAAGTTTTAGATAATATTCGTGTTCTGGATAACCGATGCGGAACATGATCATTTTTGTGAACGAAATACTTGGCAAACCAGGAGTATAAGTGTATAGGTGAAATAAAAATACGAAAGATTTCTGCAAATTCAAATTCAAGGGGACTTAGAAATGAAATTCCAACAGAACGGCTAGCCCGAAATCCACGGTTTTATTTGCATTGAAAAGGTTAAAACCTGGCTTACTTACATTGGTAAAAATATTATGAAATAAATTTTTATAAAGATGACGCTTATGCCGTAGGTAATTTTTTTCTCGGAATTATGAAAGTTTCAACATTCTCCTGGCGGGCAAACACACCCAAAATCTTAAGGAAAGATTTGATTTTTGTTCTAATGATATTTATTTTGAAGGATATGCGTCTCATGTCGAAACTTTTAGTTGACACGTATTTTTATTTCATCTTTACTTCTTAGTTTTCAAATAAGAAGTCGATCAAAATTGGCTGAGTTCAGCATCGGTCTTCCAGATCACAAATTTTATATTTTAGTTTCTAGAATATCCCTTAAATTTTTTTTTATTTTATATTCCTTTTTAAGTGATATTTTAAGCTTTAATTTATTATTCGATATTTAATCAAATATGTTGTTTCGCTGAGATTAAATTTTTCAAAATATGAACACATTATTACAATATGGCTTCGTATGGTCCTTTCATTTCATTGTTCCAATTGTTTGTACCGCACCTAATAACCATAATAAAAACTACTGTTTGTAATTTAAGTAAATTTTTCGTTATGAAAATAGCAAAAACGTATACTAACTAAACGACATATGAGCAAAATCGTTTCGTGTAAAACGAGTTCAAAATTCAGTTAAAATGTACAAGTATTTGTTGTAATGTTCGAAATTTTCCTTAAAATCTTTAAAATCTACTCCAAAATTGATACAAATTTTGTGTGTGAAACTTTTAAATTTATATTAAACTGGCGGTATTGTGTTATAAAATAAGCTATACGACTTTTTGCTTTTAAAAATTCAGTAAGCCCAATATCCGGCTCATAATTCTCGAGAGCTCTTATTCTGAAGCCCATTGATACAATGTCAAGAATAAAAACAAATAAAAAATACAAACTTATTTTTATCTACTTACTTTTGACACGCTCGACACATTTTCTGATATCGTTATGTAAACGATAGTTCTGATTTATTTTTCTATTTTTGTTGTTCACAATTTTTAGTTTTTTTTTTAAATTAAAATTACTTAATTAAAAACCACTTGTTTAAATTCATTTTTTTTTTGCTTAAGAAAATCTTAACAAGAAATATCAAAAATCATAACCACTTAAATCACGCGTCAATCACCGATCACTTAACAACAAACTGAAAAAAAAAAAACAAAAACCAAAAACTATATTAATTTTTTTTCTATAAATTAAATTGTTTTGTCACCAAACACATAAAATTCTTGTCAAAATAAATTAAATTTTCTAATATTATTTTGTTGTTGTTATTTTTTTTTTTCTTTCTAATTTTAATTTATAAAAACTTACTTAAAACACAACAAAAACTATTAAATTACTTTCATACAAAATTTAATTATTTTTTTTATGTTTTATATTTTTGATTTGTTTTTTGGTATTTTATTTTGATTTAATTATTTAAATAAAAAATAAAAATACTTAATAAAATTAAATTTTTTTGATAGATTTAATTGAAAATGAAAAAACAAAATAAATTAAATTGAAATAAAATTTACAATTTTATTACATACGATCACATGACTAATGATAAAGTAATTATTTGTTGTGAATTTTTTTTTGTATTATAACGATTATATTTATTGTTGTTGTTGATTTGGTTGTGCCTTCGCATTTAGATAAAAAAAAATATATGTATGTTTCGTGTATGAACGATTAAACTTTAATGTTAGCTGTAATGTAATGAGAATTATATTTGTAAATTGTAGTTTTTAAGTGCATTAAACGATGAAGGTGACATTTGAGACAGGTTGAATCGGTTTTGACTTTAAGGTTTTTGAATTGTTTGTTGAGAATGGTGGAAATGTTGATTTATGATATTGATTGGTTTTATAATATATGAATTTAATTTTCATTAAACAATTTTTATTCTCAATAGTCTCTTAATTGAATATAATATAAAACTTTAGGTTAGAATCCAACAATATATTCTAAAGCAGCTTTTGCATATTCGATATGAAATATAAAAATAATTCTAGATAAAGATTCCACATATTTATAAAATACAGCTACTCCAATGTTTCCCGAAAATAAAATATGATCGTAACAATTGGTGTCAACGGTGGGATTATGTAGGATAAAATGAAAGTTAATGAATACCAAGATGAAAGGTTGTTAAAAAAATTGTAATTTTAAGTATATGGCTCCAAAAGTGGAGATGAATGGTGTTTAGGTTGAAACTGTAAAGAAATTCAAATTTTAAAATAGTTATTCAACACAGCCCAGGTAAACGCACATTACACGGGTGAATTATGGGAAATTATTTTCAAAAAATACCTAATATCGCTCTAGAAAAAACTCGAAAAAATACTGCTGGTCGACAACTAAAACACCAAAGTAAAAATACATTGCATAAAGAGAAGTTAAAGGTTAAATTGAATTATATCACATTTTGTAAACGATACTTTTGAATAAGCTGTTAATGGAGTGATCACCAATTTTAATAACATCCAAAATAAGAAACAGAAGTAGGTATAAAATTACAATATGAATTAACAATTGCTAATTTTTAGGGTGGTTAGTCATCACACAACACTCCTCCACCCTTAGGGAGGTTTTGTATTTTTTATCTATGAATGTGACAACCCTGCGTTCTACATTCCCTTCTGTTGACATACCAGTTAACGTGAGATATTCCATACGTTTTCGTTGTTTTGTATTTTTTTAATTTTGTATCTACGGGTGTGACAAACCTGCGTACGCCAGTACTGCTATAGACATACAAACTAACGTGAGATATCCCATAACATTTGCAATAGCAGTGAGATATTATTAGCCAAGATGATATCTTAATTGTGCTGGCAGAACAACAGCATTCAATAAACGGCAGCACGCTCAATATTAGTTATGTAATATTCATTGATAACGTGACACGCTATTGCTTGTTCAAACAAACGAGCCTAATTTACTCTATATGGGCGTTAATCTTTGAGAGAGACAGTGTGTCACATGATGTAAAACTATTCCATCAACTGGATTATTGTGAACCCATTTTAGTTTAGGTCATGCTAAATTCTTAGCAGGATTTTTGTTCAGTCATCCATTTTTTAACAACAAGTATAAAAAGGGCAAAGAAAAAAAGATTTGCGTCCATCAACGCCTCTTAAAGCATGTTATTGTGAGGCCTTGCTCCTAAAGATTTTTCTGGGTTGTTGTGACACATATTGTATTGTCTACTATTCAACACATTTTATTTAAAAATATTGCGACGCTGATGTATAGGCTGACTTCACCACAGCTCTGGAATCATAGTGTTCTGGATATATAATGAGCTAATATCCATCACATATTTTAATTCAAAGCTAACCAATGTTGTAGATTTCGCGTAGTTCTAATTATAAAAATATTAAAGAAAGCAGTAGTATCCCAACAAACATAAATTCTGTTGTACGAGAAAAATTAAAAAAAAAAATTTTTTACCGGAAGTAAAAAACCGGAAGGGACGCAGAACTGTTGTAAACCGTACTAAATGCTTATGTACCAAGTTTTATCCAATTCGATTGTCAGGTACAGATGTTAGTGAGCTTCCAAATAAGAGGTGTATGGGACACCCCTCACCACTTTGTTTAATGTCGTTCAAAAAATCAGTTTCTTGCCGTACATATTTGCATCTTTTTCCAAAGTGTCACCAAAATTCATTCACGAACGAATGTTGTATGCTCCAAACAAACATTAAAAAATGGTGACACAATAAACAGGTGTTAGGCATGCCTCCTACCACTTATCCCAATATTGTCCAAAAACTAATCAAATCTTTGTCATTTAAAACTCCATATTTTTTCAAAGTGTCATTAAAATTGATTAATGAATGAAGTCTGTATGCTCCTAACAAACTTTAAAAACAAAGTGTTAAAAGTCAGCAGTTGTATGGTAGACTACCCCCGCCACTTTGATTAATGTGTTCCAAAAAATGATAACTATCTTCTCACACGAATTAGAACCTTTTCCATAAGTTTCATCATAATAACTTCATTATCGTAGGCTGTAGTGTGAAAAAAAATTTTAACCGGAAGTTGAGATGCAGAATGTTGTAAACCGTACTAAATGCTTATGTTCAAAGTTTCATCCAATTCGATTATCAGTTACAGATGTTCAAAAAAACAGGTGTATGGTGTATGGGACACCCCCCACCACTTTGTTTACTATCGCTAAAAAACTAATCAGTTCCTTGCCATACAAATGCTTTATGCTCCCAACAAACATTGAAAAAATTGTGACACAGTAAACAGGTGTTCGGGAGACCCACACCACTTATCCCAATACTGTCCAAAAATAAATCAGTTCTTTGTTAATTAAGTCTCCATCTTTTTTCACGAACAAATGTTGTATGCTCCCAACAAACATAAAAAACATAGTGGAAAAAACCACCTGTTGTATGGTGGACCCCCATCCCTTTATCCAATGTACTCCAAAAGCTGATAAAATCTTGCTCATGTTACTTGAAAGCTATTACCAACGTTTCATAACAATCGATCGGTAATTGTAGGCTGCAGTAGGGATAAACACCTGAAAAAAAAACTTTTTAACCGGAAGTAACAAACCAGAAGTTGGTGTGCAGAAATATTGGAAACAGTACTAAAACTTTATATACCAAGTTTCGATAAGAATGATAACCGGGATTAGAAGTTATTGAAGATTTAAACTTAGAGGTGTTCGGGAGACCCCCCGTCATTTTGTCCAAATTTGAAATGAATCCAGATGTACTATTTTCAAGTGAACCTGTATCATTTGCCAAAGTTTCATCAAGATTCTATGCAGAAAGGTCACCCACCCACATACCCACACACCCACACACAGACGTACACCAAAATTTTTATTGACTATTTAGATAGAGGATGGTCCAAAACAAAAGAAAAAACAAAACTTGGGGTATGTAAGATTTTTTTTTTCTCGATAGATTGCATTACTTCACACAATTTAAAATTGTGGTGAAATAAAAATTATTCAATGATTCATCAAACCCGGCAAACACTTTCATACATGAAGATAGCGCTCGTGAATTTATGTTGTAAATTAAAAATGTATGTGTGTGATTGCATTTGTAAATAAAATAAAATTTAAAAGTCAAAAAATTCAGAAATCAAAAACATTAAATATTTGGCTTATGTCTAGAAAATAATGTTAATATTCCTTAATTTTCTTAATGTTATGTAAAAATAAATATAAAATCGGTAAACCGACATGAAACAAGGCCAACAACAGTTTTAAAAAGTATTATGATTTGTTCATATCACTAAAATTAAATCACTAAACATCAAACTAATAAAACCTTACGTCAATCAACATATTAGGACGCATGTTAATGTGGAACCTTGCAGGTCTTAAAAGGTTTAACAGTGTTGCTGTGATACATATTGTAATTCTTACTACACAAAACATTTGAAAAAAAAAGTATATTAAAAACTTAAATTTTTCGATGTGTTGATGGTCCTTTAGATTTTAAAAATCTTTAGTCCTGAAAGTTGTTGTTGCTAGGTGAACGAAAATGCTGTTGCGTTGGTATTTCAATTGAAGGTTCGCTTTGAGCTGAGTGATATATTTTGTAATATTTAATTCAATCTAATTTATTTTGCAGATTAATATGATTTAATTAATTTTATTAAAAAAGATCACCTCGAGGTCACCATTTATGCGGTTACCAGTATTTTTAACGTGGTTAGCCGTTATAAATTTAAAGGCCTATATTAAAATATGTTCAAGAAATAGAAGACTCTCTTTATCTTTCTAACAAGCGAATACAGTAGATGAAGCTTAACAAATTTATCGGTTATCGAAAGCAGTTTAAGATGGGGACATATTAGTGAGTTCATGCAAAAAATAGTATGCATTATTAGTCCTGATTTTTATTAATATACTGACTTCGTAAATAATTTAACCCATAGATGAATAGAAAAAACGAATAAAACCCAACATAAAACCCATTGAAAAAACAATTCTGCAAAACAATCGAAACATTCATTGATATTCATTCAAAGTAAGTAAAAGAATTTTAGCCATTTAATCTTATTTAAGAATTCATTTTATTTATTTTAAATGATTAAAGTTTGAGAAATTTAAGCAATTTTTTTAAAATTATAAATTCGTTAAAATAACAAAATTTATTTAATAATAAACCAAAAAATGGAAAAATTAAAAAATGTTATAACATTTTATAATATTGCCGGTTTCAGTTAACTTTTTACTGGATAATATGACTTTCTTAATATTGAACTGATGAATATTATCTTATTTTCATCTAAAATTATATGCGAAAGAATTATTTAGTGAAGATAATGAAAACAAACATGAAAAACAAACGGACACATTGAATAATTAATTAAAAAATATAATAAAATTTTTTAAAAATTTGTGTTGGTGTTGTTTCATGTCGGTTTACCAATTTTTAAATTTATATTTCATAATTTTAAAAAAAATTATTGAAATTAATATTATTTACCTAAGTAAATATTTCAATTTTTTGATTTCTGATTTTTTGTTTTTTGAATTGTTTCATTGAGACAACAATAAAACTGATTACGGCAAAGACATCTCTAAGGTCCGATAAATTTAAATAGGCCATAGTTATGGGTTTTCTCCGATGAGTGCGAACTTATTTTGCACAGAGTCGTTTTTGGTTTAGACCATTGTTTGGTATAAATCATCAGAAGATTGATGGTGGTGATGGACACAGCCTGGCGGCCACGTTGGTGTTTAAATGAATTGTAGAATTTTGTCATTTGTCAATGCTGCTTCTGTATGACGTTGAGTTGGTTGTCTACCAGATAAACACAAAAGAGTTTAGTTTCGAGTAGTTGTATGACTTAAACCCAATTGTCGTGAGAAGCGCAACATGGTTGTTCTTTTTGCTAATAAGCTATGTAGAAAACATTGTAAAAAGTGAAAAACAAAAAAAAAGTTTTATGAGAACTTCAGTTTTATGAGAACGTCAGACTATATGATCTCTTTCGAGATATGAAACTACGTTTGTGTTAACAAATGTTGATTACAAAACCATACATTCCACCATTTTTAACCCCAACTACATCTCACATCCGGAATTGATCTAAAAAAAGTTGTAATTTGTATAAGAAAGTTTTTGAATGTTGTTGAATTTATTTCATGTCGGATAGATAAGATAAGAATTAAAATTTTAATAAAAATAATTGTTATAATTATGAGAATAATTTTTTCACCGGTTTTGAAATGTGATAGAATGTTAAAAAAATAAACAAACAAATTTATATACGGATATATGCATAATTTGATGTGACGTCACGAATATTCATTATCAGGTTTTTGTTGTTTTACACAAAACTCTATTCAAAAATTTCAAATTTCTAATTTAAAATTATTCTAGGAATCAGTAATTATAGTCTAACTACATAGTTAAATCAACCTGTTATGGTTATTTATAAGTAAATCGTATAATAATGATTTTAAATGAATTTAATCCAAACATAAGATCAGATTAGATAAAAAAAATGTGCGATTAAAATAAATTCTTTGTACAAATTGTGATAAGGTTAATGTTGTTTCGATATCAAATGTAAGTATCAACTCGTTTGTACATTTACCTTATATCCCAAAGCGATTTGTATTTCAATATGTAAGAAAATATTTTTCGTATTCAATGTGATTGATCTGTTTTGGTTATATGTTTTATGAATTTAAATTTTTTTCGTAATTCTATATAGAATCTTGATTAGGTGACATACTGACATGTCCATAAAGTGAAGGTTGTGAATATCATATAAACTTGTGACTGTTGTTTAAACAAAACTGTTAATTTTTTTGTTATTGTCTTAGTTGTGATTAATATCCAATTATATTTGCTATGTAGAATTGAATTTCAATAGAGTTTGGTTTTTGGTATTGAAATTTATGTTATTATTACCCATTGAACTTGAACTGATTTTGTTCTGTTTTGAGTTTGTTTTGAAGGTTTTCGAATGCGAATAATTATAATATGTTTGAATGTCGAATCGATTTTGAATGTTTATTATTTGTTACATGGTGTAATGACTAATGCGTGACAAAATGTTTCTAAAATAAAAAAATATAAAATGAATAAAGTCTACTTCCCTTTGAAAGAAAAATAGGAAACGCTACCGAGTACCCTATTTCCGAAATTATACCTTCACGTCCGTGGTACCAGCATTACGCGAATAGTGGTGGTGAGAGGAGAAAATGCAGACGAAAGCTGCTTAATTTTAATGGTGCTGTTTTTTGTTACAAAAGTGTTGTAAAAAAATAAAAAAAAAAAATAATTTGTTTAAAGAATGGATAACTAAACAATAAATTTTATCATATAATAAAAAAATGCAATATGATAATATTTCATGATAAGATAGCGGAAATAAATATAAAATAATTGGTAAGAAACAACGTTTATTTTAAGTTTGAAGAGTCAAAATTAAAATGAAGTTGAAAATAATCCATGATGAATTGTATTGCTTGATTGAAGAAACGAGCCTTCATATAACTCTATAAATTCGCATTAATCATTGAGGAAGACATTGCGTCACGCATGATTAAGGAAAATATTCCATTAATATTAATATTTTAAAATGTTATAGAATTTATTGTTTTGTGACCCTGGAATTAATTTACACATTGTTGCACAAATGTTATACAAAATTCGTTTGTCTCCATAGTGACAGACGGTAAGTTGGAATCGAAGAATTCATCAAGAAGTTTTACGGGTTTTCAACAAACTAGCCCAGCTGGGGAACTCGTTAAATACTAATTGACAGAGACACGTATTCCCAATAAAATAATCGGAAGTTCTGTCCAGTAGAATGGTGTTTTTACTGGTTCCTAAAGAATCTTTGCGTTGCCTTTGGCTTGAGGATGGATGGCTTTTATTCGAATATGTTGTGAGCCTAGTATTTTTGTGCAGGAAAGAATTTTGACTTGAACTGGCTGCCTTGATAATTTGTAACCTCAAGAGGAGGACCAAATTTTGAGATGTATTGCTCAACAAATGTCTTAGCAATAGTGGTAGCGGATATATCAAAAATGGGATAAGCTTTAAGCCAGCGTATAAAGCGGTAGAAAATGGTTAATACTTAAATATTTAAAAAATTTTGGAAGTAGAGAGCGACCCAATCACATCCAGTTGAATGTGTTCACATCTTGCTTTAGAAATTTGGAACGACTCTTGTTCAGGGTGAGTATGTCTCTGAATTTTTGATTTTTGTCAAGATATGCGGGATTTAGTTCAATGTGCTATATGTTTATTTAGGTTTGTTCAGAAGGATCTAGACGAGAGTAGTTTCAACGATGCACCGTGACTGGAGTGTCAGATTAGAGTACATATATATAAATACAGAGAGAATATAACATTAAAATTGTATGAAGAGAGACATAAAAAAATGGTGATCTCTCGTTTTGGATTTGTTTTTATTTACTACCACAAACTTTTTTATTAAATAAAATACCATTCTAAATTTTAAATGCCAAAAAATATTAAATGTGTTCTTCATAGTTGTGCTAATTTTTATAAAATGAATGACAATGATTACGAGAGCAATTTCAATTTATTGTGTTTTGTAGTGTTGTGTCATTCATTGACTATTTAAGACAAATATTTTAAAGGGACACTCAATATTTTTTAAAGACGCGAAGAAATATTTTATGTAAATATATTCTATTCTTTTTTTCTGGTAGGGTTCTTTCTTATAAATATAAAAAAACTCGCAATAATTGTACAATTGTGAATCAAATAATAGAGTTACGCACGTCTATGGGAATATATACCGGTTTCTCATAGAGATAAACAAAAAAACTTTTTGACATAGCTGGATACACGCTAAATATTAGTTGTGGTGGTTGGTTGGGTGTGAGAGAAAATGTAGAGCATCGAAGACTACACATCTCATGCATTCTTTCACAAATGAATGGTTTTTTACCAGTAGTCGTTTCGCTGTATAAATTTTAACTTGGAGTTTGAATTAACTCCATGTTTAAACTTAGATGTAATTGGACGAGGTGAATTCGGAAGTTTCTTAAGATTTTCAACCCAAGTATCAAATATTACTTGGGTTGAAGACGCAAAATCGTGATCATCTGCACCTGATACTGCATCGGCGACCACATTGGCGACCAAAAGTCAAGATGGCGAGTTTTGTGTGGACTGCGTTCAGTTTTAGTGAAAATTATGTTATTAGAGGTTGGTGCTATGCTCAGATTGGCAATGACCGACGCTCTACAAAACATTTAAAATGCTACTTGCAATAAGTAGTTTGCGATCGAAAATGTAAAAAAGTTGAAAGAGTTGCAAATTAGGAATGAATGGGCGATAGCGATTTGGCTAAGTTTGAAATGAAGCGGTGATAACCATTCACTATTCCAACAAGTGGTTGAAGTTGTTTTGTTATTTGTTCGCTTTGGGGTGAACTCCAATTTAGATTATTTTACTAAACATCTTTTTTTTTTGTATTTTTGTATTTCTGTAATTTATAATTAATTAATAATTTCACTTCACTTCACTTCACTTCACTTCACTTCACTTTAATAATTTCACTTTTATTATTTGCATACTGTACTCAAAGTTTTGAAATAAAACTAATAAATTTAAAAGTTTGCTATATAAAGACTTATTGCGTAATAAGGCGAGATGGGGGACGTGCGATCCGAGCAGACCTGGTAACAAAGGTTTGAGGTTGAAGATTAAAACGCACTGTTTTTTAATTTTGATCGAAGTGCTCGCAATTAAAATTGAAGAAGGATCGAAGTTAGAGTTGTGACCCTGTTTCGTAGGATTCAAAACAGGTATCGAAGAACAGTGCTGGAGAGAACTAAATATAATGGTTGATCAGTGATTGATCAGACTTAGTAACTAGGGTTTCAGTTTTTCGATACTAACTTTGGCCATTCTTCCTCTAATATCTATAATAAAAGTTATGTTATCTCGATTGATGATAAGATAGGGTACATCGTAGCTCGTAAGGTTGTTACAACGATCTTCGGACCGTTTCTGCTCTGAGGAGAATATGTGAGCAGGTTTTCAAATCGTTAAAAAGAAAATCGTTTCGCAGAAGTAGATTTTCCACGGAGGTAGATTTAAAATCTTCCCGGGATGCTGTACGCAGTCCAAAAAGTATAGTCCGGAGAGTACGTGTCCAATCTTGTCGTTCGTGACACATTATGGCCCCTTTCACCGTTTGATGAAAACGTTCGATCATGCCATAACAGCTTTGAAAGTTCAGAATATAATTGAGATTCAAATTGTGATCCTCGATCGGGCACAATGAAATTTGAAACCCCGAAGCGAGATATCCACCCAGAATAAACAGCAGTGGCTACAGTTGCTGCAGTGATATCTTGCTTCAGACCTTTAAATGAAAGCATTAGTCCAATAATATCTAAATGAACTTCGGAGAATCTTTCGAAAGTTGAAGAATAATTAGATAAGCGAGATTGAGTGGGCCATCTTTTTTATTGACGGTCAGATCACGCCGTCAGTCAGTAATTTAAGCATTGATTCCGGGATGAGAAATGTTATGCATTTGCACGAAAACGTTTTGACGAAGCTGTTTTGGAATAAATGGACGAAATTTCCTTGTTGAAACGTCATAATAAATAAATTTATCAGAGTGACAGGATAGAGGAAACTATTGGAATTTAAGCGTAGTGCAATTTGCAATCGCCTAATAGTTGAAATTGTATAGGACTAGCTTTTGTCAGGATTTTGCGACAGTGCGTAAATTAAAGGTTTATGATCCGTGAAAACGATAAAATTTCGTCCTTCTAGAAGGCAACGAAAGTGTTTAATGGCTAAATAAGCCGCTAAAACGTTCACGATCATAAGCGCTGTAGTGCTGTTGAGTTTCGGTTAGTCTAACCGAAAAGAAACAGTGAGACTGACATGAATTGGTGACCAGTTGTTGAACGACAGCACGAACTGCTTTGTTGGAAGCGTCGATCATAATAGTGAGTTGGGCATCTAGAGAAGGATGAGCGAGCATCATTGCATCGTTGAGTTGTTTTTTAAAGTGTGTAAAAGCTTCAAGAGAAGATTCCGACCAGTTAATAGGTCGTTTGTCGTTCTTTTTGGAGCCTTTTAAGAAATCATTTAAAATAACTTGATCACCAGCAGCGTGAGGAATGAAACGTCGATAGAAATAGATCGTTCAAAGAAATCGACGTAGTTGTTTTTTTGTTGGTCTAATGCTGTTAGAATCGATGGTATGACCTAAGAAATTAATTTCGTGTTGTGCGAAATTGCACTTGTTGAGGTTAATGATCATACCGGCATCTTGCAATTTTTGAAAGATGACCTTAAGATGTCCTTAGTGTTCGGCATAGGGCTTAGATGTGACACGTAATCTAAATCACGTAAAATTGTGTACATATGTTGCTGAAACGATTGATCATTGTTTCTTAAACCAAATCCCATTCGGATGAACTCGAAAAGATTGAATGATGTAGAGATAGGAATATCAGACGGCTCAATAGGAATTTGGTGGTATGCTCGCATTTCGATAGTCGAGAAAATAGTGCAACCTGCAACTTGTTGTGAAAAATCCTGAAGAAAAGGAATGTTGTATTGTATTTATCACACCGCAAACACGAATACTACCTATTTTACCTTTCGACCAGGTGAAGAGGAGTGGATCATTGACTACTAGTATACACATTCCTTGTTCTAGAATATAATCAAATTCAGTCTTTGCCGCTTTAAGTTTGTCAGCTGCTAGTCTGCGAGTTTGGCAGGAGACTGAAGGTCCAGTAGTTATTATCGCATGTGTCACATTCTGTTTCACAACTGAGAGTCCCGAGTCAGAGGTAAATTCTTTAAACTCGTGTAAAAGCTGGTTAATTTCACGAGAAAAGTTATCGTTGATTAGAACTGATAATGAAGGAGTAGAGATAGGAGTGACTGCTGATGTGAAAATATCAGATAGTGGGTCAATAATTCGTTTCTATTTAATATCAACCAGAATACCGTATTTGTTCAAGAAGTCAGCTCTAATTATCGGAACAGAGACACTGTACACTGCAATAAGAGTGAAGTCTGATTTCACGCTGAGCTTTTGAGTGGAAGTAGCTGAAATTACCGATACCTCGGCACCGGAATCAATTAGAAATTTAAGTTACGTGATGGTATCATAAACCATCAAACCGTATATATAGTGACGGTCATCGCATTCCGCTAAATGTGGGGAGCCATTTAGTTTTTTGAGTTGGTAGAAAAAGAAGCACAACGAAAACATTCAGGATGGCATTTCACCAGATCGATGGTGATAAAGACGAATTCGCTGAAAAAACTGTGGAGGTCTTGAGTTAGATAGTGTTCTGCGATCGTTACCTCTAGGGAGTTCTAGATCTTGATCTAGTAGAGTTGGATAACATTTTGTTAATTACCGATAATTGAATTTCAAGTTTTTTATTCTGAAGTTCTAAGTTTTGAAATTGCTGTTGCAACAATGAGACTTCTAAATTTAGATTTGCAGAATTATCATAAGAAGTTTCAAAGTGTTGCGAAGGTTGTACCACTTGAAAAATTGATAGAGTCATCAAAGCACTGAATACAGCATCTGTCACTGTATATTCTACAGCGCTAAGAACGTCATTACTAGGTGCGATAGCGGTTTTCACGAGAGGAGGAAGTTTTTCGCTCCAAAGAACTCTCAGTGTGTCATTGATAAATTTTTGTTTTGCTTCACTCCGCATTACTCGCAACAATTCGGATGGGCGTTTATCGCCAAGATCCATCTCACGTAGCACGTTAGGAATGCCGTCAGAGTAAGATTTTCCTAACCGAGTGAGAATTGCTAGTTTGATTGAGTCCTATGGACGCTCAAGATCGGGCTGTGCGATGATATAGCTAACAAGTTGAGCCAGCTCGGGAGTGAGAGCGCGACAAAAAGTTCTGAATTCAAACTTTTAATTTGTGACTCGATTGCTACTAAATTGAGCTTCGAGCGTTAATGTCGGTGTTGCTTTTAGGTTTAGGTATAGCATTGCTGCTACAATGAGCTTGATCGTCATAAGTAATAGAAACTGGCATTTTGGTAGCTTCTGCTACTGCTCGCGCAACCTCGTCATTTAGTGCGCATTGCGCAAAAATTTTGAAAGTCTCCTCAGGTTCTGGATTTCGTCCACCATTTGTAAAAAATTTACATTCCTTAATTTTTGTGATTAAAATTAAAAATAAATTAATATGTATAAAAAGAAAATTATATTTGAAAAACTTCTAAATTAAGAACACTCTCATTTTCCTTCAAAATTTAAAATCTGCTCTGTTAGAATATTACAAATAGACAAAAAATATAATAATAGAAATAACAAATAAGAAAATAAATAATAATAATAATAATAATAATAAGCAAAATAGCTCGTGTAGATATTTGTTTCTTGAATACACGTAAATCCAATACTTGAGTATCCTTTGAAAATAAAGCCATAGGTAGTAAATAGTATTTCTCGCAAAATTATTTTTTCTTGTATATCTAATATTTAATCTTCGTGTTTCTTTTTACTCGGGGGTCACCAATTATAGTTTGGCGATACGCCATTAGCTATACTATTTGAAAGAATAGAAAACAACTTTCAGGTTTATGAGTAACAAACGTCGTTTGGTTATTTTATTTTATAATAAAATTGAATACTTTTTGTGCATATGTTATTAAAAAATATAAGTTAAATGAATTACGGTAATTTTATTTTGAATTTAGCGTTTTGTTTCATTGTACCTTTGATTGTATAAATTAACCAATTGTTGCATTTAAAATCAGATTTGTTTTAATACATATAATGGAACTACAATTTGTTAAGGATTCCATACACGAGCTATCATCGTCAATGTCAATCTTGACTGATGATAAAAATTTCATACATGTTTAAGTCATAAAATTTGACTGTCACTAATTATCAGTCATATACATACATAGACAGTCATGAATGTCAATCACGTTGATTGTCATTCAAAACTGACCGTGTACTAAAATACTAAATACTAAAATATTCTAGAATATAATTAATTATTGGCAAATCAGGTGTCGACAGACAGAAACTTGGGAGGCAGATTGGTTTCTCAATTGGTAGATTGGCTTTCTTTTTCAATGTAATAAATGCTCGGTTTGGTTTTTGTTTGCACTCTAAATTTGTTTAAGGAATAGAACGCATGAAAATTAACCCCTTTTTTCATCTGCGAAGCAATGCAAGTGCAGTGTTCTCAAATCTAGGAGTACAGTGTTCTATGATAGAATTGAGCTTTGGCTGGATTAGTTCAGTCACAATCCATCTTCCCTTTGCAATTGAAAAGGTTTTATAATCCTAATCAAATTTTGTTGATCTGTAAGTCATTTATTAGCCCATGTATATAGAACGCTGCTGTCATATTGCTGTAATAAAATCCAGTCACATAAAAAATATGACTAAGACTAATATTTCGTGATAGGATAAAAGAAATAAAAATAAAATAAGTGAAGAAATTTGCACGAACAAAACTGAAATTGGGTTGCCAATAATCCAGCTATTGGCTTATTCCTTGATCATGTGACATACATATGTAGAGTTATATAAATGCTTGTCAGGGAATATTTAATAACTAACATTCGCCAGCACTTCTAAGATATTCTATTGGCTAGTAATATCTAACTAGCATTACATGTGGTATGTGTTATCTCACGTTAAATCATATGTCTATTGCAACGACAATAGATAAAAACTAAAAAAATTACAAATCAACCAAAACTGATCACTCTATGTTTTCGACAAATTCACCCCTCAAATTAAAGAAAATGTTAATCGTCATTTATAGAAATTAGCCACTACACTTAGTTTTTCGAACAAGCTAACGTTAGGAGTGCTGGTGGATGAACTCTATTCAGACAACGGTAGCACTTTTGATCTATGTTATGGAATATTCTTCGATGATGCCATGTTATTACTTGCTCGAAAAAACGAACCACGATATAGCTCTATACCGGGAGTTTATTCGTTGGAAATGACAGTTATTTTTATTTCCTCTATCTCATCATAAAACATTGCTATATGACTTTATATTGAGCTTTGAACTGTGACTCTGAGTATGACGTAAAACAGTTTGGACTGCTATTTATACTACACTTAGAGTTAATAACTATATACAATCGTCTTTTTATGAATTGTTTTACAAACTTTCATTATCTTCCTTCATCCCTCAAATCAAAATTTCCATAAAAACAAATTAATTTTACCAACACAAAATCACTTAAATAATCAACATCTCAATTTTCTTCTCCTATCTTTGCTTAACAAAATTAATTACATTAAATTAATTTTGCTCTTTTGTTGTTTATTGTTGCTCAATTAATTCTTCTAATTATATAATTAAATTAAAAATCTCTTTTTCAATTCAACTAATCTTACTAAATAACAAGTTAATAATTATAATTAGTATATTAAATTATCAAAAACAATTTTTTTTTTTTAAATTAAGCAAATTAATTAACAGCTATGATATTATTTTTAATTAATTAATTGATTTAAATATAAACAAACAAAAAGCTGACAGATGAAGATTTTTCTTTAGTTAAATAAAAATAATATTTCATTAATCAAAATTTTATTTACCCAGGAGATTATGTGTGTTTTCTTTAGGAACAAATGTTGCTCCAATACTACTGCTACAAACTTATCAACTAATCAACATTATTATTATTTTAATCAACAAATAACCTTGAGTTTTTTTAAACTTCTTTCTGATAAGATGAATAGAATCGGATACGTAAATATTTATTTATTATTGTTTTGTATTGTTATGGGAGAATAAGTAACAATTGTACGAAGGTTAAAAAAAATTAGCGAATAGTTGATTAAATTTTTAATTTGCAAATGTTTTTTTGTTTCAGTGTGACGTATTGTAAAGACTTGAGATTGTATGCATGATTAGACTCATTGTAGTCTATTTGCTGATACACATGATTAAATTTCACGATTAACTAGTGTTGTGTTTATGGAGATTGATATCGTGTCTTAGAAGAAATGTTGCTATAAAAATCTGTTAGTATTACATTCGACTACCCAGGTAGGAAAAAATAATCGGGCCAGACATGGTATATGATTGGTATATAAGATATAAAGTTTGGGCCAAGCATATTTGCCTCTGCTGGCCTAACGTTGGGTAAACCACGAAATGATCACATCGTGCCAGAGTTGTTTTAACAAGTTTGGGCCAAGTACGGCTTACAATATTGGGCCAAGTATGATTTCTAGACCCATGCCAGGTATGGCTTACAATTTTGGTCTAAGGATGGGTTACAATTTCGGGCCAAATATTACTATTAATTTCTGATCAATTATAATTATAAATTGGATAAAACAAGGAATAATAAATTATGAAGGATTATTATTATTATTATTTGATTATTATTATTGTTTATATTAAATGTAAGCGCACAACACAATAAAGCTCTAAGATTTCAAAAGTAAGCTTACAACTAAAGAGCTGTCAAAATTTAATGTTAAAATTTTGACAGAGAAACAACAATGGTGAATGACATTCACATTAAAATTTTAGTACTAAATGATAAAACCAAAATATTTATTTTCGTCGACTGAATATTTTTCCACTATGTAGTAAAAATAAGACAAAATCTACTCCGTATTGTTTCACGTTAATTCACTTGACATTTATGGGAGTAGTTTGAAGAAAATTAAAGAAAATCGGGGCTTGCGTTTCATGATGTAAAATGGCTACAAAACTCAAGAAACATAAAATAAAAACGATTAATTATTCTTGTTATAATTATAACCTAAACTTTAATGGAATATACAACCTTTTGAAACTTTTTACAATGCTGTTATAGTGTAAGATAATATGATCTTTTGTAAGGAAGGTTTGGTAACACATAATTGGCTCAAGTATGGTTCAACTCGGTGAATATAGGGAATGAAAAAAGAGCATTGGCCCAAGTATGGTTAAATTCAAAAAACCAATGTATGATTAAAGTTCATTTGCTCAACTATGATATAACTAAGAGTAAACAATATTTGGCAATACATAATTGGCCAGATATGGTTCATCGTCGAGAAGACAATGCTTGGCTGAACCATATTGGCCCAAGTATCCAACTATGAGAAAACATGGTTTGGCGAAACCTTATTGGACCAAGTATGTTTCAGAGTACTTTGGCTCATGTTTTGCAAAAGATAGCTGGTCCAAATTTGGGCCAACTAAATTTACCCCATATATTTTATGCATAGGGTTGGCCCAAGTTGGGTCCATTTGTTAACTATGATGATTCCTATATGGGTATTAATTCGTTTCTGGTTAATCTATTACTAAATTGCATATGGTTTCATTTTATATTGGGGAATTTTCGATTTTTTGTCTTAGTTTAGAATCTAGATTAATTTACGATCGTGTTCCCAAAGGTTCGGTTTTGAACATCCACTCTATTTTAGATTTGGCAAATAAAAAGGTGAATGAGAGAGCGTTCGTTTATCACGCGTCCCAATTTCTAACGACTAACTTTTTAACAATGCCTCGCAATGCTAATGGTCTTCTGGTTTAAGTTCTCTTTCTTTGAACGTGTATATGATGCGCAAAATGATTAGCAAATAGAACGGATTCAAGTGTAATGTGATCTATGTCTATAATAAGATTGGTTGGAGATCCATTTAAATAGCTCAATCACAAAAGCAGTCACAGGGATACCAGACATTTTCTCCTACTTACAAGCATAAAAAACAAAAAAAATTCATATAAGAGAGAGTCAATAAGGATGATGGCAGCACTAACAGCACTAACAGCACTAGCCGACACCTTTCACATTTGCTTTATATAGTTGGCATGTTCCAAATACGAATATATCTAATCGACCGAAATTTCGTGCTTGAGTCGCTGTAAAACATGAAGAGGCACAAAAAGTTAAGGAAAAACTAAAAATACAGTAATCTAGAACTTTCTATCCTTGTGCAGGACAGCTAAGATTGAGTTAGCTAAGAATTGCAACGACCAACAAAATTCTGTTCAATAGACATGTTTTTTTAAATCAAAAAAACAGACACATTAATTATACCTTAATTCCGTAATTTAAAATCGTTTCATAAAGTAACATCTGTCTGGTTATGCGGTTCCACTGTAACGTTTATTTTTATTATTTTTTTTATCCTTTTGACATTGTGAAACGATTATAGATTTTCTTGTTTTAAACAAAAAGCTAAATAAAGTAAACTGATCATGCGCAGAAGCGTTGATGCTGAATATTTGATATGGTAGTTCATATTATGAGATTTCGTTGATATATGTTTGCAATATCAACAATTGATTAAATTTTGAAGGATCTTGTGTTTCTTTTGTTTGGTAGTATTTGGATGGTTTTTCTGTGTTTGTTTTCCAATGTTTTAATAAAAATATTTTTTGCTGTTTGATAAATGGAAGCCACAAGACAGAGGTAGATAGAAAGCCTTTTTCTCAATAAGTCGATGAGTAAATTCACATCGAATGATAAATCAGATAAGATTCAACGCCCAAAAAGGGATATAAAAAAACTTTATTTTATTGAAAAAATATTTATTCACTCATTCAAAATAAATATTTGAATATAAATTTAAATTATTACAATTTAATATTTTGATTTTATTTAAAGATATTGTGTCATACATAACTAGTTTTTTAATATAATAAAAAAATTCATAGTTTGATGAAAACAAAATTGTTTTGTTATAATTTTTCAGTCTCTAGTTTGTTAGTTTGTTTATTTATTGAAACAACAGAGACAAAAACAATAAAATTTCGTTATAGTTTTGTGGAATAAAAAAACAGTGAATTGTATTTATTGTTTTACTTACATTCTCGAAGACATTACATTCTCGAGAAAAAAGTTCGATAACTGTACCGGAAGTGTGTCAAAAAATTGTCAATTGTGTCAAAATAAGGAAATTTGCTTTTTTCCTAAAAAACGTTCATTTTAAGTGACTACGAGTAGGAACATTGAATTTGGAAAAATTTTGATGATCGTGATTGCAATGTGAGACTAAAAACTAGATTTTTGCATTATAAGTTTGTCAAAAAAATATTGTCAAGTGTGTCAAAAGAATGATTTTCATTTTTTTACCCAATTTTTGAGGAAAAGAATTAAATTAATTATTTGTATGACATGAAATGTAATCGAACATGAAATTGGACATGGACATTTTTGATTTTGTTATAATTTTTGGAATATTTTGTAATTTTTGAAAAAAAATTTGTTTTTTGGGTAGTATGAAGTACTGACCAATCATCGAGGCGCGATGAGGGAGATTGCATGCCTCAATTTCTTCCAAGTTGCAAGCTCGATTATAGGATCAGCCACTGATTCACCACCGTCCAGGTCAAGCCATGAACTGGCCATATCACATTTTTTTCGGCATTTCAGACGTGGATGTCTCGACACTTGGCTAATGATTAAGCCTAGGTCAGACCACCTCTGCCAACGTTGTGACCACAACTAGATCAAACCCGCCTATCTTTTTATTGCCTTAAATACCAACCACTTCTCTTTAAACTATTTTGAGTAATGAAAACAAACGGAATCTTCTTCGGTTGCGGAGCGAGATCGGTCTCATGTCAGGATCACAGTTAAATGAAAATAAAAAAAATAAAATATTAAAAAATTATTAACGTAAAGAAATTAAATAAACTAATTTTGAGTTTGTAAAAATTTTCGGAATATTTTTAGAAATTTGAAAAAAAGAATTTTTGATTTTATTATAATTTTTTGAATATTTTTGGTTTGTTTCTGTCATTGACAAATTTGTTATTTTATTATATGATTTGTTGAACCAAGGTTTTATAATTAGAGATTTTCCCGGGCCAGAGGCCATGTGTGGGTTTTTTCCTTATAATTGTTAATGCCCGGTATAAACAGAGTACCTGTTTTTGAGGTCAGTTAGGTCAGTTATCGTCAATATTACCCAAGAATCTTTGGCAAAGCTAATTAGTAGAGTAAAGGTTTGGTAAACTTTAACTATCGAGAAGTCAATTTGAAAATAAATGGGAAGGATAAGGTTTAGTCTAAATCAGAGATGTCTGAATCGTTTGAAGATGCTTTTCCCCGAAGAAGAATGCTCAACTAATACCATACATTCTCAAACAAATACGTATAGTGACGTGTGCTTCACGGAAACGAAACTATCTTTGTCTATGAATTTGCTAATTATTCTAGTTCGACAAATGAGTTGGCGATTACAGTTGCAGTTATTGTTTTGGACATGCTGAAGTTTTTTAAAGTCAATATTCACTATCGTAATAAAGCAAGTGTTGCTCAAATTAGCAAAAGATTAACTAGATAGTGGCTTGATATATTTAGGATTAGGCTCGGCCCTGCCAATAAAGTTCTTAGACTCAAGAACTCAAAACTATAAACTGTTTGTGAAAAATTAGGGCAAGGTTCTTTCCTGTATTAATGTTAAACGAAATTTAAACTTTATTTTATTTTGGGCCTGGAAATCAACACCAGAACTTTTAACTCGTTTTAACTAGTTTCTTTATCGTATGATGCAGTATTAATCTCCCATGCGGTTAGTCAACTGGTTACGGATACTCAACTGCGGAAAACCGGAGTATGGTTCAACTCGGTGAATATAAGGAATGAAAAAAGAGCATTGGCCCAAGTATGGTTAAATTCAAAAAACCAATGTATGATTAAAGTTCATTTGCTCAACTATGATATAACTAAGAGTAAACAATATTTGGCAATACATAATTGGCCAGATATGGTTCATCGTCGAGAAGACAATGCTTGGCTGAACCATATTGGCCCAAGTATCCAACTATGAGAAAACATGGTTTGGCGAAACCTTATTGGACCAAGTATGTCTCAGAGTACTTTGGCTCATGTTTTGCAAAAGATAGCTGGTCCAAATTTGGGCCAACTAAATTTACCCCATATATGCTATGCATAGAGTTGGCCCAAGTTTGGTCCATTTGTTAACTATGATGATTCCTATATGGGTATTAATTCGTTTCTGGTTAATCTATTACTGAATTGCATATGGTTTCATTTTATATTGGGGAATTTTCGATTTTTTGTCTTAGTTTAGAATCTAGATTAATTTACGGTCGTGTTCCCAAAGGTTCGGTTTTGAACATCCACTCTATTTTAGATTTGGAAAATTAAAAGGTGAATGAGAGAGCGTTCGTTTATCACGCGTCCCAATTTCTAACGACTAACTTTTTAACAATGCCTCGCAATGCTAATGGTCTTCTGGTTTAAGTTCTCTTTATTTGAACGTGTACATGATGCGCAAAATGATTAGCAAATAGAACGGATCCAGGTGTAATGCGATCTATGTCTATAATAAGATTGGTTGGAGATCCATTTAAATAGCTCAATCACAAAAGCAGTCACAGGGATACCAGACATTTTCTCCTACTCACAAGCATAAAAAACAATAAAAATTCATATAAGAGAGAGTCAACAAGGATGATGGCAGCAGGGACTAACAGCACTAACCGACACCTTTAACATTTGCTTTATATAGTTGGCATTTCCGGATACGAATATATCTAATCGACCGAAAGTTCGTGCTTGAGTCGCTGTAAAACATGAAGAGACACAAAGAGTTAAGGAAAAACTAAAAACAGTAATCTAGAACTTTCTATCCTTGTGCAGGACAGCTAAGATTAAGTTAGCTAAGAATTGCAACGACCAACAAAATTCTGTTCAATAGACATTTTTTTTTAAATCAAAAAAACAGACACATTAAATATTAAGCAACGAAATATTAAGCAACTTAATATCGTTTTATAAAATAACATCTGTCTGGCTATGACGTTCCACTGTAACGTTTATTTTTATTATTTTTTTTTCCTTTTGACATTGTGAAACGATTATAGTTTTTCTTGTTTTAAACAAAAAGCTAAATAAAGTGAACTGATCATGCGCAGAAGCGTTGATGCTGAATATTTGATATGGTACTTCATATTATGATATTTGGTTGATATATGTTTGCAATATCAACAATTGATTAAATTTTGAAGGATCTTGTGTTTCTTTTGTTTGGTAGTATTTGGATGGTTTTTCTGTATCTGTTTTATTTGTTTCATTTAAACATACGGTAAATTTGCAATGTATTAGTAAAAATATTTTTTGCTGTATGATAAATGAAAGCCACAAGACAGAGGTAGATAGAAAGTCTTTTTCTTAATAAGTCAATGAGTAAATTCACATCGAATGATAAATCAGTTAAGTTTAGATATTTGATTTGAAATATTTTAGATATTTGAATATAAATTTAAATTATTACAATTTGATATTTTGGTTTTATTTAAAGAAATTGTTTCATACATAACCAGTTTTTTAATTCTAAAATTCATAGTTTGATGAAAACAAAATTGTTTTGTTATAATTTCTAAAGTTTATTTATTTAAACAACAGAGATAAACAACAATCAAATTTCTTTATAGTTTTGTGGAATAAAAAAACGGTGAATTGTATATATCGTTTTACTTACATTCTCGTAAACATTACATTCTCTAAAAAAAAGTTCGATAACTGTACCGGAAGTGTGTCAAAAAATTGTCAATTGTGTCAAAATAAGGAAATTTGCTTTTTGCTTTAAAAACGTTCATTTTAAGTGATTACGAGTAGGAACATTGAATTTGGAGAAATTTTGATGATCGTGATTGGTATGTGAGACTAAAAACTAGATTTTTGCATTATAAGTTTGTCAAAAAAATATTGTCAAGTGTGTCAAAAGAATGATTTCCATTTTTTTACCCAATTTTTTGAGAAAAAAATTAAATTAATTATTTGTATGACATGACATGTAATCGAACATGAAATTGGACATGGACATTTTTGATTTTGTTATAATTTTTGGAATATTTTGTAATTTTGGAAAAACATTTGTTTTTTGGGTAGTATGAAGTACTGACCAATCATCGAGGCGCGATGAGAGAGATTGCATGCCTCAATTTCTTCCAAGTTGCAAGCTTGATTATAGGATCAGCCACTGATTCACCATCGTCCAGGTCAAGCCATGAAATGGCCATATCACATTTTTTCGGCATTTTAGCCGTGGATGTCCCGACACTTGGATAATGATTAAGCCAGGGTCAGACCACCTCTGCCAACGTTGTGACCACAACTAGATCAAACCCGCCTATCTTTTTATTGCCTTAAATACCAACCACTTCTCTTTAAACTATTTTGAGTAATGAAAACAAAGGGAATTTTCTTCGGTAGCGGAGCGTGATTGGTCTCACGTCGGGATCACAGTTAAATGAAAATAAAAAAATAATAAAATATTAAAAAATTATTAACGTAAAGAAATTAAATAAACTAATTTTGAATTTGTAAAAATTTTCGGAATATTTTTAGAATTTTGAAAAAGTTTAAATTTTTGAAATTTTGAAAAAAGTTTGTATTTTTGATTTTATTATTATTTTTGGAATTTTGAAAAAGTTTAGATTTTTGATTTTATTTATAATTTTTACAATATTTTTAGAATTTTGAAAAAAATTTTAATTTTTAAATTTTGAATTTTGCAATATTTTTAGAATTTTGAAAAAAGTTTAATTTTTTGATTTTGTAATAATTTTTGAAATAGATTTAGAATTTTGAAAAAAAGAATTTTTGATTTTATTACCATTTTTTGAATATTTTTGGTTTGTTTCTGTCATTGACAAATTTGTTATTTTATTATATGATTTATTGAACCAAGGTTTTATAATTAGAGATTTTCCCGGGCCAGAGGCCATGTGTGGGTTTTTTTCTTATAATTGTTAATTCTCGGTATAAACAGAGTACCTGTTTTTAAGGTCAGTTAGGTCAGTTATCGTCAATATTACCCAAGAATCTTTGGCAAAGCTAATTAGTAGAGTAAAGGTTTGGTAAACTTTAACTATCGAGAAGTCAATTTGAAAATAAATGGGAAGGATAAGGTTTAGTCTAAATCAGAGATGTCTGAATCGTTTGAGGATGCTTTTCCCCGAAGAAGAATGCTCAACTAATACCATACATTCTCAAACAAATTTTACGGATAGTGACGTGTGCTTCACGGAAACGAAACTATCTTTGTCTATGAATTTGCTAATTATTCTAGTTCGGCAAATGAGTTGGCGATTACAGTTGCAGTTATTGTTTTTGGACATGCTGAAGTTTTTTAAAGTCAATATTCACTATCGTAATAAAGCAAGTGTTGCTCAAATTAGCAAAAGATTAACTAGATAGTGGCTTGATATATTTAGGATTAGGTTCGGCCCTGCCAATAAAGTTCTTAGACTCAAGAACTCAAAACTATAAACGGATGTTTGTGAAAAATTAGGACAAGGTTCTTTCCTGTATTAATGTTAAACGAAATTTAAACTTTATTTTATTTTGGGCCTGGAAATCAACACCAAAACTTTTAACTCACTTTAGTTTCTTTATCGTATGATGCAGTAATAATCTCCCATGCGGTTAGTCAACTGGTTACGGATACTCAACTGCGGAAAACCGGAGTCATTCTTGGATGCAATGCAAACGCACCACGAACGTAGCTGTAAAACCAATGGATGAGGTGAATTACTGCTTGATGGTATTTTTAGTATTAGTTCGTCTGTCTGTAATTTGACAAACTCACTTTTATAACAAGTAGAATTGGATGTCAAATTGTTTTCCCGACTACATGCCTACTAGAGTAGCAAACTGCGCCGTGTCTGATAGACACTCGGTCTTCGATCATTGGTACCAACAGATGAGCATTGAGAATCAGACCTTTTAAAAATTCTTGCTAAAGAAACTGATTCAACTTGTTAGAAATATACCGCCTGACTCGCTTTCAATTATAGTCCCAATTTCAATTATAGCTATTGGAAATCATATCCACCATTGTGGACGACGAAATTTCAAGTAACCCGCCAGGAATGCAAGTATTTTTTAAAAATACAAATAATTCTGAAGTCGTTTTGGACGGGGAATTTTATACGATTCAAAATCCTACAAATATGTATTGGAGTATGCAAAAAACGGTTTCTGAGGGCACCTCTGTAATGAAAAACAGTACTATTCTGAGGGATCCTGACTTCAAAAATTATTGTCGTTATAAGTTCCATTATCTTATTTTCGCAGATCGCAAATCGCAGGTAGTCTTATTTACCAAGAAGAGAAAAGTGCCCGCAACACCAAGTTTGTATCTTTTCAGTATACAGTTAAGCTACTCAGATGAGGTAAAGTTTTTAGGCATTATTCACGACAAAAGGCTGAATTGGAATTGTCATTTAACAAAAAAAATTGATAAGGCTGTTATTGCATTTTGGCAATGCTACCGATCATTTGGAAGTAATTGGGGTCTTAGTCCCAAAATTATCTTATGGATCTACACAGCTATAATCAGACCAATACTTGCTTTTGCATGTGCTGTCTGGTGGCCAAAGACGGGTAAAAAATACATCCGTGCTAAGTTAAATAAAATTCAGAGGATGGCATGCGTAGGTATCAGTGGCTCGATGCGCACTACAGCCTACACTGTCGTTGGATGCCATGTTAGGCCTTTCTCCCTTACATTTACATGTGGAGTACATGGCAAAAAGGGCTGTCTACAGACTACATGTGGCAGGAACGTGGGTAAACAGAGGGAAAACATGCGGTCATGGTCACATTCTTGACAGATTACGGACAGTTTGTCCTGAAATAGATATGCATAGTGACGTCATTACCAAAGTATATAACTTTGAGAAGCCCGCTGAACTGATCATCTCTTCTAGAGAGGAATGTGAGGGATCTTGGTCCGACTGGGCTTCTAGCGAAACCTACGTCTTCTATACGGATGGCTCACTGTTAAATTGAAATGCAGGAGCTGGGTTATACTTAGAATCAAACAATGTAGCAATAAGTAGCAATAAATTTTCGCTTGGACGGTTTTGTACAGTTCTCCAAGCGGAGATGTATGCTATCAATCAATGCACACACGTAATAACACGCTTGTGTCTGCAGGGTAAACAAATTTGTATTGCTATTAAAGCGCTTGTAAACCCGGAGACTGCTTCTATACTCTTCAATGAGTGTAGAAAAAACCTTTGTATAATAGCGCAACTCAACAACATCACGCTGCGTTGGGTTCCAGGTCATAGTGGCATTCCGGGCAACGTAAAAGCTGATGAACTTGCAAGGGCGGGAGCGACCTTGAAATTTTCTGGGCCAGAACCCGCCTTAGGGTTGTCCAAAAATTTTGCCTTGTCATTATTAAAGGATGATGCGAACCTTAAGATGAATGCTCTGTGGAATGCGTCATCAACAGATAGACAAAGTAAGATGTTTTTTAGCATTTCGGAGAAAAATGTTAATTTTCTTTTAAGCTTGAAGAGGAAAACTCTTCAGCTCTGTGATCGGTGTCCTAACAGGACATGGACATATAAATAAAAATCTTTTTACGATGGGACTTATGGATAGTCCTCTCTGTGGTTGTTGTTTTGAAGAGGAGGAGGACTCTGAGCACTTTTTGTGTGTATGCCCGGCCTTCTCTAAGGTCAGATCTAGGATTTTTGGCTCTGATACTATAAAGGCTGGCACCATAAAACTGTCGTCAATACAGTCGGTCTTAGATTTCATTAACCAGACAGAAAGGTTTGTGGAATAGTTGTTATAAGGCCAAACTCGGACACGGCGCTACGAACCGAAGAGTCTGCGTGCCAGGACAATTTCCGCCTCGCGCAACCTTTTCACCCATTTCTATCTATCTATCTTAGTTTATCGCCAACATCAGGAAGGTCTGTGGACCACCTTCGGCATCCTTAGAGTTTCTACTACAAAAGCATTTCCCGCGTTGCTCTGAGACAATTGCAGCTATTTACGGGAAGGAGAGGCAGCAATGGGTTAAATAATCTTAACAACTTTTACCCCTTTAAATTTGCACAAAGGTGTGGTATCATCATTGTGAATCTTCAAGAAATCAAAAAACTGACGATGTTCGCTCTGACTGTTACTCATTTTCAGCAGAAATTTTGATATATTTAAATTCCCAATGAAATTGACCGAAATATATGTTATCTTTATACCTTTATACTTGATAATTTTATTGCAATTAAGGGTTGTCAGAGCCAATCCTAGTAAATACTCCAATTTCAAGTTTTATAATACCTTGCTGTCCTGTTGCTGAATCAAAAAGGGTATGGCTTAAAGATTATTGCTTATGTGCATAATGTTGGTATTAGCGTCTTCGATGCCTTCTTGGTGAACCGATTATTTATCAACAAAAATCGGAACTGGTTCTTTTCACTAAGAACCGCAAACCATGAACATTTGACACTCCAACTCCCAGTCGATTAGACCTTAGTATCACAGACAAGGCTATTTTTTGGTCGCATTCTGGACAAAAATTAAGCCAGAAGCTCAAAATTTGAACTTCTAAATACCATCGAAGAAAGTTTGAAACACGGATAAGATAAATTTAGTTTTTCTCCAAAAGAAACCCAACCATACACATTGAATTTAATTTGCTCACAAAAAATCTTTAATATACTTCAATTTCTATTCAAAATTCAAGTCAAAGTAAATTAAAAAATCGCTTTCAGTAAAGTATATTTAGGAGAAAATAATACATTATGAATTATTATTTTGTGGTGCTAGTGCCTGGGTAAGAAAAAGCTATGGGGCCAAACCTGGGCCAAGCCTGTGCCACAGATTTTGGGGGTTGGGCCAGGCTTAACATTCTTAAACGACCCAAGCTTCGACCAAATTTGGCCTGATGTCCTAGGGCCGAGCCTGGTAAATCAGGCTTGGGTTAAGTCTGGCAAATAAGACTTGGGCCAGATCTACCAAACCAATTTTTTTCCCAGGCCTCCTTTAAATGTGTAACTCCTTTAGAAGAAAGAGTAACATATATAAAAATAAAGATAAATATAAAATGGCTTACAAATGTTTACAATGCATTAGACTTACAATGGTTGCCATCAAAACATATACAAATAATATTAATTTTCACAAATCTTTCGTAGAACTGAATATTTGCACAAAACCTGAATATTTTTTTCAGACACTTGTTATGATTATATAACAGAAAAAAACTTAGCCAACGCAAGACCATCACGTTTCTTGCGAATAAATTACAACTAAAACGTTAATATTATTCGAAATTAACTAACCTACGTTGTTTATCTTATCGCAAATTTTTTGTGATTCCAATACATGTTAATTCAAATCGACCGACAATTGGCTAATTATTATTTTTAGATCGACGATTAAGATATCGTTTGACACATTTAGATGTCATTGAACTTAAGTTTTTAGGAATTTAGAAAGATGTTATGTTTTTAACACACTTTTATTTAGGTGAAATTTTGAGAAGTTGGAAGTAGGAGTCTACTGTGACAACTGATTATTATGCGATTAGTTTCAAATTTTAAAATCTAGTTTATTTACGTTTCTAATAGATTTGATCAAACAAACTTCAACTATCGAAACTATTTCACAAAAATAAATTCACACATCAGATTAGTATTTGATTTGCAAATTTTTTTCTTTTAACAGTTTTAATAAAAATCTTAATATATTGATTACTGTTCCACCAAAATGAACAAATAAAAAACTAACAAACAGTTTTCGTCAAAACAAATTTTTATATGTATATTCAGAATATCGCGTACAAACCCAAATTAATTCCAGCTGTATCGCTAACAACTAATTACCAAAAAGCAAATACAAGTTTAAACTTTATATTATAAAACGAATGCAAATATATTATCTACATATTTACAAAATATATTATACAAAAAATAAATTTATCACATTTCGTTTGTTCAAATAGGAATGTGAATTTTTTGGTTACACACAAAAAAATGTTTTGTTTGTTTTTATCAAATGCAAATTTATTACGTTTTATATAAAGTCTCCGCATAAAACAATCAAAATTAATTATGATAATTTTATATTGTAAAACATCATAATGTTTACCTATCAACGTTTACAGTACATCGGTTTGAAAGGACCTAAGTATTAGATTCAGGCGAAAATTTTCAAAATCTTACTGCCACTATTTGGGTATTTCGCGATCTAAACAACTACCTATTCAAACATTTTATTTTTAGTTGCTCTGAAAAGCTTTTGGGATTAATCACTAAATTTTATTATACGATCAAAATATTTGTTGATAAACATATTAATGGAAACATGTTTTTGTTTAGAAACTTTGGACGAGATTGTTTTAATATATGTGTCACAACAACACATATACATTATACAAATCTTTTAAAACCAAAATAATTAGCGTTCTCATACGTCTTCCATTTCACTGAACTATCCCACAGAATCACAGAATTTTGAATAATGAGTTCGAGTAAAGTTTTTTGCTCATACTTACTGCCAAAGCTTTATTTAGTACTCATCAACAGTAGGACATAGCTGTGTCTTTTTTTCATAAACAAAACTTTTCAAGGTACCTACATGGACATAGAATTTTTTAAATTCTCTAACTGCTAAAGATTTATACTTAGAATATGTCAGATCTTAAGGTATGAGAAAGATGACATAGACCTTTAAACATTTATGAACGAGCTACCATATATAGTTTAATATATCGTCGCTTTAATAATGAAATGACGTATACGCAAAAGTATAGTTTCGAGATATTTGAGTTTAAAGTTTGATGTGCGCATGCATTTGCATGGACGTTAATTTATGATTTATTAATTCTTACCCCCAGTCATAAAATAATTCGAAAATGTAAAAACGCCAGTTCAAAGATATCCTTATGGGGAATGCAGCGCACCTATTATATAAAAACAACGTATAAATAGCATACGTTGTTTCATTATTAAAGCGACGATATAGTTTTCTTGGTCGGTAAAACGCATATTTTTTGAAAGAATTATGAATTTTGATATTAATATCAAGCTATCCAAATGTGATCTTGGTATTACTGCCACACACTTTTAAGTTCATAAAATGTTGGCAAATGCCATACTACCATCCTGGCTATAGGACAATATTTTCCGCTAACAATCATTGAACGTGTTCACTTTGTAGGAATTATAAACTGTTATCCAAGGTTTATACTAAAGCTGTAAGAATCATTATCAGTATTGCACAGACATACCGCAGCCTTAATAAAAATAGCCAAGTTTTCTGTCCTTGCGCAATAGAGCATGCTTGTCAACGATAAAAAATAAGCGACAAATATACGTACAGAATTTGGCACATTGGATATTTTCTATGGTCGTTTTAATTGATCAGTGTGATTAAACTTAGAATCCTGAGGACCTACTTTACGGATTAAAACTAATTTAGGATATTTTAAAATTCTGTTTGAAATTTTAAAGCAGATTTTGCAGAAGAAGTTGAAAGAACAAAATGGAAAAAATGAAGTTTAGTAAAATATTTTTTTTTATTGGAGGACCTTGAGACTAACAATTCAAGTAGCACTGCGACCTGAAGGTCTGTTGTGCTTACCCTGATTGTGTTATTAGTCAGTCGTCGTCTGTGCCATTACTGGTTGTATTCTGTAATTCAAGTTGAGACTTTTAATAAAATTAATTAGCTCAATTTTAGTGATATTTTGTGGTAATGGATTATGGAAGTGTTAGTCTTCTATGACCAAGTTGGTTGTATCTGTGCTAAGAGAATTCAAGACAGCTGCAGATGACGTGTTCCACCGTTTCCGAGTACCAGAATATACACCTGTCCGAAAAAACAAGCCCCACTTGGTGGTTTAAAGAACCATGTTCAGTAACGCACCACGTTAAAATTCTTAGAGACTCTCTGTTTAAGTTGATTGTTAAGGGGGAAACATGGAGGTTATCTAGAAACTTCTTGGAGTGTACTAGTCCCTCCCGTTTCTCCATATTTTAGCATTTTGTTCCTGTTGCCATGTTTGGATTGTGCTTTTGAGCGAACTCTTGGCCATTCCAAAGCATGGTTCCGGTTCAACAAATTTCTTATTGGCACCTTGCTTTGCTAAAGCGTCAGCAATAGCATTTCCTTATATTCCTGTCTTGCTGGGTGCCCAGTAAAACATAATAATAGAAGAAATATTAATAAGAACAAATAATAAATTGATGCTAAAATATTCAATGATTAAAAAATTATATTCATTGCTATTCAACACCGGCATACCGAATACTGATATTTAAGCATAGCGTATCGTTTTTCAATTCGGAATTATTAATACCGGTATATTTAGGTATTAGTTTTTTGATTGAATAGCATTTCAGATGGATGGTGTTTGGTATTGTCTCAGTCAACATTAGGGTGGCCCTTAGATTACACTAGAATTTGGTTTTTCATTGTACAGTTTGCGGCACCCTCCCATTTCGTGTGAATACCCATAAAAATATTATTTGCAAAATCTGATATCAATCGGTTAATTCTAAGACGTGTCTCCGACCACTTAAAGTTGAGAAATTTTGTTCTGGACCCTAAAAAAAAATTTTTTTTTTTTGTGCAACACCCTCTCATTTCGTGTCAATACCCATAAAAAAATTATGTGTAAAAATTGAAATCAATCGTTCAACTCTAAGGGGTGCCCCCGGCCACTTAAAGTTGAGAGGTTTGGTTGTGGCCATTACAAAGAAAAATTTAAATTTTTGTACGACACCATCCCATTTGGTGTCAATACCCATAAAAATATTATGTGTGAAATTTGAAATCAATCGGTCAACTCTAAGGGGTGCCCCCGGCCACTTGGAGTTGAGAGGTTTTGTTGTGGCCATTATAAAGAAAAATTTAAATTTTTTGAACGACACCCTCCGATTTCATGTCTATACCCATAAAAATTCTATGTGTAAAATTTGAAATCCATCGGTCAACTCTAAGGGGTTCCCCCGGCCACTTAACGTTGAAAGGTTTGGTTGTGGCTATTACAAAGAAAAATTTAAATTTTTTGTACGACACCCTTCCATTTGGTGTCGATACCCATAAAAATATTATTTGTAAAATTTGAAATCAATCGGTCAACTCTAAGGGGTGCCTCCGGCACCTTAAAGTTGAGGGGTTTTGTTGTGGCCATTATAAAGAAAAATTTAAATTTTTTGTACGACACCCTCCAATGTCGATGTCGATATTCATAAAAATATGTTTAAAATTAGAAATCCATCGGTCAACTCTAAGGGGTGCCCCTGGCCACTTAAAGTTGAGAGGTTTGGTTGTGGCCATTACAAAGAAAAATTTAAATTTTTTGTACGACACCCTTCCATTTGGTGTCGATACCCATAAAAATATTATTTGTAAAATTTGAAATCAATCGGTCAACTCTAAGGGGTGCCTCCGGCCACTTAAAGTTGAGGGGTTTTGTTGTGGCCATTATAAAGAAAAATTTAAATTTTTTGTACGACACCCTCCGATTTGGTGTCGATACCCATAAAAATTCTATGTTTAAAATTAGAAATCCATCGGTCAACTCTAAGGGGTTCCCCCGGCCACTTAAAGTTAAAGGGTTTGGTTGTGGCTATTACAAAGAAAAATTTAAATTTTTTGTACGACACCCTTCCATTTGGTGTCGATACGCATAAAAATATTATTTGTAAAATTTGAAATCAATCGGTCAACTCTAAGGGGTGCCTCCGGCCACTTAAAGTTGAGGGGTTTTGTTGTGGCCATTATAAAGAAAAATTTAAATTTTTTGTACGACACCCTCCCATTTCATCTCAATACCCGTAAAAATATTATGTGCCAAATTTGAAATCAATCGGTCTATTCTAAGACGTGCCCCCGGCCACTTAAAGTTGAGAAATTTTGTTCTGGACGTTAAAAAAATTTGTTTTTATTTTTTGTGCGACACCTTCCCATTTCATGTCAATATGGGTATTAAAAAAGTTATGTGTAAAATTTGAAATCAATCGTTCAACTCTAAGGGGTGCCCCCGGCTATTTAAACTTGAAAAGTTTTGTTCTGGCTATTACAAAGAAAAATTCAAATTTTTTGTACGGCACCCTCCCATTACGTGTGAATACCCGTAAAAATGTTATTTGCAAAATTTGAAATCAATCGGTCATTTTTAAGGCCACTTAGAGTTGAGAGGTTTTGTTCTGGTCGTTACAAAGAAAAATTTAAATTTTTTGTACGACACTCTCCCATTTCATGTCAATACCCGTAAAAATATTATTTGTAAAATTTTAAATCAATTGGTCAATTCTAAGACGTGCCTCCGGCCACTTAAAGTTGAATAATTTGGTGTCAATACCCATAAAAAAATATTTGTAAAATTTGATATCAATCGTTCAACTCTAAGGAGTGCCCCCGGCCACTTAAGCTTGAAAGGTTTTGTTCTGACCATTACAAAGAAAAATTTAAATTTTTTTGTACGTCCCGCTCCCATTTCATGTCAGTACCCGTAAAAATATTATTTGCCAAATTTGAAATCAATCGGTCAATTCTAAGACGTGCCTCCGGCCGCTTAAGCTTGAAAGGTTTTGTTCTGGCCATTACAAAGAAAAATTTAATTTTTTGTACGACACCCCCATATTGCGTGTGAGTACCCTTGAAAATGTTATTTGCAAAATTTGAAATCAATCGTTCAACTTTAAGGCGTGGCCCCGGCCACTTAAACTTGAAAGGTTTTGTTCTGGCCATTAAGTGTCCGGAGGCACGTCTTAGAATTGACCGATTGATTTCAAATTTTGCACATAATATTTTTACGGGTATTGACATGAAATGGGAGGGTGTCGTACAAAAAATTTAAATTTTTCTTTATAATGGCCACAACAAAACCCCTCAACTTTAAGTGGCCGGAGGCACCCCTTAGAGTTCACCGATTGATTTAAAATTTTACAAATAATATTTTTTGGGTATCGACATCAAATTGGAGGGTGTCGTACAAAAAATTTAAATTTTTCTTTATAATGGCCACAACAAAACCCCTCAACTTTAAGGTGCCGGAGGCACCCCTTAGAGTTGACCGATTGATTTCAAATTTTACAAATAATATTTTTATGGGTATCGACACCAAATGGAAGGGTATCGTACAAAAAATTTAAATTTTTCTTTGTAATAGCCACAACCAAACCTTTCAACTTTAAGTGGCCGGGGGAACCCCTTAGAGCTGACCGATGGATTTCAAATTTTACACATAGAATTTTTATGGGTATCGACACGAAATCGGAGGGTGTCGTACAAAAAATTTAAATTTTTCTTTATAATGGCCACAACAAAACCTCTCAACTTCAAGTGGCCGGGGGCACCCCTTAGAGTTGACCGATTGATTTCAAATTTTACGCATAATATTTTTATGGGTATCGACACCAAATGGGAGGGTGTCGTACAAAAAATTTAAATTTCTCTTTGTAATGGCCACAACCAAACCTCTCAACTTTAAGTGGCCGGGGGCACCCCTTAGAGTTAAACGATTGATTTCAATTTTTAAACATAATTTTTTTATGGGTATTGACACGAAATGAGAGGGTGTCGCACAAAAAAAAAATTTTGTTTTTATGGTCCAGAACAAAATTTCTCAACTTTAAGTGGTCGGAGGCACGTCTTAGAATTGACCGATTGATATCATATTTTGCAAATAATATTTTTATGGGTATTCACACGAAATAGGAGGGTGCCGTACAAAAAATAAAAATTTTTGTTTTTAAGGGCCACCCTAGTCAACATGTTTCTGAAAAAGGTGAAACTAAACCAATGACTTTTGTTAAATTTTGGACTCATCGATTGATGTGAAACATAATTCGATTTGCACAACCGCCCTACTTTAGACAGACAAATATGAATACATTATTTTGCAAAATTTACTGTTATTCATTAGATCCAGAACATGATTCTGGTTTGTAAGAGTTTTGTGCAATGCAAATGCAAACGTTATTCTAATTTAGGATGTTTTCTCTATTACAAAAGGCGAATTTGTATTCATCGTCATCGCTCAAACTTTTGTAAAATTTAATGCCAGCCGGACAAAAAAAGCTATCCTTAAATGGATCAAGAGTCGTCTAGAAATTTATTAAATTTTCCATCATGATTGGACGTTTCGGACCCCTCTGCTATTTTTGGGAATCATATGAACCAAAAAAACAAAAATTTAGTAGAAGCCAGTAGGAAAGTTGCTATCTAAGGATTCGAATAAACTAGTGACGAAGTAGCCGACGTTCAGATCGATCTCTAGTAGTATTGCAAGTGTTAAAATTAGGACACTGCAAATTGGGACACATGTGCCAACGTGGCGGAAACGGTCAAGTCTTCCAACCTCTTACAGACAATGCCAAAAGGAAAGCATGGAAAGCTTTTAAACAGATAGAGACTATTACGGATTACGAAAAAACGGATCGGGATTAAGCCACCTTCGATTGGGCTAACAGAATTACCACATCCGGGATCAAATAACTTTCTAGCACCTCTGCTTCGAAAAACAGATATCACAGAGGATTTTCTAAAGACCCTTAAAATACCAAAGGTTATGGCAACCAGGTCTTTTAGTGATGTGTTGAAAAATCAGCTAGAAATACCTGTTATAGATACGCATAGGATGACGGCAGATTTTTTTTGTTTTTGTGCCGTATAGGAGTGTGGCGTATGTATGTTCAATATAGGAACGCAGGATGTCAACAAGTGTCTTTCTCACCTTTATTACTTCATCAATTCACTGAATTTTATAGTCAAGTTTTACTTGAAGACTTAATTTAATCGGTTAGTTTTATATGGTTGATCAGTCCATAGTTTTTCCCATTTATCAACTACGGTAAGTGACTATCGGTTATTTGGAAAACCAACGTGTTGATGGCTGTTAAGGTTTTACTTTAAAACACTTTGACCTAGATGGGAATCGAACACGGGTCCTCCGAGCTCGCCGTCTAGCATGTTACCACTAGGCCGCACACAACACACGGCAGCATTACCCCTCCTAAATAGAGAATTGTGGTAAGGGCAATAGCCGTAACATATCATCTTCTTCTAGGAGAGGTTTGGTTAGGTGTCAAACTGGATCAATTATCAATGTAAACATCCGAAGAAGCAGGTAATGCACTGGAAATACTAAAATACAGCAATCAATAGCTTCCTACTCACAACTGGAGGATAGAAAAAGCATGTGAATACCAAGAGTGATGGCAGTTCACCTATCATTCTTTTCAATAAGGAAGTGTTGGATCTGCTATTTGAAAGTGACCGAGTGATAAACTTCAACTTTGGAGCAGTCACTTTAAAAGTATTTATTAAGGATGAGGCTAAGGTTTTCGCCACGCAGGGAGCCTCAGCTGAAGCAAAATGGGTCACTTATATTCAGCAGTCTCTGGATATTTGGATCTATAGTGATTCAGACACAACGATTGCGGTTCTGGAACTTAATATCTAAAATTTTTAGATCATCTCAGTTTATTTACCGTATGACGGGGTCTTAATTCCTGATAGGGTAAGTAATCTGGTCACGGACGGATGCTCATAGGCGAATAATCGGAGAAATATCCTGGTACTCTTAGAGATCTAATGCAAAATGATCTCCTCTCCAAATGGACTAGGAGAAATCTACGAAATCCTGGAGGAAATCAAATCCAATCCAAGCTGTGAACTGTGTGAAATTCACAGAAACTAGAATTGGTTCTCTTCTCTACGAAACGTAAACCACCTGCATTTGATCCCCAGCTCTTAAAGGAGGTCAGTCTGAGTGTTATTGAAAAGACTTATTACTTGGTAATCATTTTGGGAAGTAAACTAAACTGGAAGCGCAACATTCTCGAAAGAGTATGAAAAGTTACTATATAGAAATTTACTCGTGCAAAAGTGCTATTGAACGAAGATGGGGTCTTGAGTCCGTTCTTGTCCGCTGGATCGATTGTTCAACCAATCCTGTGGTATGAGGTCACAGTTTGGTGCCGGCCCTAAATTAAATAATCAATCTATGTCTTTTGATGCAAGTTCAGAGATAATCGCATCACTGTGTATTAGTGGGACTCTAAGGAGCACATCCATCGAAGCGCTAGAAATTCTTTTTCATCTCACTCCTATCGACATTATAATAAGTCATCCTCGGAAGGTGTTTTCACAGCTACTTTTCCTTCCAGAGAAGACTGAAAAAGTGATATAGATAAATAAACAGGTGTTGCCAGCTTCTACACGAATGGGTTGAAAATGAATGGGAAGGTCAGATGTGGAGTATTCTTTAGAGCACTAAATTTAAACTTTTCCTGTCATCGATTGCTGATTGCTGAAGTGTCTTTAAGGCTAAATTTGCAGCTATAAAAAATTCCTCAGACTGGTTGAAGTATAACGTAATATCTGCTAGGGATATTGGCATCTTTACGGACAGTAAGATTGCAATCAAGGCTCTAGAGTTGAGCTTTACTACGTCAAAAGTAAACCGGAACTGTCTATCTTCTCTTAACCAGATAGCTGATCAGTTGATCATCCTTGTGTGGATTCTAGGACATTTCGGTATAACGGGGAATTTGAAGATCGACTCTCTCGACAAGGCACTTCATGCCTTGTGTCACCAAGCATAAGGGGGTTGTGAATACCTTGTTATTCGTGCAAGCTGCTACTGAAAAGGAGGCGTATACGCAGGCAAATACAAGGCAGTTATAGGACCCCACTTCTGTGATTGGCAGTCAGATCTGTCCTGCATTAAACCGCTCCAGGTCTGATCAACTGATATAAAATAATCGCAGAAATACCAGCATTGTGGTGGGAGTCATTTCTGGACACCGTCTTATCGACCAAGATTCGAGCAGACTGGGTGTTTTCTCTCATAACAACTGTTGCAGCTGCAATAATGTGGAGGAGGAGAAAACGGTTCTTCACCTGCTTCAGACCAGACTCAGGTTTTTGTTTGCTCTGGCTGTTTTCCAGTGTTTGTACGGCAAAAGGTTTTTCATGTTATGACTAGGCACCGCTTGTTTCTGTTCCTTGTCCTCAGGACAACCTTTTAGTAAACAAAATTCTTTTAAAGATACTTTAAAAATTTTATGTTACACGATAGAAATTCTGATCCAATCTTTGTACAGTGGCCATGTAAAAATGGCTTTCGATTCGAATATTTTTATTTACCTCCAAAATGAATGCCATATAATTATTGGGAAGTATCGGTACATAAGTATACTTTGTTGGAATTCGATGGATGTGAAGCAAGGTTCGATTAGTTGGATTTTTGTTTGTCTACACTTTGCCTCACAGGGCAAATATTTTTGTGGAGCTTGGGGAAGATGTGGTGAACATCAAAACTAAAATCATTTCTTAAAAAATTTAAAATTTAGCAGGCGATGATTTTGTTAACATTTATTAAAAAAACAAAAAAATATATTTTTACTATTCGGATTTTGTTTTTTAAAACAATTGTTTACTTTTTGTTAAACGTAACATACATTTTCTAATTAATAATTATAAATTTCTAGTGTGTGTGTTACAAAATCATATTTCTGTATAATAATAAGATAGACAATTATTTTTACTATCAATAGTATTCTTTTAATGTGAAAATAAGTTAAAAATATGGAGGGGCTGAAATCTCACAGCTCTGAGATATCAAGACTTCGGTTTGGGTTAAGGATTTGTATATAGTTTTCGGCAAAAAACTTTTATGAGGACATGGTTTTTAGTTTTGGGCAGCGATCTATATCAAACATAACTGTTTGTTAAAGTACAAGTATTTTTTATCTCTGTTTAAAAATTTATTACAAAGCTAACACGAAAAATCAATACGTTGCCGGAAAATTATAATCAAAATTCTAAAAATATTGTTAAATTAAATAAAATCAAACTTTTTCAAAATTCCAAAAATTAGAATAAAATCAAATATTTAAACTTTTTCTAAATTCCGATAATATTCCAAAAATTCTTAAAAATTTAAACTTTTCCAAAATTCTAAAAATATTGCAAAAATTATTACAAAATCTAAAATTGAAACTTTTTTCAAAATTCCAAAAATTATAATAAAATCAAAAATTTAAAATTTTTCAAAATTCTAAAAATATTGCAAAAATTCCTAAAAATCAAAAAATGAAACTTTTTCCAAAATTCTAAATATATGTATATATAAAATTCAAAAATTCTATTTTTTTCAAAATTCTAAAAATATTGCAAAAATTACAACAAAATCAAAAATTGAAACTTTTTTCAAAATTCCAAAAATATTCCAAATATTAGAATGAAATCAAATATTTAAACTTTTTCTAAATTCCAATAATAATCCAAAAATTCTTAAAAATTCAAATTTTTCCGAAATTCTAAAAATATTGCAAAATTATTACAAAATCAAAAATTGAAAATTTTTTCAAAATTCCAAAAATTATAATAAAATCAAAAGTTAAGAATTTTTCAAAATTCTAAAAATATTCAAAAAATTCTTACAAAATCAAAAATTAAAACTTTTTCCGAAATTCTAAAAATATTGTAAAAATGATTACAAAATCAAAAATTCAAACTTTTTCAAAATTCCAAAAATATTTCAAAAACTATAACAAATTCTAAAATTTCCATGTCCAATTTCATTTTCAAATACATTTACGTCATAAAAACAGCTACATTTTTTTTCCAAAAAATTGGCTAAAAAAATAAATGAAACCATTTTTTGACACACTTGACATTATTTTTTTGGCAAACTTATAATGCCATAATTCTCAATAATAGAAATAAAATATTCATTTCAAACAAACAATTAATTTTATTTTTTTTCCAAAAAAATAGGTAAAAAAATAAATAAAAATCTTTCTTTTGACACACTTGACAACATTTTTTTGACAAACTGATGATGCCATAATTCTCAATAATAATAATAAAATTTTATTTCAAACAAACAATTAATTTTATTTTTTTCCAAAAAATTGGGTAAAAAAATAAATAAAACTCTTTCTTTTGACACACTTGACAACATTTTTTTGACAAACTTATAATGCAATAATCTAGTTTTTGATCTCACATACCAATCCCTACTATCAAGATTTCTCCAAATTTAATGTTCCTATTCGTAATCACTTAAAATGAACGTTTTTTAAGCCAAAAATATGAAAATTTGCTATTTTTGACACACAATGATTTTTTTGACACACTTCCGGTACAGTTATCGAACACATCGTTCTTTCGGACCTGTCCCTTGTGTATACCTATTTTTAGAAGAAAAAAATTTTTAAAATCCCTCCAGCGGTTTTCCCTGCAGCGTAGGTAATGACGGACGGCCGGCCGTACATTTTTTTTTGCTTTTTTAGAATCAGTAGGTCCTAAAACGTCGAGAAATGCCAAAAAAAGTGGGGGTAAGAATTTCACTTTGAGCTCATGAATGTAATACTTAGGTCTTTCAGACCGAAGTAATTCATTCGTATATGTGAATTTGATATAACTCTAAAAAATTTATTGTAAACATATTTGGCTTTCAATATATGTAATATTATATTTAAAAATCAGCAATGGATATTCGTTATTCTATAGTGATGAAGATGTTTAATTATTAGAAGGTGACAGAAAATTTAATAGAACATGCCAAAAAAAAAATTACTGAAATTCAAGTTATGACGGATGGCAGAGTGTTAATAGAATCACAACGCTAATTTTCTCTACTCTGTTCAGCACAACTCTACTCAGCTTTACCCTACTCTGCACTACTTTATTTGCTCTACACAATAGCGAGAATAACAAACTATAAAGAGAGCAATCATATTTTATTCTGATGTCACTCTAAGATCGTTGAAGAATTTTTAAACTTTAATTAAATCCATTGGATGTGGAGTATGATATGGGGATTGTCTTACTATTTGTAAAATTCGGCAGTAAGATGTGGAACAGCTACAGGGATCGGATTCACCGGTTATGCAAAGCAGACAGGCAAATGGTGAGTTTTGCAAATGGTCAAAGCCAACACGCAATTGATCTAGTTTTAAATATTTTCTTAAAAAGCAATTTTAGATCAATCAACTTCTTCCAAAAGTAAAATTGAACACAATGATTGATTGATTGCAGTTTTGCATAGTGCCAATGCAAAATTGTTCTGGATTTGGATGTTTCGATTCTTAAAATTTTTGAGAAATTTAGAATTATTCGTTTTTAGAGTTGGATCGACAGCAGCTTTCATATTGATAATGGAAAATCCAAGACAAATCACCCCCGATATTAGAATTATAATAATTTATTATAGTCACTGTATTTTATATTTCACTTAGTGGCTAAGAAGTTTTTCACCCAAACCAAACATATAAAACTATTTTTCTTTTAACCATATAAAAACTCTGGAGCCCTATTACCGAACACATAAACGTGAATTTTGACAATATTGTGAAGTTTGTATTGCATAACATTAAACGGTAACGGTAACGATTTTCCGAAAAACGAGTTTTAGAATATTGTCTAAATTCAATTTTGACAATATTGTGAAATTCGTTTTTCGCAAAATCGTTACCGTTACCGTTGTATGTTATGAAATAAAAACTTCACAATATTGTCAAAATTCACATTTATGTGTTCGGGAATAGGGCCCCTGGTTTATTATAAAAAACTGATTTTTTTAATTTATCAATAAAATTAACAATTATTCCAAGAATTAACTTATACAATTTTATTTTGCGATAACTAGCCAACTGGTTGAAAGACCAAAAATATAATGTTAATCCTCCATAGTAATCCTCCTAACGTTAAACCTCCATTTCCGCATGGAGGTGTGGTAACCAACCCACCATTTCATTTTACTTAATTTAACACCTTATGTATCCAGTGTACATTCTACCATACATTGTATTGTTACCCAATATCATATTCTAATTATTATGTTAGAATAAACAAAATTTAATCGAATGATTTCTTAATTTGTTTAAAGGAAAACAAAAGTTTTATTTTACATCGTATGATGGATTTAAGTTTCACCAAGAATGCAAGACAGCGTTTTTTGTCACGTAGTTCTTGGTTTGAAGAAACATCGTTCAACGAAAAGAAAAATTGAAAAATCAGTTGTTGTGTGGTAGCCTAAACGAGCTGTAAGCTCCTAAGAAAAAATTGTGTTTGAAAATTTTTTAAAGTTAAAGAGTTATATTTTTTCTAATATTGTTAGAATGATGATAAATAAATAGAAATTTTGGAAAATATAATTACCAGTTCCTGTCTAATAAAATTGTGTTTTAATAAATGTTTGAAAGGAATAAATCATAGTTTGGTTACTTTGATTGAAGTTGGTGATAAATAATTGTAACAAAATAAATTATTGTTGGTAATAGTTAATAAAAGTTATCAACTTATTGTTGGCCGCATACTGGGGCACAACATATTTTGGCGACCATGCCAGGAGGGGAACCAGCCACAAGCCATTACAAACGTACCACACAACAATTCAACTTTTGGCAGAATTAAAATATTTCAACAACCATAAATCTCATAGCCGCTAGAGATTTAATTTGGCAGAATTACATCGTTACACATAACTCACAGCTGCGAAGCCGTCGAATAGAGACAAAACTTATTAATTTGGTGGAAAGTAACACACAACAATTCAACTTTTGGCAGAATTAAATATTTCAACAGCCTTCAATCTGGAAGTCGCTGGATATCTTAAATTGGTAGTAATACATCTTCACAATAACTCGTTGCTGGGAAGCCGCTGGATAGAGTGGGTGAGTCATTTGAAAATATTTACACCTTTGAATAAATAGAATTTCCTTTTTTTTTTAATTTCTGCTATTAACTTTGGGATAATAATAAAATTTTTATTCTTATGAAATAATTCTTGTTAAAATTTGAGAAAATTTAAAGGAAAATTTTTAATCTTGTAGAAATCTATGAAATTGATTTAGAATTTGAATAGAAAATAATTCTGAGTGAATTTTTAGAAATTTAAAGTCTTAAAAGGTTTTTATGTGTTATTGTGACACATATTGTAATTCCTACTACACAACACATTTTATTAAAAAAAAAAAAAATCATCAGTAAAAATATTATCTTAAAAAATCTAATTTTGTTTTTAATTGTTTAATTCACAGTTGGTTAAGCCAAAACCTGCAAATCCAGTTTGTAACAATTTGTTTATTCAATCTCTCTCTTCACTGAGTTTGGTTAATTAGAGAAATTTTATTTCTTCGTCATTTATTAATTATTAGGGGGTATCCCGCGGTCTCCGCCCCCCCCCCAACCCCGCCCCTCCCTCCTTTCCCCCTCCCTACGCACACCAATACACTCTTGCTCTTTTCATCCGGCTTTGATACAACTACTAAGTACTATCCATCATAATCCAACCTCTTCTAATCTATTCTGTGTGTACCTTCTGCTTAACTATAATTCTACAAAAACCATCGTGAGGTTAACGATAAATTTTTATACGATCAATGACAAATGGTTGAAAATAATAATAATAAGAAAATACTGAAATAGCAGCTTTTGTTCTTCTATATTTTATTTACAGAAAATGAAGCTAATGATAATGATGGAAAAAAATATCCTATGATTTTTACATCGACATCGACATTTTTACATTTATACATCGATCGACAATGACAACGAAATTTCGTACTGAGTTTCTTAAAGTTCATTTTATTAAATCGGTTTAAATTATTAATGTTTGAAAATGTATATTATAACCTAAACTGTTTTTTGTATAAAAATATCAAATGTTTTCAACCTACATTGTTTTTAAAAATTGTTAAAAATCTATATTTTTCTATGCTGTTATGTTCGCTGTACTAAAGAACAATTTTCTGGTTCTGGTCCTGCCATAATAGCGCTAGTATTTTACGAAATGTTATGTGTCAAAAAGTGAGGAAATAGACCTTTAATCATGTACTTTCATCAATTTGTTTCCTCTTTTCTTTTTTAATAAACTTATTATAAAAACCATCTACCAACTTTACTATTTAATGTAAAAATTATTCCTTTAAAAAAAGGTTATTATTCCTTTAAAAAAAAATTCGATCTATTTTTCATAATAAATATTACATATCTTGTGACTAATTCAAAATAAAAAAGGTTTTATTAATAAAACATCAACAAAAATTATAAATATATGTATTATGTAACTTAATTAAAATAAAAAAATAAAATCCCCTAAATGCATTCTATACTTAACTTTTTAACTAACTTTAAAGAACTATTTTATCGATAATTCTAAGTATCCAAAAACAAAATTTTATATAAGTTTTATTTATATATGAATTATTTATTTATATGAATTCATTCATGAATAATAAAATAAAAAAGCACAATAATTTTAAAGTTATTTAAGGAAAATAATGAATTTATGAATAAAAAAAAACAATTTTAATGTTATTTAAAATAAAAATTTAAAAACTGCATTATCGTAAAACGAAATGTATGTATGAATATGAATAAAATAAGAGTGTGTAAAAAAACAATAATTTTAATGTTTTTTAAAAAAAAAATCGCAATATTCAGGTTTCGAACTATCAATCTATAAATCATCAGTCGAGCGCGCTACCAATATACCAAATTGAACTATATTTGGTCTTTAGACTAAAGGATAGATAAGAAATCCGTTACGCTTGTATAGAAGGATAGACTTACGGCTATTATATTATAGATTGCAATACATACGAATATATCGTAAATATTGTTATGACGCAATAAAAAGGATTTTATTGATTTGATTATTCCATTTCGTTTTCTTTAATTCCCAAATATAAAAAGCGCTGAATCAGGTTCCAACAACACTCCCTTCCTTTTAAAAAATACGTTGTGATTGTCGAGGAGGCAACTGAAATGTCACTCTCCGTGATTTTGATTTCTTGTTTACTGCGTCATGTAAGCAGGTTTTAGTCTGTCAATTGAAATATTTTGATTTTTACCATTTATTTCAACGATGTAACTCTTCCGGAAACACCTAATAACTTTAAATGGACCCTCATAAGGTGGTGATAAGCTAGGTTTTACCTTATCCACCCTGACAAAAACGTAATCGCATTCCAAAAGATCTTTTGGAATGTAAATATTAGTTTGAGGATCCTTCCGGGTATCTTTCGAAATTAAGGATTGCATCCGTTGCCTGAGATGTTCAACCAGATCTGCTGGTTCTATTGGATGCGCCTCCTTATGATATATAAATAGTTGCCCTGGGACCTTTAAGCATTGTCCGTAGACAAGATCCGCAGGAGTACATCCAAGATCAGATTTGGTCGAAGAGCGAATGCATAACATGACGATTGAGAGTGTATCACTCCAATTGGTAGTATTACCATGAGCTTTTAGTGAAGAGACTGGTGGTACGCACGGATCAGATCGATTTTAGAAAATATAGTGCGTCCATGAAGATGCATTGAAAAATCTTGTATATGTGGTATGGGGTACCGATCAGGAATGGTAACATCATTCAAACGTCGATAATCCCCGCATGGCCTCAGTCACCTTGATCTTTCTTTGGAACTAAGTGCAAAGCAGAAGAAACACTAGATGAGGAAGGTCGAATCAATCCCAGCTGAGCCATATGCGAAAATTCATCTTTTGCTATTTTGAACTTGTTGGCTTCCGGTCTACGTGGCCGAGAGAAAGGTAATTGTCCTTCTGTGATGATGCGATGAACCACGTTGTGTTTGACTGGAGCGTTGTATTTGGGTTCCTGAGTAAGGGTTGGGAATTCATGGAGAATATCCCCATAAATTCCTTGAAGAGTATACAAATGCAGTGAAGGTGTGTTATCTAAACACGAAATTGTATTCATTGAAAGTTTCGTACTTGTATCTAGCAAGCGCTTACGCTTTAGATCGACTGTTAAAGAGAACTTAGCCTAATGACAGTGGAAAATTTCAACTTAAGTTAAAATAAATAAGTGATGAAGAAGTTTCAACTTTGTCATCGCCTCAACGGCGTAATCGATAGCGTGTCTGCCCAAGGATTCGAGACGGGCACTGACGAGGGTAGGTTCGAATCTCATCCGAAACACGAAAGATGTGAATTGGAGTTTTTTTCTGAGAAACTTCAAACCATACCTTTGAATTGAAAAAATTCCAATTACTTCTTTACTTACTTGAGTTTAATTGATCTCAAAAATCCAAAATAAGTTTAAAAAACATTTTGATCACATAAAATTGATCACTTTCGGAAAATCTGAACATGCTCAGATATCACAATTTTTCACTTGTGGTAAACTTGCCAGATTTTTTTTTCTTTATGCATAACAAAATTGGAATGCTGCACGACTGTTAAATATAAACAATGACAATTGGATGAGAAAAAAATTATATACACATTTGCCGTTTATATAAATCACAAGATGACTAGAACCAACTCTTCTCTAAATCAAGAATCCAACGACGTCCTTTCATTCAGAGTTTATGGTCCTTGGATGGAAATTTAAAGTAGTTTTCAGTAATTTTCTTTTGTCGCCAGTAGAAATGAATTTATGAATTCATGAAAGGTTTAACCTATATAATTTTTGTTAAATTTTTCTAAGACAAACTTCTAAGACAAAAATGAAACAACTATTTGGACCCATCCTATCATTCTAAAAAGAAAAAAATAACTCTAATACAATATTTCACAACCGGTACAAAAGTTTGTGTTTGTTATTAATAAATGTCCTAACTCCTAATATTAAATAAATCGCATGTAGCTTGCTTGCAATGCTTGAACAAACACCAGATGATCTGTTGTTTTATAATTCTTTCTACTTTTAGCATCATGCACAACTACATCTATTCTATTCTACAAACTGTTTTGCTTGTATTGTATAAGGGACTAACTCAATTCTCACCCTATATGTATCACATATGCATTTGCAAATATGCCGATATAATAATATCCAGTAAAGAAAATAAATATCACATTTTTACTATAAACAATTTACACTTCAGAAAGAGATCAAACTATTCCCATTAATATAAATATTCATAATTTATTTTCCTTTCGATATTTTTGATTTATTTCTGGAAATTCATATGCATAAACTCTACACTCGTATATATATGTTGGTTGTTAAAAGGAATTTTATCGATTCTCATAAAAAATATTATTAAATCATCAACAAAACTTGTATTCCATTTTGTAGTTATATACTGTTGTACGGGATAAATCCAATTGAAGTATAAACGAAAACAACCACACAACATACATTGGCTACTCATGAACAAAAAAAAATTTAGATTGTAACATATAATCGTTTCAGCTATTCAGCATATATATAAAAATTCATACAACAGCACCGAACCAATATTTGCAACAATTTAATAATAGTTTGTTTTTAACTACAAAAAACATAAAATTAATGATTCGATCAAGGAGTAATCCTTGACCAAAAAACAAACCAGCGTCATAAAACTTACATTATTTATTTTTTTTTTGTTTTTAATTTATTAATATTATTATTTATTATTTATTTATTATAAACTGCACTAATTATTTTAATTTTATTGTTGTTATTGTTTTTATAAACGACTTTTTTAATCGTCGAAAGCTTTCGCAAATTTAAATAATATTTTTTTTTTGCACAGAATTTATAATTTATTTACACAATTTTAAATTATCACTATTAGTGTGATCTTCAAATTTTTTTATTTAATTGCAAAACTTAACACAGAATAAAAATCCTAACCTTCAACGTAAACTATTCGAAAATTACTAAAATATAATACTTTCAACCGAATAATAAGATATTTAACAGAAAATGACAAATTACGATCACATGATCATAATAAAAATAAGTAAATAAATAAATAAATAATAAGAAATTGATCACTTGTATAATCACAAAACAATTCTTTTATAGGTTATGTTAATGTTTTTTTTTATTTATTAATTTTATTATTTTAATTAACGATTTCTTAAGCGTTCACACGTATGGATGACTTAAAATTTAACAGAAAACTTACAAAAAAAATAAAATTAAATAAAACTGAAATCTTATTTTAGCATTTTTCATGTACGACTGTTTCTTGTTTGTTGTTGTTGTACTTATGTTTTTCTTATTTTTAAATCTTGCTTAAAAAGAATTATTTATTATAAAGCGAAAAAAAACAGGTAATGTGACTTTAAGAAACAAAATCATCACAGGTACGAGTATATAAGATGAATGAAACTTTTTTAAAAAAAGTTTTTTTTTTATTATTATCACAAGTATTTAAGTTTTTTATGTGATATTAACCCTGATAGACTGTATGAGTAACGTATATGTGGTATACGAAAGAAATGTAAATTTTATAAGCATACATAGTAATTAAATTAACATTCTTGAAAGTTTAATTATTTATTCTTAAATTATCGTTGATTAGATAGTGCTGGTGTTCGTCAGTTAATGAATAAGCATTAATTATGTGTTAATAATATACAAAGTTTTTGTAGGGATTATAAAAGAATAGTAAAGTTAAAGTGTGTTTTATTGTTTCCGGTAATTAAATCAACCGGTTTTTTATTGAATTGGTTGTTTGATGATTTATTTTGTACTATAAAGTTTTCAACCACTAGGGATACAGTGTGGTGATCTTAACGTGACACAACCCGTTATTCTTCTTTTAAGAACACAGAAAAACAAAATGCCTAATGCCGTAAGGTACTGTATGCCAAATTATCACCATATTTGTTCTCTGGCGTATTAGTAAAAGCACCTGGTTATACACAGAAAAAAAGCAGGCAGCCTTAAGGACTGCCGACAGAAGTGCAAAATAAAAACAACAAAATCTTTACTTGCTTTACCACACTTCCACACTTACACACTTACACACTGTTATTAACTGAGAAAAACATCAAACTCAATAAAAAAGAAAAACCCGAAATATGAATCAAGAGACCGAGAGTAAAATTATTTATAATATATTGTCATTAATTTTAACAATACTTAGGTTATTCGTACTTTTTTTATTAAAACTTATAAATAAAAACACACAAATCAAATAATATGACAAAAACAATATTTTTTATTTTACTTAAAAATACAACAAAATCTATACTTACTATACCACACCAAAACCGAAAAAAAAACAAACAAAAAAGAAGAAAAAACTAATTATAAATCAAGAAAAAGAGAATAAGAAAATAACAAATGATTCAAATTTATCTCACTCTATTTTAATGTTTATTTTATATTTAATTTTTATTTAGCGTGACGATGACTCGAATATATAAATTTTCCCCGAAAAATTTTCTTTTTACTACAATGCCATCTATATATTCATTGATTCATATAATATAACTGAATGAATTTCAGCCATCGAATCTCCTTTATTAATTCATTTAATTTATATTAAATGATTAAAGTTTTAGACATTTATCAATTAATTGATTTTTTGAAGTGAAAACTTCTGTAGGCGGTTTGGTCGATTTCGTATGGAGAAAATTTAATGTATTTGCATGATTGTCACGTTAAATAAATATTAAAAGGGAGTGAGATAAATTGTAATTATTTGTTATTTTCTAATTTATGTTTCTTATTTTCTTGATTTATAATTTGTTTTGTTTTTCTTTTTTATTGAATTTGATTTTTTTTTCGGTGCATTTTTGTTATATTTTTAAGCATAATAAAAAAAATTGTTTATGTCATATTCGATTTGTGTGTTTTACTCTATACTTTTTAATAAAGAAAACGCAATCACTGTTTAATTAATTTGAGAATTTTTTTTTTTGTTCCATTTGCATTTACAGGTTTTTATTTTGCACTTTAATTTGATAATTTGTTAATATGAAATAAAATAAATAATGTATAAATAATAATAATAAAAAAGTATAATAATTATTTTTTATTCGCCTACATATTAAATAAAGTGTTACATTATTACTGTGATTTGCGGCCTTAAAGTGTCACTTTTTAACCATATATTTTGTTGTCATTGTTACGTCCAAAAAGTAAAAATCATTTGTATATTTGTTTAAATTCTATAAAAAATAGACATTTTTATCAAAGCAACCTTTCGATTCCAAATTTACTAAATCAATTAAAATATTTGTTATTCTTTGTCGTCATTTGTTATTCGATTTGTTTGAAAAGATATTACAAATACTTTGGTCAAAGCCTACTTGTTCAAAATATTTTTATTTCAAAATTTATAAAATTTTTAATTTTAATTTAGATTAAACCATTTTTTTCAAATATTTTGCTTGCGGCAAATAAAAAATAGTATTTGATGCACGGACGTAAGCTATTTTGAACTTAATGTGAGTGCAAATCTCGGCTGGCGACTAGATTCGCAAACTCCACATACGTCCAAAAACCTTAGCTTTACGTCCTTGCATCATAATGTACTATTGTCAAGTAGGTTATATTCATACACCCAACTCTTTTTTTAAACGGTAGATGCGTTCCTAAGAAATACGTTTAAAAAAAAACCGTTTAAAAAATACATGAGACGTATGGTAAATTTGGGGATACGTTCCACGACATTAAAAAATCGTGTAACTTCAAAAATCTCACACAAAAATCCGTGCAAAAAAAATAAAAATAAACACTATATTACATATACATAAAACAAAAACAAGGAAACATTCGGCTGGAACAAAACAGATTGTAGTGACTGAATTTTTTCTTTTAGTGCAATCGTTCCCAAAGTATCTTCAAAGGTTTCCCTTTTGATAGTTATGGTTTTTATACTGACGAATGACGATGTAAAGGTTTCTGCTCAAAACTTTACTGAAAAGGTAAGGAATCACAAAGTTACTTTAGTTTAATTTATCACAAATTCTGAATTTCTGAAACTGTTCAATTTGACATCAATAAATTCGTTCCCTTTTCAATTATGAAATCCTAACAAAAATATTTGTTTTCGAAGGGCAAAATTGGCCAAACGTAGATTATTTAATATTTGGATTTATAATAAAAATCCTATAAATCGATTAAAATAGCTAAAGGCCAACAGAATATCAGAAATTTAGAAAGGGAAAGCGGAAACCCCAGTGATTATGTGTTACAGACCTATTAAATCTTAAATTCTGGTACCAAATCTTCTACCCTTCCTATTATTGATGTTGGTTTAATTGATACTGACGCAGCAAGAAAAACCACATTCGTGGAACGCTTTGATTTGAACTCGACTGTTTTGAAAACTCCTGAAAAAAGCAAGTTTTCAGAATTTAATATGACAGAACCTCATTTCAAACCCAAAATTGTGGAAACACTATTAAAGAAGTCAAATATCAACCAAGCCTCCCGTCTGGGCAACATTTCCCCCATTATTCTAAAATTATTTTTCAAAGAACTTGTATCCAGTCTTACCAAAATTTTCTACAAATCCTATAAATCAGGTATTTTTCGTTCGTGCTGGAAGTTGAACAATGTCCAAAAAAGAAATCAAATGTGATATTTCAAATTATAGACTAAAACCTTTTCTCTCAGTTTAGATATATGAGGATTATAATAATACACACATATCAAAATTTTTAAAAGACATGTGTTTGATATTGCCAATACAAAATTAACAACCGATCTTTTGAACTATGTAGCCCATCTTTGGAATAGCATATCTGAAAAAGGTGGTAAAACGTACTTTTCGTATTGGACATCTCAAAAGTATGTCATTGAACCATGTGTGCCAATCTAAACAATAAGCTCGTTGCATATTAATATCACACCGCAGTCGTGCATTCTGATTCATAGCTTTCACCGACCGACCTATACTGATATTTCTTTCAGTATCTATAGATGGCTTTTCTTCTTCTTTTTTCTCTATTTTTAATTAATATCAACGAACTGTTGACAATCACCAGTAACCCAATAAATAATTTTGCAGATGATAGTACACTGCACCAGTCATTCTTTCCTATGATCATTAAAATTGGCCAAATTTTTGTCACGCTGATTAACAATTTTTCTAGGTTTTCGTTTAAATTGGCGCGAATCTCCATGAATTATCTTCATAAAGGATAAAATGCACGAACGAATAAATCCGGACCGGGTCGGGGATAAATGTAAACGAGGAGTTAGAAAAAATTCCCGATCAACGTATCAAAAATTTGGTCTATTTTAATTACGGTTGTACCAATCAGAAATCTTGCCGCTTACCGATTAATTGGCTTTCTTTATCGGCCGATACCGATTAATTGCCTGCCGATTATTTGATGGAAATTAGTTTAACAAATCTGCGCAAAGCATTTTTGAATTAGACTATTAGTTAGAACGCAAGACTTTTCTTCACAAGTCGGTACAATCCAGCTAAATCGGGACGCTTTGCAATCATAGTTTAAAATGTTATGCGAACGTCGCTATTATTTTTTTATTTTTAGTATTAGCTCTGAAAAATGATTACTTTTAAAACTGTTTAAAGTCCGCAAAATTGTATTTTAGCGGCCTAGTACTTAAAGTCGTTATGCCAACACTTTAGCGGATTCAAAATTTGTTTTCATTTTATATTATAATTATTTTCAAATTATAATCACAATTGCTTTGATAAGTTTTGTTCAAAAATCAAATTTTTAGGTACGCAAGAATACAAATTAAGCAATAAATTAGAAAAAAAAATCTTAAGAGCAGACTCATCTTCATATTACAGACTATTTAGGCTAGCGCTTCGTCCGGAAACATTACGGTTCGTCCGCTAAAACCATATTTTGCGTACTTGTTACATAAACTACTATTATCGTTCGGCAATATTTTAAATAAAAAAATTCTGTAACTGTTGAAAGCGGTGTTTTGCATTTTTCTGGCAACTATGTTCTTTTCGTTGTTAAAACAATCTGCCACTCTCGATTTATTTTTTGCCCAATATCTAGGTTGACTGTAGCACATTTGGTGGATTTATGTATCTAGGAACGAATTTGTTGTCATTATTTCAAGCATGGTTACTCTGGTATGGCAATAATAAAAACTTACATATTTATAAGACAGAAGCCATGGATGGCAAACTTCGAGAATCACACTGCCATTGTGAACCGTACGAGAAACTTTGCACCGAATATTTTAGCACAAACCGAGATTTTATAATCCGAAAAACCATTTACAGAGGCAGGAAGTTTGGCAAAATTTAAAAAAAATTATATGTCGATGGCAGTAACTATAGTATTTCATTTAAAAACAGCATTATTTTAAATTAATTTGTATCAAAAAAATGCAGACATACATAAACAGATTTCTCATATTTTTAAGCAACCCCCAATCTTATACTTATTTAAAAAGGTTTTCAAGTATGGCTGACTATGGTGTTTTATTATTTATAATTTGTGGTGTTTAAAATGCAAACAATTAAAAACGCATGTGTTGATAATCGGCCAATTAATCTGACAAAAAAACCGATATCGATTAATCAGCAAAATTGCCGATTACCGATTATCTTCCGATTAATCGGTGCAACCCTAATTGTAATTCTGCCAAAACACAGCCATTGATTTTTCCAGATCGAACAACAAGTTTTCAAACGATATTTCAATTAGTATTATATGTGACTAAGAAATAAACGAATGTGAAAGCATTCAGTTATTGGGTGTCTCAATTTCTAACGACTTACTCTGGAACGATCATTTAATTGCGATGGCACAGGCAGAGGAATCTCAGGCCTCATCAATAGATATCAAAAATTCACACCACATCAATTGCTCCATGGCTCTACAAACCATAGAGTTTGCGTGTCAGGACAAGTTCCGTCTCGAACAACCTCCATTATTTTTTATTTATTATTTCTTAATCTATCTTTCTACCCCCATTTGTAGCTCCTATATTTGCCCCCATATAGAGCATTGTGGTTTTGGACCCTACTCAAAACTAGCTATATGAATTGTGGAAGATTAAAATTTAACATCAAATCTTGATTACCTACAACGCCATCGCACTGTTGCTGAACTTGTTGTTTTTAATAAATGTCGTCACCAGCAGTGCTCGGATGCAATCGAATTAATATTACCTTTATCATATTCGTTTCCCCTATGCAAAAAATCAGGTTGTTGAGATCAGTCACTGTTATAGTGACAGAATGCATAGACGTTTCTTTGTCCTTTCACGCCTTTAAAGGTTTAGAAAAAACGTTTTTCATAATTTCTCTCTAAAAAGTACACTTTGTTTTAATTGTCTAGCGTTGCGAAAGCTGTCAATATCAAAGCAGTTTAGATAAGTTCATATCGTAACCGCTGTTAATTACTTATCGTAACTGCTGAAGTTTTGGCCTCAAATTTTCTTTTTTAAATCAAAGTACGCGAGTGATTCCTGTCAAACAAACTATTTGCAATGTAACTATTAATAATAATTATGGAATGTAATTATATGTAGTTTTAACTGTTTTCCATTTGAATAAAACTTGTAAACAATTTACTACTTTTTAGAGAGAAATTATGAAAAGCACTGTTCGTAACTCGTGGAGAAAGTAAGTTATTTCAGAATTGGTGCATTGTTTGCACTCGCTATCGCTCGTGCACAAACTTTCACCAATGCTGAAATAACTTACTTTCTCCACTTGTTACGAAATGTACTATATCAACACCTCAGAACGCATGCTGTTGTGCGACCAAGCCTTAAAAAGAATTTATGTGTTTTTGCGACACATATTATAATTTCTATTACCAACACTTTTTATTAAAAAACAGTCACATCTCTGGCCAAAGATCGACCGTTTATCTTATCTAAACACAGTCACCCACACATCTCTGGCCGTCTTCTGAAAATTGACCGTCTTCTGATTACACTATCAACAATAGTTTAAACAACATTTTTTGGTATTCGTACAATAACAAAATAATCGTGCAAAACGTATATTTTGTGAACCGTGTTAATTCAAAATCGTTTAAAAAAAGGCGTTTAAAAAAAAAGTTGGGTGTATTTGGTGAAACGTGTTATTTCAAAATCGTTTAAAAAAAGACCGTTTAAAAAAAGAGTTGGGTGTACTTTCTATTTGGCTTGTGCAGTTCAATATATGTTTTGATTATTAAATATAAAAATGTATATAATAGTTGCTTGGAATGCTGATAGATGTGAAACCCAGAATCATTTTTTTCTATGTATTAGCAGTACGTAAAATATTGCAACAAGAAATAAACAAAGGAGTAAACAGCTTTCCTTCTTACGCTTCAACAGTTTCGCTTGGAAATGTCAATACTGAAAATATTTTCTCGTCCTATGTACGATCAGGGGATTATAAAGATAAGTGTTAGCCGAAGCTTCACTGCATGTTAAGTAAGCTTAAGCCAATATTTACAGATGTTTCCCTTTGCATTACCTTGCTGCTTTTAGGGTTACCAGCTTTCTCTACTTCATATGGATTGTCAATATTATAAAAAATATTGATATTAATGTATTGAGTGTAAATATTTGAATTTCATACAATTGATATAGATTTTTAACAAATCCTTTTTTTTTTTTTTTCAAAGTGTTTGTATTTGAACACCGTAAGTGCACCGGTGTAAGCACACCGACTGTACAAAACGGTTTTTTAAAAGATGTTTTTTCATAATTTCTAAATTGAATACGGAACTAAAATTTATCAAATTTATTACTGCCAAACATTATTTAAATTTTGTGCATGTTAAAATTTCGCCTTTGTATCAAGTAATCATCAAACACAGTTAAAGATAAAGAATATAATGTTTAATCCTCCTCCAAAAAAATAAGCGCGCCTGTAAATTCAATATTTGAACGAAATGAACTTTCAAAATTGGCTTGTTAAGGTTTCTACGAACATGACAAGAGTTAAGTGCAACAAAATATCTGAAATAAAACTGATAATGCAATAAAATACAAAATCTATTTTTGAAATTAGTGTATTGTATAACGATGCCAAAATGATGCTCATTTCACTCGAGAATGCAACTTACAGCAAGTGCGTAGTAACGGGTGTAATAATATGAGCGGAGAATCGAGTACTACACTTTTTAGGGCAATTTAATAAACATAAAATTAATGTTTTTAATTATTTTAATACAACACAATTTTGCAAAAATATTAGAAAAAACTAGAAATTGAATTTGAAAAAATTTTTGAATTAAAAAAATTAGTTGGCATTTGAAGAAATCACCAATGGAATGGAACGCCAAACACTTAATAGAAAGTGAAACATAAACACAAATTGTTCTAGGAAGGGTAGGAAAAGTAAATGTTAGCATATTTGTTCTTTATTGGGACTATTAATACCTGGTACTGATGAGTTCATCATGAATGCGAATAACAAAAAGCCAAATCAATTTGAAATTACTAACAAAAGGTTGAATTAATTCAAAAAATTGTTAAAATTGTCTAGAAGCATAGAATAACTTCATGTCCATTGATTTTCTATTTCTGTCCAGCATCTGTCCGAAATCTGATAAAGTATTATACAGTTTGTGTGGCGCAAATGCAAGCTTAAGACCTATTGTCTTAAATGCCGTCTGGCCTTTTTTGAAAAGACATGATGGCGCACCAATTTTCTTTTACAAAACGTTTTGTTTTATTCTCTCTTCTACTGTAAAAAAAATTGAAGCAAATCGAAAAATCTGTGTCAAAACAACCGAATTTTTAGTTAATATTTCGCATAAAAAGCGCCATTTTCCATATTTTCGATCCGCCATGAATAAATTTGAACACCATACGCCATATGAAACAACTTATAAATACCAAAATTTTAAGCCCAAGAACGCATCTTCTGAAATCTGAAATTTGTGTTCGCAGCCAAATTGCAATAAATTCATGGTGAGGTGGTAAGTTGGTTTACAGTCGCCATATTGATCCGCCATCATGTTTTTTCAAAGACGCCTGGACAACATTTAAAACTAGAGGTTTTAAGCATTATTTCAGACAAAACAAACTGTAAAATACTTCAACAGATTTCGGACAGGAGGGGTCTCTCCTTAACAGAGAATACCGAACACCTTTCTGACCGACACATTTTTGATTTGACTGAAATTTTTTTGATGGGTTTTATATGGAAAAAAAAGAAGATATAGTTGCACAAGGATTTTTTTTTGACAATATAGAGGTTCGAAATTTCGAGAATTTTGTGATTTTTGGCTTGACGAGTTATTTTCAAATATTTATAACTTCGGTTCTATTAAAGATCGAAACCTCTAGTTTGTTTTATTTTAAAGTTAAAAGATTCTTGTTTAAAAAAAACTCAAATTAATAAAAGTTGTTAGCAATTTCCTATTGTTATAAACAAATAAAATGTCCAAACCGATCTTTAGTCATTGCCCCACCTACCCATCGTATTCTACGTTTCATTTCCTATAAAAAACGTGTTTTTAATCAATGGAGAAATGATTTCTACTGTTAAAAATAAATTAATTTATCGAGTGCGGGACGACAAAATATTCCGTATATGGGTCATTCTTTTACATACCGAACAGATTAGGATAAAATGTGACTAACGCATTTTTGATTCAGTTGAAAATTTTTTTACGGGTTCTATATAAACAAAAAGATATACATGTTCAAGGATTTTTCTTTATTTTTAGGGGAAATAGAGTGGATCTAAATTTGGAGAATGTTGCGATATTTGGCTTGAAGACTTATTTTCAAAGATACATAACTTCGGTTCTGGTAGAGATAGACACTTTTTGTCTGTTTCATTTTGGAAGTATAAAGATGCAATTAAAAAAAACTGTTATTTATAAAAATTATTAACAAATTCTTATTGTTATGAACAAATAAAATGGTAAAATCAATTTTTTGTCATTATCTAACAAAAATAAAGAGTGTTTAGTATGACCATCGTATGCTACGTTCAATTTTCAATAAAAAACGTATATTTAATGGAGAAATGAGTTTTACTGTTTAAATAAGACAAAATCTACAAACAAATCCCATATAATGTAAAAAAATTTCCATAATATGGAGTCTAATGACAGTGAAAAAATTCAACTTAGGTAAAAATAAATAAGTGATGAAGAAGTTTCAACTTTGAAATTGTCATCGCCTCAACGGCGTAATCGATAGCGTGTCTGCCCACGGATTCGAGACGGGCACTGACGAGGTAGGTTCGAATCCCAACCGAAACACGAAAAATGTGAATTGGAGTTTTTTTCTCAGAAACTTCAAACCATACCTTTGAATTGAAAATATTCCAATTACTTCTTTACTTACTTGAGTTTAATTGATCTATTCAAAATTAATTTAAATTCCCTTAATGTAGTCTAATGTTAATACATATAGGACTACAAATTGACCAAGTGTCAGCCATTGATTTCACATTGACTGGAAACAATCAATAATGACTATACAATCACCTTAGGATGTTAATTAGAATAGAAATGTTCGCCATTCTATGAATTCACACAAAGTATTGTCTAGAAATTTAATGCAACAAATCCCATATATTGTAAAAAAATTAAATTTATGTTATTAAATTTGTTTTTGAAAAATAGTTGTGCAAAGTGTTAACTTATTCTAAAAAAAATAATTAAAACAAAAGAAAAAAAGCAAACAAAACATTGTATATGCTCATGATGCTGGACAAGAAAACTGTTATTGTGGAATTGCTAGAACTAGTATACTGATACTAGTGCGTAATAATTATATTACGTTAACGTTACCTAGTTAATTTCATCCTAAGAAATAAATAATGATTAAATTTTCTACATTAAAGTACTAAAAACTGTATTATAAGTGACAATTTATAATTGTACAATGCACGAAAAATGTAATTAATTAAAAATGTAATATAATTCAGAGAAACAATAGCCCAGTTTTAGCGCTTCATATAAAAAGCATCTCACATATTGCATCTAATTCACTATCTATTTTTCAATCAGTTGCTTTTTTCGAAAACAGATGGCAGAATAATGTATTTATTTCGAACTATAAAAAAATAACCGCAGCATATTTCTTGTTTCGCCAACTGTAGCATGATAATTTTTAGCACATTGGCTCATCTTTCCATCTTTAATTTTAAACGCCCTTATTGCTAATTTTTTTACAATGCCTCTATGTTTTTTGCCATTGTTTGTCTGTTCTACCTACAGCAACCAACATTTGAATCGGTCGGTTTTTATAATTGCTTCTTAGGTAGAGTGTCTTAATTTTCAGGTTGCCGCTCTAAGCTTTTAATGGTTTTTTATTTCATTTTGATTTTAGACGAGGATTAACATAATCTGATATAATTGCAAAACGTAAATAACTGTCTATATGAAAGACCAGACTAAACTTTCCTTGAAACTACTTACATTCATCCAAATGATCCAAACTTATAGTTCGCTCATTGACAACCTTAATTATTTTTTGCTGAAAAGCTTAACTACTCATATGCTTTTGAGCTAAGGTCTAAAGTTCAATTCGATACTCTTTTAAATAATATTCAGGCAAACACAACACTACACTACACTACATATGAACTTTATTCTATATCCTTAGACTATATCTTTTTTTTTTAAATAAAAATGAGTATTTTAACCAAAACTATAGTAAATTAGTTCTAAAATTAATTTTAATTTAGATTGTTGTCCGCTTAATAGCCACGTTTTCGTCATCTAATATTTTTCCTTTTGTTTCAGGAAGTACAAAGATGATAAAGAATGTCCCTAAAGTACAAACAAATGCAAACATCCACATTGATGCGAAAAGTCCTATTTGTGCATTTATAATAGGAAATATCTTTAATAACGTAAACGTAATGATTGTTAGTATGCCGAACAAGAATGTAGACCCAACTGATCTGATTTTTGATGGTAGTAATTCAGCTACTACAACAAACGGCAACGGCACTATTCCTATGCATCCCATATATATAACAAACGAAAGACTTATTACTGGTATCAACGAGTAGCTAGAAACGTCGTAGTTTTGAGATTGAAGAAACGAAAACATACCCATCATAGAAAAACCAAGTGATGTTCCAATTGCTGAAACAACTAGCAACATTTTTCGACCTAATCTGTCGACTAAAATTGTAGTTGTGTACGTGCCAAGTATCTGACAAATAGCAACAATAATAGATGATAATCCTGGACTTATTGTACAGCCTGAATCTTGAAATACTTTAGCTGCATACTGAATAATAGTAAAACCACCGCTGAATGTATTTAATGATATTACTACTAAAGAACAAGTTAGTGCATAAATCGCTGGTTTGTTAGCTTCAAAAATAATAAAAATTAAATTAAATTTTTATATCTGTTCAAGGAATATTATACTCACTAAAGTCTTTTAATTCATAGGATAATTTCTTCTCCACATTTGTATTCCGTTCTGCTTGTAGTATCATTCTATTGAATTCTTCCTTATGTTTTTTGGTTTCGATATTTTTCATTCCACGATAGAATTTTAACGATTTTTCAGCAGCTATGTATTTTTGGTTGTACAACAACGATTGTGGTGTCTCAGGAAAAAAAGTGAATATTATGAAGTATGTTATCGGAATTGGAATTATAATTAATGGATAAATATGATATTTTACAAATAATCCTACGGTAAAAGAAAATAATATACCAAAGTTTAGGAAGAGAAGAAGAATTGATCCTAGCATTCCACGAATACTGTAAGTAAAAATTAAATTATGATATAATAACAATTTTAATATATGTAATTACTTTGGTCTGATAGACCTAAGTATTCCATTCATGAGCTGTTCGATAACTGTACTGGAAGTGTGTCAAAACAAGGAAATTTGCATCTGTTTTGCTTAAAAAATGCTCATTTTAAGTGATAATGAGTAGGAACAAAGAATGCTGAGAAATCTTGATGGTCGGGATTGGTATGTGAGATCAAAAACTAGATTATTGTCTTAGAAGTTTGTCAAAAAATGTTGTCAAGTTTGTCAAAAGAAAGATTTTGATTTATTACTTTACCCAATTTTTTGGAAAAAAATAAAATTAATTATTTGTATGACATGAAATTTTATTATTATTATTGAGAATTATGGCATTATAAGTTTGTCAAAAAAATAATGTCAAGTGTGTCAAAAAATGATTTCATTTTTTAGCCAACTTTTTGGAAAAAAAAATTTTGCTGACGTAAATGTAATTTTACATGAAATTGGACATGGAAATTTTGTTATAATTTTTGAAATATTTTTGGAATTTCGAAAAAAGTTTGTATTCTTGATTTTGTAATAATTTTTGCAATATTTTTAGAATTTTGATAAAAAATAGAATTTTATTATAATTTTTATAATTTTGGAAAAAGTTTCAATTATTGATATTGTTATAATTTTTGCAATATTTTTAGAATTCCGAAAAAAGTTTAAATATTTGATTTTATTCTAATTTTTGGAACATTTTTGGAATTTTGAAAAAAGTTTGATATATTTAATTTTTACAATATTTTTGGAGATTTGGAAGAAACATGAATATTTGGTTTTGTAATACTTTCTCGAAACGCTAAATGGAAAGGTTTTTGAGTAGTTTGCTGAGTGTATCATCTTTTCACTAAACTATGTTAATATATGATCTGTTATAATTTTTTGACAACGTACTGATGTTTGTTCTTACTAATTGTTCTTAATAAAAAGGGAAATGTGGATTCAAATGAAATGTTAAACTATCTACTCACTACGAAAAGAAATGACATCCTGTATCAAGCAGAAACGGGTGTAAAACAAAACATTTACAAATAATCAAGTGTTCTTATTAATCTGAAATATTTCCTTTGCTACTCGGAAATTAGAATAAAACAACTTTAATTGACCACGTATTAAAACAAAAGTTTCTACTAAAAGTACAAAATAATAAATTTCATTTATTTTTATTCGAATGAAAATGTCAGATGCGATATTTGTACGATTGAACAAATCAATAGAAGTGCAAAGTAATCACGAGACCTAGTAAGGATTAACATTTTATGTTTGAATAGATAGATTTGACTGGTAAATTTGACTCGTAAATTTTTTGATGTTTTTTTTCGCTGATATCATGATTTTTTGTGGTAAATAATAAATTTTATGACTTTAGATTATAATTAGAATTATAATAGAATTATTAATAGATAATAAATATTAGCAATTTAATTTATTGTGATCGATTTATTGTTACACCGACTTCAACGATTTATTGCTTTTTTCCCAGTTTTTCTGAGTTCATAGGACGTAACTACATACGGCTATTATGACCATTGGTTATTTTTGCGCCTATTATGACCATCTCACCATCGTACAACAGAATTTATGTTAGTTGGGATAATACTGCTATCTTTAATATTTTTATAGTTGAAACTACGCGACATTTTTAACATTGGTTAGCCTTTAATTAAAGTATTTGATGGATATTAGCTCACTATATATCCAGAACACTATGTTTCCAGAGCTGTGGTGAAGTCAGCCTATGCATCAGCGTCGCAACGTTTTTGAGTTAAAAGTATTTGTAACTAACAAATCTTGCATTTCGCGTGTAAAAGCACTAGGGTTTTGATGCATCTGTTGGCCCAATTTGTTTGTGCAGATATTCAGCATAGACCAATGCAAGAATTAAGCCATGAGCACATATACGGCCATGCGCCATGAGCCATGACATATATAGTATTGGTAATTAATATAAAACAACAAAAACACATTAAAGGTTCTGTTTATTAAATTTATTTGATTGTGATATTATTTGCTGAGTAGTGTACATTTTTTTATTTAAGAAAACTGACAAGTTCGTTTGTTTATTAAGTATTTTTCTACAAACTTCATTGATAATAGAGCGAGAATGAGAATTAAGATTTTTAAATTACTCTTTCTATGACGCTGAGAACACGTAAATAACACTATAAGACTATCATTAGAAAAATTGAGATTAGAATTTTCTGTTATAGATTTTGAGATTAAAGTTTCACCTTGTAAAGCCAGTTTTTATCTCAATTGGATTTACTCAGCTGTAGTAGTTTATAAGATAAAAAGATTTTGTTCATATGTTTTGTAGTTTGCACGTTGTTTTTGAATTTAAGTGATCAAATCCAATAACATTCATCTAACGTTAACGCTTCATCTGGTAAAGCTATTGGAAATTGTGGTCGTGATGGTTGTTCCTTTGGCATAGAAATAATTTTAACAAAAATCAAAGCCCAAACGTTCAACTCATTTTCACTAGATATATTGCAACATAATTTTAATAAAAAATTTAAAGGTACTATTAAAAAATATTTTTTTTTGTCGATACAAATTAATAAAGACATTATAAAGCTACCTTACTTTTGGATTGAATATTTTAACCAATAATCTTAAAATTATTATTGAAACAAAAAATGATACTTACTCTGGCTCTGCTATGTCTGCGATATATAAAGGTATTGTAATTAAAAGACCAGCGCCAGTTATTCCACTTAAAACTCGAGCAATATATAATTGATATACTTCTGTTGCAAAAATTATCATCACCCAAAACCCAAGTTGAGGAAAAATGAGTAACAAGAGTGAAGTTTTTCTTCCAAATTTATCAGAAATGTATCCATATATGAAATTTCCTAAAAAACCCCCTACACATACCAAAGCACCAATCCATGATACTTCGTCAATAGTTAAAGGTCCAGTCGATAACGGTGATTCACTGGATAATAAAACTGGAAGATAAGGTGAAAGCCAACCCATTACTGTTCCATGAGTAAATGCAATTAGATTAACTGAAAAATTAATTAATTATTTTTCCAAATTCTTCAAATATTTTCTAATTATTGTTCAAGATATTTACCACAAACTGCTGCTAGAAGTTGTGCTTTAGTACTAGAACTTAATGTAAAAAACATTTTATATAATTAAATTTTCGATTTTTTAACTTCTTTCAATTGTTACTGATTCAAAGTGGTGTCCTATAAGATACTGACTTAATTAATTTGAAAAATAAGCGGTTTATCTCATATCGAGGCATCAGTTTATATCACCTTAATTCAGCGTAATTTCTCTCATTTTTAAAGTCAATATTCTTACATGAATGCATAATGTGATATATATTTACTTATTTAATATCGTGAAATGGTAAAAAAAGTAACGATAAACGCTTAATCAGATGTCGCTCATTTTTTTGTTATTATCGCAAACGGACCATAAGCTTAAGCATATAAACAAAGATTAACGTAATAAACGTAAGTGGGAAAATTTATTTGAACTCCTACATAATTTATAGAGGTAAAAACGTAAACGTGGCAAAAGAAAAATGAAAATCATTCTATTTATTTGTTTGAAATTTACTTGTTTGAGTTTAATCATGTTGATTTTATATTGGAGATAGGAGATAATAGGTTTATCCCGAAAAATGTCAATCTCGATAAATCAATAGTGTCACCAAAAGTTTTTGATATCATAAATAAGAGAGCAAGAGAAAAGAGACAGTAACATAAATTAATCAAATTTCACGTCATTTCATTTTCAAACCAAAGTGAGAGAAAAAAAAAATAGCAAGGAAAAAAAGTCCAAGCGGCACGTATATCCGCTAGAAATAGGTAGATTTCGAGACCAGACAACTTTGTGTACAAATAGAATTGGATATGTCAGATTAGTTTAAATAAAAAATTTAACTAGAAACAGAATAATCCAAAAAATTTATCAAACCAACTAAACTAAATACATAAACGGAAACTACATTGTCAATGCAATTTCGAATAGTTTTGTTTAATTTGGTTAAAACTCCTTAATAACATATTAAATCCTTTGGTGGATTAACGTTCTAACTACGTCACAACTGCCATACTATAAATTATAATCAACAACAACATCAAACAACTTTTACACCTCAAATATAATACAAATATCTATCAATTGTAAATATGTAATCAATATACATATATTTATTTCAACTAAACCATTTCCAAATATTTCAAAGAAACTATTCCCTAATTCAAAACAATAATAAATCTTCAAAACAACAACAACAAACATTCATTTAAACAACATTTTTTAACTTTTTGCGGAAAAAAAAAATAAAAACAAAAAAAATATGAAATCTACCTAAAACAAAAGAAAATTTATTTAATATTTCTATGGGATATTTTTGGGATTTGTTTGTAATTAATTATATAGCGGCTTAGTGGCTTGCATGAAGTTAGTATAATGTTAATTGCATTGGAACTTCTAGGGTTAGAAAGCTGTAAATTTCCGATGTTATAGTTAAAAAGTTGAATTAAAAGCTAGTATTAGTTTAATCAAAATAGACTCGAAAATGATGAAAGCATTTCCGTTTGCGTTTGTTTTCGTTTTAATAGCCTCAGGGTCTCAACCTCTGAACTAAAACAATTTGTTTTTTAAGTTTTGGATATATATAAATTTGTATCTACGTGTGCAAAAGTTTTCATTTTTGAGCTTGGTCATTTTTATCTAGATCAAGGACAACAAAGCTCAGTAAATTTTTAAAACAGCCGAGTTTTCAGGAACCCTAAATGCCAAGGTTGTCATCTGACAAAATATGATAAAAAAGGGTTCAAATATTCAATATTTATCAACTTTATTTAAACTTTATGTTTCAAACGGAAGTTATAACGCCTTAGATTATTCAACTTTCAAGACTCTAGCCGCTTAAACGGTACCCCGATATGGCCAGTTCGCAAACTTGTCCAAGAGATTGTTTGCCGCAACATACACAGAAAATATTTTTGGCGTCGGTTGAAAATTGCGACCGCGAGAGTGCCGGATAATTCCGTTATACCTCATATCGTTATATATATATATATATATATATATATATATATATATATATATATATATATATATATATATATATATATATATATATATATATATATATATATATATATATATATATATATATATATATATATATATATATATATATATATATATATATATATATATATATATATATTGTTACGTTTTTCTAAACTTCCTTCGAATTGGCCTTACTCTCAATTCGATAAACGTAATTCCCAATCTCTTTCTGAGTTCGATCACTGATTAGTAAGCAAACACACCAGGTTTTATTAAGTATTCAACACCTTAATGGTTGGTACACAACACAACAACAGGAAAACAATACAGCAATCAATATTCCTAACTAGGATATTCTTTGAACAGCTTCAGAAAATCCAACGGTTTATTGTAGAAATTTCCAGTAATACAACGTTTAAAATAATACACAAATCATTTTTACTTAATAACACTTTAAACTTTATTTACAAAATCACTTTACACAAAAACTAAGTTAAAGATCACTTTTATAATTTTAACTTCACTATCGCAGGTTTAAAATAAAACTAATTATAAACTACAAGAAACAATTTCCTTGTATACATTCTGCTTAATCTCTAGAAATTTCTAAGTCACTTTTTAGATACCTTGAGAAAATATTAGAATATTCGATTATTTTACGTTACGTTGACTTGATTCATAAAATCATAAAACAAATAGACCTTAATTCTAAGAATATGTACAACAACAACAATGTTCATTTCATTAATCTGTTGCAGTATTTTGTTGATTTGATTTTCCTAGAAGTGACCGTAATCGTCTAGATCTTTCTGTAATCGTTTAGATTTTTCTGTATTCGTAACATTACCCTCCACTTAAGCCTGTTCGTCCCGAACAGGATCTAGATCTCTCCTCCAATTGTTGAATCCAAACATTTTTTTTTTCTTTTCCTATTTCCCAGACTGTTTAGAATTACTTCCGGTTCCTTTCTAAGTACTGGACCATTACTTTGTTTTATGTCAGCCCACCGTGATGAGTAGGGATTCTCATTATTTCTAAAGTGCTTCTTATCACTTCCCTTTGGGAGTTTCACAATGCCATGTCTCCGAACCATTCTCATTTTCAGCTGCGATTCGTCGCTGTTTGCAGCTATTTGAACCACCTCTTTTACATCGCTCACCTCGTTATGGACTTGGACCTGTTTCCTTTTTAACTTTCGCCGTTTGTTTAATCGTCTGCGTCGGTTGACGTTTCTCTCCCTCATCTGTTTGGATGGTGCTGGATTTTCCTCTGCACTGCGTAGTTCCTAATCGCTGCCAATAACTGTTGGCTCTGCCTCATTCACAAGTAGTGGCATCTCAACATTATTAACCTTTAGGATTCCACATTCAAAATCGAAGACTAATCCCTTCGCTTTCATGAAGTCCATCCTCCAAATGATTTCATCCATAATGTCAGCCACTAGCACCTCTTGTTGATAGCAGTTATTTCCCAATTTTATTTCAGCGATTCTTTTACCTTCTATTTCAGCGCATTCTCCAGTTACTGTTTGGAGTTTCAATACATCTGATGGTTCCAAAACACCGTCAATTAAACCTTTGCGAACGAATGTTCGAGCTGAACCTGTATCCAGTGTCATGAAGCAACCTTTACCTTCAAGTTGTCCGTTGATACCCAAGCTTTCACCGTTTACCACAATTCTTGAAATTGGAATGTAGGCTGCGTTCTCCTCACTTTTTGGCTTTACAGTTGCACCTTCAACAGGCGTTCGTTGAATAGGAGACAAAGATCTATCACGCTTCCTGTTCCAGCAGTCCTGTGAGATATGGCCCGATTTCCTACATATCCAGCACAGGAGTTTTCTACTGCTGTTCCTGAACCTAACGTGCTCCGTTTCTTCGGCTCCTCTATTCTTCATAGAAGACGCGAATCTCTCTGCTTCCCCATTTTTCTTGCACTGCCGTGCCATGTGACCCTCTTCATCACATACCCAGCATTTGATGTCGCTTCCACTTCTGTGTGCCAATACTTCTCCTTTGATGTTCCCCTCTACATTCCTTTTTCTGCATCCGCCAGATGGTATACACATCCTCTGTACCATCTCATATTGCATTGCGTATATGACTGTTTCATAGAAAGTCGCCTTAGGTGTAGTTATTAATTTTATCCTGGTTTCTGGATCTTGGATACCATCAATGAAGGCCTCGATCTTCATTTTCTCCATAAAATACGGTGGAGTATTCGAGTGTGCCAAATGTACAAGCCGTTCTACTGCCGAAGAATAGTTCTGAAGAGATTTACCATTTCGTTGCAAGCGACCTTTTAGCTCAATCCTGTATAATTCCTTTTTATGGTCGCTGCTATATTTTCGTTCCAATGCATTCATTACCTCAGCATAGCTTTTTCGGTCGTTTTCCGGCACCGCCTGTAATGCTTCAGCTGCTTCCCCCTTTAGAGCAACAATCAATGCAGCAAGACGATTTTCGGCGTTCCAAACATTCTGATCTGCTGCGGTTTTGAACTGGAACTTGAAGATGCCGAACGATGTTGTTCCATCGTACGATGGTGGTTTTAGTTTGATATTTGCTACTTGATGTACCACCTGGGGAGCAACTTTAGTCGTTTCAACATCCTGCAGCCGTTTTTCGAAATCATCAACTTTCGATAAAACCTTATGCTCAAAATCTTGAATTTCACTTTGAATCTTCTCGACCTTTCCATCAAATGCCGTCGAGATTTGGAGAAGTTTCTCATCCATAATTTGCTTGACTTCGTTGCGATTTAAAGCTAATTGCTGGCTGATTGTTTCACTAATTTCTTCTTTGTTAGCAGCCATTTGTTGATTGATGTTGCTGATTTGTTGATCAAATTTTTGATTCAGCTCGTCTTTGTTGGCAACCATATTTGAGTTTACGACATCCATTTTCTGATTCATATTGGCATTTACGGCATTTAATTGCTGATGCTGTTGACTGATGTTCGAACTCATCTGTTGCATCATAGCCATTAACTGCGTAAAATCGAAATTTCCAGATGGCAATGAAGTTGTTGTTTCCGCAACAAAACTTTTCTCCTCATCAGCTGCCACTAGATCATTATTTGGACTAATCACTCCAAACTGGTAACTTTCCACAACTACTCCACTAGCTTCCATAGCTTCTCGAAGCCGTATCGTCAATTCAGTTTTGTTGCCGGTTGTTGCCAATCCACGTTGTTCTAGTTCTTTCCTTAACTCAAGAACCTTCATATCACTTAATAAAACCATTATTAATAGGTAACTAATCCGCCGATGTCACCAATGTTACGTTTTTCTAAACTTCCTTCGAATTGGCCTTACTCTCAATTCGATAAACGTAATTCCCAATCTCTTTCTGAGTTCGATCACTGATTAGTAAGCAAACACACCAGGTTTTATTAAGTAGAACAAAAATAAAATAACTTTAAAAATCAATTTGTAATTAGCTCTTGAAGCAAACGCATTAAATTAAAATCATAATTCTCCTTTGGGTTTAAATAAATAAAATAAACTTTAAGTTTCAATCATTAGTTTTTTACTTTTCTTTTGAGTGTGAAATAATTATCGGCCACACTACATACGATCAGGGGATTATAAAGATAATTGTTAGCCGAAGCTTCACTGCATGTTAAGTAAGCCTAAGCCAATATTTACAGATGTTTCCCTTTGCATTACCTTGCTGTCTCAGACGTCCTTGTCTCAGACGTCCTGTAAAAAAATTCTTTTTGGTGAACAAAACACGACGGTAAGTTTTTTTTAAAAATAAATAGAACACGTCCCGTCCCTTAAATAAAATTGGTCTCGTGTTTTTTCCACCAAAAAGAATTTTTTTAAGACGCGTCTGAGAAAGTTTAATTTTTAACGGCCAGTCTAATACATTCCTATATACCTTCCTATTCGATAAAATTTCTTTTGGGACTATTTTGGTTTTGTTTATTGTTTCATTTGTGATGTCATTTTAGTTATGAAAATTTGTTTTTTGTGTTTCGTTAGATTTAAAATTATAGCTATTATGTTATAAAAAGGTAGTTAACCATATGTCACTAATACAAATAGTACTAGCTATTGTCAATGCCATGGCCTGTCTTTTTTCTGGAGTTTCTATACAATGGCTTAGCATCTCTAAACTTTCTCACCACAGTGAAGTTATCCTTCTCATCCAGTTAATCTAGGCTGTACAACAAATTGCCCAAAATAAGGTTGATTCCAAATTCTGTCTCTGATTCGTGTGAATTTCTATGAAAAATATTTATCAGAGCTTCAGCGATGGTAACTTTTTCTTGATTATGTATCACGTAAACTTCCACCCAGTACTGAAGTAGTATTTTTCACCAGGACATGGGTTGGGTTGGGGTTATAAGATGTTGAAAATAGGTTTGCTAAATCCAGTATTTTGTATTCCTTCTCTTAAAAAGAGTCCCCACATTTTATTGTTTCATTTAGTATGGCTTATAGCATTTTACCCCGTTTTCCACCATTTATTAGCACATCCCTGTACAGTCAAAAAGCTTTCGTATCCCTTCTTATGCCTAATTTTAAATAAAAAAAGAGAGAGATTCTGCATACCTCACTTTTTGTAATAACAATAGCAAAAATCTACTATAAAGTTTTCAAAGATCTTTCCACCTTGTGAGTGGTAAGATAAGTTTTAGGTATAACCTCAATGTGTTGACGCTTCCATTCAGAAATATTCTTTAGACACGCTTGTGGATTTTAACGAATATCATCTAAATATAGAAAAAAATCTTTGAAACTTTTTACACTGATGCAGTGATTGGAAATCTCTTTATTTGATTAGTTCAGTTTTCATATAAAGGGTTTCTAAACTTCGTCTCTAAGAAGCTGGATTTTTTAAAAGTCACCGCAACATTAGGTATTGGCAGCTTTTACCTCGTGGCCCAAAACTGTTAGAAGAATGTATCTTACGCAGTAGTAACTTATATTTATTTTAAACGTTTTTGACATACATATAAAATTACAATACAAGGGTGTATCAGAAACATAAATATAAAATCATAGACAACTTCATTGTTATTAATATTTCACTAATGTTCATACACCACCTATACTTTTGAAAGTAGGTTTAAATCCTACCTATGCCACCACTATGATGTTTTGTTTGCCTTTAAAATTAAAAATATTTCTATATATTAAGTTAACACTCTTCACAACAATTTCCAAAAACAAATTTTACAACACAAATCTATTATTTTAACTATTTTCGTATCTATTTTCCTAAAATAATAAAAGTATTCGAATATAATTATTTTCCTAGAACGTAAAATTTTCTATTTCCTTATATAATCGAAATAAATGAAAATATAAATTAATATAATATTAATATAACATATAGCAAACAAATTTCGCTATAGATATTTGAAAAAAATAAATAACAATGCAACGAACAGCAGCTAATCAAAAACAAATTGTTTTGACATTTTAACATATTTTTTTTCAAAATTAGAATTTTCATGAACAAGCCTTAATCTATGTTTTATTTTATTCTAACAAAAAACTTAAAAAAACAAAAACAAAATTTTCGTTCTTCAAAACCTCAAGGTGCATGTTGTTATGGAACCTTAAAAGGTTTCTTTATGTTGTTGTGTCACATATTGTAGTTCCTACTACACAATATATGTAAATACTGTAATATGATGAAAAAACACTGTAATATCATGAAATTGATATAACAACATTTTCAAACGATCAGTTGAACTGCATTATGAGAAGATTTACAGCTACATTGTACAACAACAGAATTAACCAGAGCTGAGCTTGGGTCTAAAATTAAAATTTAACAAAAAGAAAATGAACATAAATTCCACTACATTTGTTATTAATAATATTTCTGACTAGATGATATGAAATAGAAAGTTTTATGTTGATTCAAAATATTTTGTTTAATTTGAATAAAAAATTTTAAAATTTTTTATTTTATCATTTTTTCTCTATTTAAAAAAATTTTTTAATTTAAAGGGGGTAAGGAAGGAGTGACCATAATTATTTATTATAAATTATATTTATATAGTCAAAACACATGAATGTTATTTTTATAAATTTTTTCAATTTTTTATAAACAAATCTCATAAAATAAAACATAATATATATTAAAGCATAATAAATATTATTTTTATTAATTCTTTCAATTTTTTTATAAAACAATCTAATAATAGTATAAAAGTAAGAATTTTAAATTTACAGAGTCAGCTAGGATCGTGATTTAAAATGGTTCGGCTCATACTTATCAGTTGAGAGATTAAAAAAAAGAAAATTGTGAAATTAATAAAATTTTAGTTTATTTTGTATAAAAAAATAGATGAAATAGGTGAAAATAAATTAAATTTATGTTATTAAATTTGTTTTTGAAAAATAGTTGTGAAAAGTGTTACTTTATCATAAAGAAAATAATTAAAACAAAAGAAAAAAGCAAACAAAACATTGTATATGCTTATGAGGATGGACAAGAAAACTGTTATTGTGGAATTGCTAGTATACTGATACTAGTGCGTAATAATTATATTACGTTAATGTTACCTAGGTAATTTCATCCTAAGAAATAAATAATAAATAAATTTCCTACATTAAAGTACTAAAAACTGTATCATAAGTGACAATTTATAATTGCACAATGCACGAGAAATGTAATTAATTAAAAATGTTATATAATTCAGAGAAACAATAGCCCAGTTTTATCGCTTCACATAAAAAGCATCTCACATACTGCATCTAATTCACTATCTATTTTTCAATCAGTTGCTTTTTTCGAAAACAGATGGCAGCATAATGTATTTATTTCGAACTATAATAAAATAAACGCAGCATATTTCTTGTTTCGCCAACTGTAGCATGATAATTTTTAGCACATTGGCTGATCGTTCCATCTTTAATTTTAAACGCCCTTATTGCTAATTTTTTTACAATGCCTCTATGGTTTTTGCCATTGTTTGTCTGTTCTACCTACAGTAACCAACATTTGAATCGGTCGGTTTTTATAATTGGTTCTTAGGTAGAGTGTCTTAATTTTCAGGTTGCCGCTCTAAGCTTTTAATGGTTTTTTATTTCATTTTGATTTTAGACGAGGATTAACATAATCTGATATAATTGCAAAACGTAAATAACTGTCTATATGAAAAACCAGACTAAACTTTCCTTGAAACTACTTACATTCATATATCCATCCAATCTGCATGATCCAATCTTATAATTCGCTCATTGACAACCTTAATTCTTTTTTGCTGAAAAGCTTAACTACTCATATGCTTTTGAGCTAAGGTCTAAAGTTCAATTCGATACTCTTTTAAATAATGTTCAGTCAAACACAACACTACCACATATGAACTTTATTCTATATCCTTATACTATATCTTTTTTTTTTAAATAAAAATGAGTATTTGAACCAAAACTATACTAAATTAGTTCTAAAATTAATTAATTTTAATTTAGATTGTTGTCCGCTTAATATCCACTTTTTCGTCATCTAATACTTTTCCTTTTGTTTCAGGAAGTACAAAAATGATAAAGAATGTCCCTAAAGTACAAACAAATGCAAACATCCACATTGATGCGAAAAGTCCTATTTTTGCATTTATAATAGGAAATAACTTTAATAACGTAAACGTAATGATTGTTAGTGTGCCGAACAAGAATGTAGACCCAACTGATCTGATTTTTGATGGTAGTAATTCAGCTACTACAACAAACGGCAACGGCACTATTCCTATGCATCCCATATATATAACAAACGAAAGACTTATTACTGGTATCAACGAGTAGCTAGAAACGTCGTAGTTTTGAGATTGAAGAAACGAAAACATACCCATCATAGAAAAACCAAGTGATGTTCCAATTGCTGAAACAACTAGCAACATTTTTCGACCTAATCTGTCGACTAAAATTGTAGTTGTGTACGTGCCAAGTATCTGACAAATAGCAACAATAATAGATGATAATCCTGGACTTATTGTACAGCCTGAATCTTGAAATACTTTAGCTGCATACTGAATAATAGTAAAACCACCGCTGAATGTATTTAATGATATTACTACTAAAGAACAAGTTAGTGCATAAATCGCTGGTTTGTTAGCTTCAAAAATAATAAAAATTAAATTAAATTTTTATATCTGTTCAAGGAATATTATACTCACTAAAGTCTTTTAATTCATAGGATAATTTCTTCTCCACATTTGTATTCCGTTCTGCTTGTAGTATCATTCTATTGAATTCTTCCTTATGTTTTTTGGTTTCGATATTTTTCATTCCACGATAGAATTTTAACGATTTTTCAGCAGCTATGTATTTTTGGTTGTACAACAACGATTGTGGTGTCTCAGGAAAAAAAGTGAATATTATGAAGTATGTTATCGGAATTGGAATTATAATTAATGGATAAATATGATATTTTACAAATAATCCTACGGTAAAAGAAAATAATATACCAAAGTTTAGGAAGAGAAGAAGAATTGATCCTAGCATTCCACGAATACTGTAAGTAAAAATTAAATTATGATATAATAACAATTTTAATATATGTAATTACTTTGGTCTGATAGACCTAAGTATTCCATTCATGAGCTGTTCGATAACTGTACTGGAAGTGTGTCAAAACAAGGAAATTTGCATCTGTTTTGCTTAAAAAATGCTCATTTTAAGTGATAATGAGTAGGAACAAAGAATGCTGAGAAATCTTGATGGTCGGGATTGGTATGTGAGATCAAAAACTAGATTATTGTCTTAGAAGTTTGTCAAAAAATGTTGTCAAGTTTGTCAAAAGAAAGATTTTGATTTATTACTTTACCCAATTTTTTGGAAAAAAATAAAATTAATTATTTGTATGACATGAAATTTTATTATTATTATTGAGAATTATGACATTATAAGTTTGTCAAAAAAATAATGTCAAGTGTGTCAAAAAATGATTTCATTTTTTAGCCAACTTTTTGGAAAAAAAAATTTTGCTGACGTAAATGTAATTTTACATGAAATTGGACATGGAAATTTTGTTATAATTTTTGAAATATTTTTGGAATTTCGAAAAAAGTTTGTATTCTTGATTTTGTAATAATTTTTGCAATATTTTTAGAATTTTGATAAAAAATAGAATTTTATTATAATTTTTATAATTTTGGAAAAAGTTTCAATTATTGATATTGTTATAATTTTTGCAATATTTTTAGAATTCCGAAAAAAGTTTAAATATTTGATTTTATTCTAATTTTTGGAACATTTTTAGAATTTTGAAAAAAGTTTGAAATATTTAATTTTTACAATATTTTTGGAGATTTGGAAGAAACATGAATATTTGGTTTTGTAATACTTTCTCGAAACGCTAAATGGAAAGGTTTTTGAGTGGTTTGCTGAGTGTATCATCTTTTCACTAAATTATGTTAATATATGATCTGTTATAATTTTTTGACAATGTATTGGTGTTTGTTTATACTAATTGTTCTTACTAACAAGGGAAATGTGGATTCAAATGAAATGTTAAACTATCTACTCACTACAAAAAGAAATGACATCCTGTATCAAGCAGAAACGAGTGTAAAACAAAACATTTACAAATAATCAAGTGTTCTTCTTAATCTAAAATATTTCCTTTGCTACTCGGAGGTTAGAATAAAACAACTTTAATTGACTACGTATTAAAACAAAAGTTTCTACTAAAAGTACAAAATAATAAATTATATTTATTTTTATTCGAATGAAAATGTCAGATGCAATATTTGTACGATTGAACAAATCAATAGAAGGGCGAAATAATCACGAGACCTAGTAAGGATTAGCATTTTATGTTTAACACAGAACATCACTTCTTTTTGTAGTGAATAGATAGATTTGACTGGTAAATTTGACTAGTATACTTTTTGATGTTTTTTTCGCTGATATCATGATTTTTTGTGGTAAATAATAAATTTTATGAGTTTGGATTATAATTAGAATTATAATAGAATTAATAATAGATAATAATTATAAGCAATTTAATTTATTGTGATTAATTTATTTTTATACTGACTTCAACGATTTATTGCTTTTTTCCCAGTTTTTCTGAGTTCATAGGACGTAACTACATACGGTTATTATGACCATTGGTTATTTTTGCGCTTATTATGACCATCTCTCCATCGTTATTATTCGTTTATTATTAAGAAATCTGGAACACACTATAGTTTCTAAAATTTAGAATTTTATAACAAGCGGTTGCACACCCTGAAACATTATTTGGGACAAAGGCTCTAAATAATACACCCAATCTCTTATTGCAGGATCATTGGCATATTAAGGCATAGTTTTTTAAACGTATTTAATTTAATTTTAAGTGGATTTCGAACATTTTTGAAATCGAATTGAAACATTTTTACCCAAAATCATACAGTCACCAGGCCCTCACCGGTTACATTTGATGATTACCACATATTTCATACTTCGTGAGGCGCCTGTCCTTGACAAGTTTGACAACTTTGTTTCTGCCATTTTCTCAATTCAGCCGCTTTTTCGTTCAACAAACGCCAAAACATAACGATTGCCCGAGGATCTTGTAAATTTACAACCACAATTTTTTTTTATTAATGGGGGTTGGAAAATTGTTTTGAAAAACGAGGGTAACTTTGTCCGACAAAAATTTGTCTCCTATTTTCGAGTTCCACAGTTGACATGTTGGCAGGTTTGGGTTGTCGGACTGTAGATTCTCTCTGATGTAGATTTTGTCTGAGAAAAATGCAAAATATTATTTCCAATTGAAAATACAAATTATTTTCACTAGTTACCTGTGTTTAGTTCCTCATAAAAATCCTTTATAATTTAATATCTTTTCAAAATTCAAGTCCAGTGAACATATAATTTACTGATATTTTTTAGCCCAATATCATTTAGCAATTATTATCAAATCAAACAATTCGGTTAAGTAAATCAAAAAATATGAGCTGTTTAGTGAGTAATTAAATGCGGATAAATACTCTACCTCAAAATAAAAATTTCAAAAATTGCCATCACCTTATAGCTAATTTTTTTAAGTGTTTCTCAAATGCTTCTCAAGTGTCATAGTGGCGCAATGCAAAGGGACTTTTTTGTCCGTACATCATACAAATGGAATGCTTCGCCCGAATATATATTCTCGAATGCCTTTAACTCACAAACATTTAAAAAATTTGGAATCTACGTCTTAAAAGGTATCTATGTTTTGTTATGAAACATATTGTAATGCCTATTGCACAACACTTTAAAAAAAATATTCTAACACTGCTGCAATGCTAGGACTACAATTCTTGAAACTCATTTTTCCACACTTTCCAAAAAAAATGAAGTGCGTAATCTTTACACGCTGTTGAAGTAAAACTTCTTTGGCCACTGCAGCAGGTATTACTAAAAATATTATATATAAAATAAAATAGATATGTCATTTTGAAACTTAGAGTTTCTTTCTAATATTCTTAATAATATAATTTGCAACAATGTGTAATAAAAAGCCATATTTACATGTTTTTCATAGTCTTACAACGTATTACAAACTAAATTTCATGATGAATACATGTCCACTTAATTTAACAATTGGTACAACAATTGATGCATTTTTCAAAAAATTTAGCAAATTTGTCATAAACCTCTAATTTCATATTTCAATTATGTTAATAATTGAATTGACTTTGTAACACATTATGTAAATATTACTTTTTATTACACATGCTGCAAACTATATTATCATGAAATGCAACTGTAAATTGCAATATGACATATTTATTTTATATTTCATCTTTTTATTAATATCTGCCACAGTAGCCGAAGAAATTTATTTCAACCGCGTGCAAAGATTACAACACTCATTTTTCTATTTAACAAAACAAATTTAATCAACACAAATATTTTTTCCCGCCCGGGAAAGCCCGGGATGCAAAATCTAAACACCATGACCACCATGACCACCGTGACACCACTACGACCATCATGACCACCATGAACACCATAACCACCATGACCACCGTGACCACCATTACCACCATGACCGCCATGAACAATATGACCATCATGACTACCGTGAACACCATGACCATCATGACCACCGTGAACACCATGACCACCATGACCACCATAGCCACCATGACCACTATGACCACCATGACCACCATGACTACCGTGACCACCATGACCACCGTGACCACCATAACCAACATGTACACCATAACCACCATGACCACTGTGACCACCATTACCACCATGACCACCATAACCACTATAACCACCATGACCACCATAACCAACATGACCACCGTGAACACCATGACCACCATGACCACCGTAACCACCATGACCATCGTGACTACCATAACCACCATGACCACTATGACCACCATGACCACAATGAACACAATGACCACCATGACCATCGTGACCACCATGACCGCCACAACTACCGTGAACACCGTGATCACCATTACCACTATGACCACCATGACCACTATTACCACCATGACCACCATGACCACCATGACCACCATGACCACCATGACCACCATGACCACAATGACTACTATAACCAGCCTTAAAGAAGTTTTAATTCAAAAAACTAAAACAATTCAAAATATAAATTTAAAAAATTACGAATCTCAATAAAATATTACGAATATTATATTATTAGATATTTAAATCTAAGATCGACACGTCAAACCCATTTAACGTTTAATACGATACTGAATAAGCGTATACAAAATACAATACACATAATCGAATTGTCGCATACTTGCCGAACATAATATTCGTTTGCCTTTTTTACTTCTAGTTTCTTTTTTATTTTATTGTGTTTAAATTTCTACTTAAGTTTTTTTGGAATTGTGTGCATGTGTATGTTTAAAATTCAAAATCAGACTGTAGTATGATAGAGATGAATATATATGGTTATATATCTGTTCAAATAACTACTTCCGACATTTATATGTGTGTCATAATTGAATTGTATCGTATATTTGCCGAATATTATATTCGTTTTTTAATCTTCCGTTGCAAAATTCTTAAAACGCGCCTAAAGAAGTTTTACTTCAATAATTGCTTTTCCTGAATAGTTTTGCAAATATTTTTTTCATATATAATATTGTATATAATTGATTTTAGTATATTTAGTTTGTTTAATATTTTTTTGAAATACACTAATAACTGGAAATTTTAAAATATGTACTTAAAATAATAACTTTACCTCTAAACAACCGAACACCACAACTAATATTTAGCGTGTATTTTAGTCAAATCGTATTTGGTTGTCTCTCTGAGAAACAGTTTTTTCTTCTTTTTTATAGCTTTTTTTTTAACTGACATTTTCGTTTTTATTATAATTAAACATATAATTTTTGATATTTTATCAATAAAAAATAAATTTGTCCATAATAAAAAATGTTTGAGAGTAAATTTTCAAAATATTCTTTGAGAATATTTACATAATTTTAATATTTGTTCGTGTCGTTAGAAAATAATTTATCCACGACTACTAAAGAATATATGATTTCCATGCGTATGTCTTCCATTGTAATTGTATTCATTCCACAACTAGTGAATTTGATTAAAATTCTTTAACAGCTCTATAGTTTATTAAATATTCCCCTAACAAACTAAACAACAAACTTGTTTTGTTTTTCGCTATCTTTGATGTTTTTATTTCAATATGGAAATTTTTGCATGAAAACTGGAAATTAAACGAAATATTTTATAGTGGTGGATAAAATAGCATCTTGTATTCGCTTAGGATGATGGCAATTCTTCACTCGGATGATTCCCTCCACTCGCTACGCTCGTTTCGGGAAACTTCATCCTCGTGAAGAATTGCCTTCATTCTAAGCTCATACAAGAATCTACTATGGTTGTCCTTTATAAAATATTTGAGTATAAGAATCACAGGAAATAACACTATAAATTTTAATTACTCTAGCAATTATTTTCAATCATTTTATAAAAATCAGCACAACTATGAAGAAAACATTTAATATTTTTTGGCATTTTAAATTTTGAATTGTGTTTAATTTTAATCAATAAAAAAGTTTGTGGTTGTGAATAAAAACAAATCAAAATGGAAAACAGAAAAATTGAATATGACTCTCTTCATACAATTTTAAAGTTGTTTTCTCTCTATATTTATATACACTCTAAGGCTATAAAAGTTTTTTTGTTTTTGAGTGAAATTTGTAAATGTTTTCTAAATAAATGTTATTTTAGAAAAAAATTTAAAATTTTGTATGAAAATTTTTTTTAATATCACTAACAGCAACGAGACCATTGTAGTTGGGAGAAAAAAAATGTGTACTAAAAAAGTGTACTAAAATTCAGTAAATAACATGGGTTTGAACTAACCTTTTTCCCATATTACTTCACCACAATTTTAAATAAATTGTGTGAAGTAATGCAATCTATCGAGAAAATAAAATCTTACATACCCGAAATTTTGTTTTTTCTTTTGTTTTGGAACATTCTCTATCTAAATAGCCAATAAAATTTTTAGTGGATGTCTGTGTGTGGTGTGACCTTTCTGCATAGGATCTTGATGAAACTTTGTCCAATGATCCAGGTTCACTTGAAAGATCTGGATTCATTTTAAATTTGGACAAAATGACAGGGGGTCTCCTGATAATCGAAAAGAATCGAATTAGATGAAACTTGGTACATAAGCATTAGATTACATTACATTAGATGAAACTTGGTACACTAGTACGGTTCACAACATTTCTGCATCCCAACTTCCGGTTTTTCACTTCCAGTAAAAAAATTTTTCTAATTTTTTGAAGTTTTTTCAGGGTCTTTAGACACACTACAGCCTACAATAATGAAGTGATTATGATGAAACTTAAAAAAGGTTTCAATTAGTGTGTGAAGATAATTACCATCTTTTGGGACACATTGATCAGAGTGGCGGGGGTCTACCATACAACTGCTGACTTTTCACACTTTTTTTTAAAGTTTGTTGGGAGCATACAGAATTTATTCATTAATCTATTTTAGTGACGCTTTGAAAAAATATGGAGTCTTAAATGACAAAGAACTGATTAGTTTTTGGACAATATTGGGATAAGTGGATGAGGGCCTCCCAAACACCTGTTTACTGTGTCACAATTTTTTTTAATATTTGTTGGGAGTATACAACATTCATTCGTGAATGAATTTTAATGGCACTTTGGAAAAAGATGCAAATATGTATGGCAAGGAACTGATTAGTTTTAGAGCAATAGTGAGCAAAGTGGTGGGGCGTGTCCCAAGAACCTGTTTTTTTGAAATCTCAATAGCACCTGTACCTGATTATCGAATTAGATGAAGCTTGGTACATAAGCATTTAGTTTGGTTCACAACAGCTCTGCACCCCAACTTTTGGTTTGCCACTTCCGGTTAAAAATTTTTTTTTTTACTTTTTCTAGTACAACAGAATTTATGTTAGTTGGGATAATACTGCCATCTTTAATATTTTTATAATTAGAACTACGCGAAATTTTTAACATTGGTTAGCCTTTAATTAAAGTATTTGATGGATATTACCTCACTATATATCCAGAACACTATGTTTCCAGAGTTGTGGTGAAGTCAGCCTATGCATCAACGTCGCAACGTTTTTGAGGTAAAAGTATTTGCAACTAGCAAATCTCTCATTTAGCGTGTAAAAGCTGTAAAAGCACAAGGGTTTTGATGCATCTGTTGGTCCAATTTGTTTGTGCAGATATTCAGCATAGACCAATGCAAGAATTAAGCCATGAGCACATATACGGCCATGAGCCATGAGTATATATATATATATATATATATATATATATATATATATATATATATATATATATATATATATATATATATATATATATATATATATATATATATATATATATATATATATATATATATATATATATATATATATATATATATATATATATATATATATATATATATATATATATATATATATATATATATATATATATATATATATATATATATATATATATATATATATATATATATATATATATATATATATATATATATATATATATATATATATATATATATATATATATATATATATATATATATATATATATATATATATATATATATATATATATATATATATATATATATATATATATATATATATATATATATATATATATATATATATATATATATATATACTCATGGCTCATGGCCGTATATGTGCTCATGGCTTAATTCTTGCATTGGTCTATGCTGAATATCTGCACAAACAAATTGGACCAACAGATGCATCAAAACCCTTGTGCTTTTATATATATATATATATATATATATATATATATATATATATATATATATATATATATATATATATATATATATATATATATATATATATATATATATATATATATATATATATATATATATAGTATTGGTAATTAATATAAAACAACAAAAACACATTAAAGGTTCTGTTTATTAAATTCATTTGATTGTGATAATATTTGCTAAGTAGTGTACATTTTTTGATCTAAGAAAACTGACAAGTTCGTTTGTTTATTAAGTATTTTTCTACAAACGCCATTGATAATAGAGCGAGAATGAGAATTGAGATTTTTAAATTACTCTTTCTATGACGCTGAGAACACGTAAATAACACTATAAGACTATCATTAGAAAAATTGAGATTAGAATTTTCTGTTATAGATTTTGAGATTAAAGTTTCACCTAGTAAAGCCAGTTTTTATCTCAATTGGATTTGCTCAGCTGTAGTAGTTTATAAAATAAAAAGATTTTGTTCATATGTTTTGCAGTTTGCACGTTGTTTTTGAATTTAAGTGATCAAATCCAATAACATTCATCTAACGTTAACGCTTCATCTGGTAAAGCTATTGGAAATTGTGGTCGTGATTATTGGTCCTTTGGCATAGAAATAATTTTAACAAAAATCAAAGCCCAAACTTTCAACTCATTTTCACTAGATATATTGCAACACAATTTTAATAAAAAATTTAAAGGTACTTTTAAAAAATATTTTTTTTTTGTCGATACAAATTAATAAAGACATTATAAAACTACCTTACATTTGGATTGAATATTTTAACCAATAATTTTAAAATTATTATTGAAACAAAAAATGATACTTACTCTGGCTCTGCTATGTCTGCGATATATAAAGGTATTGTAATGAAAACACCAGCGCCAGTTATTCCACTTAAAACTCGAGCAATATATAATTGATATACTTCTGTTGCAAAAATTATCATCACCCAAAACCCAAGTTGAGGAAAAATGAGTAACAAGAGTGAAGTTTTTCTTCCAAATTTATCAGAAATGTATCCATATATGAAATTTCCTAAAAAACCCCCTACACATACCAAAGCACCAATCCATGATACTTCGTCAATAGTTAAAGGTCCAGTCGATAACGGTGATTCACTGGATAATAAAACTGGAAGATAAGGTGAAAGCCAACCCATTACTGTTCCATGAGTAAATGCAATTAGATTAACTGAAAAATTAATTAATTATATTTTTCCAAATTCTTCAAATATTTTCTAATTATTGTTCAAGATATTTACCACAAACTGCTGCTAGAAGTTGTGCTTTAGAACTAGAACTTAATGTGAAAAACATTTAATATAATTAAATTTTAAATTTTTTAACTGTTTTCAATTGACTTGCATTGTTACTGATTCAAAGTGGTGTCCTATAAGATACTGACTTAATTAATTTGAAAAATAAGCGGTTTATCTGATATCGAGGCATCAGTTTATATCACCCTAATGCAGCGTAATTTCTCTCATTTTTAAAGTCAATATTCTTACATGAATGCATTATGTGATATATATTTACTTATTTAATATCGTGAAATGGTTAAAAAAATAACAATAAACGCTTAATCAGATGTCGCTCATTTTTTTGTTATTATCGCAAACGGACCATAAGCTTAAGCATATAAACAAAGATTAACGTAATAAACGTAAGTGGGAAAATTTATTTGAACTCCTACATAATTTATAGAGGTAAAAACGTAAACGTGGCAAAAGAAAAATGAAAATCATTCTATTTATTTGTTTGAAATTTACTTGTTTGAGTTTAATCATGTTGATTTTATATTGGAGATAGGAGATAATAGGTTTATCCCGAAAAATGTCAATCTCGATAAATCAATAGTGTCACCAAAAGTTTTTGATATCATAAATAAGAGAGCAAGAGAAAAGAGACAGTAACATAAATTAATCAAGCTTCACGTCATTTCATTTTCAAACCAAAGTGAGAGAAAGAAAAAAATAGCAAGGAAAAAAAGTCCAAGCGGCACGTATATCCGCTAGAAATAGGTAGATTTCGAGACCAGACAGCTTTGTGTACAAATAGAATTGGATATGTCAGATTAGTTTAACTAAAAAATTTAACTAGAAACAGAATAATCTAAAAAATTTATCAAACCAACTAAACTAAATACATAAACGGAAACTACATTGTCAATGCAATTTCGAATAGTTTTGTTTAATTTGGTTAAAACTCCTTAATAACAGCTGTGTGAACTTGGAACCCGAACATAAGAGAAAAAAAAAAAAAAATATTTTTGGAAACTACAAACGACGTAGATGATTGTAGTAAAATTTTTTTGTTTGTAGTTGTAATAAATTTCCTTCAAATCATAAAAATGGTTATTCCCCTATACACAGTGATAATTTTGATAAGCCAAGTATACAAGATTGTTCGAAATCGTTTGTAGTTGTTTGTAGTAATGATAAATATTTTTGGAAAATGTTTGTATAGAAATGAAAATTTCAAAATTTACAGTTGAGCAAAAATCTGAAATATTCCATTGATCCCAGAAACTACAAACGACGTTGATGATTGTAGAAAAAAAATTTGTTTGTAGTTGTAATAATTTTCTTCCAAATCATAAAAATATGTGATTCCACTATACACAGTGATAATTTTGATAAGCCAAGTATACAAGATTGTTCGAAATCGTTTGTAGTAATCAAAAATATTTTTGAAAAATTTTTGTATAGAAATGAAAATTTCAAAATTTACAGTTGAGCAAAAATCTGAAATATTCTATTGATCCCAGAAACTACAAACGACGTTGATGATTGTAGTAAAAAAATTTTGTTTGTAGTTGTAATAATTTTCTTCCAAATCATAAAAATATGTGATTCCCCTATACACAGTGATAATTATGATAAGCCAAGTATACAAGATTGTTCGAAATCGTTTGTAGTTGTTTGTAGTAATGATAAATATTTTTGGAAAATTTTTGCATAGAAATGAAAATTTCAAATTTTACAGTTGAGCTAAAAGCTGAAATATTCTATTGATCCCAGAAACTACAAACGACGTTGATGATTGTAGTAAAAAAATTTTGTTTGTAGTTGTAATAATTTTCTTCCAAATCATAAAAATATGTGATTCCCCTATACACAGTGATAATTTTGATAAGCCAAGTATACAAGATTGCTCGAAATCGTTTGTAGTTGTTTGTAGTAATGATAAATATTATTAGAAAATTTTTGTATCGAAATGAAAATTTCAAAATTTACAGTTGAGCAAAAATCTGAAATATTCTATTGATCCCAGAAACTACAAACGACGTTGAAGATTTTAGTAAAAAATTTTGTTTGTAGTTGTAATAATTTTCTTCCAAATCATAAAAAAATGTGATTCCCCTATACACAGTGATAATTATGATAAGCCAAGTAAACAAGATTGTTCGAAATCGTTTGTAGTTGTTTGTAGTAATGATAATTAATCTGCTTGATGAGGTTGATCTCCATTACTACAAACAACTACAAACGATTTCGAACAATCTTGTATATTTGGCTTATCAAAATAACACTATGTTTAGGGGAATCACATATTTTTATGATTTGGAAGAAAATTATTACAACTACAAACAAAATTTTTTTACTACAATCATCAACGTCGTTTGTAGTTTTTGGGATCAATAGAATATTTCAGGTTTTTGCTCAACTGTAAATTTTGAAATTTTCATTTCGATTCAAAAATTTTCCAAAAATATTTAGCATTACTACAAACAACTACAAACGATTTCGAACAATCTTGTATACTTGGCTTATCAAAATTATCACTGTGTATAGGGGAATCACATATTTTTATGATTTGGAAGAAAATTATTACAACTACAAACAAAATTTTTTTACTACAATCATCAACGTCGTTTGTAGTTTCTGGGATCAATAGAATATTTCAGATTTTTGCTCAACTGTAAATTTTGAAATTTTCATTTCGATACAAAAATTTTCTAATAATATTTATCATTACTACAAACCACTACAAACGATTTCGAACAATCTTGTATACTTGGCTTATCAAAATTATCACTGTGTATAGGGGAATAACCATTTTTATGATATGAAGGAAATTTATTACAACTACAAACAAAAAAATTTTACTACAATCATCTACGTCGTTTGTAGTTTCCAAAAATATTTTTCTTTTTTTTTTCTCTTATGTTCGGGTTCCAAGTTCACACAGCTCTTAATAACATATTAAATCCTTTGGTGGATTAACGTTCTAACTACGTCACAACTGCAATACTACCACACATAATTTATAATCAACAACAACATCAAACAACTTTTACACCTCAAATATAATACAAATATCTATCAATTGTAAATATGTAATCAATATACATATATTTATTTCAACTAAACCATTTCCAAATATTCCAAAGAAACTATTCCCTAATTCAAAACAATAATAAATCTTCAAAACAACAACAACAAACATTCATTTAAACAACATTTTTTAACTTTTTGCGGAAAAAAAAAATAAAAACAAAAAAAAATATGAAATCTACCTAAAACAAAAGAAAATTTATTTAATATTTCTATGGGATATTTTTGGGATTTGTTTGTAATTAATTATATAGCGGCTTAGTGGCTTGCATGAAGTTAGTATAATATTAATTGCATTGGAACTTCTAGGGCTAGAAAGCTGTAAATTTCCGATGTTATAGTTAAAAAGTTGAATTAAAAGCTAGTATTAGTTTAATCAAAATAGACTCGAAAATGATGAAAGCATGGCCGTTTGCGTTTGTTTTCGTTTTAATAGCCTCAGGGTCTCAACCTCTGAACTTAAACAATTTGTTTTTTAAGTTTTGGATAGATATAAATTGGTATCTACGTGTGCAAAAGTTTTCATTTTTGAGCTTGGTCATTTTCATCTAGATCAAGGACAACAAAGTTTAGTAAATTTTTAAAACAGCTGATTTTTCAGGAACCTTAAATGCCAAGATTGTCATCTGACAAAAAATGATACAAAAGGTTCAAATATTCAATATTTATCAATTTTATTTAAACTTTATGTTTCAAACGGAAGTTATAACGCCTTAGATTATTCAACTTTCAAGACTCTAGCCGCTTAAACGGTACCCCGATATGGCAAGTTCGCAAACTTGTCCAAGAGATTGTTTGCCGCAACATACACAGAAAATATTTTTGGCGTAGGTCGAAAATTTCGACTGCGAGAGTGCCGGATAATTCCGTTATACCTCATAACGTTATATATATATATATATATATATATATATATATATATATATATATATATATATATATATATATATATATATATATATATATATATATATATATATATATATATATATATATATATATATATATATATATATATATATATATAATATATATATATATATATATATATATATATATATATATATATATATATATATATATATATATATATATATAATATATATATATATGTATACATATATATCTGTAGGTGGGAGGTAAACTATACCAAGTCACATTTTTTTCAAAATACGTTTTTTTATACTGTTAGAATCAGGATTTTGTTCTCTACCGAGAGGATAATCGTTTTAGCACTGCGTGTCCTAACTAGTGTAGTTTTCGTGATAGAACAATTGTAAATGACACCAAGTTCAAAGCTTTTAGAGGTAAAGAACGTCAAGTGAACAAATTTTGACACCAAGTCCAAATGTTATGACTACATAGTGTTATAGACGACAACAATGTATTTAGAGGTAACACTGTATTTACAATAACACCAAGTCAACTTAGTCAATGTGTCTTTAGGTTTTAACGTCTTTCTTTTAGTTTCTTAAAAAATGTAAACAATTTTAAACGTTTTTTAACGTTAAGCTTACATTGTTAATAATATATTTTGAAGTAAAGTTTATAAAAAAGCCTTTAATATTATATTTGAAAACACCTTTTATGTACAATTGTCTTGGACTTGGTGCTGTATGTTTTAAGGCACTTGGGAATACTAAGATCCATCATTGTAAAGTAAAGCACACCAAGTCCTTTTTAACAAATAACCGTTACATAATATGACGTAATTTAATTAAAGATATCATGGAAATTAAAAAAAAATTACAAAGTAAAAAAAATTTTCGGGGTAAGGGAAGCAGTTAATAGAGATATAGCTGGGTTTGTGATTTTCAAACGTTTTTTGGCTTTACTGTAAAATTTAAAAAATGTGACTTGGTGTAGTTTACCTCCCACCTACAGATATATATAAATTTTTTTTTCATTCTGATTTTCCGTCTCCGCTTATCATTTATAGTCGATTGGCACCAAAATTTTTCCGAAATTCCGAGATGAAGCACGTTGCAATAGGTAGATTTTTATATGAAATCTACCTAAAATGCGACAACTCGTTGAGTGCTAAATAAGTTCAGTTTAATATTTTATTGTGTAGACTAATGGCGCTATAAATAAATTATTAAATAAGATTGCTTAATACTTAAAAGTTCATTACTGTTACTTTTTAAAACTTATCTTGAAGACATTTTTTTTTTAATTATTTAAATGATATTTTGCATTTACAACCTTAAAAAAAGGCCACACAATTATGGATTATCTAGTTTTATCATTCGTTTTTAAAATTTTTAATGCATGGCAGCTGTTGCCACTATTTTTGAATTGTTATAATTTTAAATAAATTATCGTGTTATCTCACCACGTTGTTGAGTGGATTAACATTTAAGCTATTTGAGAACTGTATAAAAATAAGTAAAAGATTCTCAATTTAAATTTTTACCAAGATTTACTTTTTGATACTCAAAAAAACTACTACAATTCTATTATTGCTTCTCTCACACATCATTGTCGATAATCGAAAACCATAAAACCAACAGTATTATCGACGAATAATTAAAAAAATAAAATAATTCAAAAACTCTGTGTTCTTAAGAAATACAACGGTCGAGTGACCTTTCTGCATAGGATCTTGATGAAACTTTGGCAAATGATCCAGGTTTACTTGAAAATAGAAGATCTGGATTCATTTTGAATTTGGACAAAATGGCGGGAGGTCTCTCGAACACCGCTAAGTTTAAATCTTCAATAACTTCTAATCCCAGCATATGATCTTATGAAAACTTGGTATTTAAGCATTTAGTACGGTTCACAACAATTCTGCATCCCAACTTTCAGTTTTTCACTTCTGGTAAAAATTTTTTTTTGATTTTTTGAAGTTTTTTCTGTGTCTTTATGCACACTACAGCCTACAATAATGAAGTTACGGAAAAGGTTTCATCAATTAGTGTGAGAAGATAATTATCATCTTTTGGGACACATCTACCATGGTTACAAATGCTGACTTTTCACACTTTGTTTTTAAAGTTTGTTTTTAAACAGACTTCATTCATTAATCAATTTTAGTTACATTTTGAAAAAAGATGAAGATTTAAATGACAAAGAACTGATTAGTTTTTGGACAACATTGGGATAAGCGGTGGGGGCCTCCCTTACACCTGTTTCTTGTGTCACCATTTTTTCAATGTTTGTTGGCAGCATACAACATTCGTGTGAATTAACTTTGATGGCACTTTGGAAAAAGATGCAAATATGTATGGCAAGAACTGATTAGTTTTTGAGCGATAGTGAACAAAGTGGTGGGTCCCCGAGCACCTGTTTTTTTGAAATCTCAATAGCACCTGCACCTGATAATCGAATTAGATGAAACTTAGAACATAAGCATTTAATACGGTTCACAACAGTACTACTTTAAAATATACTCCAAAATTTCTTAGTATAAATCCAAATCTAATTTTTACATTCTACCAAAAATAACAACATTTTAGTACAATAGCAAAGAATATCGAAGAACACATTTTATCCACGACTACTAAAGAATATATGCTTTCCATGCGTATGTCTTCCATTGTAATTGTATTCATTCCACAACTAGTGAATTTGATTAAAATTCTTTAACAGCTCTATAGTTTATTAAATATTCCCCTAACAAATTAAACAACAAACTTCTTTTGTTTTTCGCTATCTTTGATGTTTTTATTTCAATATGGCGATACAAATTTTTGCATGAAAGCTGGAAATTAAACGAAATATTTTATAGTCGTGGATAAAATAGCATCTTGTATTCGCTTAGGATGATGGCAATTCTTCACTCGACTGATTCCCTCCACTCGCTACGCTCGTTTCGGGAAACTTCATCCTCGTGAAGAATTGCCTTCATTCTAAGCTCATACAAGAATCTACTATTATTTTCTATAATTTATGAAAAAAAGTAAACATTGATTAAAGCATTATTACATCTAAATAATTCTGCGTAGGGCTCTCTTATTTGTAAAAAGTCACGGCACCTCATCTGAATACATTGAGTTTGTGGTCTTTATTGATTTGCAAAATTTACACGAGTATGTGAGTAGGCTTCGGTGAATACTAGAATAATTTCAGAATAAACAATAAATAAAATATAATAAACGATTGGAGAAAAAAAACGAACTACGATGTTAACAATAATTTTCGGACACCTACTACCTACACCCTTTTTGGATCACTAATCGTCTAAATAACGATGAAAAAAACTCACTTCTTAAAATATGAAAAAAATTTAATGATATTTTTTATTTGAAAGGGAATAAGGTGAGCGGCTCCCAACAGCTGCACAACATAACATTCCTCTAAATTCTAATTTCCGCCCAGTAAATATAAAACCGTATTGCCTACCTCATTCACCAATTTAGAAATAAATAGAGAAATTTGAGGAATTCTGGAGGAAGCTGTAATCGAAAACATTATTAGTGCTTGGAATAGTCCATAACTGTTAGTTTCCAAGAAATCTGCTGATGATAAAAAGCAGTGGAGGGTTGTCGTTGATTTCAGACATTTAAAATTTAAATAATATTACACAAGATGATATACCTCTGTTACCCAACATAATTGAGATTCTAGATCAACTTGGCAAATCAAATTATTTTTGAATATTATGCTTGGCAAACGGTTACCATTTAATAGCTATGAATCCTACTTACAAAGTTAAAACAGCATTTCTACTGAAATATTTTCATTTTCATTTCATACGAATGAATTTTGGAGTTAAAGGAGGACCAGCCACTTCCCAACGTGAAATTAACAATGTATTAACAGGCTTTAATGGTGTGAAGTGTTTCGTTTATTTGGATGATGTGGTGATTTATGGATATGATCTTGAAGACCACAAAAAAAACTGAATGAGGTTTTTAGTGCTTTCAAAGTTTAATTTAAAACTTCAACCAAAAAAATGCTGCTTTCTGAGAAAAGAAATAAGTTTTCTTGGTCATATCATTACTAATAATGGTATAAAACCAGATTCCTCAAGGTTAATCGCCATTCAAAATTACCCTAACCCTAAAAATACAAAGAATATTAAATCATTCTTAGGTCTATCTCTATGTGGTTTCTATCGAAAATTTATTGAAGACTTTGTTAAAATTTCTGACCCATTAAACGTACTTCTAAGGAAAATGCTTCTTTGAAATGGGATGCCCTTTGTCGGAAAGTGTTAGATAAATTAAAAAGTCTTTTAGTAAAACCACCCATTTTAGAATAGCCGAATTATAAGAATATATTTTGTATTACAACTGATGTAAGTGATTTTGCTTTTGATGCAATATTATCTCAAAAGTATGATGGTCAAGATTTGCCTATTGCACATGCAAGCAGAGTTTTGACTGCTGCTGACCAAACAATAGAATAGGAGTTGCTCGCTATGGTATGGGCAGTTAAACGGTTCCGACCATATTTTTACGGTCCAAAATTTCTCATAAAAACTGACCATAAGCCACTGATATAGCTCACTAAAACATCCAATCTGTCCTCAGGATTGATTCGCTGGAGGTTGGAGTTACTTGAGTACAACTATACTGTTGTTCATAAGTCAGGGAAGACAAATGTCAACGCAGATCTACCAGAGCCTGATGCTGTGTCATCGTTCGCCTGATGCTGTGTCAGGTAAACGTTCTTACATTTCTGGTTGTAATCAAAATAATGCATCTGTAGATACAAATAAAAACAGATTAAATAATAAACAAATATCGAAATATGTTCTCATAGAGGAAAAATATCATCTCATATACTAAGCAATGAAGGTCAAAGTAATGTTTAAAGATGTTAAAGTTAAAGATGTAAGTTTGAAACAACAATCCTCAAACAATGTTATTAATATAAGTGAAGAGGCGGAGATTAGTAAAGTCATAGAAGAATTCCATGATCATCCTGTTGGTGGGACACTGGACATCAAGGTATAACAAGAACGTACCCTTCATTTAATTTTTTATAGATTTCCGTAAATGATAAGTCGAATTAGAAAGTATATAAACATATGCGAACTATTTCAGAAGAATAAAATAAGAAAATTAACCAAATGTCTGATGAAAATAACTTCAACATCTAACACAGCTATCGAAAAAATAATTATGGATATTGTTGGTCCAGGGACCATATAATATATGGTCATTCATATAACGGATTTAAATACATTTTAAGCATTGCGGATGATTTATCAAAATTTATCGTTGCTATTCTACTAATAAATCAAGAAACATATACTTACAGTAGCTAAGTCTTTTGTAGAGTATTTTGTATGTATTTTTGATGTTCCCAAATCAATCCAAACTGATGAGGGTACAAATTTCATGAGTTTAATGTTTTCAGAAGTGTGTAATCGAGCTCTTGGAGAATTCTTTCGGAACTTTTGTGAAAAAGATCCTTATAATTAGGATAAATGGCTAACCTTATGCTTACTTTATGCAAAACTCGACGCCCCATACTACAACAAAATTTAAACAGCATGAATTAATTTTTGGTTTCTGACAAAACCAGAACCCTATTTCAATTACAATGATTTTACGCTTGAAATGAAAAACGAAATTCAAAACGCGTGACAAGTGGCTAGGGATAATACTCTTAAAGCTAACGAAAAAACTAAGAAATATTATGACAAATCCATTAATGTTATCAAATTTAATGTTAATGAGTTAGCATTGCTAAGAAAGGAAACAAACCTTTATAGCATAAATTTGACCACCAGTTGGAAGGTCCATATGAAGTCGTAGAAATAAATTCCCCAGAAAATTCAACCATTAGAGTAAAACGAAAAAATGTACTAATTCATAGTAATAGATTTTTATTAAAATTCATAAAAGAAAATACAAAAAACACTTCATGAAGCTTAGAAGCGTAAAAGCAAGATTTAAATAAACGTTTATTAAACAATAAAAAAATATGGAGGGGCTGAAATCTCAAGCTCTGAAATATCAAGACTTCGGTGGGTTAAGTATTTTTTTTTTTCGGCAAAAAACTTTTATGAGGACATTGTTTTTAGTTTTGGGCAGCGATGTATATCAAACACAAAACTCTATGCAAAAATAAATTATTTTACCTCTGTTTAGAAATTTATTACAAAACTAACACGAAACATCAATACGTTGCTGAAAAATTATAACAGATCGTAAATTAACATAATTTGATGACACATTCAGTAAACTACTCAAAAACCTCCACATCTAGCGTTTCAAGAAAATATTACAAAATCAAAAATTCAAATTTCTTTCAAAATTCCAAAAATATTGTAAAAGTTATAATAAAATCAAAAATTGAAACATTTTCAAAAATTTTTAAAATATTGCAAAAATTATAACAAAATCAAAAATACAAACATTTTTCAAAATTTTTCTAAAATATTCGAAAATTCTTACAAAATCAAAAATTAAAACTTTTTTCTGACTGAACATTTGGGCACATTGGTTTTTTTTAGAAATACAAATTTTTAACATCCCTTCAGCGTTCGTAGGCCGACCGGCACGTAAACACACATTTTTTTCCTTTTTTAGAATCAATAGGTCCTAAAACGTCGAGAAATGCCCAAAAAAGTAGGGGTTAGAATTTCAATTTTTTTTCGAGAATGTAATACTTAAGTCTTTCAGACCGAAGTAATACTTATATTTTTAATTCGATAAATAATTAACGTTATTGTTTAGACAAACATGGAGTAGAAACGGACATTAAATTTTAGATTTTCATGTTAAGTTTTAAATTATTTTTAGTATTAAAGTAGATCTCAATTAAAAATATAGGCATATTTTTTTCCTGCGCGCATAGTTTTAATCTCTGCGCGCTTAGGAAACATAGCTTAGGTTTTTGAATTGATTTATATATAAATTTATATATTGTTAAAGTTTTCTTTGAGCATATAAGTCTAGAAGATCGTTCTCCTTTAAAAAAAAAATTAAAATTTAATTGTATAAATAAACATATTGCCGTGGTCAATCAATATATGATGTTTAAATTAAAACAATAAAAGTAAAATAAATGTTAACTCTATTGACCAAAACTTGTTTTTAACAAAATTATAGTCCAGTGCTTTGCTTGTACATTAAATATAAAATATGAAAAATCAAGTTACAAACATTATTGTTGTTTTATATTTACCAAAGAATTTATTTTTCAGCTCAGTTGTCGGTGAAGTGGAACAGATGCATATCTCTCAACTATAACAGCTAATATCTCCAAGAAAAATAAATAATGCATTGATTTTTATCATTATCGTTGTTTTTTTAAATTTGAAATTAATATTTTCAAACACTCAATAATTTCAGAAGCAAACATTAATATTTTATTTCAGATTTATAAATACAAATTACAAGTAACATTTCAAGTATAAATAAATAATTTATTAATTAATTGAAAGAAACCAATTATCGCAGAAGAAAAACTTTTTAAGTAATAAATAAAATTTTTATGATTTTATTTTGGAATGTGATGTTATTGGAATGTGATGTGTTATGATTTTATTTTGCTAAACCTGCAAGGCTCTTATAAGAATTTCTATTGAGCACGACCAAAGCATTTCAATAATTACGACAAAATGCGACTAAAGCTTTAACAAAGCAATATTTTTCAGCAATAAATATTATATTGATATATATATATATATATATATATATATATATATATATATATATATATATATATATATATATATATATATATATATATATATATATATATATATATATATATATATATATATATATATATACTCTAAACATTAATCACAACTGTTCTATTTATATCCCAGACTTAAAATAAAAGAATCGAAATTTGATTATATTTTCAAAACTAAGAGGAATCCCCAGTTGGCAAACGAACTGATATAAAGTCATTTTTGCCAAAATTTTGGCACCAAACCAATTAACGTTTTTTATCAATCACGTTTTCGTTTCTTCTCGATTGTCAAATATTGACTCATTTCACTTTTATTTTTTGTTCGCATCTCATTTGATGAATTAGGACAATTTATTTAATTTAAGCATTAAATAATCGTGAATCTTTTTTATCAAATTCAATATCAAAGATTGAATTAAATAAAAAGTTATTTCCATTCCTTCCATCAATCAATCAATCATTAATTGAAAAGTTTGAATCAACAGAAAATACAAATAAAATTGATGGGATATAGACAATTAAATAATTTTATGTTAAACATATTAAGGTTTTATTTTTTTCATAATCGTAGGAAAAAGAATAAATTTGAATGTGTGGAAGAAAAATGTTAACCCTTGTGTAACGAAGAAAAATGAACGGCTTTGAAAAAAAAAAAAAATAATGAGCGGAAAAAAAATTACCTCAACAAAGTTAGAAAATTGATTGATATCAACATGGTTGTATGAACAAAACAAGTTTCTTTAAATTACTTTTATTTTCAATCGATCTTCAGTCATGTGATATTTTTCAATTACATTGGGTCGAACTCAAAAATAACTTTAAAACTAAAGTTTGAGCAAAGTAATAAATTTTTGTTTTATTTTCTTGACTTCAAAATAGATTTATTTTTGTAAAGTTAAGTCAATAATATTGAAAAAGTATTGTAAAATCGTCAATATTTTATTCTATGTTCCAATAAGTTATTAGTGTGAAAATGTGATAAACCGTATAATGCCAACATAATGTTGGCAACTTTACTACTTTGTTTAATTTTAATTTAATTTATTATTTAATTAAAACCTAAATTTTCAATTATTGTTAAACAATAATCTAGAACCCTAAATCTTCTTCTTCAAATCCATATAAATTTTATAAAGAAAAACAATGGAATAATTATCGAGAATGATTTAAAATTAATGTGTTTTTAATCTTTAAAAATCCAGTATATTGTTCTTTTTTGTTTATATTGTTTTTCGGCAAACGGCTGTAAAGTTTAACTTTACTGCCGCTAGGGAGTTAGCTAAAGTCTTACTTTTTAGCCTGACAGCAAAAGTAACGTCTAGCGACAGAAAAAGTAACGCCATTTTTATTTTATATTACGGAGGCTGTAAAGTAGCATTTGTTATTTGTTAGTTTGTTATTTTTTCAAACATATTGTATAACCATGACAACAAAAAATAAGTTGATTCTCATATTATGAAATTTTGAAAAAGCTGCTTTGATAAACAAATTTTATTTATACATATTTAAATGTTTTTTTCTCTTTTTTGGAACTAATTATGACGATACAAATTCATATTTATAAAAAGTTTGAAGTATTAATTTCATATTTATAAAAAATTTAAACGTTTGCCGAAAAAATAGTGTATTTAATTCGGAGCTAAAGTGACTTTTTGTGTTTCGTCTATAATTGTCGGCCTCCCTGCGGTCGGCCGTCAAACTATAGACTCAACACAAAAAGTATCACTTTAGCTCCTAAATAAATAATGTACTATTTTTCATAGAACGTTTCAGTTTTGCTTTTTTGATGTTATTTATTTGCAGATAACAGATTATTTTTCTTTTTATTCATTTTTTTAATAATTTTTGTAACTTTGTGAACCGATTTTGAAAACTAAACTGGATCACTTGAAATTGTACTAAAATATTATTTCTCATAACTAAAATGATTATTTGACAATTCTTAAATATTCAATTGAACTAAGAATTAACTTTAGCTCTTACTCATAACTTATCTTTAACGTTCATTTCGTAGCTGAACTTAATTGACATTGCAACCAATAATTATTTTTTACTCTTAACCTCGTTTTATACGCAAGTTCTACACAATTTTCAATAATTTACAAGGTCTTTGCCACAAAATATTTTTATCAGACGGAATGAATCCAATCCAGAATTTTATACATACTAAATAATTTTTATATACAACACACACAGTTATGACATGGTAAACATATGGTTACAGTCTATGAATCATCCATCAATCCTCCTTTTATTTACTTTAACTCTAATTTATTTAATTTATTTAATTTTTTTACAGTGACTTCTTTCACTTTCAGTTTTAACTTTATTTGTAAAATTCAAAATTTAAAAGTCGGAAAAAGAATCAAGTTTTTCTTTCTTTTCTTATTTTAATCAATTTCCACATAATTTTTTTTTAATTAAAAAATGCTAAATAACTTTACTCCTTCACGTTGCGCAAATGTAACCTGAACATTATCCAAATTATCAGAAAAAGAGATAGGTGAAAAAAAGGTGAAATCAGCAAAAACATGCAATTTTGGATATGGGGTTTTAATTTTGTATATTAAGGTATTGGAATTCATTGACATCAATAAAAAAAAGTAGTGTATGTACCAGAGTACACAGATAAGAAGCGAAACTTCTTTATGATGTATCATATTTCTACTATTTACAACATCTCTCAATAATCTGAAATTAATTTTCACAATTAACATTTTCAGATTAAACTTTATGATTGTTTCTGCTTCTTTAAATTTTGCCCACGGTAAAAGACTACATTGTAAAGTAATTATATTTTAATTCAACTCATACCACAAAACCTACTACTAATTTAACTTTAACTTTTATTTTATTTTAAAATCAATTCTGTTAAGATATTTCTTACCAACCAACAAAATAAAAATAAAATTACCAAAACAAAATTAAAATCTACAAATAGAAAATAAAGCTTTTATCTTTCATAATATTCATTGCCTTAACAAAAAAAAAATAAAATTACCAAAACAATATTAAAATCTATAAACACATCCAACTCATATAACATTTAGTACGAGACTGAATACGTGAATAAAAAAAATCTTATTTTTAATTTTCTTACTTATAACAAAAAATAAATAAAAATAAAATTACTAAAACAAAATTAAATTCTATAAACACATTCAACTCATATAACATTTAGTACGAGACTGAATAAGATAAGTGTATAAAAAAAAAATAAAAAAATATGATAAAAAATGAACAAATGAATGACTTGACATTTATATGTGTGTTGTAATCGAATTGTATTCGGCAAATATACGCCGAATATTATATTCGTTTTTTTTACTTCCGTAACCAAAAAATCATTGACGATTTTTTTCGTTTTTTTTACTTCCGTAACCAAAAAATTATGATTTTTATGCTGCTAAAAATTTCTGTCATACGCCGATAAAGAAGTTTCACTTCAAAAGAATTTTCTGCGTTTTAGTTTTTATTTGTTTTTTACCCTGTCTTAAGATACAGGGTGATGAAAAATCAAAAAATTGCTCGAGCCTGGTGTATTGAAATGGCTCTACAGTCAAAACTACTGAACTGATTTTAATGTTATATAGCTCAAAATCTAGGTATTGAACAGAGCTAATCAAAATAATAACTCACATCATATGACCTTGAACATTAGCTTTTAGAAAAATAACAGTAAAAAATTCAAATTCAATTTTCTAGAAATGCGTATTTTTTAAATTTGAATTTTTTATTATGTGAAAGGTTAGTAACATTTTATTGCATCACGCCTTAAAATTTTTCATCATAAAAAAAATGAACAGTTTTTTTTAGATTTACATATATGTTTTATAAAAAATTCTTAATTTTAACTCAAAATAAATATTTTACACATTTTTATCATTTATTTAATTTTACATTACTAAATTCCGTAGAGTTAGAATAACGTCTAGCAAAGATTGATCCATCATTTGTAGGAATGTATGAGTGATATCTTCGTGTTCCAGGAATTGTTTTTAAATTGGCGTATCTATCAGATAGTTGATTTCGTTTTGCAAACAAAGAAATCCCTCTGCATTCTGCCACTATATGACAGTGGTGAGTGAGTGATTTCAACAGTTTGACTGTTTGCAGGCATAATAGATTTGGTTTCATCCGAACACTGCTGATGAAGATATTTATAAAAAACAATGAAATCAGAAAAAATTAACAATACTTTTAGCACGCTTTTGAACAGAGTCAAAAGAGCCATTATAGTAACAGATACAGCCCCCAAACTTGGTAACAATACTCGGCATAATGCGGCCTGTTAACAATTTGCAAAATTATAATTGGCCTTTAATGGTAAAAAGGTTCCCCATCCCAGATTTAGACTCATATTATACTTTTCCCTAGTTTCTAAGTATTGTTTTTGTTTTCTGGAGAAAAATTGATTTTCAGTTAATTTTTAATCACAATATATATTTTGTTTACTCGCAAAAAATAAAGCTGGGTAATTTTAGTCCAGAGAGATTACTTTATATTCGATATAGTATATTTTATTACAGCAAATATTATATTATTTTTAACACAAAAATATATATTATGTGTACTTCAATTACCAGATAAGATTATAGCTTAGATCAGAATATAGTGTGGCTACAGTATTGCGATCAAAAAATTTGTTTGTACGTCTTCAACTAACTACGCTTTTGTGAACTGTACCTCCTCGGTTAGACCAGTTCTGATGTGATGTAATTGAAGGAACAGTAAAAAGAAAAGCGGCTAGAGCGAGTCTTAAGTAAGAATACGACAAAGTTATATCAACACCTCTGGAGTTATATAACTGAGCAGCAGCTCCAGGTAATTTTCAAGATAACATGCATTTTTTCTATGTAACGGAGGCAGGTTACATTGCAAAACGAAATCAACTAGCTGATACATACGCCAATTTAAAAACAATTCCTGGAACACGAAGATATCACTCATACATTTCTACAAATGATGGATCAATCTTTGCTAGACGTTATTCTAACTCTACGGAATTTAGTAATGTAAAATTAAATAAAGGATAAAAATGTGTAAAATATTTATTTTGAGTTAAAGTCAAAAATTTTTTATAAAAACATATATGTAAATCTAAAAAAAACTGTTCATTTTTTAACTCCACTTTTTTTTATGATGAAAAATTTTAAGACATGTTACAATAATATTAATAAAAAAACAAAAAATTTTCCCCTTCTGAATTTTTTTATAAAATGTTAGTAACATATGTATGTACCTTTCACATATTAAAAAAACCAAAAATTTAAAAAATACGCATTTCTAGAAAATCGAATTTGAATTTTTTACCGTTATTATTCTAAAATAAAATTTTCAAGGTCATATAATGTGAATTATTATTTTGATTAGCTCTGTTCAAAACCGACATTTTGAGCTATATAGCATTAAAATCAGTTCAGTAGTTTTCACTGTAGAGCCATTTCAATACACCAGGGTCGAGCAATTTCTTTTTCAACACCCTGTATCTTAAGACAGGGTTAAAAAAAAAACTAAAAACGCAGAAAATTTTTTTTATTGATGTCAACGAATTCCAATAGGCGCCATTTTGAGATTATTGGTGGAAAACGTAGAAATAGTCAGTGGCGTAGCTAGCATGGGTGACACCCGGGGCGGATATTATGGTGTCACCCCAAGAATGAAAACTGTCAATATTAATAAAAAGCCGATATACGTAATTTATAATTTTATTTAATTAATACAAATTATTTAATTAATGCAAATGAGCATTATTATTAATAAGTTATATATAATTAAAGTACATTCTTTCATATTGATGTATGAAAATGAATCTTTTAGAAAAGTATCAGCGTCGTCACTCAAAAAAATTAAAATGTATCCAGTTGTATAAAAAAAGAGTATCCAAATGTATACATGATTATTTGATGTTGCTAATTTATTTGAGAACGACCTATATTGTGCGGTTTCAGCGCAAAATATACCTGGAATTCCTTTTTTTCACTACAACGGTTACGGTATAATGCAACCTTGAATGCACTCAATTCAGAACTGTTTACAAAAATTGGTTATCGTTTTTCCACAACTGTTTATATTTGCTACACTGTTCGCCAATTTTCTGTTCCTTTAACTTCTACTAAAAGAGAATACGACGAACAATGTAACACAATTTATTAACATTTTCAAATGAATTTAATGCATTTTATACACAATGTTTTCTTGCGAATAAATTGTATCCATTCCAGTAGTTTTGCGAATTTTTGGTACCCAGTATCCATTTAACAAATTTTTTAAATAATGTATCCAAATTAATACAAATGTATACAAGTGGCAACCCTGGAAAGTATAGTAAAAGAAAAATAAGAGTAGAATTAATATACTCTCACATACATATTATATACATACACTTAAAATCTCTTATTTCTAGCTTTAACAGCTGCAAACTCAGAAATCACAACTTCAAAATTTATATTTTGTGCTGCCTCATGTTCTATGGTTAATATGCCAAGATTTTTAAGCCTCGTTTGGGTCATTGTTGCCCGCAAGTAATTTTTAATTAATTTTAATTTGATGAAACTCCTCTCACACGTAGCCACTGATACGCAAATAGTCATAAATAACTTTAGTGCGACCATAAGATTCGGAAGAGATTCTGTAAAATCCCATTCCACGATGAATTTCAAAAAGTCTAGGCACACCCAGTTAGAAACTGTAACATTGGTCACTTTTAAATGCCTCCTCAACCTTGGTATCTGTGAGGAGTTCCGTTTCCGATACCTCATCATAACAACTGGTAAATTTTGATACAGATAATTTCAACTCTTCACTGTTCGCCAAAAGCAAAGTCTTTGTCTGAACAACCTCGAACAATGAAGCAACATCTTGAACTGACTTCAGTCTTGTTCGGAGTTCAACACTGAATCGGTCAAGACATTCCAACATGTCCTTTTTAAGATCAGCTCTCAGTGTCAGTCCAACATCTGGAGCCAACTCACCAGCCATTCGTTTTTTACGACGAATTCGTCTTTCCATTGGAATGTCATAGCTCTCCGATTTCGTCGCAGCAAGATCTATTGCCTGTTCTACAATGTCATTTCGTTTTTCTTCAATATAAAGACGAAGTGACTCTATTTTTGTAATTGATTGATCAATATTTAAGCCTTTGCTTTGCAATCCAATCTGAGCACAATTTATTTCCCTAAGAACATCATTCCAAAACAAAAGATAGCAAAGAAACGTAAAATCACACACTGCATGCATAAGGTTGTGTGCAGCGCCTCTAGTGTCTACATTTTCTTGTTGATCACTTAGCTTCTCAATTGCAGCCTCAATCTCATCAAAATTTTCGGCCAATACTTTTACTGCAGCATAATGAGCACTCCAACGCGTTGTTGAGAGTCTTTTAACATTTGTTTTGCTGTGTTTAACAAGCACTTCCCAGCGGCTAGTCGAAGCAGAAAAAAATGTAAAAATGGCCTCCACTGTTCCGAAAAACGTTACACAAGCTACATTTTGTGCAAATGAGTATTGGCCACATAAATTAATTGAATGATCTATGCAGCCCACAAAAATTGCTTTGTTATTTTTTGCTTTAATAATAGCTTGCACTCCTCCATGTATACCACTCATAACAGCTGCATTATCATAACCTTGGGAACGACAATTCATTACCTCTAAACCGTCATTTTTAAGGTTTTAAGAATTTCATCGCTTAAATCAGCGGCTTTTTTCCATGTAAAGAAAAAAATCCAAGGAATACTTCTTTGACTTCCACTTTTCTACCATCAATTTTCACATAACGAATCACTTCAGACATTTGATCAATATGTGAAATGTCAGGTGTGCTATCAAACATAATTCCAAAATATTTAGCTGATTTAATTTCGTTGACAAGCTTAAACTTTACGTGGTTCGCTAAAACATTTATGAACTCATTTTGTATATCTGGTGACAAATATGATACTTTTGGTGATTTGCCATGCTCCAAATTCAAAATGTGTTCTTTTAACACTACATCATACTTTGACAATAGATTGACTAGTTCTAAAAAATTTGCCTTTATTTGAAGAACTTTGTCCTTCATCATGTCCCCGAAATGCTAGGTTTTGTTTAGATAAAAAGAAAGTTATATCCAATAATCTGGATAAAAGATGTTTTCACTTCTGTTTTTCATTATCTATTAATTGTAAGGCTGCGTCTCCTATCGTTTTATGACATTTCAACCTCATTTCCAAAGTTTTCCACTTTTCAAAATTCTCCAGATGTTCATTTGAAGTTTCATGGTTACTACTTTGGGATTTAGCTTCCACCACTTCTGAAATTCAGTCGTAAATGCTGAATTTATATTACAACTATTGGTGACAGCAAATATACGACAGCAGAAGCAGTACAGGCTATTATTTATAGGAGAATAAACCATCCATGACCGCAGAATTTTTTATCCATATAAGGCATCACTTTATAAAACCATTCTTTAGAAAGATGGCGAACATTACCTTTTGTGTCTAACCCGGGTCTAGATACAGTACCAAACGGCTCTTCTCTATTTTGAAAATGTTCACTTCCTTTTTTTATGATTTCAATGCGAACATTATCAGAGACGGGCATATTCCAATGTGATACATCTCTTAAGTCCTGAAGTAATTCACTCATACAAATACTGTCTTCGATAGTAGGTGCATTAGCAGCATTATCACTATCATTTTCAGTATTTTTTTCTGTTTCGTCTTCATCATGGGTTATCATTATTAATTCTGTGTTGTCGCTGTTACTTTCTGAAGATGAGCCAATATTCTCTGAAACATTCGTTGCATTTACGTGAGAATCAGTTTCTTTTGATGAGCTTTGGCTATCATCAGGTTTTGTAACATATTTATAAATCGATCCAGATATGCTCTGAACATCATCTATTTTAGCCTGTTTGGTCTTTCTCTGCTGGAACCCGCTTTTTCTTTTAGAAGTATGAACTCCTCGTGGCATATTTATTTGTTGGGATATTTGCTAGACGAAATCTAAAAAAATATTTTTAATTATAGTAGGTATCAGCAAGCCTATAATTCTAAATATATTTGTAGGATACATATGTCTATTTCATAATAAGTACACTGTGTTAACGATTAAATACACTACCAGAATTAATTTATTTAAAATTCCTTGCAACAACTTATATTAAACAATATTTAATAAAATGGAATATACAAATCATATGCTTAATATTATTAGGAACCATTTAAAAATATTTAAATATAAAACCCATCTCTTAGAATTTTATATAAAGTATTGAAACCAAAATTAAATATCCAATTAGAATCATGCTCAATAATTTACAAATTCAATTGTGATTCTTTTGAAAAATTTTACATCTGGAAAACCGGAAAATGTTTTAAAGACTGATTTAAGGAATATTGTCTAAAAATCTAAAAAGAAAAATAATCAAAATTTAAAGTCTATTTTTAAATTTAAAGTCAAACCATTTAGTTAATAACAATCATAACTACACCACTTTTAAACAAAATTTGAAGGCTTTACATTTATGTTACAAGGATTTTTTAAATAAATTTAGTTCAAATAAATTATTATATTAGTAAATAAAAACAACTTGGAGACCAAAATCAATTTATATTTTAATTTTTTTTTTAAATAAATAAAATACAAAATTTTTTGCTTTAGTTTTATTTTAACTTAACCCAATTAAATTCTCTAAAATGTAATGACATCATTCAATTTCACCAATAACATTTGAATTATATTAATAACAAATAATTATACTTCTGGCCTACTGGGATATTAAAAATTATCAAATAATTTTTGAAATAGTTAACTGATATGGTTGGCAGTAGGCCAACGTATAATTCATAAAAAATATATAAAGAAATGAAAAATGGCAAAAAAATTTCTAAACGAATTCCCCTCGTTCGTTGATAAATTCTCATAATTTTTTGGAAAATTCCTACAGCAAGTGGTATTAATAATAGCAATCGGCCTACGGCTTCGTGCTATTATCAATATATGTATTTGCTTTCGAAATTTTTAAAAGATTATTTCGAATTATCACCGCCCTTGGATGATTACTACTGATAATTTTTTAGAATGTTTAATATAGGATAGCTATGTAATCCAAAGAACGCTGAGTAAAACTTTAGTTTTGATATATGTACTATCAATTGCTTAATGCAAAGCAATTCTATAACAATTGCTTTTTAACGCAAAGGGTTATACTTTTTATTGCATTTTGGGTTGTTTTAAAAATCGCGAAACCGTTTTTCAATAAAATTAAAATAAATGAAAAGTTTGCAAAAATTGGCATCATAAAATTCTAACTTACAATTAAAATGAATTGAAAAAACTAAAGTCAGATTCATCCTCAATAATAATAATATGCCCAAAAACCTAAACTTTGCATCCTGAAATTTCGTTTTTTCTACTAATATAAGCCGTGTTCGATTTGACTGAAGCAACTGATACAACTGATAAATTGAATGCAATTGTTGTTGTTTTTTAAGTTGTTTCAGTCAAATCGAACGTACCTATTCTCTTCTACTAATATAGCCAAGAACGTAAACGAAATATATCTTGTAAAACCATCAAGACCTAGGAACACTAAAATGTAATCTAATTTTGCTTTAGTTTAGATGTTTAATTAATCCTTCTTAGTTTAAAAAGTAAACTGAAATTTTTAGCATGTCTTTGGATTTGTACTAACATAAAAAGACGTTCAACAAACTACCCCAAATAATAACTCAAGTAATAACTCAAGAATTTTAAAAAGTAGGAAAGTAGAACCGTAGAAAGTAGAAAGTAGAACCAATAGGACACATTTATAAGCTATCACAATTTATAAATTAAAATTAAATGGATAACCTGGTTGAAATGGTTTCGAAGTGATTTATCGTTGAAAACATTGTGATGGTTTGTTTAAGTTGTTTACGTTCGGGTGTCACCCCAAAACGGTTTCGAGGTGATTTATCGTTGAAAACATTGTGATGGTTTGTTTAAGTTTTTTACGTTCGGGTGTCACCCCAAAACGGTTTCGAAGTGATTTATCATTGCAAACATTGTGATGGTTTGTTTAAGTTATTTACGTTCGGGTGTCACCCCAAAACGGTTTCGAAGTGATTTATCGTTAAAAACATTGTGATGGTTTGTTTAAGTTGTTTACGTTCGGGTGTCACCCCAAAACGGTTTCGAGGTGATTTATCGTTGAAAACATTGTGATGGTTTGTTTAAGTTTTTTACGTTCGGGTGTCACCCCAAAACGGGTGACACCCGGGGCGGACCGTCCCCCCCGCCCCCCCTAGCTACGCCTCTGGAAATAGTAAAGTGCTATACATAATATCTGAAAAACAATTATACATAAAAAAGTCAGAATTTAAAGCAAAAAAATATTATGTTTGCTATAAACCTGATCAGTTCGGATATATGACAAATTAGCGATCAAATAAGCTTACTTGAAAACTTATTTGATCGCTAATTTTTCATATATCCGAACTGATCAGCTAGAGTTCTGATTATTTTTCATTCATATATTTAAAAAGAAAAATTAAAAATTATATGCTAGCATTTCTCATTACCACTTTTTGAAATCATTGCTTCTACGTCAACAAAATGTCTACGCAAAAACTTTATTTATAAGCGTAGCGAAGCACGCCGGGCCCTCCTAGTTCGAATAAAAAAGCCTTAGGCGCTTCAAAATGTTTCGTTAGCGTATTAATATATAAGAAGATATGTGCCATGTACACTGTTTGGAGTTATATTTGGCATTGAATTCTCTAATAATGGAATTGGTAATTTGAAAACATTATGCAATCCCCAATCAAAAGAGTTGATGCAATACCACTGAAGGCAGTTACAATACACGAAAGATTTAATGAATTAAATTTATGAATGATTGCCGTTTGAACAAAAGTTTTGCCACAACCTGCATGAGCTTCCAAGAAAAAAACATTACTTCCAGTATCATGGAATTGAGCTTCACGCAAAACAATATCAATCACACTACGTTGCTCGTTATTTGCATTTTCATACATTCTACCGAAAACTATAGCTTTTTCTTCAATATCAAAATAACCTACATCGCCAATCTGTACGTTATATTGTGGAATCGGAAGACCAAGGTGGTCTTCCGAACAGGATCATTAAAATGAAATGGTTTCGGAAATGGAACCAGATGAAGACCTGTTTGAAGACTACGTTTATATGGAAGAAGAAGAAGAGGATGAGGAAACCTCAAATGAGTTACATGTTGAATCAAACTCGAGATCCCAACTTTTATGTGTAGTTTGCTTAATGCTTGAGGCCAACGTTTTAATGATGCCATGCAAACATTTGAAGGTCTGCAATTTATGTGTGATGAAGTTGCAAGCAGATAGTATTGCTGTTGGCTTAGACAAATTTAAATGCCCAGTTTGCCGCAAAGAGGTGGACGATACTATACAAGTATTTTTGTAAATATATAATATCAAAAATTAATAATAAAAACAATTTGGCAGTTATTTCATTTTCTTTGGGATTTATTTCATTGGGACTTATTTCAGTTTTTACTTTAGGACTTATTTCATTCCCTTGGGGAGTTATTTCATTGGGACTTATTTCATTTTTTGTCTTGGGAGTTGTTTCATTCTTTTTGGAAGTTATTTCATTTTTTCCATACGGGAGTTATTTCATTTCACTTGGGACTTATTTCATTGGGAGTTTTTTCATTGGGACTTATTTCATTGGGAGCTATTTCGTGACGCCCTAAAATATACAAAACCTTACCTTGCTGATTTCACGTGTTTTTCACCGATATCAAGATAAGCAAAATATTCACCGCCAGACAAAAAATCATAATAACTCATTGGTTATGTGAAAAAATGGTAATATTGATTAAGTTATGAAAACCTCAAACAAATATTGACAATGCTGATTCAAACGCTCACTTCATCACTATATATCTGAAAATATGATTCTCTGCTAATTTAGTTAACTGTATATCCATGTTATCCATTCTTAGATATAACTTTAGAACCGTCTCTCCATCCTTGTCCTCTTTATCAAATTTGGGAAAGAATTCAGATCATCGCATATTTGTTTAAACTTAGGTGCAGTTTCGGATCATGTATACATACCATAGTTTTATCAAGATCTCATTCCTTTTTTTACCGCTAAAAAACAAATTAGTAAATTATTAAATTTAATAATTTAACAAAAATGATATTTTTCAAATAACTTTTTTTAAAACAAATGTATCGGCTGCGACCAGTTTCATTTAAATCGGGCCATCGCCCATCCTCATGCAACGATACACACAGACAAGCATAGTTGCTGAAATTTTTAGTGATCTGTGCCTCATTCAATGATACACACAGACTCTAAAGAGTGTTCAGTCAGCTGCACTAGTGTACACAAACATATAATAAATGAAATTATGTCTATTTTTTTTTCATACCACGAATACTGCTCCCTACTTCCTGAGTTGCTAATTGATGTTAAATCAGTTTTGGTTACCACCGAAGAATTTATCCGTAATAGCACGCGAGATCTAGACGGCTTCCTAAATATTGGTATAAAACCAACGATAAAGACGAATCTGATTATATTGCAAAATATCTACAGAGTGCACCTGATAGAAAAGATATTTCCTGGGCAAGGAAAGTACCAACGCATTGTGCTAATACGTAAAGGTAATAATTTTATCCATATCTGTATTTTTACTGACCATATGCTGAAAATGAGTGGTGCCTTCTAAACAGCAGTAAAAATGCTTTTCGCTGTGCGAACTGGAACTATATACAATTAAACAATAAAATAAATGTCTTCAACACAAGTAACTTATATTGAATGCTAATTAATTAAACTATTAATTCACGTTTTTTTATCAACGCCGTGCTAAATTTTATAATAACAACATTTTGTGTATTATCACCACTATGCACATGGAATGCTACCGACTGCCATTCATTTTTCGAATTAATTTTAATTCAATTAAACTATAAATTCAAATAAAAGTCATTCTTTTAAGTTTTTAATTTCAATTCAATTAAACGATAAACTAATATTTATCAACTTATCTAACTAATTTAATCTAATTATTATCTTATGATTTTCACAAATAAAGAAAATGTCACAACACTTGTTAGAACAAAAAAAAATTAAATCATATTTCTTTTTAATGATCCTCAAGCGTTTGAGTAATTTCACGAACTGTGTCAAATCAAATATTTTGACATGTTTATATTCGTAAAATTCAATAAAAGAAAAAGACCCAATGAACTTATTGTTCTAATAAGTTAACATTTGGTAGCTAAAACAATTTTAAAGTATCTTACTTTAGCACAGATGCTGAACAACCACCTGATGTACGCTGGTGACAAATCCAAACGAGTGAGTACTGCTCTTGTAAGGCATTCATTTGGAAGTTCTGGATATATGTTTAATCAAATTTAGTCAAAATAAGACGATTATTACATAAAACTATAGCTCTGGAGTGCTGCGTGGACAACCTCAACGAAGGATCCACAACGAATATGGACGGACTCTGGCCAATGTATTGTGGAATCAACTGTTGCGGTACCTTATCCCTTCGTAATATTGAACTAATATAGTAAATAGTCAATCAAATTCTGCAACTCTGTACTCCATGGAGGTGTGGCACAAAATGACATCTGTTCACATGTAACTAATAGTCTTTCTCGCTAGGTGGTAGACTAAAATGAAACTTAGTGCTGGGAACAAACTCCAATATTAACCACCCAAGTATCGTCGACAGGGATCGAACGTTACAGGAAATCGAAAACCCAGTGCTGGTGTCTCCAAGAAGTGTGCAGTCAGACTCCCATCTGTCGAGATTCAGCAACTGCAATGCTCCGGATGGTACCCAATTACAAGTTCACTCAGTATGGGCAAAAGCTACTTGCCAAAAGAATAAATCATATCAAAATAAAGCATTTGATATGCAATATCCATTTCAACTAAACAGGTCACCAATTTGCTCACTAAAATTTTATTGTATTCGATTGCCTAAATTCGATTCGCTTGTTTTGAACAATTTTACACTAAACATAAACGTTTTGTATTTCCTCTTAAATGTTCACAGGATCGTACAACTAGTGAGAATTAGCTAGCTTTCACTTCCGTAGGCTAGGACAGAACGTGTTAGTCCTTAAATGTCAAAAAATTATCGACAAGAGAAATCAAACTGCTATTTATATTTTTGAATGATAGACTTACTATTCCATAAACATTATTTAATATTTTTTCGTTGTATCACAACGTTTTTGCTTATTTTACAATATAAGAAGAATAAATCCAATAAAACAAATCGAGTTATTTAAAAAAAAAGACAAAACAATAATGTATCTGCATCCTTTAGTTCATATCTGTTATTGATATATCGATTCCTGATATGGATATTCTCTTGTACTTGAGAGCAACAATAATAATTTATGATCCATTACTGAATTCTATCGTATTGTGAATTCAATCCCTCATTTAAATTTTATTCATCTACAATGGTTGGAACTGAAAGCTTTAGACTCTAGACGAGAAACCGAGAGTAGAATCAAATTTAAAGAAAAAGCGAAACACGAATTTTGTTTTTTATTGAATTATTGATGGTTTTTGCCTTCTGAGTATTTCTTGATATGCAGTAAACTTATTCATTCACCCTTCTATTATAACAAAATAGTACATTATGATGCTAGGACGTAAAGCTAAAGATTTTGGACGGATGTGGAGTTTGCAAATCGAGGCGCTAGCCGAGATTTGCACCCACATTAAGTCGAAAATAGCTTACGTCCGTGCATCATATACTATTTTTTATTCGCCGCAAGCAAAATATTTTAAAAAAAGTTGTTTATTCTAAATTAAAATTATAAATTTTCATAAATTTTAAAATAAAAATATGTGGAACAAGTAACCTTTGACAAAATATTTATTATTTTTTCCAAATTATTGTGTAGCTATGACAACAAATGATAACAACCAGGGGCGCACACAGAAAAAGTTTGAGGGGGGGGTCCATTTCGTTTTTTTAATAAAAAGTGCTGTGTAGGAATTACAACAACACACATAGATACCTTTTAAGACCTAGGTCCCACAGCAACATGCGTGTTGAGGTGTTGATGAACGTTTTTTTAACCTTTGTGGATTGTACTCCCCCGGGACTGTTGATTCTGACTAAGCATTTCATTTGTACTATGTTGATCGGTGTGTTTCGATCTGTTGTTGATCCTTTGTTTCAAAAAACGTATTGGCTGTCAGACTTGTCTTCCAAAAATTTTTATACGTGTGCATCAGTGATGCTAGACTTTAAAAAATAAATTTCCCGTTGCCGTATCAAAACTTCCCGATTTTTACCGTTTTTTAAGGAAAAACTTCCCATCAAGCTTTCAATTAAAAAATATATACATATAAAAAAATCCAATTGTTTATATGGAAAAAACTTCGAAAACCACCACTGTAACAATATTTGTTTCGATTTCACACCTTGTGGAATAAGATACAATTTCTATGAAATAGAGCATTAAATCTATCAAAATTGCGAACGACGTTTTCTAAAAGAAGTAAATATGCCTTGATTTCGAGGTTTGCAAAAAATTTTAAAATTGCAAAATGATACAAATCATCCCAATTTTTTAATATGTTCAATATGCATCAATGCATAGAGAAGAGCCACCTTGTTGCAGGTGATTTTATTTTTCGTGTCGTAGTGTGAAAATATAATAAATATTCCTGAAACGCAGAAATATGTTATTGCTTTTGAGATTTTCGAAACGCTTGCTTCCCTAAGAATTATCAGAACATCAACATCAGAAGTATGAAATTTCATCGCTTTTACTGTATACGATAAAGGCGATGAATGGCAGATTCATTTAAACTAATCAACATCTTTCTGGAAGCATAGTAAAAAAATAGTTGTTGCGATCATTTTAAATAAGTTTAAAATTTAAAACGCTTCTAGAATTAATTGCAAAAAAGCCCGCACTTGCGAAGATTTTGCCCGCTTTTCTGTTTTAAATGAAATGTCCCATAAACGGAAAAAATCACCCGATCTGGCATTACTGGTGTGTATTAATATAATGCTCATATATTTTAGATAGAACTGAGAGCAAGGGTATTGCGGTCTATAATATAAAATATCACATTTTGTTTCGTTTTGGGAATGGGCTGGACATTGGCTAACTTCCAGCACGAAAATAAATATCAGATCTAAAGGATTTGTAGAAAATTTTGGTTAGAGAAGGTGCAAGTTCATTTGAAAATGTTGTTAGAATAATAGGAGGAATGATATTCAGACCGGATACTTTGCTGGTAGTTAACCCCCTTAAGATTTTTTTCATAATTTTGGGTTTGAAATTAAGATCTTTCATATTAACTCCTGAAGACTGGATTTTTGGTTTTTCTTTAGGAGTCTCTAAGATAGTCGAGATCACAGCAAAGCGTTCCGCGAACAATGTGGTTTTTCTCGCTGGGTCTGTGACGATTAAATCCGTCAATAATTGAAAAAAAAAGATTTGGTACCAGACTTTAAAGAATTAATGGCACTGTCAGAAACTTTTGTTTCTTTTGTCAGAAATGGACATGGTAAAAAGTTTTGCCGCTTTCGCTCTGTCAATTTCTGTTTTTTTTGGAACCAAATATTAAATAATCTTTTTTTGTTTCTAAGGGCCTATTTGGCTGGAAAACAAATATTTTTGTTGGGGTTTCATTATTGAGAAGAGAACGAATTTATTGATACTAAAACATTTTAGTCAAACAAAATTTATACCATAATTATTATTTTATTTTTATATTTATTTCCAGTCGAATATAATGGCCAAACAACCTACCAGAGCTCCTGACATTCTTGGTCAAATTAGTAAACTGCTTTATTTGTTTTTGATCTTTCGTTGGTACAATTTAAAGTAGAAGAACCTTTAGGTGGTTTATCCATAATTTGATTTCCACTCATTTAAAGCTACAAGTTCCTAAACAGTTTCAATCTAATCCTAGTTTTATTTGGGTTGCAGATTGGCAGGCGCTTGTAGCTATATGTTTAATTTAAACATTTCTGCTTCTAATTTTTCAGAAATAATACACGTGGGTATGCGCAGGTTTATTCGGAAAGATGGTTCGATCTTTAGGTTTCGGATAAATGTGAAAAAGCAGTAAAATTTAAAATAAATGCTCTTTAAAAAATGGCCAGTATACAGCCAATTCCAAAAAAGTTGCTAACACGAATTCAACAAATTACAAACGGGGAAATCTACTTTCTTTGTCACACATATCTGCAACAGTCGGTTGAAAACCTTGGTGAGACTTTCATTGCTGCTCAGCAGTTCAAATCTTACTAATGAACTTGATTCATTGTATGCTGCTGATTTGAAGGTATACATATACACAATGGACGAACGCGTGTGTCTGCCTTAATCAAATCAATTTTACCTGAACAGAGTATCAATAGTAGCCCATCTTTTTAAGGTTCGAGTGACAAGATGTAGTTTTTCAAAGAATTATTTTAACAGAATCTAGCATCTCTGGAATGCCTTACTGACGTGGATCTTCCTTGATAATTGTAATCCACAAATCTTTAAAAATAGCGTTAAAAAATCCTCAAAGAGAATTGATCAATAGTGAGTAACCTTAGATTCCTATAGTTAACATCGTTTCTTACGATATTCAGAGATGATAATCTATAATTTCTTATGGTTAACACTAAATAATGTCTAACTTTAAAAAACAATGCTGAAAAATTATCGGTAAGGGGGGGGTCCGGACCCAAAAACCCCTCCCTTGTGTGCGCCCCTGATAACAACTATTTTAATTGGATAATGAAATTTTGAATTTGAAGGTTGCTTTGATAAAAATTTTTATTTTTCATAGAATTTAAACAAATACAAATGCTTTTTACTTTTTTGGACGTAGCTATGACAACAAAATAAATAGTTGAAAAGTGATACTTTAAAGCCGCAAATCACAGTAATAAAGTAACACCTTAATATGTAGGCGAATAAAAAATATTTTTATGTTTATCCTCAACATTATTCTGCAAATTTGTATATGGTAAATGTGGATTGAGTTCTACATTTTTTTTTTTGTTCTTCTGAACAAATGATAGAAAAGTACATAATACAAACAATATTAAACGACTATCTACATACATCTTTTTTTCTTGATTTGTTACCAACCTCTTACCCGAAAAAGTAATTTTTCTTATCCTATTTCTGAATCTTTCTCCTCTTGTAGTTTTTTAAAGAAAATTATAATTTTTTATTTTCTTGAGCAAAAACGTAAAAAAGATGTATGCAGTGATAGCTTAAAATACATTGATAATTCCCATGAATACATCTCGTTTGGATCTTTAGAAAATTGAATTTCATTTCCATAAAAGAATTAGAGTATTTTTTTTCGTTAGAAGAATAAAGGATTGTAGAATTGTATTGTCGTTGTGTTTTGTCACAATTGTTGAGTGACAATTTTTTTTGAAAAAGTTATTGTTATATTTAATGTTACAACTTTATTTAAATGATAACATTATTTTGCTAATAAACAAAATGAATTGTGTGGTAAATCGATTTTTTAAATTTATATTTATCGTTTTCATTTAAATAAATTCACCAATAATATAGTAACTGTCCAGAAATTCCAATTAACCAATTAAACTAAACCTAATTACATAAAAAATTGAAACCATATTATTTGATTTTGACCCTCATAATTATAATTACTAATAATAACAAACAAAAAAATTGTGCATTTTGTCTCTTGATTTAATTACATTCTGTATATGTAACATGATAAATAAAAGAAAATTTCATAGTAATCAATTGACCAAACCATAATGAGGAAAAACCCCTATTTGTATTATAATTATGTTGATCAATTTTCTACATTTATATATAAAATAAAATCAATAGTAAATTAATAATTTTTCAGTTTAATGAAAATTTATAATTGTAAGTACAGTTTAATAAATAATGAAAATATATTGTTTGGATATGGATTGACTTTTGATAAATTGGTGTTTTAATTTGATTTTAATAACACATAGATAAAAAGAGAATTATGTAATATTATGCGTATTGCGTACTGGATGTAATTATTTTAACACATTTAAAATAAAATCAAAGATAGTTGAAAACAGTTGCAAGCATTAATAAATTCAAATGTTGTATTAATATGAAAAGCATATAAGAAAGCGCGTGCATGTATCGCTTCCTTAAGAGGGCCACAAGTACACTGAAAAAAACATGTCCTATTTTCAATCGAAATGCAATTGTCTCAACCTCACCGTGCGGTCACATATGGCGAATCAAACTACGAAATTGCTTCAACAAATCTACAATTATAAATCGATGAAGTTGAGACAATCACACGAAATATTTATGTGAAAATAAAATATAGTCCAATTAATCTCAAATACTTAAACTTTAAAATGAAAAATTCATGATATAACGCCAAAGAAAATTTTTTTCAGGGAAATAGTTATTATCTTTATTCAACTACTGTTATATTGGATATAACACTTTATATTTTAAATAAACCTCATTCTGTTGTTAGGAAAATGTTATCGTGTAGTTGTCGCAATCACAGTGAAATTGTTTGCAAATAATTTTTCTTTGCATGAATAACCAACTGCCAACTTCGAGATGAGGTTGTCATGAACTTCAATTTTTTTTTCAGTGTATAAATCTGTATTTCGGATTTCTGACTTCAGACAATTAAGACTTAAAACACTTGAGACCTATACTTCAGACTTCAGACTCTAGACTTCAGATTTCAGACTTCAGACATCATACTTGAGATTTTATATTTCAGACTTCAGACTTTAGACACTAGACTTCAGATTTCAGACTTCAGACTTCAGATTTCAGATTTCTGACTTAAGACTTCAGACTTCAAATTTCAGACTTCAGCTTCAGACCTTATACTTCAGACTTTATATTTCAGACTTCAGATTTCGGACTTCATACTTCATACTGCAGACTTCTTATTTCCGACTTCAGACTTCAGATTTCTGACTTCAGACTTCAGCTTCAGATTTCAGGCTTCAGGCTTCAGTCTTCAGGTTTCAGGCTTCGGGCTTCAGGTATCAGACTTCAGACATCATTCTTCAGACTTCATACTTCAAAATTCAGACTTCAGACTTTAGACTTCAGACTTCAGACTTCAGACTTCAGACTTCAGACTTCAGACTTCAGACTTCAGACTTCAGACTTCAGACTTCAGACTTCAGACTTCAGACTTCAGACTTCAGATTTCAGACTTCAGACTTCAGACTTCAGACTACAAACTTCAGACTTCAGACTTCAGACTTCAGACTTCAGACTTCAGAGTTCAGAGTGCAGACTTCAGACTACAGACTTCTGACTTCTGACTTTAGACTTCAGACTTTAGATTTCAGACTTCTTTCTTCAGACTTCAGACTTTAGACTTCAAACTTTAGACTACAGACTTCAGACTTTTGATTTAGGATTTCAGACTGCCGGCTTCCGACTTCACACATCTGACCTAAGACATCAGTTCTAACTTCAGACTTCTCACTTCAAACTTCATTCTTCAGGCTGTATACTTCAAAATTCGGACTTTAGATTTCAGATTTTAGACTTAAAACTTCAGACTTTAGACTTTAGACTTCAGGTTTCAGACTTCATACTTCAAGACTTTAGACTTCAAACTTCTGACTTTGGAATTCAGACTTCAGACTTCAGACTTCAGACTTCAGACTTCAGACTTCAGACTTCAGACTTCAGACTTCAGACTTCAGACTTCAGACTTCAGACTTCAGACTTCAGACTTCAGACTTCAGACTTCAGAATTCAGACTTCAGACTTCAGACTTCAGACTTCAGACTTCAGACTTCAGACTTCAGACTTCAGACTTCAGACTTCAGACTTCAGACTTCAGACTTCAGACTTCAGACTTAAGACTTCAGACTTCAGACTTCAGACTTCAGACTGCAGAATTCAGTCTTCAGACTTCAGACTTTAGACTTTAGACTTCAGACTTCAGACTTCAGACTTCAGACTTCAGACTTCAGACTTCAGACTTCAGACTTCAGACTTCAGACTTCAGACTTCAGACTTCAGACTTCAGACTTCAGACTTCAGTCTTCAGACTTCAGACTTCAGACTTCAGACTTCAGACTTTAGACTTCAGACTTCAGACTTCAAACTTCAGACTTCAGACTTCAGACTTCAGACTTCCGATTCAGACTTCTGACTTCAGACTTCAGACTTCAGACTTCAGACTTCAGACTTCAGACTTTAGACTTCAGACTTCAGACTTCAAACTTCAGACTTCAGACTTCAAATTTCAGACTTCAGACTTCAGACTTCAGACTTCAGACTTCAGTCTTCAGACTTCAGACTTCAGACTTCAGACTTCAGACTTCAGACTTCAGACTTCAGACTTCAGACTTCAGACTTCCGATTCAGACTTCTGACTTCAGACTTCAGACTTCAGACTTCAGACTTCAGACTTTAGACTTCAGACTTCAGACTTCAAACTTCAGACTTCAGACTTCAGACTTCAGATTTCAGACTTCAGACTTCAGACTTCAGACTTCGGTCTTCAGACTTCAGACTTCAGACTTCAGACTTCAGACTTCAAATTTCAGACTTCAGACTTTAGACTTCAGACTGCAGAATTCAGTCTTCAGACTTCAGACTTTAGACTTTAGAATTCAGACTTCAGACTTCAGACTTCAGACTTCAGACTTCAGACTTCAGTCTTCAGACTTCAGACTTCAGACTTCAGACTTCAGACTTCAGACTTCAGACTTCAGACTTCAGACTTCAGACTTCAGACTTCAGACTTCAGACTTCAGACTTCAGACTTCAGACTTCAAACTTCAGACTTCAGACTTCAGACTTCAGACTTCAGACTTCAGACTTCAGACTTTAGACTTCAAACTTCAGACTTCAGACTTCAAACTTCAGACTTCAGACTTCAGACTTCAGACTTCAGACTTCAGACTTCAGACTTCAGACTTCAGACTTCAGACTTCAGACTTCAGACATCAGACTTCAGACTTCAGACTTCGGAGTTCAGATTTTAGACTTAGGACTTCAGATTTCATACTTCACAAATCCGACTTGAAACGTCTGACTTCTGACTTCAGACTTTGTTATGACACAATTCATCGTGTTATCTAACCAGTAGTATTTATAAGAGAATCTACCTCCCCACTCCAGAGCGAGTTCAGGTTCTGTACTGGTGGATTGGAGGAAATGTATGCTTTGGTAGTGAGGTTTAATAACTAACGAACAGTCAAAGATATATTTCCCTCCGATCGCCACACTGTTCTTTTTTTCTCCCTTATAATATGACTACTTGGTATTTTTAATATTAACATCTGCAAATACGCATGGCAACAAACATAATATTATCGACAATGCATTATATTGTTCATTATCCATACCATTAATAACAATATACAGAACCAATTGATCGCGTCCCCCAAACAACACGATTCTCCAAAATCGTATTGTTTCACGTTCGTTATCAATTTCTTTTATGTTTATTCTGTTAAAACAAACATAAGAAAAATCTACGTAATTACATTTTCGTTAATATTCTCTGATACGATTTGATATTAAATTGTTTAAAATTGTGATGGTAGTAGTTATCAATCTTGTTCATCTCGTAAATTCTTAACGATTTATTTTCATTTCATTTTTTTCTTCATAATATTAATAACTGAAACAGAAACCGAATTAATGTGTTTGGACATCTCTTCTTGGTATAACTAATTCACAATTAAAAATAAATAAAATGAGTTTTTTTCCATGCAATATAAAACTAAAATGCCAATTATTGTGATTTTGTATGTTTTATTTGGTTGAAAACGGAAAATGAAAATACTAGAGAGGAAGATACGAGTACTTTTAACAATCATCTCGCTTACACACCTTCGTTTAGAATATTTATAGAATGCATTTTGCATATTGCGGTCAGTACGATTTTAATATTAAATCAATACGCTCGTTTTTAGTTTTAAAAAATCGAAAAATAATAATCGAAATTATAAATTTTTGAGCTGGTGATTTATTGCTATAAAATAAAGTCAGTCGATTTTGACATGAAATCAAAGAAATATCAAAGATTAAAATTAATATTCGGTACCGGTTTGGAAACAAAACATAAAAATAAAAATCAATGTTGCGGTCCGATTCGAGATTAAACTAAAATGAAATGCGTAATCTTTACACGCTGTTGAAGTAAAACTTCTTTGGCCACTGCAGCAGGTATTACTAAAAATATTAAATATAAAATAAAATAGATATGTCATATTGAAATTTAGAGTTTCTTTCTAATATTCTTGATAATATAATTTACAACAATGTGTAATAAAAAGCCATATTTACATGTTTTACAAAGTCTTACAACGTATTACAAATTTCACGATGGATACATATCCACTCAATTTAACAATTGGTACATCAATTGATGCATTTTTCAATCGATTTAGCAAATTTGTCATAAACCTCTAATTTCATATTTCAATTATGCTAATTATTTAATTGACTTTGTAATACGTTATATAAATATTGCTTTTTATTACACAGTAAATTATATTATCAAGAAATGCAACTCTAAATTGTAATATGACATATTTATTTTATATTTCATCTTTTTATTACTACCTGCCACAGTAGCCAAAGAAATATATTTCAACCGCGTGCAAAGATTACACGCTCTCATTTTTCTATTTAACAAAACAAATTTAATCAACACAAATTATTTTTTCCCGCCCGGGAAAGCCCGGGATGCAAACTCTAAACACCATGACCACCATGACCACCGTGACACCCTCATGACCATCATGACCACCGTGAATACTATGACCACCATGACCACCGTGACGACCATTACCACCATGACTACCATGACCACCTTGATCACCATGACCACCATGACCGCCATGACCAACATGACAATCATCACCGCCGTGAACACCATGACCATCATGACCATCGTGAACACCATGACCACCATGACCACCGTGACCACCATGACCACCATGACCACTAGACATGACCAGATATGTATGAACAATTTTCAAACCATCTTTTTCTTCGCTCCCACCGGCTAGTTATGTTCCTTTTGACTCGAATATGAACTATATCAAGTTTTATTGAAATCGGAAAATAATTACCCACCGCGCAGTGGCGTCGAAGATAAGAAAATTAGCAGAATAATAGGATTTTTTATTTTTATCAGATATAATCATCTTAAAACATAATATATCTCATAATTTTGATTTTTTTATTAAAAGCTAATTAATTAACAATTCTAACGAGCCTAAGTATGTAGAAATCGATCTTAGGAAAGCGATTTATCTTAATTTTTCTTCTTACATATACGAAAATTCACTAATTCATAATAATATTTTTTCAAAGAGAAAAAATTAATTTTTATGGTTAAATTTATAATAATTTTTCATTCAACAGCAACATTTTTCCAAAAGAAATAAATACATTAAATTAGATTTATTGTATGATGGGTATTTGCATCTGTAGTTTTCCACCACCTGAATGGTGTATTGTGTACTTTCCTCGTCTTTAGTTAGAATGTTGTTGTATTCCGTGTCATCAACTTAACACCGAGTTCGGCGGTATCATTAACAACATGCAAACTTTGGCAAAACAACGTGGCTTTGACGAAATCCTCATTCCGATGGGTCATGTAGCAAAAAATCAATACAAATTCTAAATCGATTAAAAAAACTCTGAGTTTTTTCCGTGACAAAATCACTAATGTTCTTATTAGCAAAAAGTTGCATATGTTTGACTGCGTCAAAATCTTTTTTGCGAGTTTGGGGTGCGATGGGGATCTCGTGCTGGGATCTCAAGGATTTGAACCATTTTTCGTTTTTCATCAAACGAAACCTCTGGGTCGAAAAAAGCCAAGCCAATATTTGCTTCCGTTAAATAGTGAAGATGATAACAAATTTTGCTCAACATTTCTTCTGAAACTCTTTAGTCAATTTTTTTAAAAGCGATGGCCGATTTGATGAAATCCAAATCCTGATTTGCGGCTGCTGTTCCATCTTTGCATTTGAACCATATTTTTACATACAACATAATCAGGAAAATGCAAACGTCGAACTTTATTTAAATCTCCAACTGCAATATCATACTGATTACGAAACATAAATATCTTCAGGAGATAAATGGCCTTAGCCATCCAGCGGGCGTGACTTCTCGGACCTGGACATTTGAATTTGTAATTCTCAATGGTTTCGCCAAGAAAACTCAGTGTAACTTCCAAAAAGTCTTTATAGTCGCTGCGTGGGTGTGATTTTTCAAACTCTTCATGACAAAAAATTACTAGAGCTTCACACGTGTGTTTTGGTATTTTGTTTCCCAGTTTTTGTCCGATTTTCCACTTTTGAACTTTTTTGTATTAATTTTACCATCGTCCCATGCTTCCTGAAATTTCTTGAACAGCGAAACATCGGGTGTTGTGGTGTTTCCAAATTTGAGATCATACACAGCCCGTAGTAACCGTAACTTCTTTTTCGATATCCTTTCATTTAATTTTTTTTTCATTTTTTTGTTTTAATACTGCGCATGCAAGTATCCCAAAATAAAATTTGGATCGCTCAAACAAAGTCTAAATCTAACATAAAAATTTATTTTTTCTGAATTTTCACTGAGAATTTTTTTTTGGATTTAAGAAGAAGAAATTCGAAAAAAACGCTTTACTAAGGTCAATTTCTACATACTTAGGCTCGTTGGAATCGTAAATTAATAAACTTGTAATGAAATAATTAAAATTATGAGATATATTATGTTTTAAGATGATTATATCTGATTAAAATAAAAAATCCTTTTATTCTGCTAATTTTTTTTATCTTCGACGCCACTGCGCGGTGGGTAATTGTTTTCCGATTTCAGAAAAACTGCATTCACTTCATATTCGAGTCAAATGGAACATAATTAGTCGGTGGGAGGGATAAAAAAAACAACTTGATAAGTTAGGTCATGTCTAATGACCACCTTGACCACCATGACCGCCATGACCAACTTGACCATCATGACCACCGTGAACACCATGACCACCATAACCACCATGACCACCATAACCACCATGACCCCTATGACCGCCATTACCACCATGACCAGCATGACCACCATGACTACCATGACCACTATGACCACAATGAACACTATGACCACCGTGACCACCATGACCACCATCACCATCGTGAACACCGTGATCACCATTACCACTATGACCACCATGACCACCATGACCACAATTACCACCATGACTATCATGAACACCATGTCCACCATGGCCACCATGACCACACCATGACCACCATCTACAATCGACACATCCAACTCATATAACATTTAGTACAAGACTGCATAAGTGAATAAAAAATATAATAACAAATGAACAAATTAATGACTTGACTATACAAACCAAAAAGATCCACCAAACATGCTTCCATTTTTTTTTTTTTTATTTGTTTTCCAAAAATTAAATTCAAATGGAAAAACATTAATTTTTATATTTCAAATACATAAAATAATAAAATACCTTAACTAAATTTTAAGATTTAAATTTTCAGTAATTATATATAATTAAATTGTTATTATTATTACCAATAAGTAAATATTTAAATTATTATTGTTATTTTATTTATTAATTATTTTATTTTTATTAATTTTATTTTTAATTTATCTTTTTGAATTTTTTCGTTATTATTAATTTGTTTTAAATTACATTTCTTTGTCTTCTTTAATTTTATAAATATGTAGAGGGATTCAAATCCATCACTATGATTGAAAAAACCTTCTGGACAAGTGAATTAAAATATTATTAAAAATTCCATTGTAAATATTATTGGACTACGTCGTATTGTTCACAAAACTCTCTATACAAACTAAATCTAACATCTTTCTTGAACGCATTAATTGTCATTGTTTTCTGTTCCACTGAAAGTTTATTATAGAGTTTTATACCTCTGTAGAATGGACTATTCATGGCCGTATTAGTTGAAAATTTTGGTAGGCGGTAGTTTAGTGCTGTTCGGCTTTTTCTATTAGTGACTGTTAGATTAATTATAAGAAAATTATTAACTATCGTAAAATTGTTAGCAATTTTATACATCAGAAACATGTATTCATAGTCTATTAATTTCCCGAAAGGCAGTATAGTAGGAGAATACAAGAGTTTGGTTGGAAATCTTGATGAGAGCGCTAGAATGGCCTTAAGAGCTTTATTTTGCATTATTTGGATACTTTTGATTTCGGTTTGAGTTGTTGCAACCCAAATTGGTAGCAGATACAATAAATGCGATTGAATATACGAATAATATATATTATAAAGGATATCACGAGGAAGGTATTTTGAAATTCTTTTTAGCACACCAATCATTGGTGCAATTTTTTGTTTTACTATCATTGCATGATATGACCAATTCAATCGTGATTGCATGTGTAAGCCCAAGTAACTCGTTGTATCTGATCGAAAAATTTTTTTATTATTATAATCTATTTCATTGAATAAAGTAAAGTGATTAGTTGGGTTTTTTATGAAGAAATGTACAAAGACAGTTTTTTTAACGTTTATTCTAAGTTTATTTTTAAGCAGCCATTCGTCAATTGTAAGTAAATCTTGTTCCATTATTCTTTTTAATTCGTCATGATCATCACAACCATATACTATGGCCACATCATCTGCAAATAATTGTATCTCTCCACATAAGTTTAGATTAAAAATGTCATTAATGTATATTAAGAATAATATTGAACCTTGTGGTACACCACAACTAATTTCAACCAGATTTGATCTTTTGTTATTCATTCCTGAACCAGTTATTAGATTTTGCTCAAATTTCAAAACGGTGATTTTTGTCTTCTTATATTTATTATATATGCCATTTACCAAAATTTGCGAAAACTTATTTCTCTGCTTTTGAAAAAGCCAAATATGCTGCCATTTTTTTTATTAATTTACGAGTCTAAGCATCCATTGTAAACAAAAATGGAGCAGACATATAATATTTTGAAAACTGATATTAAATTAAATTTAAATGCTCCAAAAAATTCGAATTGAAAATCATTAAATTTAATTCAAAATTATGTTTTTTTAATTGCATTTCTGTTAAATTTTTAAGTATCGAAAAATATGAACTATTTCTATAATGCACCAAAAACCAGTGAATATTTAAAATATGTGTGTCATAATCGAATTGTATCGTATATTTGCCGAATATTATATTCGTTTTTGTAACTTCCGTTGAAAAATTCTCATAACGCGCCTAAAGAAGTTTTACTTCAAAAAGAGATGAATATCTCAGTGAGAGGTTGATAGTAAATGATAATTGCTTAATTAAAAATCAGGTACGCGTTTGATGATATCAAAGAAAATATTAAATATTATCTTCTTAAGTTCAGTTATATTTCAAGAATATAAATTAAATTATATCTATTCGTAGTTTATACTTTAAACAAATAAATTCATTTCGAATTCGTGAGTCAGGATTCATAATTGCGAAAAAAATAGTAAAATTCATTAGTCAGTTATAATGTAAAAATGAATTAAGTAAATTTTAAAATTCTCAAATATATATATTAAAATTGAAATTTAAAAATAAATATAACCAAATTCAAAAGAAATAAGTGTTGCTGTGTTTTGTTTGTTATGATGAAAAGAGCAAATATTTAGTTTACTTATTTTCAATTGGTTGCCATCCGATCCACAAGTGCATAGTGCAAGTTAATAACTGGAATCAGTAAAAATCAAATTGGCATCAAATTAAATAAATTACGTTGTTGGCACTTGTGTGCCTGAAATCATAAGACAAGGCGACATACAAGGACGAAAGTCACCTTGCTACCATTGGTATATTGTTTGCACCATCAAACAGCAGATGTCGATATTCAACAATTCAACAGTGAAGTCAACAATCAACTAAGGTTAGATTTTATTTTTATACTTTGAATCATTTTTTTATTGATTACTTTAAGACCAAAGTGGTCTGCTAAATTAGAATTTTTACATTAGAGATATTTTCTGGGTAGAGTCCGCGCATCCGTCCGCACATTCATGTATCAGTTTTGAATATTTAATAATACCCTTGGATACATAGATGCCTTAGGCATCTATTATTAAATTGTAAAGTCCAGGCTTTACAACTTTAGACTCCAGACTTCTGATTTCAGACTTAAGACTTCAGGCTTCAGACTTCAGACTTGGACTTCAGACTTCAGACTTCAGACTGCAGACTTCAGACTTCAGACTTTAGACATCAGAATTCAGACTTCAGATTTCATAATTAAGACTTAAGACTTCAGGATTCAGACTTCTGACTTCAGACTTCAGACTTCTGACTTCAAACTTCAGACTTCAGACTTTCAGACTTCAGACTTCAGTTTCCAAACTTCAGACTTCAGACTTCAAACTTCAGACTTCAGACTCCTGACTTCAGACCTCAGATTTGAGACTTCAGACTTTCAGACTTCCCACTTCTTTCTTCAGGCTTCAGACTTGAGAACCGTAAACTTTACACATCAGACTTCAGATTGCAGACTTCAGATTGCAGACTTCAGACTTCAGACTTCAAAATTTCGACCCAACTAAGACCAAGAAATTGCAAATTTGCAAAGTAAGATTTGTGTTTCTCACTTTAGTTATGATAAACCTCTAATTTCAAATTTCAATTATGATAGTAGGATTTTAGATAGGATTTTGTAATACATTATGTAAATATAGTTTTTATTACACATATTGTCAAATATATTATCAATTAATGCTACTATAAATTTCAATAGAACATATTTATTTGATATTTAATCTTTTTAGTACCACCTGTCACAGTAGCCAAAGAAGTTTTACTTCAACCGCGTGTAAAGATTACCTGCGCTTTTTTTTATTGTTTGAATGGAAAATAAGAAAAAATATAAATTTAAAAAATAACGAACCTCACTAAAGTAACTAAAATCGACACTTCTAACTCATATAATATTTAACACGAGACTGAATACAAAAATATAATAACATTAACAAATGATAAACTATTAAAATTTCATTCCAAATATAATGATACGTAATAGAATTGCATCGTACACTTGCCGAAAATAATATTTGTTTGCCTTTATCGTTTCTTTGTTGTTTGAATTTCTTTTTTATTTTATTTTTTATGATTGTTTAATACAATTGTGTGAATGTATGTGTTTAAGATTTAAAATCAGAGTGTAGGTTGATAGAGATGAATAAATATGGTTGCATTGCACTGAACATCATTTCCGTTTTAAAAGGTTACTTCCATGCGAAAAAAAGATTTCAGCTCCTTATCATATCGTGCCTAAAGAAGTTTTACTTCAAAAAGCTAGTTACCCCATAGAAATACATTTGTCTAAACAACTTTATTATATATGAAACATCACGCTCAATACAACTTATCGTTTTTTTCTCATATTTTTTTTTTGCTCAACCCTGCTCGCAATGATATTTTTTATTCGATTACTGTCTCATTTTGTAATGTTGTTGATCTTAAAAATTGTTTATATATTTACTCTGTTTTTAGAATACAGTTAGTGAATACCAACGCAAAGCCAGGGTTTAAAATTTGAAAAATTTTGTTAGTCACATTATGGTAAAATGGAACTTTTTAGTTTGATTTCATTCAAATTTAAAACAGAAAAAAAGATCAGAATTCTGCCGTTACCACAGGTAAAATAACTCTAGGTGTTAAACGGGAAAGGGAACAAGTCTACTTTTATCAATTTTAATTTTTATTAACAATCTGCACTAACCACTTGTAAATACATCGTTAATGTAGAAAAAAGACAAATCCATGTACGAATACCATTATATATAAATAAAAGACCGAACATCTACTATCAACGAGTTAATGCCAGTAAAATGCCATTGTTATAACAACGATATTTGTTTTTTTTATTACGATCAAATGCTCCTTTTGTTATGTTAATCAACAGTAATTTTTTATTTTTGAACACCACTATTGTTGGTTTTTTGGTTGTTATTATTGTCCAATTTATTATGGATTATTTAATGGTCAATGTCGTCAAAAATTTGGTTATAACAATTTATTGGTCAATACCGTCAACAATTTGCTGTTATAATTTGTTGGAATACTTAATTGGAAGACTTATTTGCCACACCGCCAACAATTTGTTGCAGTAACTTATTGGTCAATATTATCCACAATTTGATATAATAATTTATGAGTCAACATCAACCACCATTTATTAGAACATTGCTTGGTCAACCATTTATTTACATAGGATGATGTACTAGATTAAATTAATTAGGTATGAAGAGTTGGATCAGGAACAAATCATGGGGTGAGTGTAACATTTGTCTAATATTTGTTAAATGTCATAACATAATTGTTATCATATTGTTGTGTGAGTGATGATTTCGGTTTCTTCGACCTTTTGGGTCGTCAGAGTTTCTGTTATTTGTCTTTGCTTATTTACTTCCGTACTGGGGGAAATTACTTCTCGGGCACACATGGCTGGAGCTTGTCGAATTAAAACTATGCCAGGCACGCAGTCCTCCACTTGCTGCATGTCAGTGACTCACTAGCAGGTTATGGAAACGAAATTAAACACGTTAAACACAAAGTCTTTAGTACGGCCATTTAAACCATCAGAAAGATAATTTGAAGAACTAGCACAAACCTGAAGGGTAATTTCACTACAAAGCGAAACAAAAGAGCAGAACACTGTTAATTCAATAAATTTGCTCTCAGATTTTATTATTAAATTAAAAGCGATTGCCCAATCTTGTAATTTTGGGGATTACCTATTTGAAAAAATTGCCACAGTTTGAGAATTTACAGAGGAGAGAGACAAATATATGCGTGACAAATATAAGTAGTAGATCACCCATTATCAATCGACAAGGGAACATGTTCAACAAATACCAGGTATTGTTCAATTTTTTTTTATTATCACCTTATTTGCTGTTGCAGGTCAGTCTACAGGAGAAATTTGGAGAAATCAGACATTTGGAGAAATTTATGATAAAGTGGAGTTCAATTATGTTGTTCATTAATTTGGAAATGTTTGTAACTAGAAGTCAAAAATATTTTTATCGTCATTTAGGAAGGTGTTGGCTAGATGTTTCAGTATCTGATGAAAACTGTTCAATAAAACGGAGTTCAAGGTATGTAATATTAAAAATAATATTGTATAGCAAATTCAAAATAGTTTTCGATTCGTTGTTTTGTCTCAATTCATACAGCTGGAAATATTAGAGGTTTGCGTTAAAACTGCTTTTTCTCCCAAAAAGAACTGAGTAACTGAAGTAGATAAGCATACAAGTACTGTTAATTCTATACGAAAAGGTCACGAAAAATTTGCAAGTCAGATGTGAGGTTTTCTGTGAGAAAATAGATCTAATCCTTTCTTAACGCCGATCACTACAATATCTTTCCGACTAAGCTTGTTGTCATAAAAGAAAAAGTAGAGCGGTTTAAGTTTAATGAAATATCGGTAAAAAATATCGATGTTATGATGCACAATCGGACTATAATTAAGGTTGTACAGTCACATCTTACTGCATTTCATTTTTTATCTAAATGTTTAACTCAATATATTTTTCTGCAGAGACATTCAAATAAACGGATCTTCTAATATAATTCATGTCGCAGTTAGAATGATGAAAAAGAGTATAGGGGGAAAAACTCAAAAAACGATACTCTAACTGTCCTGGTCTAGTGCAGTTAAGACTCAAATGGGGGGGAGAGAATGAGCATTTAAAAACATTAGAATAGGGCCAACAACTGGTAACACTTATAATTTCTACAATATGAGGTTGTGGGTTTGTTTTTCGGAGAGAAGTAATTTCAAAAAATAAAAACTAATTCTGGTTTTTAAAAACTAATTTAAAGGATTTCTACAGATCAATTTTGAGTTTGACATTGGCAATAAAAAAGTTTGGTAAGTAAAATCTCTTTTATTTTGTCTTTCCTAAAATATTTACTATCATCGGTATATCTATATTGTTAAAATTCACTTGCAAAGTTTGTTATATGTATATTCATTGATCCTAACGAATTTTCAATACATCGAATCTAATAATAACAAGAACAAAATATTTTATCGTTACTTGGTAATGTCACTGGAATCTAATGTCTGTATGTTTGAGCTTTAGAATCGTAAACATATCAGAATAGAATGTAAAGGATATGTTCTGTATTTATATTATTATTGGAACGATTGTGTATTTTTTTTTCAAACAAATTTTTAAACTTTCACATTGCTCCATCAATACTTTTCCAAGTAGCAATAAGAAGGTGTTTCTGTTTTAAACTTTTCTTTTTGTTTAATTTTGTTTTGTTTAAAGGTTTTCTATATATGTTTAATATAGTACCTACATACAATGGTATACTGGAGATACAGGTTTTCTGAATTTTCAGCTATCTATAAATACATGAATATCTTTTTTGTTAACAATAAAATATATAAAAGAAATGCATTGTGCGAGTACAATGGAAATGTGGACAATAAATGCAAATATTGAATAACATGAAAATAAATAAAGAGACGAGATACAAGTAAATTCAATTTGTTTGATGTTCATGTTTCGTGCTAGGTTTTGTTTTATGTTAACGGACCTTTGAGATTCATTCATAGGTTCAATGTGGGATATGTATTTGATTTGAAAATTAAAATTGAAATGTGTTTGGTTGGAAACATTTAATATCTCTTAATTAAAATAAATAAATAAATCATGTAGACGAATGATGGTTGACACGTTTACTGCTTATATAATATAATTTCAAAAGAATATCATTGGGTTTTTTACGTTATTTATTGTCATTTAAAAGCCGGTGTTACTTTTTGTCAAGTGTATGTGTAATACAATTTATAATGACCAAACTGGCTGGAACTTAACGTCAAGTGGTTGGAACATTACATTTAGTCAGCTTTTCCACTCGAACTACTTCACATGTGTAACGCAAAAAATTTTTTATTTCGTTATTATCCAATACTTTCTCCTTTTGTATGTTTAGTAAACTCTAATAAATTAAGCTCAAAGTTCCTCAACTCTTTTACAAATCAGCATATTATCCACAATGTTTATTATAATTTTACTTTTTTACAAATAATTTTTTAAAAATTCGCATGTACATAAGTAATCAACAACGTATATATTTGATCATCAGCAAAACACTTACACTAGATAACACAACCAACTGCTGGTATCTAATCAAAACCTAATACTACTTTGAAAAATAAAAATTTCACTTCAATAATAATAACAATACAAGATTTTGTTTGTTATTATTCTAGTATCGAGAAATTCAAACACAAAATCATGTCGTCTATGACATACGTTTATGTTTTTGTGTCCGTCTTAATTATAGTACTATACATGGTAAGCCAATTTTTTTTAAATAGTTGATTGTCGTAAAAAATCTTTTATTTCCACAAGAGTATTTCATAATCCAGATACAATTACAACGACGCAGAAGGATTATAAATGCTGTTCTACGACGTCATCCAAACAGCCATGCGGTAGTAACACCAACTGAAATAATAATTTATACGCTTCCAGATCCTGTAAACCGTACGACAAATGTTATTCCCGATGGTATGTGAATTTATTTGTGTTTGCAAAAAATAATCTGGCTAACTTTTTGGTTTTGTTATCAAGTTTAAAAAGTGATTAAGATTAATTAAAGATTAGTTTAACACAAGAGTACACTATAGCCATAAAATGTATTTGTTAAAAAAGTATTTGAATTTGTTTCAGATTCACCTCCAAAGTATGAAGATATTATACAGCAACCTACGAACAATGTTATAAATAATCAAAACAGTAGACAGGAAAATATTCAGGTTGTTTAGGATTGGATGGGAAAAGTTAAATGCATTGTATAAATTATGAAGAAAATTGTTTAACAAGAACTGTGAACTGTAAATCAAAATGTATAGGGAGAATAAAGAAGTTTTAACTACATACTATTTGGTCAATGATTAGTGATTATAGTAAGTAATAACAATAGAAGTGTACACAAATAACTTAAACGACCAAAACATTAATTACCACTTATAATTAATTAATTATCGCTTTGGTCAACTCGAAATTTTCGCTCAGATATAAAACTTTGCATCCAAGAAACTAGTAGCTCATCTAAACCATAACATCTCAATTTGCATATAAGATTTTTGTGCCAAACTTTTCAAATGCTTTGGAAATATCAAGAGCAACACCGAAAGTCTCACCCAAGTTTTCAAGGGATTTGTTCCAAAGATGAGTAACAAACGAAAGCAAATCTCCCGTTGCTCTTCCTTTTCGAAAGCCGTATTGTCTTTCATTAAGTAATTTGGAAAACTCTAAGAAGCTCATTAAGTTAAAATTTATATATTTTTCAAAAACTTTAGAAACTACTGACAAAAGTGAAATGGGTCTGTAATTGGATGGGTCAGTTTTACTACCCTTTTTTGCAACTGGCTGTACACTAGCAATTTTCCATATTTCAGGAAAAATCCCTTTCTTATAAGACAAATAAAATATTTTAGTGAGGATAGGTGCTAGCTCCCTAGCAAACGTTTTAAGCATAATTGGAGGAAAATGATCAGGCCCAGATGCCTTGTTGGTATTAATTTGTGAAAGCATTTTTCGAATAATGTTTTTACGAAAAACTATTTGCTTCATTTTGAGCGATGCTTTAGGAATAGGTCTAGGTTGGAAATTGGGTTCTACTAATGTAGAATTTATAGAAAAAAAATGTCCTAGCAAATTAGCCTTTTCTTTTGGGTCAATAATAGGTATATCTCTATCAACAAGAGGAGGAAGAGAAGATTTACAGAAATTGCATTGGATAGCCTTAGCGGCATTAAAGAAATTACGTGAACCAGTTGGGTGTTCAGAAAATTTAGAAGCTTTTTTTAAATTAAATAGATTTTTCTCTTCATCTATTAGTTTCCTACATAAATTTTTCTTTTTTCGATACACTCTAGGGTTTTTATCAGTTTTGTTTTGGATAAACTGTCGAAAAGCCTTCTTTTTAACTTTAATTGCTTTTTTGCATTTACTCGAAAACCAAAGATCAAACAAAGAGTTGTGAGACTTTGGTCTTAAAAGGTATTTATGTGTTGTGACACATATTGTAATTCCTACTACACAACACATTTTATTGAAAAAATTATGATAGTGATCAAATCCGTTTTAAGCCATTCATAAAAGGTTTCATTGTGGTATATCGAACAAGTTCACGATAAAAACTAATATATTCATATCTTATCACAAAAAAGGCTTATTTCCTCGTTTTCAAATAACAATTGAGTTACAAAATTTAGTTAGTAAATTAATTATTATTAATAACAATTACCAACAAACATGTCTGTGCCATATTTATATATATTATATATATCTCTAACAATAATTGTAATAGTGCTAAAAATTATTTTTATAGTACGAATGGTAATTATTATGACTCTAACAAAAAATTTTGGAATATTTAAAAAATTTTTGTCTCTGTTCTAAATTCTAGTTCCAACTTTGGAAAGAAAAAAAGAGAATAAACGATGCTGCAATACGTTATCAAAACTCACAACAAAACGTTCAAGGAGAAATTCTTGTTTACACTGAACCACCAGCAACAAGATGCTCTGCACCAGGTATTTATATTTTTATAAAAATTAATCGTTTATGATAACTTTATGTAATCTTTTGTAGCACCACCTCCAACTTATGATGAAATTTTAACAAATAATACTAAGCCATCAGTTTAGGATGATTTCGCAATAAAAGTTGTGGCGAACATCAAAACTAAAATCATTTCTCAAAAAAGTTTAAAATTTAGCAGGCGATGATTTCGTTAACATTTATTAAAAAAACAAAAAATATTTTTTTTATTATTCAGATTTTGTTTTTTCCAAATAGTTTAGAGTTCTAATTTTTCGTTTATGAAAAAGGTTTTTAGTTTTTGTTCTGAAAAATGAAAGTTTCCTAACTATATTTTTATATCTATATATTATTATTTTCTTTGGATAACAATAATAAGAATTGTTTAAAAACCACGTTTTTGGTAGTGTAAAATATAAATATTCTATGCAGTTTCTAAAACAAGACGCTCTCTGTGAAATATAATATAAGAAGTTATAAAAATTACAATTAAAATTTTGTTATTTCAAAATAACTCAAAGTAATTGTTTTAATAATACCAAAACGCATAAAAATAGTGAATGGATTTACATTGGTGGCTTATTGTATGATCTGATTAAAAGGAACGTGAAAATAAAAGAAAGCTATTTCATTTGTTACGAAGATCAACGTTCAACTGGTTTTTAAATTTAAATTGTATTAAAGTTACAGCAGGAGCAGCAATGAATATACATAGTAAACTTAACTACAGCGTCGACATGCAAGCTTCCAGCCGCTAACTACTCTACTCTATACTGCTCTACACCGTTCTGCTCCACTTTACTCTCCACAAGAACAGCTATAAATTGGTGACCATCCGACTGAGAGAACAACTTTGGGATTTAGACAACACAATTTTGGGATTATGAATTCAAGTATTTTTTATTTTAAATTAATGCAATTTTTTTTTAATAGCTGTTTATTTAATTTTATTGATAAATATTTGTTTTTTGTTGTTCAATTTTAAAATTTTTTAGAAATTATGTACATATTTGGGGAATTTTCAGTTTATTTAGCGCTGTTGTTGTTTGCAGCATCCGTTTTGAAAAACAACGCAGTATATACCAAAACTGGTGTTCGTTAACATTTATTAAAAAAACAAAAAATATTTTTTTTATTATTCAGATTTTGTTTTTTCCAAATGGTTTCGAGTTCTTAATTTTCGTGTTAAATTAAAAATGTAATTCTCTATGTAAATTATATTTCATCGCCTCGCCATCAATTTGATTAATGCAATAAGACAAATTTCATGTAACTTGTATAATCTATTTATAAATACAATTAAACTCTAAAATGTTATTGTGTTTTGAGAGAATTTAATTTATATTTGTGCTACTTAATAATGGTTCAAGACCATTAGTGAATGTGGAAGCTAGTGTACCTGAAAAAGTTTGGAAATAAATTTAATTCATGATATGGTTGTTACAACAACATTTTACTTTACGTGAACATTATAATTGTTAAATCATAATGAAGATTCAGCTTAATCAACGCATTCAAAGTAACTCATAAAATTGGATACAACATCTCGTATCATCATACTCATCTCCTGAATAATTCAACGCCACTAGCAGCCAGCCTCTATATTAAAATCTACTTCCACTCAATGCAGTATCATCCATAAAGTTATTGAAATACAGTTAAGGTGTCTACAATCGTTCTCGATCAAGCCCGGCATACCGTTACTCATTGTTGCCTTACTTTATTGTATTCTAAGTTATTAAAATTCTTCACTTCGTCTCGTCGCAATATAGTTGTAAGCTTTAAAAAAAGCTTTATTATTTCTGAAAGTTCTTGTATATAAAATTAACAGTTCTCTTTTCCAACATATCTGCCATCTACCAATTAAACGCCTAAATAATGTTGTGCTTTTTACTTTGATTTCTTTATACATATCTCAAAAAAGAAAAGGAATTAATCCATTTTTAACACGAATTTGTTTACATAATTGAATTTGAATTGAAGAGATGTATAACATCGTATAACATAACATAACGGGTACAAAAAATATACAGTAATCCCTCCGACTGCGCGGGTTTTAACTGCGCGATTTCTACTGCGCGAGATGAGTTTTCAATACTAATTTTCGCACTGCGCGATTAAAATTTCACACTGCGCGACGTTTAAATTTTTTTTTTAGAATATCTAGGTGAATTTCGTACAATTAAAATGAACAAAAATAATTACATTTGCCATATGGGTCATTCTTTTACAAATCGAACAGATTTGAACAAAACCTGACCTGACCATTTGTGATTTGGCTTAAAAAATTTTTTACGGGTATGATATTGAAAAAAATATACGTGTTCTCGGATTTTTTTTTTTTGGAAAATAGAGGCGATCTAAATTTCGAGAATTTCGTGATTTTTGGCTTGACGGCTTATTTTCAAAAATTTATAACTTCGGTTCTATTAATGATAGAAGCTTTTGTTTTATTTTATTTTAAAGTTAAGAGATGGAATTTTCATAAAAAAATATATTCAAAAAAAATATTAGCAAATTCCGATTGTTATAAGCAAATAAAATGTTAAAATCGATTTTTAGTGATTGCCCTACAAAAATAAAGAGTATTTGATATAACCATCGTATTCTACGTTCAATGGAGAAAATAGTTTTACTGTTAAAAATAAATTAATTTATCCAGCGCGGGACAACAAAAATTTATGGAATTTTTTGTCTTTGCACGCTCGATAAATGAATTTATTTCTAATGCTACTCGTACACGAGAGAGCAAAATTGCAGGTGTCAGAGAGAAAGTGTGTGACTTATTGCTAAACTGTTTACACATAGGAATTTGTTAATAATTTATGTAGATAACAATTTTTTTTAAAGTTCATTTTTTAGCTAAAATTTAATTTTTTATGGGTATGATATTGAAAGGTCAGTTGTAAATATTTTCTCTCTGAGGATGATCGAAAGATTGAAACACGTGTAAGAGAAATAAGAAAATTAAAATTGTTTTTTAGAAGTTAGATTAAAATATATACTTAAAATAAAATAAAAATATATTTGTGTTGAATTTTGAAAAATAGTTTTTTAATGTAAAATCAAAAAGGAAACTTGCAACTATATACAAAAAACCAATTTGTTATAATTCATTTTTTAGCTTTAAAATAAAACAGAAAAAATTTGTATCATTACCAGAACCGAAGTTATGAATCTTTGCAAATAAGTCTTCCAGGAAAAATCACGAAATCCTTGAAATTTAGAACCGCTTTATTTTCGAAAAAAAAACAAATTCTCGAGCACGTATATTTTTTTTTTCTTGGGAAATGGGAATTTGGGAATTTTCCTATATGAAAGCCCTAAAAAAAATTTCAGCCAAATCAAAAATGTGTTCGGTTTGTAAAAGAATGACCCATATATGTAGCAATTAGAAATTCATTATTTTTAACTGTGTGGCGGGAACATTCAATAAAGATCAAATTCAATTTCAAGCTAGCAAGGGTAGAATATTCTAAACAAATTCATATTATTGATATTATTTTTTTAAATTTGAGTTGCTTTTTGAAATGTTATTTATGTTAATTTATCTGTTAACTTATGAAGTGTTTTCTTTTTAAGAGTTGTCGAAGTAATACATGTTTTTCAGGCTATATATATTCATTTTTGTTTAATTATAACTTTAAATTATTTTTTTTTTGAATTTTTTTCAAAATTTGGAACCGAACCCCCCATTTTCATACAAAATAGGGTTCACATTGCGCGGTTTTGTATTGCGCGCTGTTTTTCTGGAACGGAACTACCGCGCAGTCGGAGGGATTACTGTATAACTAAATATAAATAAAAACAAATATTCATATTAAAAATTTTGAATGAAAAATGGCATACTAACATTTTATGAATTAAATAGTTTAAAATAATTTGTATATATATAAGATTTACTTGTTATTAGGAAAAATATGATATGTTGATCCAAATATTATGAATGAAATATAAATGAATTGAGTTTTTTTAATGGATATTTACAAAATTGAATTACACAAGATATTTGAATTAAATAATAGTTGGTCGTTTAAAACTAAATTTGGAAATTTTTTGAAAGCTTTATAAATTTCAAACTCTTCTAAAGAATCGATTAAAAAACCTTTGTTACATAAATGCAAAGGTTCTAAATTTTGTTCGAAACTGGTGTAGTTATGGTTATTATCATTTAAATGATTTGCAAAAAGTGACTTTAAATTTTGTTTATTTTTGTTCATTGGAATATGTTCTTTGAATCTTTCTAAAAAACTTCTTCCTGTTTGCCCTATATAAAATTTGTCACAGGTTTCACATGTGATTTTATAAAATCCAGAACATGACTTCAAATTGATGTTAAATTTTGGTTTTAAAATTTTATATAAATTATTTTTGGTTCTAAATGATATCGAATAATTGTGTTTTTTTAAATGATTTTTTATGATGTTTGGTAATAAGTTAGTATATTCCATTGAAATATATTTGATGTTTGTATCATTATTATTTGAACTTTTTAACCTTTTTAAACATTTAGAACATAACTTATCAATAAATTTTGAATCATAACCATTATCTGAAGCAATAAATTTGATTGTATTTAATTCATCTTGAAAATTTGAAATATTTAGTGGTATATTTAGAAGACGATAAATGAGAGAATTATATGCTGCAGCTTTTTGCGACTCTGGATGATGTTGTGATGATGATGTTTTTGCTCTGGCGAACGGGTGTGAATACTTTAGTGGAGCTGGTTTTTATTCGATATAATATCCTGTGAAAATTATATTTATTTTATTTAGATGGACTTTAATGAATAGTGTGCTCGCGTCTTTTGTCAAACTAACTCCAATAGTTCGCCAATTTTCTCACTTCCACGCACGTTTCTGAACTTCGCTCTTGCTAATACATCACATATGCTCAATGGATGTCACTTAAATATTCAAAGCTTGTTCCGAAATATTGATGAACTCAGACTCGCAGTAATTTCCTCATCTTTGGACCATGTATGCCTCTCCGAAACCTGGGCCAAAGTTAATATTTCTGATCAGGCGATAGGTATTGTTAGTTTCAATATTGTCAGAAATTATCGAATAACTAACTCGTTTAAATGCGATGGAGGTGTTTGGTTATATATACGTAAAAATATGAAATACAAAGTTCTGTCACTCAGCAGTAATATCACAAACCTCACAGATTACGATATGAACAACTGTTTTGTAGAACTTGCCGGGAAACGGAACTCATCGATTCAACGAAATTCATGAGGCATAAAAAGTGCAGCGGAACAAAGTTATCAATAAGGTGGCCCTTAGATTACTCTAAAATTTGTTTTTTCATCGTATAGTTTGCGGCACCCTCCCATTTCGTGTCAATAGCCATAAAAATATTATATGCAAAATTTGAAATCAATCGTTCAACTCTAAGGCGTGCCTCTGGTCAGAACAAAACCTCTCAACTTAAGTGGCTGGGGCTCGCCTTAAAATTCAACGATTGATTTAAAATTTTGCAAATAATATTTTTATGGGTATTGACACGAAATGGGGGGATGTCGTACAAAAACTTTAAATTTTTTTTAGGTCCAGAACAAAATCTCTCAACTTTAAGTGGCTGGGAGGGGAAGGGGCACGCTTTAAAATTGAACGGTTGTTTTCAAATTTGGTAAATAATATTTTTATGGGTATTGACACGAAATGGGGGGATGTCGTACAAAAACTTTAAATTTTTTTTAGGTCCAGAACAAAACTTCTCAACTTTAAGTGACCGGGGGCACGCCTAAGAGTTGAACGATTGTTTTTAAATTTTGCAAATAATATTTCTATGGGTATTGGCACAAAATGGGAGGGTGCCGTACAAAAAATTAAAATTTTTTTTATCCTAGTGACCAACCTTTTAAAAATTGCAAAAAATGAATTCTTAACCTGTAAGTTTGATCCATCTCTTCCTTCCTTTATACCTTCCTTCCTTTGATCCATCTCTTCCTTCCGTATACCTTGTGTATACATAATCTGGGCAATAGAAATCGTGGGCGTTGCTACCCAATTATTTCTTTTCTGCCAAACAATCTTAATCAATACTTTACCTAAGTCCATTTAAACCATTTAAACATTCCTGTTGGTAATGCTGTTCCTGATTTAAATGATTACCTTTTCTACTTCAACAACATTTCTATTAATGGACTAATTCATGCGATATCTTCTGTAAAATCCAATTCGCAGGAGGGATCGATTTTGATCGATTATGATCAATGTTGATCTACGGGTCTGACTACCCTGCGTACTCCAGTCCCTGCCATTGACATATGAGTTAGCGTGAGAAATCACATACCACTGGCAATGGCAGGAGATGTCATTAGCCAAGATGATATCTTAGGGTGCTGGCGACGAACTTTAATTAGTCAACGGCAGCACTTCCAGTCTTAGCTGGGCAGCGTTCCGTAGCGGTACCGCTCATTAGCTCTTCCGAGGAATCGAACCAACATGTAGTTATGTGTGGGCTTTGTGCCTCGATTAAGGTGGTGGGCGGTGCGTCTGGGGTGCGCTGCATCAGCTGGATTATTGGCATTTAGTTTTGTTTTGTTTTCTGCAAATTTCTCACAATTTGTTTTTCACTTATTATTTTGTTATTATTTCTTCATCTTATCATGAAATATTGGCATATGTCATATTTTGTAGTATGATAGGATTTTTTACTTAGTTATGCATTTTAAAATAAAACACAAAAAAATAAAATAAACATTTTGATAAATATATGGCAGTACAACCGAAAAAAAATAAGTCTGCAAGTGGTAAAGCAAATTTGCGCAATCCACCCGCCCATAAAGCGGCATGTCCACGGAATTTGCAGGGACAAAACATATATGAATCAATAAAAAATTTTAAAATACATGTTCAAAACATCTGCGGATTGAACGCTAACCATGACCACGTGCAACATCATCTTGAGCACGACAAACCGAACATTCTATTCCTTACAGAAACACAAGTTTCTGAAAATTTTCTCTTTATAGAATCGCTTAATTCCAAATATAGGCTCGAATCAGCTTTCAAACTCCATCAGGGCGTATGCGCATTCATTCATGAGAGTGTTGCGTACACGCGCTTTCCAAATTTTGAACTACACGGTGACGGCTTCAATACAATGGTTTTAAAGATTTGTCTTCCAGAAATGACTTTTTTTACAATAGCTCTATACCGGTCCCCCAACAAACGTAACCCAAACTTGTTCAATATACTGACAAAAATGGTGGACGAGATTAGAGCAAAGCCGCCTTATTGTGAAGTTATCGTTACCGGTGACTTCAACGTCCACAATAAATCATGGTTGGAATTCTCCAAATCGACCGACGATGTTGACAATAGTGGAAAACTGGCAGAAATTTTTGCCGCGTCTCCGGGCCTATTCGAAATTGTTAAAAGCCCGACTTTCACTCCCCGTAATGGCAGTGATAATAGTTTTCTTTTAGATCTCTATCTTACCACAATGCCAGATATTACGAGTGTCGATGTTGCGAAAGGTAGTATTGGAAATTCTGATCATTATTTAATCTCATCAGTTATCAAAACTGATTTACTTAAAACTACAGCTCCCAAACCCCGTAAAATATTTCACTACTCAAAAATGGATAAGAGTGGTCTTCAAAATTTTTTCCATGGTTTCCCTTTCGACCGTCATTGTTTTTACACTGACAATGTAAATGTTTCTGCTCAAAACTTTACAGAAACCATCCAATTTGCTATCAATAAATTTGTCCCTTTCTCCAATGTAAAACCCAAACAAAAATACTTGTATTCGAAAGCTGCCAAAACGGCACTTAGAAACAAACGTAGATCATTTAATATTTGGATTCATAACAAAACTCCCACTGATCGATCCCAATATCTAAAGGCCAACAAAATATCTAACCAGATTATCTCAAACGAAAAGTCTGAAATTGACAGAGCGAAAGCCTCAAAACTTACGTCTATGTCTGTTTCTGACAAGAGTTTCTACAGTGCCATTAATTCTTTAAATTCTGGTACAAAACTTTCTATTCCGCCTATTATTGATGGTGATTTAATCGTCAATGATCCCGCAAGAAAAGCTAACTTGTTCGCTGAACGCTTTGCTCTGAACTCCACTGTTTTGGAAACTCCTAAAGAAATACCCCAAATCCAGTCTTCAGGAGTTAATATGAATGAACTTCACTTCAAACCCAAAATAGTCGCTAAACTTTTAAAGGGGTTAAACATCAACAAAGCCTCAGGAATGGACAATATTCCACCCATTATTTTAAAAACCTTTTCCAAAGAACTTGCACCAACTTTAACTAAAATATTCTACCAATCCTACAAATCTGGTATATTTCCCTCGTGCTGGAAGTTGGCAAATGTCCAGCCCGTCCCCAAGAAGGGACCAAAATCCGATATCTCAAATTATAGGCCAATAGCTTTACTACCGGTCCTATCCAAAGTCTATGAGCATTATATTAATACACATATTTCAAAATTTCTGGAAGAAAATCATTTAATATCCGACAGCCAATACGGTTTTCGAAACAAAAGATCAACTACCGATCTATTAAACTTTGTAGCGCATTGTTGGAACAGCATACTTGATAAAGGTGGTGAAACATACGTTATCGCTTTAGACATCTCCAAGGCATTCGATCGAGTATGGCATGCCAACTTAATCAACAAGCTCGTTGCGTACGGTTTTCATCCCAATGTTGTGAAGCTGATTCAAAATTTTCTATCCAACCGATACATTTCGGTTACCTTAGACGGATTTTCTTCTGAGTCTAAACTAATTAACGCTGGTGTACCCCAAGGCTCAGTATTGTCCCCAACCTTATTTTTGATTTATATCAACGAATTGTTGAAAATCACCAGTAACCCAATAAATAGTTTTGCAGATGATAGTACTCTGCACAAGTCGTTCGAGCCCCTTCCTTCAAAAGGTAAAATGCACGAACGAATTAATCCTGCCCGGAGAGACGCTGCCATAAACGTGAACAAAGGCCTGAATAAAGTCGCCGACTGGGGTGACCAAAACCTTGTCAATTTCAACTCTACCAAAACACAGCTGTTGATTGTTTCCAGATTAAAGACCGAGTTCCCCAAAGATATTTTAGTTAGTATGTGTGATGAACCAATAGGTGAATGTAAAAACATTCGTTTATTGGGTGTCACAGTTTCAAATGACCTACTCTGGAACGATCATGTAATGGCGATGGCAAAAAGCGCGTCTAAAAAACTCGGCCTCCTAAATAGATGCAAAAAATTTTTCACTCCATACCAATTGCTCCATGTTTATAAGTCCTATATTCGTCCCTGTTTGGAGTACTGCTGTCAAGTTTGGGGTGCTGCCTCTGTTTCCATCTTGGCTCTCTTGGACTCTGTTCAAAAGCGAGCTATACGAATTGTAGGTGATCGAACTTTGACATCAAAACTTGATTCCCTACAACATCGTCGCACTGTTGCTGACCTCGTTGTTTTTTACAAATATCGTCATCAGCAGTGCTCAGATGAAATCAGCGGCATCATGCCTCAAACTTATTCTTACCCCCGTTTACTCGGCAATCGGCTGCCGCAACCAGTGAAACGGTAAAGATCCCGCGCTGTCATACTGGCAGATCGCAGAGAGACTTCTTTGTCCGAACTGCGTACAAATGGAATAGTTTGCCAGAACACTTAGTCTCAGGTGGCTTCAACCCACAGATGTTTAAAAAAAGCGTTAATCTACACCTCAGAACGCCAGTTGTTGTGGGACCCAGGTCTAGACCTAGGTCTTAAAAGGTATTTATGTGTTGTTGTGACACATATTCTAAACCCTATTACACATTTTATTAAAAAAAAAAAAAAAATTCAATAAAAATTATGAATAATATTAATCATTTTTCAAATAGTTTTAGGAAGAAATATTGAGCAGAAAACATAAGAATAAATAATAGGTTTTTGGAATTCAAATCAGACTCGGGATCAGAAGCTAATATTATATCGGAATCATTGTTGGAAAAAATCGATAAAAATGTTGGAATTTTAAAAACTACATAAATATTGGAGGCATATGATGGTCATTTTTTTTTTTTTTAATAAAATGTGTTGTGTAATAGGGTTTAGAATATGTGTCACAACAACACATAAATACACTCAGAGAAAAATGTCCTATTAAAACATTTATAGTACGGTTATAGATTTAATAGTGATGATATTAATAATTTTTTCTTATAATTACAATAGTTTGCCTTTAAAATTAACATGAACTGCACTATAAATTTAACAACGTGTACATTATTGTTTCACCAATTGTGCAAAGAATTAATATAATCAGAAATACTTTTAATTTCATATTGTTGGACAGATTACATCTATAAGATTGCACTATTTTTTGTTAATTGTACATGCAGAATTAAATTAATTCTGTAATTAATAATATGATCTAATAGTTTTAATAGTACATGCGTTTATAGTAATCGTATATGACCTATAATTTTTTGCAACACGTGTTGTAATAAATATTGCATCATTCATATAACATAATTTTCGGTTAAACCAAATCAGTTACAATTCAATTGCTGTAAAGAGAGGAAGTGTTTTTTGAATCTATTTTTAAATGGATTGTAAAAACAAGTTTTTAAATATTTTAAAAAAATGGACGTGAATAATCAAATTGATGATTTGAAAAAACTAGTTTGTGATAGATTTGGGTTTAGTGATTAGTTCACTACAATCGTACAATCAATACAATCGTGTTATTGCCTGGTAAGAATAATATGTATTTAATATTTCAAACTTTACTTTTATTAAAAATTTTCAAATTAGCCAATGATGTCAATATTGAAAGCCTTATTGTAGCAACGGCCTCCAAATTGAACAACCTCATTTGAATTTATGGAGAAAAGAGGAGGCAAGTTTTGTTATAAATATGTATATAAATTTAAAGAACAAAATTTATTAAAATTTCTTTATTCAAGCGCAAGGCAGTACACTTTCAATTTCTAGTTCCTGCAGGGAATGAATTAAACTGAATTCTGAACTAGTCCACGATCTTCAACGGTGAACAGTTAACCTTCTATATCCATTTCCCTGGATGCATCATGTGGAAGCGAACTCTTAAATAATTTCCAATTAACTGATGTACATATTAAAAAAATCCAACAAAGCTGCTGAAATTTTCAGTTTTTATGGAAATCGAGGTTATCTTGATGATACTCACAAGGAAATGATGACGTCGATTATTGTAGATGAATATTCTAACAAAAAACGAAATGGTATTGAGTGAAATAGTAGGTGCCACTAATGCTATTATGACTATATCACCTTCTGAAGCTAGAGTTAGCATTGAGTTTGTTTTTGTTCAGTGATTTGTGGAAAAATGCTTTCAAAAATAAAAAATATTAAAAACTTGTTTACTAACTTGTAAATCTAACTTTTTAAATTATTGTTTATTTTATTTCTTGAATTATAATTAATAAATAAATTTATGAATTAAAGTGAAATATTGATTTTGATTTGCATTTTTAAATTCAGGTACCCAATCCCATCAATATATCTAAAACTTGGAAAAATTTATATTATCTGTTTGAAATAATAGGGTGTGATCCATTGGCTTCACTATTATTCTTATATGATTGTAGTTTTAATTTTATAGTTGCTCCTATTAATTTTTAATGCTTTGTATCATTTTAAATTAATATGTATTAATTTTTACATTAATAGTACATACGATTAAAGTTCTATATGATATACTATTATTTTATAACTCTAATAATATAAATTTAATAGTGAAAAGTAAGAATTGATATAATGGCATTCAAATTATTATTTTAAAACTAGGAATACTATTGACAAATATTAATAGGTAAATACTATAGAAATAATGCCAAATCGTACTATTTATATAGGATTTTTTTCTGAGTGTACCTTTTAAGACCTAGGTCTAGACCTGGGTCCCACAACAACTGGCGTTCTGAGGTGTAGATTAACGCTTTTTTTAAACATCTGTGGGTTGAAGCCACCTGAGACTAAGTGTTCTGGCAAACTATTCCATTTGTACGCAGTTCGGACAAAGAAGTCTCTCTGCGATCTGCCAGTATGACAGCGCGGGATCTTTACCGTTTCACTGGTTGCGGCAGCCGATTGCCGAGTGGAACGGGGGTAAGAATAAGTTTGAGGCATGATGCCACTGATTTCATCTGAGCACTGCTGATGACGATATTTGTAAAAAACAACGAGGTCAGCAACAGTGCGACGATGTTGTAGGGAATCAAGTTTTGATGTCAAAGTTCGATCACCTACAATTCGTATAGCTCGCTTTTGAACAGAGTCCAAGAGGGCCAAGATGGAAACAGAGGCAGCACCCCAAACTTGACAGCAGTACTCCAAACAGGGACGAATATAGGACTTATAAACATGGAGCAATTGGTATGGAGTGAAACATTTTTTGCATCTATTTAGGAGGCCGAGTTTTTTAGACGCGCTTTTTGCCATCGCCATTACATGATCGTTCCAGAGTAGGTCATTTGAAACTGTGACACCCAATAAACGTATGTTTTTACATTCACCTATTGGTTCATCACACATACTAAATAAAATATCTTTGGGGAACTCGGTCTTTAATCTGGAAACAATCAACAGCTGTGTTTTGGTGGAGTTGAAATTGACAAGGTTTTGGTCACCCCAGTCGGCGACTTTATTCAGGTCTTTGTTCACATTTATGGCAGCGTCTCTCCGGGCAGGATTAATTCGTTCGTGCATTTTACCTTTTGAAGGAAGGGGCTCGAACGACTTGTGCAGAGTACTATCATCTGCAAAACTATTTATTGGGTTGCTGGTGATTTTCAACAATTCGTTGATATAAATCAAAAATAGGGTTGGGGACAATACTGAGCCTTGGGGTACACCAGCGTTAATTAGTTTAGACTCAGAAGAATATCCGTCTAAGGTAACCGAAATGTATCGGTCCGATAGAAAATTTTGAATCAGCTTCACAACATTGGGATGAAAACCGTACGCAACGAGCTTGTTGATTAAGTTGGCATGCCAGACTCGATCGAATGCCTTGGAGATGTCTAAAGCGATAACGTATGTTTCACCACCTTTATCAAGTATGCTGTTCCAACAATGCGCTACATAGTTTAATAGATCGGTAGTTGATCTTTTGTTTCGAAAACCGTATTGGCTGTCGGATATTAAATGATTTTCTTCCAGAAATTTTGAAATATGTGTATTAATATAATGCTCATAGACTTTGGATAGGAGCGATAGTAAAGCTATTGGCCTATAATTTGAGATATCGGATTTTGGTCCCTTTTTGGGGACGGGCTGGACATTTGCCAACTTCCAGCACGAGGGAAATATACCAGATTTGTAGGATTGGTAGAATATTTTAGTTAAAGTTGGTGCAAGTTCTTTGGAAAAGGTTTTTAAAATAATGGGTGGAATATTGTCCATTCCTGATGCTTTGTTGATGTTTAACCCCTTTAAAAGTTCAGCGACTATTTTGGGTTTGAAGTGAAGTTCATTCATATTAACTCCTGAAGACTGGATTTGGGGTATTTCTTTAGGAGTTTCCAAAACAGTGGAGTTCAGAGCAAAGCGTTCAGCGAACAAGTTAGCTTTTCTTGCGGGATCATTGACGATTAAATCACCATCAATAATAGGGGGAATAGAAAATTTTGTACAAGAATTTAAAGAATTAATGGCACTGTAGAAACTCTTGTCAGAAACAGACATAGACGTAAGTTTTGAGGCTTTCGCTCTGTCAATTTCGGACTTTTCGTTTGAGATAATCTGAAGATTATCATAAAATTTATCTTATAGGTATGTGTTATCTGGTGTGTTGTGTTAAAAATGAAATAGTTTTGGAACCATTTATTGTAAATTGGGAAAACTTAATACCCATTTTAGGATTAGAGGGTTGTGCTAAGCTAGGGTTAATTTGTTAGAACTAACAGTATTAATGTGAAAAATCGTGATTTGTTGGCCGAAAATGGACAAAAATTTATTAAAGAAAATTTTGGCGTGTTTGATGGTCACGGCAAATTTCCGCGAGAAAATAAAATAGAACTGAGTGAAAACGCCATTCCCTCTATAAAACCACCAAGAAGGGTGTCCATTAAAATAATGAAGATTGCGTGGCTCATTAGGATGTTTTGAGAAAAAGAATATTATTGAAAAGGTAAATGAACCAAAAGACTGGGTCGGTAATTTGGTTATTGTTGAGAAAAAAATGATTCATTGAGATTATGCTTAGATCCACGGGAGCTAAACAAATATATTAAAAGACAGCACATTTTAATACCTACAATGGAAGAAATAGCTATGAAAATAAATGGAGCTAAATATTTTACGGTCTTACACCTTAAGGATGGGTTTTGGCAGGTTCCAATATATTCTAATTCTCAGAAATATTGTTCTTTTAGCACTCCTTATGGAACTTATCAGTTCAATCGTCTACCGTTTGGCATCAGTACTGCTCCTGAAATGTCCCAAAACTTGCGGATTTATCAACTCCCTAAATAGAATTACTAAAAAGAGATGAAATATTTTCTTGGATACCTTCTCATTCAGATGCAGTAAAGTTACTAAAAAATACCATATCTGAAGCTTCTGCACTTCAATCATTTGATCCTGAGAAAGAAATTGAAATACATAATAATGCTTCCCAATATCGTTTGGGGTGTCGCCTTATGCAAATTGGCAAACCTATTTCCTATGCATCAAGAAATTTGTCAGACACAGTAAAACGGTACGCTCAAATTGAAAAAGAGTTTCTAGTTGTAACCTTTGCCTGCAAAAAAAAAATTCATTTTTATTTGTATGGACGGAGTGCAATTGTACATAGTGATCACAAACCGTTAGTTTCTATTATGAAAAAATATTTGCACAAAATAACCTCGAACAAACTTCAAAGAATGAGACAAAGATTAATGAATTATGACATTCAATTACAATATATGCCTGGAAAATACCTGCATATTGCAGACTATTTATTTAGATATTTTCTAGAAACTAGAATCGAAGAAGAAGATTTGAGTTTTACTGATTCTGTTTGATAGATAAATCAATGTCAGTGATGCAAGGAAAAAATTGTTTCAAGAGAAGACTTTAAACGACTCTGTTTTAAAAATTTGATTGGGATATTATGAAAAAGGCTTGCCAGTTCATAAAACCAAAATAAAAGAAGAGGCAAAATTTTATTATAAAATGAGAGATAGGATATTCGTTGAGAATGGTATTGTATTTCTGGATTACAAAATAATTGTTCCCAGCTCTTAAGAAGTATGATGCTGACCATAATCCATGAATCCTGTTTGGGGATAGTCAAAACTAAAAAGAGAGCCAAATACATTGTTTATTGACCGGGAATAAATGATGATATAGAAAATTTAATTAGCTGCTGTGACATTTGTCAAAAATTTCGGTCAAGTAAAACTAATGAATCATTATTATCTCATGAAGTTCCAATACTTCCATTTCCAAAAATTTCGTGCGATATTTTAGAGTTTTACAATGAATATCATCTAGTTATTATTGATTACTTCACTAAGTGGATAGAAGTAAAGTGAATCCGCAATAAGTCTTCAAAAGAAATCATAAAAGTTTGGTTGGAAGTCTTTTCAGAATTTGGAATCCCAAAAATCGTTATTGCGGATAACAATTCATTTAACTCTTATGAGTGTAAAGAATTTTCACAACACTGGAATTTTGAAATCGTAACATCCAGTCCACTATACGCCAAGTTAAATGGAATGGTAGAACGTTGTGTACAAATTGTAAAAAAAATTTTTAGAAAATCAAAAACTTTATTCGATCGATATTTAGGATTACTTGAGTAGAGAAACACCTCTCCAAAATATTTAAATTATTCTCCGGCACAACTTCTTCAAAGTATAGAAGACTTAGAACAAAATTACCCATACATGAAAACTTGCTCTAATCATCAATAAATTCTAATGTGGCTTCTCAATTTAAAAAGAAACACGATAACTGTGAAAAATTTTACAGATGTTCAAAGTAAAACAAAAATCGTAATTTTGAGGTTAGGGATAATATTAGAATTAGGAATCCGAAAACTAAAACATGGTTCAAGAGCAAGATTATTGATAAATGGAACACGCCAAGAACACGCCAAGATTGTTGAAGATGAAGGCGGAAATAAATATCGCCGTAATAGTTCATTTATAAGAACAACTTTAAGTTCTGATCGTGAAATACATATTTTGAATTCTGGTAAAAGAGGCACTGCTCTCAATGTTTCTTTAGGGCGCCATGAAATACCTCCCAATGAAATAAGTCCCAAAAAAAAAATGAAATAAGTCCCAAAAAAATTCCATACGATTTGGGAGTTACTTCATAATGAAATAACTCCCAAATCGTTGGAACTTAATTCATTTATTTTGGGAATTATTTCATTTATGAAATAACAAGAATGAAAACATTCTTATTAACAAGAATGAAATAACTCCCAACAAATTTTTAATTGGGACTTATTTCATTTTTTTGGCACTTGGGAGTTATTTCATTTTACTTGGGAGTTATTTCATTATAGTAAAAAAGTAATTTTTAAGATTTTTACGTATTTTTTTACGAATATCAATTGCAGTGTCTAATTGAAGTTTGAAGTATTTACATCGGTATATTGTGTATATTGTGTGAGAAATGGCAAGTGTTGATTTTGAGATTATTGGTGGAAAACGTAGAAATAGTAAAGTGCTATACATAATATCTGAAAAACAATTATACATAAAAAAGTCAGAATTTAAAGCAAAAAAATATTATGTTTGCTATAAACCTGATCAGTTCGGATATATGACAAATTAGCGATCAAATAAGCTTACTTGAAAACTTATTTGATCGCTAATTTTTCATATATCCGAACTGATCAGCTAGAGTTCTGATTATTTTTCATTCATATATTTAAAAAGAAAAATTAAAAATTATATGCTAGCATTTCTCATTACCACTTTTTGAAATCATTGCTTCTACGTCAACAAAATGTCTACGCAAAATCTTTATTTATAAGCGTAGCGAAGCACGCCGGGCCCTCCTAGTTCGAATAAAAAAGCCTTAGGCGCTTCAAAATGTTTCGTTAGCGTATTAATATATAAGAAGATATGTGCCATGTACACTGTTTGGAGTTATATTTGGCATTGAATTCTCTAATAATGGAATTGGTAATTTGAAAACATTATGCAATCCCCAATCAAAAGAGTTGATGTAATACCACTGAAGGCAGTTACAATACACGAAAGATTTAATGGATTAAATTTATGAATGATTGCCGTTTGAACAAAAGTTTTGCCACAACCTGCATGAGCTGTCAAGAAAAAAACATTACTTCCAGTATCATGGAATTGAGCTTCACGCAAAACAATATCAATCACACTACGTTGCTCATTATTTGCATTTTCAAACATTCTATCGAAAACTATAGCTTCTTCTTCAATATCAAAATGACCTACATCGCCAATCTGTACGTTATATTTATTGTGGAATCGGAAGACCAAGGTGGTCTTCTGAACAGGATGTTCTTTCATTAAAATGAAACGGTTTCGGAAATGGAACCAGATGAAGACCTGTTTGAAGATTACGTTTATATGGAAGAAGAAGAAGAGGATGAGGAAACCTCAAATGAGTTACATGTTGAATCAAACTCGAGATCCCAACTTTTATGTGTAGTTTGCTTAATGCTTGAGGCCAACGTTTTAATGATGCCATGCAAACATTTGAAGGTCTGCAATTTATGTGTGATGAAGTTGCAAGCAGATAGTATTGCTGTTGGCTTAGATAAATTTAAATGCCCAGTTTGCCGCAAAGAGGTGGACGATACTATACAAGTATTTTTGTAAATATATAATATCAAAAATTAATAATAAAAACAATTTGGCAGTTATTTCATTTTCTTTGGGATTTATTTCATTGGGACTTATTTCAGTTTTTACTTTAGGACTTATTTCATTCCCCTGGGGAGTTATTTCATTGGGACTTATTTCATTTTTTGTCTTGGGAGTTGTTTCATTCTTTTTGGAAGTTATTTCATTTTTTCCATACGGGAGTTATTTCATTTCACTTGGGACTTATTTCATTGGGAGTTTTTTCATTGGGACTTATTTCATTGGGAGCTATTTCGTGGCGCCATATATATATATATATATATATATATATATATATATATATATATATATATATATATATATATATATATATATATATATATATATATATATATATATATATATATATATATATATATATATATATATATATATATATATATATATATATATATTAGACTGGTCGTTAAAAACTAAATTTTCCGAGACGCCCCCTAGAAAAATTCTTTGTGGTCAAAAAACCACAACGGTATTATTTTTTTTTTTTTAAATCAAAAGAACACGTGCCGCAAAATCGTCGAAGTTGATTTTTTGAAAAATTCGTACATTTTTTCAAATATCTTATAAAATATGCAGATGTCAAAAAAAATCACATAATCATTTTTGTAGGAAATTTAATTTTCTACAAAAAAAGTCCAAATCATTTTTTCCCGAAAACGTATAGTTCTCATGATATTTTGAAAATGAGCTTGTAGGTTTTCGTAATTTTTAAAAAACATTTAAAATAAAGGTGACGAAAAAGTCCTAATTTTCTTCTTATGCTATAGAATGAAATGTATAAAAAAATAATCGTGACAAAAAAAAATCAAAATTAGTACTTTTTCGTCGAAATTTTCATCATTTGGTTTTACGAGTTTCGAAGGATTTCAAGTTTTATTTCAAAATATCATCAGAAATGTAGGTTTTAGGAAAAAAATGACTTAGACCTTTTTTGTAGAAAATTAAATTTCCTACAAAAAAGATCATGTGATTTTTTTTGACATCTGCATATTTTATGAGATATTAACAATTTTATCAAAATATAAACTTCGGTGATTTTGCGGCACGTGTTCTTTTGACTTAAAAAAAAAAAAATAATGCCGTTGTGGTTTTTGACCACAAAGAATTTTTATAGGGGGCGTCTCGCAAAATTTAGTTTTTAACGACCAGTCTAATATATATATATATATATAATATATATATATATATATATATATATATATATATATATATATATATATATATATATATATATATATATATATATATATATATATATATATATATATATATATATATATATATATATATATATATATGTATATATATATATATATATATATATATATATATATATATATATATATACATATATATATATATATAGGTTTATAAAAAAAAAATTTGATGGGGAGATGTAGCATATGTTACATGCCATCTCTCACTCTAAATAACTGGATATCATATTTTGTTTATATTTAATATATTATCATTTGTTATACAATTAATCCTATTGCTATTAAATAATCAATGCATATGTTACGACCAATGTGAAAAATCGGTTATTATTAATAACCGCCGGTTGTTCTTAATAATAACCAAATATATTGGTCAAAGTGATTAATTTTTGTGCATTTATTACATTAACCGGTTATTATTAATAATTTCCAATGCAGTTTTGTAAATGTAATTAATTGAGCATAGTTTATTAAAACTGCTACTTTAACTTTATTATTATATTTCTATTCGCTGTTATTAAAATTAAGGATATTAGATTGAGGCTTAAGAAATTAGGGATCAATGAAATACGCCAATAGTTTCTGTTATTTTTTTAATATAAATGTGTTGTGTAGTATGGATTGCAATATATGTCACAACACATAAAAACCATTTAATACCTAGGCCCTAAAACAATATGCGTTCTTATACAAATATGCAAATTTTCATATTTTTTTAAACTTTAATTTAAAAATTGACATCTAAACAATAAATCCAATCGCGTAACAAAACACGACATAGGCCAATATTTCATGAGGATGGAAGAAATAAAAATCAAATAAAAGGAGGAAAAGGCAAAGAAGTTCATCCACTAGCCTCCCTAAGATACCACATTGACTAACATAACTCCCTGCTATTGCCAGTGTATGACGATAACTCATATGCCAATAGCAGGCACTGAAATACGCGGAGTTGTCACACCACACCCATAGATAAAAAAAAATAAACAAATCAGTAAAAACTGATTCCTTCAGGCATAATTTATAGGATAAATTCTTTATTTATTACTAAGATTACATTACAAATGGATATTTATTTTGGCAGACAGAGCTACTGTGACATTTCAAATGGCAAATTATTTTTGACTGTTTGCATTTGCGTCGACTTATGGAGCATTCACTTTAACAATTGCAATGCTTAAACCCTTGACCAAAAAAGTTGGCATCCTTACGAGCACATTCTCTCAGACTTATTTCATTCACTGGAACTTCATTCATCGAAATGAAAGTTTCTTTGCAGACGGCAAAATCATTCCTTGTGTACAGGTGGTTTAAAACGCCATGTTTTGAACCAAGTTTATGAATGTTTTCATTTTCTTTAGAAGTTAATAACACATAAAACATTCCGGTTATCAGCCCTACCCCTATCTACTTCTGGTATTCTTATCCGGGCGGTGTCTTCTACATTTGCTGACAGAAACTTTGTGAAAATTATTATTACTACGCATTCGTAATGGAAATTTCAAGTTAAACGTGTAAAAATTATTACATTTACCAAACCTCATAGGTAATTATTAATAATAACCGGTTAAAGTGATTAATCTGCAATTTTTATCACATTTACCAAACCACTTGGATATTATTAACAATAACCGGTTATTGTTACCGCATTTATTACTTTAACCGTAACATATATAATGTTATAGTTTGGAAGTGTATATGTTAATTCAAGATTTCGTCTTTATAAAATAAAAGGTAATGTTGCAGTTGATCTCCAATATTTTAGAAGTAATCATTACAATGTATTTCATATAAATTTCTAAATAAATAAATTTGTATTTAAAAAGTAAATAAAAGTATTCAAAATAAAGAATGCAACAACAGGTCTTTAAAAATTTTCATGTTTGCGAAAATCTAAAAACGTCACTAGTCTCTGCCCAAAATTAGAGCCCTGCAAAAAAAAAACAAAAATTTTTTTTCGTATTTTTTTAATATAGAGAACATTTAATTCACAGTTTCACAAAAATCGGAGGGGGTGAGGACAAAATCTGATCGGTTTCGTGTGGAATTTTTTAAAAAAAAATCCTCGAACACGTATTTATTTTTTTCGATATAAAACCCGTTATGCACTTAAATAATCATGAAATTGCTTGGTTATGGTAAATCTACACATTGTAGCCACCATACTGATCCACCATTTTATATTTTTCAAAAGGCGCACAAAGCAAGATAAAGTATACTAATTAAGCTTCAATTTAAGCCTTCAAACGTCCTGATCGGGAAAACAGAATTTCGAGGGCGCAGGTGATCCGTTTGACGCGTTTTGTCCCTTACATATATAACGATATGAGGTATAACAGAATTTAGCGGTACTCTCACAGTCGCCATTTTTGACCTACCCCAAAAACAAATTCTGTGTATATTGCGGCAAATAATTTTTTGGGCAAGTTCACGAACTGGCCATATCCGGGTACCATTTAAACGGCTAGAGCCTAATAAGTCAAATAATCTAAGGCATCATAACGGCCGTTTGAATCATAACGTTTAAATAAAATTTATAAATATTGAATATTTGAACCATTTTTTATCATTTTTTATCAGACGACAACCTTGGCATTTAAGGTTCCTGAAAATTTAGCCGTTTTAAAAATTTACTAAACTTTGTTGTCCTTGATGTAGATAAAATTGACCAAGCTCACATTTGAAAACTTTTGCACACGTAGATACAACATAAATCTTTCCCATATAAAAAAAAATGGTCCAAGTTCAGAAATTGCGACCCTGGGGCTGTTGAAACGAATACAAACGCAAACGGCCATGCATTCATCATTTTTGAGTTTATGTTATTTAAACTCCTATTTTCTTTTAGATAAACTTTTCATTTATAACCTCAGAGACTTTCTGCTTTCTAGCCCAAGAGGTTCCAATGGAATTAACGGCATACTAACATAATGTACGACACTCTCATGCCATACAATTACAACAACAAATTCCATAAAAATATAAAAATATCCCATAGAAATATTAAATAAATTTTCTTTTGTTTCTGTTTTGAGTTTTTATTTTCTTTTTTTGCAAAAATTTAAATGAAACCAAAGTTTGACCAAATTGTTAGTTGCAATAAATATATATTGATTACACATACACAAAAGTTTTCCTAAATTGATAGATATTTGTAGTTTTTTAGGTATAAAAGTTGTTTGATAATTTTTGATTATAAATTATGTGTGGTGGTGTTGTAGGTAGTGTTGTAGGTGTGACGTAGTGAGAACGTTAATTTACTCTTTGGTGGATTTAATATGTTATCAAAAGTAGTTTTAACCAAATTAAATAAAACTATTCCGAAACTGCATTGAAAAAGTTGTTTCGGTTAATGTATTTAACTTGGTTTGTTTATTTTTTGGAATTATTCTGTTTCTACTTAAATTTTTTATGTAAACTAATCTGACACATCTAATTCTATTTGTACACACAACTGTCTGAACCCGAAATCTACCTATCTCTAACGGATATACGTGCTGCTTGGACTTTTTTAGTTTGTAAAACTTTAACTTTTGCCTTGGATTGGCTTCTTTCATTAGACTCCCCATCTATATTGAAATATTCTGAGAGTTCACAAATCTTCATTAAGATAGTGCAACTTCCTTCTGCATTTGAAGCTGTTAGCTGAGTATATTTTGAGATACCATAATTCCTTGGTTGACGAAACACTCTTTAACTGCTTCTCATGCGATGATTTTGTAGGTTAATAAAGAGAAGTGAGACTTTAACCAGCGCTTCCATATGTTTCTGGGGTAATGATGAGAGTAACAGTCAACAATAATCAACAGTCAATATTTGACTTTACGTTTTGATGCCATCATTTCTAGGTTGTGCAAAAACAGAACCATGTCTCGGAATGTCTAGATTTTGCTTCTGATCAATGCTAAATTGAGTTCAGAGCTAAAAACTAACTTTTAAAAACTAAGTTTTTTTTAATTAGATTCAGTAGTTTTCTACTTTTCGTCCACTTTTGGAGGATCGAAGTTTTTTAATTATTTTCAGTGATGACCCAAAAAGTCGAGATATGTAAAAAAATTGGGGGAAAATGTTTTTCTCATTTTTGTCATACTGATGTCGTTCAGACACTTGTTACCACCTAATTTCCATTATGGAACAATAAAAGCATCAGATTCCCTCGAGGGAAACTGTCACTTCTTGAACTTGTTATTATACATTAGTTGTCATAATACTTATATGATATTGATCAAATCCGTTTTACGCTATTCATAAAAGGTTTCATTGTGGTATATCGAACAAGTTCACGATAAAAACCAATATATTCATATCTTATCAAAAAAAATTTATTTCCTCGTTTTTAAATAACAATTGAGTTACAACAGCAAAATATCTAATCATATTGACAGTAAAATTTAGTTAGTAAATTAAGTATTATTAATCACAATTACCAACAAACATGGCTATGCCATATTTATATATATCTCTGGCAATAATTGGAATACTACTGAAAATTATTTTTATAGTACGCATGGTAATAATTATGACTCTAACAAAAAATTTTGGAATATTTAATAAAAAATTGTTGTCTATGTTCTAAATTCTAGATACAAATTTTGAAAGAAAGAAAAAGAATAAAAGATGCTGCAATACGTTATCAAAACTCACAACAAATCATTCAAGGAGAAATTCTTGTTTATACTGTACCACCAGCAACGAGATGCTCTGCATCAGGTATTTATATTTTTGTAAAAATTAATCGTTTTTAAAAACTTAATGTAATCTTTTGTAGCACCACCTCCGACTTATGATGAAATTTTTGCAAATAATACTAAGCAATCAGTTTAGGATGATTTTGCAATACAAGTTAATAAAATAAAGTCAATGTGTCTAAAATCGTTCTATGGTTTTCGATCAAGCACGTCATACTCTTACTCATTGTTACCTTATTTTATTGTATTCGTAAATGATTAAAATTCTTCACTTCGTCGCAATATTATTGTCAGTTTTAAAAAAAGCTTTATTGTATCTGAAAGTTTTTGAATATAAAATTAACAGTTCTCTTTTTCAACTTATCTGCCATCTACCAATTAAACGCCTAAATAATGTTGTGCTTTTACTTTGATTTCTTAATAGCTTAAAAGTGAAAAGGAATTAATCCATTCATAACTTTTTTACGCGATTTTTTAACACGAATTTGTTTCATTTGCGGTTGATTTGCGTAATTAAAATAAAAAAAAATAAAAATTTTCTTTTCAGCTGATAGTCGTTCTTTAGCTCAAACGCAAACTAATTATAAATTAGATTTACTTTTATTTTTATTTTAATAGAACAAAATCAACGAAACATAAGATGTCACTCTGGTCGCACACAGAGTGCCCGAGTACCCACTACATTTATTTACAATTTCTATATTAAAAATTGTTGTTATACTGCATGCTGGCAAGTTTTTATTTTATATATCAAAAACGATAATAATAACAACAAACCAGGTGACCACAAAGGTGGGTCATCAGTTCCGAACCCACCCTCCTAACCCATTATGTTTCAATATAAATTTAGTTTGACTGAGTGTTTTAGTTCTTTGGAACCGATCACCCTCCTTTCTTCCTAAATCTTTTTCTTTGGGCACGTCTGCAATAAACAATATCACAAGTATTATGTTATAAAAATATTATTATTTATGGCAATTCATGTTATAATATTTACTGAGTGCTCATCACTAACAGAGAGTTGACATTTAATGCAGATTTTGTTTTTCAAATCGTTACCCACAGCTGGATCTACATTTAGGGCCGATACGAATAGAAGGGATAGCCTCAGATATAACGTCGTTTGAATTTTATGAATCACAATAGATTGAAAATGTGTCCGAGGATTTTGCTCTATCCTCTATTTTATTCTCTAGTTTTCTTGTATAGAAACAATGGATAGAACAATTTTTTTCTTGATATGGGTATAGCAGGAGAATTTTGTTTTGAATTTGATATAAATTAATAGTAAAATAAATAAAGTTTTTAATATAATTTTAATATAATTAATTTAATAATTTAATTCTACCGTTGCAAAATTGCCTTCTTGATTTCACACAGTGGAACAATTAATATACGTTTTCAAATAATTTTTTTTATTTATAATATAATTTATTTATTTAAGAAAAGTAAAAGAAAAAGTATTGCAACATACAAAAATACTGCTATAAAAATGAAATGAAAACAAGTATACAAAAAATTCTTTCCGTATTCATACAATCGACGAAAAAATAAAATTCTGGAATAAGGGTATAACTTTATTCTCGGATTTTTTCCTATCCATCGTTGTTCATACAATCGGCCTTTATGTTTGGTATCAAAATTACAGTTTTAATTTTTCAAGACATAAGACACAGTCATCACTTTGTCGAAAACCAAAAAAGGTCGAATGCAGATCTCGTGATCATTTTGGATCCATTATACTAGGTACATCTTTTTTTGTTTTATATTGTACCAATAATATTGAGCTTCCATGATAGGAAGTGTATGGTAAGGGGCAAAGTTGTCAAAAACTTGTTTATTCTCTCACTACTTGGGTATGCGCATGCAAGTTGCTTTACCACTATTCCTGATTTTTTCATGTATCGCTTAATGACAGCGTTTCTGTACTACAATGAGTCCCGCTTCGCTGTTGTAAAACATTATAAGCCACAGTCTCCACCGTTCACGTCACTGGTTCTAAAATAAGTAATTTTAGTAGTGTCTATTCAATAACAAAAAATGGAAATAATTATACAATTCTGATTCACAATACAAATGTTTACTACCTTCTGGTTCTGTAGTTTCCAATTCATCGTCTTCCTCACACTGTAAAAATTAATTTGAATTACTTTACAAAAAGGATGCAACTAAATTAATTTTGTAGCGTCAACCAAAATTTAGTACAAATGACGATACGATTTTTACGTTTGACAAAGCATTTTATCGAGTCCTATGTTTGGCGCCATTTCGCAATTGAAGGTTTGGTTCACCGCAAATGTCTACCAGTTGATCGCGCATGCAAAGACATCTTGCCACTTGCACAATTTAATTTGATTGACCAAAAAAGCGTTAATTGAATACCAGCCAGATTCTCGACGAGAGCGCAATGGACAGCCGCTTCTCAGCTCTCCCTTAAATTTTTACTTTAACCTCACATTATTTTTTTTCTTTCTTTTTAAATAACACCAACTTATCGTGAGGTTATTTCGAATGGTGAAAACGAAAAAGTTTGCAACTTCAGCCTGTGGAGTCAAGTTGCCAATGCAATTGTTACATTATGTCAGAAAATTAACCTTACCTTAAAAGGCTAATTTTCTGACAAAATGTAACAATTGCATTGAAAAATAGCGTTACATAAAAAGAACGACGACGTAATCAGCAAATAAAGGGTGGATTGCACCCACACAAGCCAAAAATGATATCAGGTTACAGTAAAAATAGAAGTAGAGCTTGTAGAATTGCTTTCCATCGTTTTTTGTCGAGAATCTGGTTGGCGTTTTTCCGTAGACGCTCTTCCAGTTTCAATTGCCTTTTTAGAGTTAACCATGTGGCATTTCTCCTCTGGCATTTCGTATTTCCAAATTGGTAATAGTTGGGTACTTTAAATGAGTTTGACATTTGGCCGCACATGCTAGCTCCGACATTGGTAGGGGCCTGATTTAATTGTACGGAAACAAGAAAAACACACTAAGGGTCCGTCTTTTCTTGATAGAAAATGCTTCATGACTGCATCCGAGAAAGTATGTCTCCTAGGAATATTAAAAATTTAATGTAATACTACACCTGCTCTGATTTTGTTACAGAATGGCCCATTTAAAAGACAGACCAAACATTCTGTTGTTGAAGATATAGGGTTTCTGTATTAGGAATAACTTTGAGTTCAAATTACTAATAAGTTAAGCCGCGAGATTATAAGACCCACAGATACTTTGCTACAAATCAATGTGTCGGAACGTGACAACTTGTGACAGTTTTTGTTGCTATTGTTTCAAATACCAATCTAATAAATTGTGTCAACGCACAGATTTGGTTTTTTATTATAGTTGTTATAGTTTTACGCTAACTTCATCAAACTTACTTTGATCGATTGGTGGTTTTTCCTTACTCCGATTTCCCCTCGTACTGCCGAATCCTTTAGAAATTATACCAGCCATTTTAATGACTAAGGCTTTGCGTCTAAAGATGGATCGGTCTACGCCCCAGAAGTTTTCGGAAACCACTTCCAACCAAGGACCATCATAAAAATTTCCACGAAAAATGCTATTCCGTCGCTCAATTTTTTAGATAAAGTAGCAGCAGTCACTGGTCTCACCGCTTCAAATTCTCCTCATCATGGCTGGTAGTGAAAGAAATCTTGCACCAACTAAAACATGCCATTGTGCCATATACAAAAACATTTTAAAGACAAACACTACATCCGTCCAGTAAAACAGCAGTAAGGAATGGTGTCATCTCAAGAACTTCTCAGGCCTTACAACACATAAACAATGGACCAAAAACTATATAGCACCATGTTGCCGAGCATCAAGTCAAAAACCCGAGTCGCACTAGAACACAATGCGAATGAACAACCATCTAGAAACCCCTAGTGATATGAAAATAATGCTGCAACATCTGCAAGAAACAACTTGGAAAAACTCACAAATGTTCTGAACACCCACCTTAACACCCTGAATGAATGGTTTAAAACCAGAAAATTGAAACTGTCCACTCCACTTCCACACTTTTCACCGCATAAACGAAGGAGGTAAATACAACACTTAAAATCTGCATTGACAACATACATGTTCTTACATACATATTCCCACTAGTTAAATTAAACTAATTAAATTAAACTAATTAAAAATTAAATTAAATTAAATTAAACTAGCAGGTAGTTCATGGGGCAAAGATAAAAACACAATAATAACAGCATATAAAGCAATAGGAAGGCCTTTCATAAATTACGTTGCTCACATATGAACACCCAACTCACTGACACTCTCTGGAATAAGCTACAAATAACACAAAACGCAGTCATGCATACCACTTCCGGATGTCATTTGATGGTCCACCGAGATCACCTGCACGAAGAATGTAACATATTGTTGGTCCGTGAATATAACGAAATGCTTACCAAACAATATCTATGGACTAGTCATAAAGAGCAATATCTCTGCAATGACACTTTATTCATAACAACAATCAAGTCATATAGGTAACATCGACGAGCTGGCGTATAAGACGGGCTTAAAAAACATACAAACCACTGTTGTTGAAGACACAATAAAGAACTACGCCCCGAATCGAGTTCTTAATAGCAAGCCACCACAAATTGCTGCCGAAGATATCAAACTACCACGCAGCACCACAACCATCCTACACTCAAAAAAAACACACCAAATTTTTTGATAAAACTACAAATTTTTTCCTTCAAAAATTATTTAAATCCAAAAATTATTTTTAATCAAATTAATTTATATAAGAACTGAATCTAAAAAATTATGGTGCAAATTATGAAACTTTTTGCAATCCATACAATTTTCGACCGATCTACTTTCGAACCAATGAGAAAATTTTAAATTTTAAAAAAGTTTATCATTCTCATCAGGGCTAGCCGACTAGATAAACTACCAAAAAATTTCAACGTTAAATATAAACCAAAAATTAGGTTACAACTCTAGCGAAGTATAAAACACAAAAAATTTTACATAAACATATATTTAATAGATTCAGGTTTAGTCAATTAATTTCTCTGGTGATCACTGTTTTGTTATACTCTAGACATACTAGTATTGAATAACAAACTCATATCGGTGAGAAGAAGATGACTAGTCTTCCCTTGTTTCTATTGACACATTATCAACAATTAATTTACTAAATTATTTGTGATATAACATCACAACGATGGAAAATATCCCATCAAGAATAATAGTAGTAGCAGAGTTCCTGATTCTGGACTTGGAGCCAGAAGAGTAGCACCACATTTTATCCCTGCATCAACATGATCAAGGCTTTCGATCCAAATGTCACAGATATTCCAACTGTTGGTAATGTGGAGCTTAGAAATATAACAGATCTTCATTGTTAAAAGCGTGGTGGAAAGCAGCCTGGAATTCCTCACTTCAACTAGTTTAATAAAAAGTCAAACAGGAGAATCAGATAATTTTAATTTCGATAAATTCGACTAGCCCTTTATCCGGATTTACATACTTGATTGATGCAGATTTGTTCGTATCCATCTGTGTGTTAGCTTCAGCGAAACCATTTCTAATAAAATAAAATTTGCGACATCTATTTTTATTTAAACAGTGAAGTTGGTAATAATCTTAAGTTATTATTTTGTTGGTATAATGTTAGACAATTTATGTACGCTTGACAATGCTTTATTATTAAGATTCGAGAAGAACAATAGAAAACAAGTAAAGAAAGGACACTTGAATTATTTGTAAAATTACATTGTTGTATTGCTAAATTTGAATAATTAAAATTGAATAAATGTTAAAGTTTGCTAATTGTTATTTTTATTCGTTCGAAATTAAATCAGCCAACTTAACACATCAGTTGTGCACGGATAAAAATAAAGCTATGATTGCAAGTCATAAGTTTTATATAACATAATTATAAATATTTATTCCCGACAGCCACTTTTTATAATATTATTGCAATATCCATGACTTTAAGGCATTCATTTTTATGAATACTTAGTCATGGAATATAAAACGTTAGCATAAAATTTTGAAAAAAACAAAACAATGATTACTATTGATAAACAATGAATATCAAAATTATAATTTTTCATGCCTGATAATCATTTAATATTTAAAAATGTGCATATAATATAACTAGGAAGCATGAAATTTTATGAATAGTAAGGTATAAAATAATTCATCCCATACATCATCACTAAATAATAATGTTTGTTTTTCGGTTATTTTATATGATTTGTAGGCATTGAAGAGTATTCTTTATAAGTACGATTTTTAATTTTTGTTTTTTCAACTTTCTTCGTGAATTAAACAATTATTAAATTTATAATTTAATAAAAATATTTTATTTTCTAACAACTTATTTCACTTCGTGAAGCTTCGTTTTGTTTCTTGTATATTACTTGGCATATCAAAAGGAAATTATTGTCATATCATTTCATTATATTACAATACCAATCGGTTCGATTAAAAAAAGTCTAGCGACAGGTATATCCCCTAGAAAAAGGTAGATTTCTTGATCAGACAGATATGCATACAAGTAGAATCAATGCATCAAATTAGTTAAAATCAAAAAACTAAGTAGAAACGGAATTATCCAACAAATTTCAATTTCAACTACAACTATACCATCAACCATAATTTATAATCAAACATTATCAAACAATTTTAATTCGAAATCATCTTTATTGTGGTTTTTTTTGTTCTATTTAATCTTTTTCGAACGGTTACTTAGTGAAAAAAATAAAAACAAAAGAGAATTTGCTAGTTTTCCTATGGTATTAAATGGCTTCAGATTTGTCTACAATAGGTGCATTAAATTGCTTATAAAAATGGAACCTTTTGAGTTAGAAAGCTGGAATTTGGTGAGGCTATAGTTTAAAAGAATACTTAAAAGTTAAAATGAATTTAAATAACATAAACTGAAACACGATGAAAGCATTGCCTTTTGCGTTTGTTTTCATTTCAACATCCCTGGGGCCTCTACTTTAGACCTGAACTATATTTTTTTTAATTTTGGAAAGATTTATATTGTATCTTTGTGTAAAAAAGTTTTCAAATTTGAGCTTGGCCATTTGGCCACAAACAAATTTGGCAAATTTTTAAAACAGCTGATTTTGCAGGAACCTGGAACGCCAAGGTTGTAATTTGGATAACAATGATAGAAATATGTTCAAATATTCAATATTTATAAATTTAATTAAAATATTATGATTCAAACGGAAGTTATAGCGTCCTAGATTATTCGACTTTTTAGGGTCTAGCCGCTTAACTGGTATCCGGATATGGCCAGTTCACGAACTTGTCCTAGATATTATTTGCCGAAACATATACAAAAAGTTATTTTGTTGTAGCTCGAAAAATGCGACCGTGAGAGTGCAGCCAAATTCCCTTATATCTTATTTCGTTATATATATATGGGTAATTCTTTTATAAACCGAACACCTTTATGACCGACCCATTTTTGATTTGGCTGAAATTTTTTTTAGGGGTTTTCTATCGAAAAAAAAGATATACGTGTTCGAGGATTTTTTTTTTTTTTTTTTTTGGAAAATAGAGTTGTTCTAAATTTCGAGAATTTCGTGATTTTCGGCTTGAAGACTTATTTTCAAAAATTCATAACTTCGGTTTTATAGAAGATAGAAGGTTTTTCATTTCTTTATTTGAAAGTTAAAAGATGGAATTTTTTAAAAATAAATATTTTCAACTAAAGTTATTAACAAACTCCTATTGTTATAAACAAATAAAATGTTAAAATTAAATTGTAGCCATTGCCCCACCCATGAAATTAGTTTTTAATATTATCATCGTACTCATCGTTTAATTTTCTATAAAAAAAGTATTTTTTTTTAATGGAGAAATGATATTTACTGTTAGAAATAAATTAATTTATCGGGACGACAAAAAATTCCATATATGGGTCATTCTTTTACATACCGAACAAAATAGGACAAAATGTGACTAAGACATTTTTGATTCAGCTGAAAATTTTTTTGAGGGTTCTATATAAACATTACGATATACTTGTTTTCGGATTTTTTGTTTTTTTTTGTTATTTAGGGGAAATAGAGCGGTTCTAAATTCCGAGAATTTTGTGATTTTTGGCTTGAAGACTTGTTTTCAAAGATTTATAACTTCGGTTCTGGTAGAGATAGACACTTTTTGTTTATTTTATTTTAAAGAATAGAGATGCAATTTAAAAAAAAATTATTTATTATAAAAATTATTAACAAATACCTATTGTTATAAACAAATAAAATTTTAAAATCAGTTTTTAGTAATTATATAAAAAAAATAAAGAGTGTTTAGTGGAATCATCGTGTTCTACGTTCAATTTTCAATAAGAAACGTATATTTAATTAATGAAAAAATGAGTTTTACTGTTACAAATAAGTTAATTTTTCCAGCGCCGGACGACAAAAATTTTTAAAATTTGTTATCGTATCGCGCTCGATAAATTAGTTCATTTCTAACAATAAAACTCATTTCTCTACTAATTAAATATACGTTTCTTATTGAAAATTGAACGTAGAACACGATGATTACATTAAACACTCTTTATTTTTTTTATATAATTACTAAAAACTGATTTTAAAATTTTATTTGTTTATAACAATAGGTATTTGTTAATAATTTTTATAATTAATATTTTTTTTTTAAATTGCATCTCTATTCTTTAAAATAAAACAAACAAAAAGTGTCTATCTCTACCAGAACCGAAGTTATAAATCTTTGAAAACAAGTCTTTAAGCCAAAAATCACAAAATTCTCGGAATTTAGAACCGCTCTATTTCCCCTAAAAAACAAAAAAAAAAACAAAAAATCCGAAAACAAGTATATCGTAATGTTTATATAGAACCCTCAAAAAAATTTTCAGCTGAATCAAAAATGTCTTAGTCACATTTTGTCCTATTTTGTTCGGTATGTAAAAGAATGACCCATATATGGAATTTTTTGTCGTCCCGCGCTCGATAAATTAATTTATTTCTAACAGTAAATATCATTTCTCCATTAAAAAAAAATACTTTTTTTTATAGAAAATTGAACGATAAATACGATGATAATATTAAAAATTAATTTCATGGGTGGGGCAATGGTTAAAATCTAATTTTAACATTTTATTTGTTTATAACAATAGGAGTTCGTTAATAACTTCAGTTGAAAATATTTATTTTTAAAAAATTTCTTTTAACTTTCAAATAAAGAAAAGAAAAACCTTCTATCTTCTATAAAACCGAAGTTATGAATTTTTGAAAATAAGTCTTCAAGCCGAAAATCACGAAATTCTCGAAATTTAGAACAGCTCTATTTTCCAAAAAAAAAAAAAATCCTCGAACACGTATATCTTTTTTTTCGATAGAAAACCCCTAAAAAAAATTTCAGCCAAATCAAAAATGGGTCGGTCAGATTTTGTCCAAATCTGTTCGGTTTATAAAAGAATTACCCATATATAGATTTTTTTATCGTCCCGCGCTCGATAAATTAATTTATTTCTAACATTTACTGTTATTCTCATAACTCTCTTATCATTTCTCCATTAAAAAAAACACTTTTTTTATAGGAAATTGAACGTTGAATACGATGATTATATTAAAAATTAATTTCATGGGTGGGCCCCGCCCCCATTAAACTAAAATTTTAATTTAACATTTTATTTGTTTATAACAATAAGAGTTCGTTAATAACTTTAGTTGAAAATATTTATTTTTAAAAAATTCCATTTTTTAACTTTCAAATAAAAAAGAAAAAGCTTTTATCTTCTATAAAACCGAAGTTATGAAGTTTTGAAAATAAGTCTTCAAGCCAAAAATCACCAAATTCTCAAAATTTAAAACAGCACTATTTTCCAAAAAAAAAATCCTCGAACACGTACATATCTTTTTTTTCGATAAAAAACCCCTTAAAAAATATTTCAGCCAAATCAAAAATGGGTCGGTCAGATTTTGTCCAAATCTGTTCGGTTTATAAAAGAATTAACACCATAGAAGAAGAAAGAATCCATTATATATAAACTTTTTTTTCATTTTTATTTTCCGTCTCCGCTTATCATATATAGTCGTTTGCCACCAAAATTTTTCCGAAATTCTGAGATGAAGCACTCCAATAGGTAGATTTTTATATGAAATCTACCTAAAACCACAAAATAATCATATTACAACCAAACGGTAATAGAATCAAACGGTATTTATCTCTATTTATTGATAGTGAAGAAACTGTCGAAAGGTATTTTATAGTCAAAAATTATTGTTCTATATGCATCTTTATTTTATGAATATAGATTTTATTTTTCAGGGAAAGTTCAAAATATATTAGTAATAAATATTTACATACATTTATATTATTTATTTTCCTAAATTGTAAATATCTAAATAATTTTTATAAACTATAAATGTTTATTCCTGATAACCACTTCTTATAATATTATTGCAATATCCATGACTTTAACGCATACATTTTTTTGAACTCGTGGAATAGAAAAACCTCGCATAAAATATTAAAAGAAACGAAACTGTGATTACAAGTCACAAACAAATAAATAACAAAAATATAACTTTTCATACCTAATGATCATATTGTATTTCAAAATGAGCATGAAATAGATCTAAATAATGGATAGATTTTAAAATTCACTAGACATTTTTGTGGAATTTGAGTTGTATATATATAAACTACAAGCGAAATATAATTTCATTCTGTTAGTTAATGATCATTGGGTAGCTTCTGTAAACATAATCTTTAAAACGTATGGGTATGACTATTAAAAGTAAGTGGTGTGGTGTTCCCTTCATTCAAATGATAGATAAATGTAAATACACGATAATAGTAAATATAATTGAAATATATGTATATGACAGGTTTAGAAGACTTCATCAAATGCTAGGAATATGAAAAACCACTAACCCTGGTTAAATGATTATTTATTTATGTCCTAAGCGACATAAATTTATGAATTAGAGGCATGATTTTTTATAAAAAGTAGTTATATTTTGTTCTCTAATAAGTATACAAATTTTGTACAGCCAATTTTTTTTTTGTTCCTACTGGTCATGCTATGTACCCAATATTCATAAAATTATGAATAATATTCATAATAAGCTCCATAGTAATTTTTCAAAATAGTATTCCTTATAAGTATATAATATACCTGGCTTATTCATGGTTGAAAATCAACGTAATTTAAGCATTAAATATACCCTATTAAGCATAAAAAACTTAGATTTCTGTCCGTGCATAAGGTTTATTCTATACCTGTAAAGCTAGGAACAGAAATACGTGTTCTATAATTTATTATTCCTAAGCGCCATAATTTTATAAATAAGAGGCATGATATTTTACAAAAAATATTGTTCCTTATAGTCATATTTTGCTATCTAATAAGTATACAATATTTTTTCAACAAAGTTATTTCTCTATTCCTAATTAGTCATGCTACGTACACTATATGTATAAAATTCATAGAGTAATATTCATAATAAGCACTTTAGTGATTTTTTGAACAAGTATACCTTATAAGTATATAATACACCTGGCTTATTCACGGTTGAGAATTAACGTAATTTAAGCATGAAATATAACCTATTAAGCATAAAAAAAACCTTGATTTCTATCTGTGTGGGGTAATTATATAAATATATAATCCACGTCACAAACAAACAAAACAAAATGGATTTATCTAGTGCTTCAGAAAAAGGCCATGGAAATTATTTAGAGACAACCAGTAGAAACTTAACAAAAGTGGATATCTACAAAAATAGTGTCGATGATTGTATCATAAATATGAAAACATCAAAGTAACAGCACGTGGTTTCGAACATTCCAGATCAGTCTGATCCGGTGAAAAATTTACATAATAACAATCAAGGTGTTGCAGCTAACTTTGAGACGCATGCAGACTATGGTGATAACGTGGAACGGACTTTGCAAAACCCGGAATATGTGAATTTCAGAAACTATATTCCTGTCGGTGGAAATATTCAATATGGACGAAATGAATATGTAACGGACGGATTTCATCATCAACAACAACAACTGCAGCCGCTGAGATCAAATTATGTAACATCACAATTTCAAGCTTAAATAAAAATAGTTGTAATTATTTTGGGTCCCAACCAAATTCTTTATATGGGCATTCAATGCCATCAAATCAAAATATCAACGCACTTCCTGAAACCAGCATTCGATTATCAGCGAACGATGTTGCAGCAATGTTAAATGATTTTGATCCAGCCAAAAGTGCTGTTAATCAGTTTGTGTTGGTCGTCGAGCGGGTAAGGATTATATATAATTTAGAGTCACTTTTGTTGTTACAAGCGGTTGTTCAGAAATGGCAATGGGTTGCCGAATTGCGGTACGAAACAGTCATGTTCCAAATTATTAATTGGTATGATATACAGAATGGGTTGTTGAGAGAATTTGGACAATGTCGGGACCGGATAGACGTTCATTTCATGTAAGCAAATCGAAAAAAAAATTCATCTGAATCGCTTGTCGAGTACGTTTATGAAATGCGTCTCATTCCGCATGAAGTAAACTTAGACCAACCAGACATAGTTAAATACATTATCCTTGGGTTAGGCGATTCGGAGCTGGTTCACACATTAACAGTACAAAATTACAAAATATCCAAACGATAAATGAATTAATATCAAAATTACGGTTATACGAAACTATGGTAAATGCTAAAAAATTAGCAAAAGGTTATGCTGATGGTAAACTTCGAACAGAAACCCAAACAGTCAGTCGTAAATGTTATAATTGTCAATCCACTAGTCATTTCCAACGGGATTGTAACAAAACACAATTAGAATGTTCTTATTGTTACCGATTTGGTCACGTGGAAGACGTTTGTGAGAAGAAGAAGAAAGATATAACACTAAAATTAGAACTCAAAAGTAATGTAAAATCTGTCAATCGGATTTCTATGGCAGAAGATGAGATGGTAAAAATTATCAAGGGTAATCAAAAAGACCAACTAAACTATGAAACAGATTATTATCAAAACGAGTTTATAAATCATAAATCCTCACCTGAAATTAACGAACTCAGAGCAAGACTACAAGATATAGAGAATGAAAATTGTCAACTTTATAAATGATTTTATAAATGTCGTCACCAGCACTGCTCGGATGAAATCAGGACCATAATGCCTCAGACATATGTTTTTCCCCGTTTGCCTCAGACATATGACTTTCCCCGATTTCTTTGTGCGTACATCGTACAAACAGGGCCATCGCCAAAGAATATTTTTTGGGGGGGTGTATAGCATGAATTTGCCGACTAAAGTTTCATGAATTTGCCGACTAATTTTTTTTTTTTAATCTGCACCTTTTCAAAATATTAATTTAATTTATAAATTTATCACACAATAGGGATTTATAGATCAAAATACATTTGAATCGTCTTATATTGTAAAACATCTATCTAAAAGCTATTTTTACAATAGTTTAAATATTGACAATGAGGTTGAAGAACATTACAAATCGAATTACAATTTTAAACTAAAACTATTAAACAATAAACTACTAGATTTCTTTCAATATCAATTTGATTTCATTTCCATCAATTTCTTTCAATAGCTGTGTTTTTTTGTAATTCTGTATAGAACAGAATTAAAATTTTCAATACGATTTGACAACTAATTAATTCTGTAATAATTCTACAGAACTATTTAGCTGTCAAATCGTATTGAGAATTTTAATTCTGTTCTATACAGAATTACAAAATAACACAGCTAATAACAACCCAAAAAAAAGGTTGGCGTAGAACTTTTAACGGCACTAATTAAACAAATATAGAATAGTAGATTCTTGTATGAGCTAGAATGAAGGCAATTCTTCACGAGGATGAAGTTTCCCGGAACGAGCGTAGCGAGTGGAGGGAATCATTTGAGTGAAGAATTGCCTTCATCCTAAGCGAATACAAGATACTATTTTATCCACGACTACAAAAATTTCAAATAATTTCATTCAAGTTTTCCTGTAAAAGTTTATATCGCCATATTGAAATATTTCTATGAAAATAAAAACAAAATAAAACATGTTTGTTTATTTTATATGTATTGTTCGTGTTTTATTTCGTTTATATTACTATACCAACAAATCAAGTTTTTAATTTGTTAGGGGAATTTTGAATAAATAAAGCGTAATGAAATAAATAAAAAAGAATTTGATATATAGAAAAGGAATGAATACAATTACAATGAAAGCTATACGCATGGAAAGTATATATTCTTTAGTAGTCGTGGATAAAAGTAAATATCACACGCACATTGTTATTCCATTTGTTTTAGATTTTATTCTTGCATAATTTGAATCGATGTAAGATACATGCCAATACCTCAAATTAGAAAATAAAACAATAAATGAAAGTACAATTATTTTAAAATGCTACATTGTTATATTCTATTGGGATTGAAATCTGACGCGCCTTTGTTTTAAATTTACCCATCTATTTAAAAATTCATCAAATTTAATTTTATCCACAAGATCTTTTTCTGACTGTAATATTAGTAGTGAATTTAGGCGGCCATCTGTCATTGTTGATCGAAGATAGTTTTTTACCAGCTTTAATTTACTAAAAGTTCTTTCGTTGGATGCAACTGTTACAGGGGCCGTAATTACAAGACGGCAAATTTGATTAGCTAGAGGAAGAATGGTTTTTAACTCTTCAGATTTATGCATAATTTCCGCTAGAGATGTTTCATTTGTGCATCGATCACAGAGAATTTCTAATTCTGCTTGCACAGCATACGAGTCGGTAATGGCAACGTTTTTAGGAAATAATTGTAATGCATTCTGAACATTTAATATTGTGCAGCATTCCCTTTTCATAGGTGGCTTAAACATTTCATATAGAGGTTTTATGCTATTAATGGAACTAAGAAGGTTTTTTGTACATAAATTTATTAACGTGTCTAAAACCGCATTAAACTGTTTTCTATAGAAGATCTTGTTATAAATAAAATGTATTAGTCATTAATCCAGATGTTTCACCCTCGGCTATTTTAAATCCAGTTGCTGTAAAGATTTTAAAATCGTAATTTGACGAATGATAAAGAAAATAAATAAGTGATACTGAACATGTAACCCATAGGTTTAGCGCTTCAGAAACTAATTACGCGGTTCATAGGTTTGCAAACCAGGAAAAAAAATTAACTCAAAAAAAATAACGATTAAATGTATTAAAAATAAAAATAATATAAAAAGAAAAACAGGATTCTATATGACGAAACTGGATGAATGTTTTTCAAAAAGAGTCCAAGTTTTTGTTTTTGGTCTTCAACCACTAAAGTTGACCGAATAATTTTTGTGACTTTTGTCTTGCTATTTCTTGTTTTTTCATTTAATTTTTTGTAGTTAATGAGAAGTTGATTAAAATATGCTTTAACCTAGAGAATAAGAAGAACAGTGCTTAAAAGTGGTAAACGTAAATTTAAATAAGTTTTAACCTAAGACACTAAACATATTTAAGAACCAAAATAGTATATTAAGAAACTAGTTTCATAATCGACGATTTTATCGCACGCAATCTGTTTAGAAAACGACCCGCGCAGCGGGGAGTTTTCTAAAGGATAAGTGCGATAAAACGTCTTATGAAACGAGTTTTTTATACTATTTTTTCTATTTCGCATTTTTTGTCTTGAAATTTAAAAAAATATTTTTTATGTTTTTATGTTTTAAAGAAAATTTCTAAAAATTTCAATTCAAAATAGTAAGCTCTGCGTTTCATCATATTTCTGTATATTTTTTTGTTGCAAGACTAGCTTTCATAAAATGTGTATTTTATTACAATATAGTCAATTTGATATTTTATTATTATTGCTAATTATTTTAATTAATTAAAATATTTAACACTAATTTAGATTATTTTTTAATAATAAGATTAATTAATAAAAATAATTTTATTTATATAATTATTCGTTTTAACTTTCACTGACGTTTGTATGACCAATGTGACCAACCTTGAAAAACAAAACTTTGCGTATCTTAATGAAGGCCATTTCGATACGCATTTGGGTATCGAAATGGCTTTATTTTAGACGCAAAATAGAAAAAAAATATTATCTGTGTGTGTTGTCTTTATATTTTGGAAATTAAACGGTGTTTTTCCTCACATAAAAATTTCAAACTACCAGAATTGGAGTGATAACGGATAGTCATAAAAATAACGAAAAAACCAATACGTCACAATACAAAGTTATATAGCGAAAATTTTCCAAATATAAAAAATCTTGTATGCTTTTATTAAGGCTTTGATTGTACTGACAGTTTCCACACTCAAATTTTACAGTTCCAGAAACTAAATATTACATTCTGATAATTCAAAAATTATGTAGTTATTCCATTCGATAAGTCGCAAGAATTTAGTTTATTTCAAACAAATTCAACGTCCTTACTTCTTTAAGTTAATCAAATAATTTAAATTAAGACAATCGGATACACAAATGAACCATTCATCTTCATTATAGTTGAATGAAACCTACGCAAAACATAACAATCATATGTCTTCAAAATAAACTATAAATTTCGACCAAATCCTACCAAATTTATTTTTAATATAAACCATAAAAACAACTAAAATAGTAGCAACTAAAAACTTTTTAGCAACTAAAACCAAAGTGAAAAGCTTAGAACCAAAAAAATATTATGTGTGTGTGTTGTCCTTTACATTTAATTAAAAATTAATTTCTATAGGTGGCGGGTAGGTAAGTAATTTAAGTTTTTTTTTGTTAATAATTTTAAGTATATTCAAAGTATATTAAATCTTTTTCCTCTTATTATTATTATGTTAAGGTTTATAAATAGTCCGATTAAATGAAATGATATGAAATGGTATGAAGTGATTTAGTTTTTTTGTTGAGAGAGCACGGGACGAATGGTGATGGTGACCCCAAATTCCGTTAGATAATTCTTTTTTTTGTGCATCGAACCAAGACAGCGACTGAATAAACCCAGAAAAGGCGATAAACCCACCCCAACACCACTACAGCTAGCGGGTTAAATAAGATATCGCGATACAAATCATTTCTGGGTCTGTAAACTGACGTACTACGTCTTAATGTATACAGACGTAATACGTCACAATACAAACAAAAAGTGGGAATCGTTGCAAAAATTTAAATTTTTGCTTAAATAACTTTAATAAACTTAACTTAACTTTAATAAAATCGTAAAATTGCCGAATTGGAAAATTCTTTTCGTAAAAATGCCGAATTTACCGACTTGGAAAATTCTTGGGGGGGGTGTCACAACCCCCCATTACCCCCTTGGCGTCGGGCCTGCGTACAAATGGCATGCTTTGCCCGAATCAATAGTCTCGAGTGCCTTCAATCCACAAAGATTTAAAAAAAGCGTCCACCAATACCTCAAGACGCATGTTGTTGTGGAACCTAGGTCTTAAAAGGAATCTATGTGTTGTTGTGACACATTTTGTAATTCCTACTACACAACACGTTTTATTAAAAAAAAAAAAAAAACTAAAGAAACGATATAATCAAATTAAAATACTTCAAGAACAAACAGAAAAATCTTTAACTGATGAACAAAATAAATTGTTGATATCAGAAAATCAAAAGACACATGTTGAATCAAACTTAGGTTAAGTTGATTCTCACCGGGCATATGTACAACAGGAAGTTAGTAGTTTAAAAGGCGAATCATGTATATATAAAAATATTCGTACAGATTTGGAACGAGACAAAGTTAAGTTATTGACAGAACTAGATTCTGAAACTGAGAAAGTTTGCAGATTACAGTATAACTTAGACAATGTTATAGCGGATAAAAGAGAATAAGAAAGTGAGTTAGATCAGTTAAAACAGAAATTCGATGAAAAATCCATAGAAACTCTTCATAGTGACGATAGTCTTAAAAAAGTATGTTTGGAATCAAGCACTCTTCGTAAACAACTTGCAGCACTTCAAAGATCAAATGATAATCCAGTATCAGAAAATTGCAGTCTAATTAATGAAGTAACTGACATTATAACAGAATGTAGCGAAACATAATATAAACAGAAGCGAAACAGAATATAAAGAAGTCAAAAGCAGATGTTGAGAAATTGAATCTAAAGTTACAAAACTGTGACGTAGAAGTTCGTGTAAAAGAACTAATGTTACTTAAAGAATTTGAACGTGAAGCAATGTTGAAACATTACCGTTTCTTATCACACGATACGATTTTGCTTAAGACAACATTCAAAGTTTGAAAATGGAAGCTTCAGATACAAAAAGACAATTAGATGCAGCTGAAGCTAAATTAGTATAGTATGTAATGACCCGTTATCCTAAATTTTACCAAAATTCACAATCTCTTAACCAAATCGTCAAGGGTGAATAAACTTAGTCGTTTAGTGTTGTTTATTTAATATTTCGAAATAGAAATATTAATTAAATAGCAACATTACGATTGTTCAACAATTCTGCAAAATCGCATAATTGTTGTACAATGTAAATGTAAATGAACGATGGGTTTTTCACCTTTGATTGTTTTGTAGGGGAATTGATTAATACTTTAATTTAATTTGATTGGCTTAACGATTTTTAAAACATATAAATAAATAACGGTTCATTACGCTCCCTTCCAAAAAATATAACAAATCTAGATTCTATAGATTATTTTTGTAGATTGATTTTGATTTGATTTTTAAAAAAAGAGTTAGAATTGAGTGGTGTAAAAGACTTTAGAGAGAAAGGTTTTACAAATTGAACATAAAACCAGGATTCAAAAATCAATCCGTAACCGACAAATTATATAAAATTTAAGCAATAAAATAAAATATAAATTAAAATTGAAAGTGTTAAATGTTTTTGGTGTTTTATTAAAACAAGGGTGCCGTGATATTCAAATTAAAAGTTGTCGTGCGTAATTCAATTATATTTGTTTGTGGACTCCTACAGTAGTTAGGAACCACATTTGGCGCAGCTGGAAACAGCCACGACTGGCTTGTTTGTTTAAATAAAACAGTGCAAAAACAATAAAAAAAAAGTGCAAACACAGTGAACGAATACATTGAACAATTTTTGAAATTTTCGATAAATCATTAAGCAATCGAAATTTAAACACAGTGATCAATGTTGGCAATTTTCGATATCTAAAAATTCTCAAACACAATTTAAACAAATCAAATATATCAAACATAAAGAAATAGAGTTATACATATGTCAACCAGCTGCCTGCAAATTCACAAATCAAGAAAGTGAAACAAACATCCAAACGAGCATGATCAGAACTCCACCACCAGAGGAAGTTTTCAAACCATCACATCAAATAGCAACACCTGAGGTAGCTGTAAATCCAACAGGAAACAACAAATCAGCGTTCGTGTCAGCAATCAAAACTAGGTCACAATTAAAGAGTGAGTCTTCTTTTAATCCTAATACTAATATTAATAATAAAATTTGTAAATTAGAAACTAACACAATGAATGACAGTTTTTTAATTATAACTAAATATTTGGAAGCAATTCCTGAAATTTCAAAAGAATTTAAAGATCGTGTTGAGGTGGATTGTTTCCTTGACTCTTGTCAAGCGGCGTTAGCTAATTTAACACCCGAGTTACAAAAAGATTTTTTATTACGAATATCATCACGGGTAAAAAAGGGTGGAGACGCTTTCTGACGTCTCCGAGAATGTAAATTAAAATCGTTCGCGGAATTGAAAGGGGCAGTCGAAAAAATATTTTTACCGTCAAAAACTACTTCGGAAGTAACCGAGCAAATTAACACTTGCGTACAGTATACAACTGAAACCATCAGTGAGTTCTCAGAGAGACTTCAGGAATTAGCGGCTGAAGCAGTGTCTGTGATTAGATCAGCTTACCCTGGAGAAGACACTAAAGTTGCGGAGACGGAAATAAAAAATCAAACCATTCGTTCTTTTAAGTTAGGTATTAGAAATCCCTCAGTACAAGACGGATTGCGTTTGGTTACTAACAAAACTATTTCAGAACTTAGAACTTGACGGACTTAGCTTTAAATTTAGAAGATTTTGAAAGGCACAAAAGAACAAACCAGAGTTGTCAGACTAACCCTTCACTCGAACTTCTGAACAACCTTCTCAGAGTAGAACCTTCATCTCAACCAGTACTGAATTTGTTAGAAATGCTCTCTAAAAATAACAATAACACTCCAAATCCCATCCCAACAAAAGTGGAATCATCGCAAGACAAAAATTTAATGGAAAAAATGGTACAACAGTTGGAAAAACTGAATACATCCCTTACGAACAAATGTACATATTGCAAACGCGACGGGCATACAATAGCAGAGTGCAGGACGAAATTGAGGAATCAGTATTGTAATAGTTGTCGAAGAACTGGTCATACAATTCAAAATTGCCGTAGGAACAATTTTTCAAGAAATAACTACCGAGGCTCCAACATTGATCCGAACAGAAATCAGGTTTCAAATCACTATCCGAACCATCAAAATTTTTCTTACCGTGATGACAGGAATCCGCAGCTTAGAAGACAAGGTGAACCTCAGAACATGGCACCGATGAATAGAAATCAGCCGACTAGTAGTAATAACGTTAGACTAATGGAAGCTTATCCAATCTCATCAGAATTGGCAGAAAACTATTCGGGAAACTCCCCTGGCAAGACCTGCGACCAACAGGTTGGAGCCAACCAAGACAATGCTTAGGGTACAATCAAATAAATCAACCAAATAAAATAAATCCAGAAAACCCACACCTAAACTTACAAAGCACTAATCAAATTGTCTCTCCAACAGTAGACGTTTATTTAGACATTTCAAACAAACCACTAACACGAATGTTAATTGATACAGGAGCAGAGATTTCTTTAATTAAATTTAGCATTTTAAACGACTCCGCCAGGATTAATTACGCTGACAAAATTTTATTTAGAGGTATTAACAGTACGATAAAACAAAAAAAATTGGTAGCATTTACACAACTATAGATAATGATCCAAATTTGGTACAAAAATTTCAAGTAGTCCACGACGATACAAATATAATAACAGACGGAATACTGGGTCTGGATTTCTTAATTAACAAAACTGATATTAGCTTCGTAAACAATAAACTAAAAATTCACACAAACCGCTGAAAAACAGATATCATTTGGATGTTACTATCAAAAACACGAAAACAATAAAGGAAATGGTGCAACGACGATGCCGGGAGCGACCCCGAATAAAGGTCAACCGTTGGAATCAACGATTAAAGGTCCCAGTACTCCTAGTTTAAACCAAGAGGAACAGGAAATACCTACTAAGTGTCGAACCATTCGCAATGGGGACACCAAAGATAATATCATACATCAATCACATATGGAGATCCAACCAAAAATAGAAAATAGAAGAATAATATTCGATAAACAAGATTTCACTGAACAAACTCTAAAAAACCGAGAGAACACGTACGAAAACGAAAAAGGAAATGATACAACTATGCCGGGAGCGTCCCCAAATAAAGGTCAATCGTTGGAAGCAACGGTTAAAGGTCCCAGCATTCCTAGCTTAATCCAAGAGGAGAAATGTCGATCCATTCGTAATGGGGACATCAAGGAAAATATCAAACATCAATCACATATTGAGATTCAAACCGAAGAAGAAAATAAAAGAGCAATATCCGAACCACAAGATTTTACTGAACAAAAAGTACACAGCAGAAATAGAGAGAAAACCACAGAAATTCTAGAAACAAGTAATGAAGTAGAAACAAAAGAACTAGCCAATAACTCAGATGTGATGAATAAATTTGAAGAGTATTACCTAGTAAACGATGATGAAAGAACGTTTCAACAGGACATGCAGATTAACTTAGTAGGCAAAGTTAACATCAATAGAAACACTATTCCAGCCAGATCAACCAGACTAGTTGAAATAATTTTAGTTGAGAAAGTAAAAGAAGAAGGGCAGAACGTTTTATGCGAGAAAACCGAAGTCGAACCAGGTGTATACACAGGTAATACGCTAACGAAAATTAAAGATAATAAAATAATTCTTCCGATAATCAATACAAAAACTGAAAATGTAGAGCTGAAGAATTTCTCACTAAAATATAAGCCAATAAATATGGAAGAATTTGTTAAAGTGAATATAGGTCCAAGAGAAGAAATAGAGAGTAAGGGAGGAGCACCCGACAAAACCAGATTAGATAAGGTGTTGGAACTTTTAGATTCAGAGCGATATACCAACCTATCTGAAGAGGACAGAATTGACACAATAGAAATGATCAAGGAAAATGCGGATATATTCCATCTTGAAGGGGAAAAGCTAACATACACCAACGAAATCAATCATAAAATAGAGGTAAAGCCAGGGACAATGCCAATCAATCAAAAGAACTACAGATTACCAGAAGTGCATAGGCAAGAGATTCATAGACAAATACAAGATTTGCTTGAGAACGACATAATCACACCCAGGCGCAGTATGTGGGATTCGCCAGTGCTCCTTGTGCCAAAACGAAGCGAGACCCAAGCGAAGTTCAGAATGGCTGTCGATTTTAGGTAACTCAACCAAAACACCATTGGAGACGTGTTTCCTTTACCCAGAATAGAGGAGATTTTGGATCAACTGGGGAATGCCCGATACTTTTCTACGCTCGATTTAGCGAGTGGTTACCACCAAATTGCCATAAATCCAAACGACAGGGAAAAAACTGCGTTCAGTAGCAACACTGGTCATTTTGAATTTAAACGTATGCCGTTTGGTCTTTCAAACGCGCCTGCCACCTTCCAAAGGTTGATGAACCACGCACTGACAGGATTGAATGGACTTATTTGCTTTGTTTATCTAGATGATATAATAGTCTACGGTAGGGATGTAAAGGATCATAACAAAAAATTAAGACAAGTTTTCAGTCGAATCAGAGAAGCTAATCTAAAGCTCCAACCAGAAAAAACGAAACTACTAAGAGAAGAGGTAAGTTAGTTAGGACATATTTGCGGCCAAGATGGCGTAAAACCCGATCCGAGCAGGACAGATATAATAAAAAATTATCCTCAACCAAGAACGTTGCGGCAGGTTCAGTCATTCTTAGGTTTCGTAAGCTACTACCGGAAGTTTATTCCAAAACTAGCCGAATGGGCCCTTCCTATCAACAAGCTCTTGAGAAATGCAAAAAAGGGAGCAATAAAATGGACGGAAAGCTGTCAAAAATCATTTAATAAAATAAAAGAAAATTTAATTGCACCACCTTTGCTCATCTACCCTGATTTTTCAAAACAATTTTTTCTAACCACTGACGCAAGTAAGAATTTTTTTGCCAGCGAATTTTTGACAGATAGGACGCAGCAAGAGATAGAAGATGAGACAAAAAATAAAACAGAGATGTATTATTTATTTTGGGATAAATTAGTTTTCAAAACAATTATATGAGTTAAATTTCTACTTCTAGTTCGTATCATATGTTTGTTGTGATATTTGTTTCCATAGGCGTCGTTATTTTTATTATAATTATTTTTAATTATCAAAATTTTTTACATTGCCTACAAAATCATTAATATTTTTACTAGCTTTTGGTTTTCTATTATAATTGGTTGAATTTCAATAGTAATTTATTAATTTTATGCGTTTTTTTTGTCCATTTCAATGGGGCCCCATTGAAGCCCCAATAGCTTTTTTTAATATTTTAATTAGAATTCTTCATTGAATGACACTGAATGTGCAAACAATACTTCGATGACTTCGACACTGAATGTGCAAACAATATGCGCATGTGCATGCGCATGTGCAAACAATATGCGCATAACAAACAAATTTCGTGTTCGCTGGCAAAAAATTCTACTATAGATTTGAAGGCTTTATTGATCATGCGAGATAACAAAATCAAATGTTTTGAAGAACGGACTTCCAATCCATCCTGTCATACTTCAAGAATAGAGATTGAACTAGAAAATGTAACTGATGAAGATAGATGTTTAAGATCGGGTATTGAAGCTGTTAAAGATTTATGTGATAAATTAGATTTAGAAAAGGATAAATAAAACAAAGAATTAAACTCACATTCAACGATTCGAAATCAATTGGAGCGAGATATTTTTAAAGATAAACTATTACCGGCAATTCAAGATGATAATATTTTAGATGATAGCGACAGGTTTAAAGGTAAGGTTCAAACTAATCGTGATTTAGCGTCAGATCGTATTAAAAGTCATTAAATGAAAACTATAATCTGTTTTGATAAGAAATATCTTGTGTCAGGAAAAGATAATATTGGAGATCTAGTTGTAGTGTATAGAGAACCCGTTTCTACAGGGTATAGTACAAAATTGCAACCAATTTAGGGGTCCGTTTACTGTATTTAAAGCCTTGCACGGCGACCGATACAGAACGACTGGAAGATGAATTGGTTATGGATGATGTTGAGGGCATTGAATTTGTGCAAGATGATATTGGAATTGAGGGCAATTCAGAGTTTCAGAGTAAAATGAGATTTGGCGACATCAATTTTCATTTAAACAGTGAAGTCGGTAATAATCTTAAGTTATTATTTTGTTGGTTCATATAATGTCAGACAATTTATGTACGCTTGGCAATACTTTTTATTAAGATTCGAGAAGAACAAGAGAAAACAAGTAAAGAAAGGACCCTTGAATTATCTTTAAAATTACATTGTTGTATTGCTAAATTTGAATAATAAAATATGGAGGGGCTGAAATCTCACAGCTCTGAGATATCAAGACTTCGGTCTGGGTTAAGGATTTTGATATAGTTTTTGGCAAAAAACTTTTATGAGGACATGGTTTTTAGTTTTGGGCAGCGATGTATATTAAACATAACTTTTTGTTAAAGTACGTGTATTTTTAACACGAAACATCAATACGTTGTCGGAAAATTATAACAGATCATATATTAACATAGTTTAGTGTAAAGATTACACTAGTTTACAAGAAAAATCTCCCGAAATAAAACCCAACTTTTCTTATAGATTTGGACCTCCTGAACACGAATATCATATCAATTTTTTTTGGTTAGCTTTTGTTTTTGAGATATTCACGAAAAACCAATTTTTTCGGTGATCAAAAATGTTGTTTCGGTTTTTGGGTCTCATATTTTACAAAACAAACAAATAAAAAATATTAATGAAACAAATTCATAGTAAATATGCTAACAAACATTTTAAGTTATATTTTGTAAAAATCCATTAAGGATTCTGGAAGTTACAGTCGAAAAAAGTTGAAAAAATACGAAAAATTCACATTTTTTTAAAATTTTTCCATTTTCAACGCCATAAATTTTGAACAAATAAAGACACTAATTTTTTTTATTTTCTTTGAGCCTATAGTAACTTCAACTTTCTTTCTTTCTAAGCTAAAATACACGAATATTGGTGCAGTTATTCAAGTTTTTCCAAAGAAAGTCAAAACTGAAAATATGGAAAAAATAATTTTTTACTTAATTTATTGTGCCATAAATAATAATTTTAAAAGTTCAGTCGTTCTCAAACATCAGTAAAGAATTATTTTAAAATAGTAAAGAATAATTTCCATTTTTGTTTTCGAAGTTGGGAATTGCATCGATATGAGACGTACATAGAAAAATATAAACAAAAGATAATGAATTGTGAGGAGAGGCAAAACATCATAATATCAGAACTATTTAAGCTAGTTCAAGCTCCATAAAGTTAAGCCCCTATTTACGTCTATTAATACCTGTAAGGTTTGTTTCTTTTCTTTTTTCTCTTTTTTTTTGTTTTTTGAAAATGTAAATTTTTTTCTATCGCCGCCCACCTTATGTTACTCCTTACGTTTAATAGTTTTCCGGGTTTCCAAACTTTTGTTTAATTAGTTTAATGAGGTATCTTTTTAAGTAGACAATTGTCGTATGATTAGTTGCAAATATCTCTCTGAGGATAAATTTAACTCCAAACATTCAAGTGAAAATACTAATTAAAAAAGAAAAAATATTACAAATATAAATTTAAATAGTGTATTGTTTTTAAAAATCACTAAATGAATAGTGATAGCTGCATTGTAAAGCAACATAAATTGTTAGTAAAGTGTAAAGTCAAGTTTATTTAAATGGAGTCGTCAAGAAGTTTCAAGTGTAAAAATACCCCAAATTCATTTTGTTTTATTTGTGGAAGTTACATAATACATACTGCAAAAAGAATCACCCCATTTATAAGAACTGCCTATCTTCATTACTAACTGATATTTTCCAACTCCTAAAATAAATCCAAGGTGGGAGGAGCTAGATCATGTCAAAAAACTTCACAAAAAAAATCTCAATTTCGAGAAAAATCATATACAAATAAAATACAACTTTTGTCAAAAAAAGACATTTCATAATCAACTAACTGATATTTCCCAACTCCTAAAATAAGACCGAGGTGGGAGGAGCTCGATCTACAACGAAAACAACTTATATATAAATCAATTATGTTGCAGAATTTAAATTATTCTTATAGTTAAATTTTTTTTCCAAATTTTCAGTTTTGATTTTCTTAGGGAAAACTTGAATAACTTGGTGCAAGCTGCACCAATATTCGTATCTTTTAGCTTAAAAGAAAGAAAATTGAAACTTTAATAGGCTCCAAGAAAATAAAAAAAATTAGTGTCTTTATTTGTTCAAAATTTATGGCGTTGAAAATGGAAAAATTTAAAAAAAACTTGAATTTTTCGTATTTTTTCAACTTTTTTCGACTGTAACTTCCAGAATCCTTAATGGATTTTTACAAAATATAACTCAAAATGTTTGTTGGCATATTGTAATGGATAGTCTGGACTAATGTCTGAACATAGTGTATTACAGTCGCAGTTTCCTTAGTTGCTGTTCCTTATATTAATCTGTACCGCTTGTAATAGTTTCTCATCCCTTCATCATCAATAGTCATATTTCGTGTAGTTTCCTTAACCCATAGTGTCCTTATATTTCTTAAAATGTAACTAAAACTGCAATAGCCGGACAAACGCATAGGAGAAAGAAAATTGCACTAATTACCCTGATTTATTTATTCATTAATATAACATAATATTGGTTAATTTGAATTAATTAATGATTTTCTTTAATCATCATCCGTATAACCACTAAAATTTAATCAGAATTTAATCTTACAACACACTAAAATTGACGCGCGCTATACCTCCATTCGATTGTTCTCGCCTTACTATTTAAGTTTGAACTTTTTTTTTTCCAAAACACAAACCGTAATGAAACAACGAAATTCTCAAAACCTCATAACAGCTACGTGTATTTTGTTTCCAATCGTCAACATACAACGAATTACTATTTTTGCTTTGTTAAACATTTGATTTGTCTTTGTATGAGTGTTTTGCTTTAAACAATCCTTCCGTTATTGAACTGAACTTCACTGTACTGATATTGCAGAATGTAGTTTAATAAATGTCTAAACATCATAACATTGATCGAATCTGTATTTGATTCATTTTGAATTCAATTATAAGTGTTATGGATGTGTCGGAAATATTTTGGGTCAAAACCTTATTTTCGTACAATATTATCAAACAGCAAACGGTTTTGTGTAACTATAAAAAGTTCCCAATAATTTGAAAATCTGATGTAAATTAATTATCTCACATCTAAACACTGTATTCGAGTTATTGCGAGACTAAAAATTTGGCTATATAATAAGCCACTGTAAATTGTTCCCTCTCTTAGTCAGCATCTTCTCTCATGAATGACAAAATATGGTAAATTTTGCATTCATGCATTTTGCCTATTAACTTTAAGTTGTAAAATTTAGGTAGAAAAATTTTAATTAAATTAAAATTTTAAATATAGTGCAATTAGCTTCCAATTCGTTTTATTAGTGAAATTTCGCGTAGTGTTGAATTTAGTACAAGTTTATATGTTTGTATCGTGTATGTTGAATACACACAAAAAAAAAATTATCTATGTTTGTAACAGTACAAACATGCTCTTAGTCTACTACTTTTTGTAACATCATCAAGACAGCTGATCGAAAATTTTGACGTTTGGTTCGTTGGATATAGTTTGGGTGTGGTCGGACGTTTGTTTGAAGTGTTAGCAGACATATAATCATTGGAGGTTAATAAAACTGGGAAATAAAACGAAGCGGATATGATCTAAAACGCAGGCAGTGAAGGATTATAACCCCAGGTAACGGATATTATCTATTTTATATTGTGCATAAAGCTAACAAACGAACCCGTTCGTCGTGTCATCTTCGATTACCATTTGTGGTTATAAAATACACCATTGAATATGTTAATTACACCTATTTAAACGGTCAAAACCTCAATTTTGTGTTAGTTAAATGTCATGGGCTGTGCTAGTAGTCAAAGGAAATTAGAAAATAAATCATAATTAAAAATATACGTGTTGTTACATAGTTGAATCATGACATATAAATTATGTGTTAGTTCCAGTCCTGGACTGTCCGGTTAATTAAAACAACTCAACCAAATTAGTAATAATCAATCTAATTAATATTTACGTGATTTTAATTAAATAGTTACAGTGTTTAGTATAAACTTTGTTTCTGTTTTGTAAATAGTGAATATGTCCAAGCAAGGATGCATAATTGTACATAGTTTTTTTGTTGAGTGCAGTTCAATGTCAAGTTAAATTACAGAACTGGTTTATAATACAAAAAGAATTTTGTTTTTATACAATAGTTAATTTATTAAACATAGCTTCTAGTTTAATTTAATAAAACAAAATCGTATATGTTTGGGTCATTCTATTTGGTGACGTAATTTAAATTAAAACGAAATATTATATATTTGAAGGTTTTAAAAAGAAAAACATGTACTCTCTTCTGTCATTAAGTTTTGGTGACAATGTACTGCATATGATTTCTGTAAAGAAAAGTTCAGTTGATAAGTGTAATTTGTAACTTATTTATTTTAGTGAAATTAATTTATTAAATAAATAACATGTGTCAATGCCTAGAGAAGAAAGAAGAAAAAAATTAAGTTGTTGTTTCAATTGATTATGCAGAAGGTGTTAAAAGCTTATTCAGAGAAGTGGCCGCATTTTTGTCAAATTAAGTTTGTGATTACGTTGATGTAGTGCTACTAACTAAGCTGTAATTGTTAGCAGTGACACGAAACATCTGCATTGCTGCTGGTGTTAAACGAAATTTGGTTGAACGTCATTGCAAATCACCCTTTACCTCGAAGTTGTATAAGTTTAATCAACGATTTTGATAATACATTGATTCAACGATTTTTGATGACCAAATTTATACCACGATATTGGTTGCAAAATCATTCACCGATTTTTTACAATAGCAAATTTATTCAACCATTCTGATACCTACTTTATTCAATTTTTGGCGGATACTATCGTATTTTCAACGCAACATTTTTACAAAATTTTGGGATATTTCAACTGATTATTTATATACAATTTTTGCTGATATTGTCGTATTTTCAACGCAACATTTTTACAAAATTTTGGAATATTGCAATTGATTATTTATATACAATTTTTGCTGATATTATCGTATTTTCAACGCCCCATTTTTACAATATTTTGGGATATTTCAACTGATTATTTATATACCATTTTTGCTGATACTGTCATATTTTCAACTCCATATATACACCAACTTGTTTGCTGTTGCTGCCAAATCGTCCACGCACCAGTGGATTATTCGTACATTTATTTTTTTTGTAATACCATACCTGTGGGATGAATCATCACTGATGGAGGGCTAAGACAGAAGGACTTTGAAGGCTGGAGGATTAATCATGGGGTGAGTGACTTTGCATTTTTTTTTTGTTTTTCTTTTTTAACTTTAATTTGTATGAATGATTGTTGTTATGCGTGGATGTGTGATGGCGTGTGTTTGTGCCTTGAATAATTATAAACAAATAAAACTAAATTTAGTTCTGATACTGATTTTACAACCAACATTTATTCGTAAATTGTTTGCAGGTTTCATAATATTTTTTAGTCGATTGATGGACCGATAAGATTCGTCAAGATGGTTTACGGTTATCCTAGATCGTAAAAACGACCGACATGTTTTGATTCGTATCGGCAGTCAAACTTATTTGATCCTGTTTGTGTTCTTGATTATTTTCATGACCTCGAACCAAGACTTAACGTTGTTTGTAGGATCTGGTAGTACAATCCAGTTTGATAAAAAACAAACCAAATAAAAAAATTTTTTTTTGAACACCAAAAAGGCGGGTAATAATAAAACGATGGATAGTCAAAAATTTGGAAAGTAAAGAATTATAATATTTTACAAATACAATTAAGTTTCATTCTTTAAATTTAGAGCGATTTTTCGGTCTCCACTTGTGGGTGTTTTTTTTTCTTTGCGATATGTATAAGAAGATATTTGAAAAGAAATTGATTTCGTACGAAAAGATTCAAGATTCAAAACCTGAACACATATATTTATTGATTCAGTTTAAGGCGCTCGTCCAAGGTGTGGATTGGATTTGCCACATACCTACTTGTATGAGGGAGAACTAAGTAAATGCAATTTATTGATGTACATTATTATTTTTGCTAGACGACTTGGAGCTAAATTATTTATCGTTGATATTTAAAGTAACACCATTTAGGTTTCGATGCGAACCAACGCAATTCTGTTAGTGATAAATTTCTTATTTTAAAAAAATTGCACAAGGTTGCAAGTTCCGTGCTTTTGTTTTGTTCAATAACATGGACCATCATTTGTTTAAATTTTTTTTAAATTAAGGATTGGTAAATGTTATTATTACGAAGGTATGGATGATAGTGTGCATGTGTGGGAGGGCGCGAGCGTGTATGAGGAGTGAGAGTGTGAGCGTATGGGAGTGAATGTAGGGGTTGGACGTGCTGATCGTGGGTCTTTCGCAGACGGGGTCGCCAGAGTCTCCATTTTTCCACTTGTATTTCTTTCCCTTTCTGCAAATTTTCATGAATAGCGTACATTTCTGTATTTGTGCTGAAGTAGCAGGGTTACTTTATCGTTCCCATGGGCTGAAGCTAGCTTGGGGCCTGAAAATCAATCTCGCTAGGTACGCTTCCTGCTATGTCCTTCTCATTGGTTCGCCAATGAGAAAGCGCTTCATTACAATATTTACTATGCATTTGTTTCATTAATATATTTAGTTTGTTTGTTTTGTAAAATATGAGACCCGAAAACCGAAACAACATTTTTGATCACCGAAAAAATTGGTTTTTCGTGAATATCTCAAAAACAAGAGCTAACCTAAAAAATTTAATATGATATTCGTGTTTAGGAGGTCCAAATCCATAAGAAAAGTGGGGTTTTTTTCAGTGAGACAAAAAAAGTTCAAAATTTGTAAACTAGTGTTATATACAATCAGCAATTTATTCAAAAACCTCTCCATTTACCGTTTCGAGAAAATATTTCAAAATCACAAATTCATATTTCTTTCAAAATTCCAAAAGTATTGTAAAAATTAAATAAAATAAAAAATTCAAACTTTTTTCAACAAACTTCAAATTAATATTTCAAAAATTATTACAAAATCAATAATTGTAACTTTTTCCAAAATTATAAAAATTATAATAAAATCAAAAATTTAAAATTTTTCAAAATTCTAAATATATTCCAAAAATTCTTACAAAATCAAAAATTGAAACTTTTTTCAAAATTCTAAAAATATAAATAAAATTCAAAAATTTTTTTTTCAAAATTCTAAAAATATTCCAAAAATTAGAATAATATCAAATATTTAAACTTTTTCTAAATTCTAATAATATTCCGAAAAAAATTTAAAAAATCAAAAATTCGAACTTTTTCCAAAATCCTAAAAATATTGCAAAAATTATGACAATATCAAAAATTGAAACTTTTTCCAAAATTATAAAAATTATAATAAAATCAAAAATTTAAAATTTTCCCAAAATTCTAAAAACATTCCAAAAATTCTTACAAAATCAAAAATTGAAACTTTTTCAAAATTCCAAAAATATTTCAAAAACCATAACAAATTCAAAAATTTCCATGTTCAATTATATTTACGTAAGCAAACAACTAAATTTTTTTTTCCAAAAAATAATCTAAAAAATGAAATCTTTTTTATGACACACTTGACAATATTTTTTTGACAAACTTATATTGCCATAATTCTCAATAATAATAAGAAAATCTCATGTCAAACAAATAATTAATTTTATTTTTTTTCTACAAAATTTGGGTAAAAAAATAAATAAAAATCTTTCTTTTGACACACTTGACAACATTTTTTGACAAACTTATAATGCCATAATTCTCAAGAATAATAATAAAATTTCATGTCAAACAAATAAATAATTTTATTTTTTTCCAAAAAATTGGATTCAGGCAAGCCACAGTTGTGTGAATTATTCCTCCTTTGTTTTTCCTTTGTTTCTTTAGTTCAATTTCGAGAATATTCGGTTCATTCAGTGTTTTATTTTTCATCATACTTAACTTGAGAGCATGCAAGCGGATGATTCTTTATAGACCACACTGTCCAATAAAATATAACGACTATCATACACATACTATTCTGGATATAATTAATATATGTTTGGTATAGTATTACAACAACCACAAAACGATAAATAAATACAAAAGCAAACGAAAATAATTTAAAATGTGTTGTTTTTTCTCTCTTTTGCGCAAATATTGAATTACATTTGTTTTTAATTTAAAAAATTAAACATAATAAAACAGTGTTCAATGCGTTCTTATTACATATCGTCATCAGGCACATTTGGGAAGTTGAGTTTTACAAGCTAGGCCAACGAAACATTAAGTCGTTGGTTTGTTTAAGTTATTTTATAGGTATTTTGCATCAGTTTTGGTGTAAAGTATAAATCTAGGCGTACTAGTTTAAGAGTTTTAGTTGGAGATCAGCGTTTTAATATAAAATGATCACGCATATATATAAATAAACAATAAATCCAGGTAAACTTAAAAATTGAATTTATATTGTTATCTTTATTTTCATCACGTCTTTTTATTATAGCCAGTCGTGTAAACTCAAAAACATACATAGGTAGAATTCAGTCAGTAGTTAACCATTTTAAGAGTATAATGTCTAGTGAAATTGTGAGCATAGTTTTTTATACTGCCAGTGGACTTGGTCTCTTATTACTTTTAATATTAATTTATGTAATTAATTAAACTAATTTTTGTTTGATTTTAAAATTAACGAAAACTAATTTTAATTAGGAACGATATCGTAAATCTTTTCGGAACAATAAAAAATATCAACGAGAAATCTATTCAAGTGAGGATATAAATACACAACATGTCAATACGAAAGTAATAACATTTGAAATGTCAGGTAATATTATTTATTATTATTGATAAAATAAAAACGAAGGTGATAATGTAAGTTTTTTGTTATATTGTTTGATGTCAGATTACTAACTAAAAGTTTAGAAAACTGGTTTAAATAAAATTAGATTCTTTTTGTATATAAATAAACATATGAGTTATTTTTTATTTTTGTCAACATATGATTTTGATTAGACGCGCATGGCTGTCAATTTCATGTCTATTTTAGTTTTTGACGTTTTAAAAAGAAAATACTTTTAATGACGTTATAAAAATGAGCTCAACATTTGCCTACAAATTTTAATTTAAACTTGAAAAGTTACAACTGATCACGTGGATTCTATTCACTTGTGTAAAATATGTGATAGTGAATGATTTTGTTAATTTAGTTTTTTTCAACTGATACATAATGATGAAACATTTACAATATCCAAGCCCAAGTGTATTTATATTGCTATACAACAAGAAGAAGAAGAAAAAATACAGATTTTTGACAGTTAGTCAAAAACCAGACCGTCAATTAATTCATTGAAATTTTTTCAAGGTCATTCATTCAATTAAAATTATTTTTACACTTCCTATACATAATGAAGTATGAGTTACCGTCTATGGTTCTATTTATGAAAATAAACCAAACACCAAGCAATAGATCTTAAATTATTTTCGATTGTAAATATTTCGGTTCTTTTTGGCGAAAAGAGCGAAATTATAGTGAAGGAACCCAATTGGAAAAAGAGGTTGACATTAGAATCCATCAACATTCAATTAAAAAGAAAACATCTATCAATCTGAGATCAGACTTAGAAGCACTGAACCCAATTTACATAAAACTATTGAACCATATGAAAAATAGCAATAATACTACAGGTTTATATGAACGCAGCTAGGTCATTCACCTTACAATATTAAATATAATGATAATGATGACAATAATCACAAAACAAAATTTTTTTAAATTTTCTAATTTTAATTTTAAATACGAATGCAGGAGGGGGCGAATTTTGATCGATTATGATCAATGTTGATCTACGGGTCTGACTACCCCGCGTACTCCAGTCTCTGCCATTGACATATGAGCTAGCGTGAGATATCACATTCCACTGGACATGGCAGGAAATATCATTAGCCAAGATGATATCTTAAGGTGTTGGCGGACGAATTTTAATTAGTCAACGACAGCACTCCCAGTCTTAGACAACGTTCCGTAGTAGTACCGCTCATTAGATCTTCCGAGGACACAGACCAGCATATAATGTGTGGGCTTTGTGTTTCAATTGAGGGGGTGAGCAGTGCGTCTGGGGTGTGCTGCATCAGCTGGATTATGGGCAATTAGGTTTGTTTTGTTTTCTGCAAATTTCTCACAATTTGTGTTTCACTTATTATTTTATTGTTACATATTTCTTCATCTTATCATGAAATATTGGCATATGTCATATTTTATTGTATGATAAGATTTTTTGCTTGGTTATTAGTTCTTTAATAAAACATAAAAAAAAAATAAACCTTTTGATACATATATATGGCAGTACAACAGAAAGGGATATAAGTCTGCAAGTGGTAAAGCAAATATGCTCAATCCACCCGCCCGTAGAGCGGCATGTCCACAGTATTTGCAGGGAGAACACATATATGAATCAATCAAAAATTCTAAAATACATGTTCAAGTTTTTTGGAACTGGAATTGAGAAGAAGAATTGTAGTTGTTGTGCGAAGATTTTGCAAATTGGAAAATGGGAGTAGAAATCAGAGCGTTGAAAACTGCATCTGCTACGTGTGCTTGAGTGTCAAGCGTATCATCGCTTGCTGGCGATGGAGGTGCGGACGTGTGGAGAAAGCTTTTCGCTCCAGATAACCCTAAGTAGTTCGTCTGAGAAATTTGTCTTTGCTTCAGCTCGCATAGCACGAAGCAATTCAGATGGACGTCTATCCCCTAGGTCCATCCCTCGAAGAACAGTGCGGTTACGTTCGATATCAGACTTTCCAAGTCTAGAGAGAACTGTCCGTTTAAAATTATCGTAAGAATGATTGAGATCTGGGTTGGCGATAATATCGCTGACCAGGAATGCTAGCTCAGGTGTCATTGCGCAACATACGGTTCTGTACCTATACATCTGATTGTGGGCTCGAGTGTTGCTGAATTGAGACTCTAAAGTAGCAAAGCACAATTTAGGTTGGTGATGCCAAAAAGGTGTAGGTGTGAAACCCACGCCACCAATGTCGGAGTTGCATTGCATTAGAGGAGGTGTAACATTGCTGCCACAAGGAGTTTGGTCATCGATTGGTTTTGGATTATTTTTATTGTTAGCTGTTGCTAACGCGTTAGCCAACAAGAGGTCTACCTCGTGTTGCGAATATGTTTTGGGCGTGGAGTCCACTGGATTAGTAGGATCCGGGTTCACCATAATTATTATTATTATTTAAATTTAATTCGAATTTTTATTAAAAATTAAGTATCGTAATCGTTTTAGCAACAAAAAAAAATTAAATTATTAAACAAAATTAAATTTTTAAACATATAAAATTTAAATTTTATCGACTTCCTTGAAAATTTTTTACAAAAAATAAACTTTACACACTAAAATTAAAATTATTTTATGTAAGTGTACCTTACGTCCAACGTTGCGTGTTTTTATAACGTCGGGGTCACCATTTTTTTTTTTTTAACAGGATCATATAAACATAATGCACAACTATTATATATTGTAGGATTAACAATATTTCGAAAACCTTAGGATATTAATCAACTAGCTTAAAAAATTAGAATATCTCTATTACCAAATAAAACGTGTTACTTTTTCAATAATAAAAAAATCTGTCAACTTCTTGACTAGGCGTAATCATCTCTCATTTTACACGATTTATTAAAGCTAGTCGCAACCAACACTTTAAATTTTAAATTAAATTAAAGCTAGTTCGCCACAAGATCTTGAACACGACAAACCAAACATTCTATTCCTTACAGAATCACAAGTTTATGAAAATTTTCTCTCTATATAGAATCGCTTAATTTCAAATATAGGCTTGAATCAGCTTTCAAACTACATCAAGGCGTATTCGCATTCATTCATGAGAGTGTTGCGTATACACGCTTTCCAAATTTTGAACTACTCGGTGATGGCTTCAATACAATGGTTTTAAAGATTTGTCTTCCCGAAATTACATTTTATACAATAGCTTTATTCCAGTCCCCCAACAAACGTAACCCAAATTTTTTAATTTACTGACAAATATTGTGGACGAGATTAGAGCAAAGTCCCCTAATTGTGAGGTTATCGTTACCGGTGACTTCAACGTCTACAACAAATCAAGGTTGGAATGAAAAGTGGAAAACTGGTAGAAATTTTTGCTGTATCTCAGGGCCTATTCCAAATTGTTAAAACCCTAATTTTCACTCACTCCCCGTAATGGTGGTGATAATAGTTTTCTTTTAGATCTCTTTCTTACCACAATCCAAGATATTACGAGTTTTGATGCCGCGAAAGGTAGTTTCGGAAATTCTGATCAGTATTTAATTTCGTCAGTTATCAAAACTTATTTACTGTTGTCAAGTTTGGGGTTCTGCTTCTGTTTTCATCTTCTCTGTTCAAAAGCAGGCTTTATGAATTGTGGGTGATCCAGATTTGACATCAAAACTGAATTTCCTACAACATCGTCGCACTGTTGCTGACATCGTTGTTTTTTACAAATATCGTCATCAACAGTGCTCGGATGAAATCAGCAGCATCATGCCTCAAACTTATTCTTACCCCCGTTTCACTTGGCAGTCGGCTAACGCAACCAGTCAAACTGTCGAGATCCCGCGCTGTCATACTGGCAGATCACAGAAGGGCTTCCTTGCCCAAACCGCATACAAATGGAATAGTTTGCCGGAATCCATAGTCTCAAGTGGTTTCAATCCACAGAGGTTCAAAAAAAGCGTTCATCAACACCTTAGAGCGCAAGTTGTTGTGGGACCAAGGTCTTAAAAGGTATTTACGTCTTATTGTGACACATATATAAAGAAATTTAAGTTTATGTCTAATTGTATATTTATTATACATATGTTGTTGGGTACTGATGAGGGTCCCAGAAAAGGACGGAAATATTACAATGAAAAGTAATTTAACTACTTGGTGTGATACTATATGATTTTAATACCAATCACGAATCCTTTCAAACATTGTTATTTTACTAATATTTATTTCCCTAAACATTAAAGATTAAAATTGATTTCGACTTTGGTCTGAATTCTTCACAGATGGCTCTTGGTATAGCATTAAACCTTTTGGAGAAAAAGTTTTTTTTGAACGATTTCAATTTAAATTTTGAACCACTTTCAACCGATAGGAATACTTGATAAATATCAGGCAGTTACCGAGAAGGGTCGTTTGTTGTATAAAACCGTATTTTACCGAAAAAAGCTTGTATATCTAATATAGAGCTTTTCTGTTGATTTCAGAAGTGTAAAATAATACAGGCTTTAACGTTGCTATGCAAATATACCTATGGTACCATTTCTCCTTCATATGAATTCCTTATCGGCTCCCAAAAAGTGCTCAACACAACTTAAATGATAAACGGATAAAATTGTGTGAATTACTAACCAACCATTACCGAAATCCCCGTGCACAAAATTGTGCATAACACATGTCATGCACATGATGTGCATCATACCGTGCACATATCATAAAACGCCTTAGCACATATATGCCGACAAATGTCAGCCGCATGGTACATGAATAATAGAAAACGAAACGAAATTTATTTAATGATACTAATAAGTTTTTTAGTTACTTAATGAAAACAAACACAAAAAATAAACGGCCACTTTGATTAATTAGTTTTAGTGATTGAAAAAATTATTACATTTTTTTAGTAGTTTTTGTTTGTTTTTTTTTCATATCGGTTTACTGATATTTAAACTTATTTTTTGTATAATATTAAGAAAATTATGGAAACTTAATATTATTTTTTATATGTAAGTCAAATATTTAAATTTTTTGATTTCTGATTTTTATTTTCATTTAAATTGTATCGTTTAAAAAATAGCGAAAAATGAACGGTTCTATTACGAAAATTTAAAACGCTACATTTAAAAAAAAACTTAAAAATTAGTCAAATTAAAAAGTCAAAAAAGAAGGTGTAATTAGAAGCCATTCAATATGGAATGGTCTGAATTTCCCAAAGATAAAAACACCCAAAGCAAAATAATACAATATTTTTATGCATAGAGTTTTTGATAAAAACACAAATTTTTTCCTAAAATTTTTAAAATTAAATTACCTAGAATTATGGTCACTTACCTAAACATCGTAAAGGGAAGGAAGCGCTTGTTTCAGACGTAGAACCGAAAATCAATCAAAACTGCCACAAAATAAAATGGTTTTATGCAGGAAGATCAATCGTTTCCAGCCGCAAGACAATTTCACGACATTCTCATTCGGACAATTAGTCAACTAAACGTAGATACAGTGCTCATCGGCGAACAATACAGAAATCCAAGATCGCAATGAAAATTGTATAGTAGGTCTAAGGAGTGAAACAGCAATCTGCGCGCATGTTTTTTTTGCTTTAGTAATTTTTTAGGTTTGTCTTCCCTCTTCATCCCTTCGTTCTGTCCTGTAATGATCAAGTTATTCTCTGTGAAATACGAAACAAAGAATTCGATAGGAAAACCAAATATACTGACAATCTTTTTTGGATTGTTAAACCAGTTTTTGTGTTTAACTAGGTAATGAAATGACGAACTCTATTTACACCTAATAGCCGATTCAGCTCTTGGAACTAATGCGACTCGAATTAAGTACCCTGATCAAGTGTAATGAACTCAGGTACGCCAAAACTTGGAATATATTCGGAGACAAATATTTAGCGATGGTTTGAGTCGACATATCTTCCATTGGATATGCTTCGGAGTTTGAGCTATCGAGTAAAACGGTTGACAATCATAAGAACAAATTTATTTTCGTTAGAAGGCGAAATAGGGCCAGTAACATATCGACCTGTTGTACCAGGTAGTGATTTCGTATGTGTCGATGATTTTTTGCACGTTGGCAATTAATAGATCTAGCCCATAAACCGATAAAAATATTTACTCGTAGTTCGTACTGCCGGGTGAGACAGTGAGTGGTGATAATCTAATATAGATGGTCCATTTCCTTCACAATATATAGCCGTACTGCATTTGATGTGTTGCACCAAATAAGCTTATCCAAGCCAGGAATTATGACTTTGGTAAGCTGAACTTATGAGTTTTTGGATGAATTAATTAAATCAAAAAGCTTAGTATCATTATTCTGTAGATGTTTAAATCTTAATTCACATACCAGTAATATGCACCGTGTCCATTTTGCAAAATCTAAGCAATGTGTTGGCAGCTGTATTAAATTTACGTTTAACATGTCGAATGTCTGACGTAATTGAGAAATGTACTCCAAGTTGGACATCTCGCTGTCTTTGTAGTTTGTGCGTTGACAAGAGGTTTATGAATAGTGAATTTTGTGAAATTTCGTCCTTCAACAAAATATCTAAAATACTTAATAGTTGTGTATACACTCAAAAAATTAAAAGTCTCTTTTACAAAATTTTTACAAATATACAACACACAAAATTTTTTGACAAAAATACAAATGTTTTCCTTCAAATACAAAGATAATTTGTAAATTTTTTGTTTTTCCGAATAATTGTTTTTGTAATCTACAATTTGATAAACTTACAAAAAACTTTTTGAGTTGTATATTTATAAAAAAATTATAACATTTACTTAGTTTTTTTTTTGAATGTACAGCGAGCAACTCGCGATTGAACGCAGAGTATTTTCTTTCAGCGGATTGAAGTTTTTCGAGAAAAATATAAGAGGTTTCCATATGCGATCTAGAAACTGTTCTAATACTGCACTAAACGTAAGAGGCATCTGTCGTAGATTGTCATAGATTTGACGTTGATTGCCGAGAATGTGAGCAGTGTTGCGGAAGATAAAGCTGGTTTTGCATGCGTAAAAGCTTTATTAAAATCGTTAGACCATGGAAAAGTCTTTTACTATTTCACTTTTTCCTTATTGTTCTTAGACAGTTGCTAGTTCAAACTATTTTGTTGAGGAAAGTCTCTAATTGCAGTTAATTTACAGTCAGATGGCTGGATAACATTTAGGGACACCAAATACGCATTTCGAGGTTTTTATGATTAAACCAAAAAGCGAAAATCTCCGAAACAGCAGTCTGAAATGCTGTTGATGTTCAGTATCATTTTTACGGACAACCAATATGTCATCAATGGAGACGAATAAAAAGTCAAATCTTTTTGTTACTTCATCCTTTAACCGTTGGCATGTTTGAGTGGCATTCCGTAATCCATATAGCGTGCGAGTAAACTCAAAAAGACCTGTGGGTGTGGCGGTTTTATAAAAGTCTTTAGCACTCTACCTTCGAAAATAGCTTGCAACCGTGAAAATTCATAGAGGTGAAGAGACTTGAAAATCGGATGGGCTGCACGTACAAATTTTTACCATATATTCGAATTCCATCTCGAGGCTTGTGATATTGAAGGCCGACTGTATGAATTCGGTGGACTGAAATTCGGACTGGCTTTACTTGAAATCGAGTGTGTTTCGATGTTGTTCATCGCGTAGATATCGATTTTTAAGACCAACCACGAGTTCGAACTTTTCTAAGAAGTCAGGACCGACCATAGGACCATAGGTTTACTGACATCAGCGATCACAAAAATATGTGGAAAAGTACGTTTGAGACCAATATTAATTTCGAAAAGTTGACTGCCATACGTTTTAATGGTATAGTACAATTAGCGACAGATAATATAATATGAGTAGCCATTGGTTGATGGTTAAATATGGAACGAGGTACGAGTGATATATTCACTCTGGTGTTGATGAGATATGCTAAATTTGGGGTGCTACAATGAACGAATAAATAAACGGTGTTTTCTGTTGTAGATCTTTGGAATCTCTATTGTGACGCTTTCTTGTTTAATTAGTTTTTTGTGTGGTGTATTAGATAAACTACAAGGCTCTCTCGGCAAAACGGTGGTGGTACGAACACCCTCTTGAATTCAAGATTGATTGACGAGAATTGTTGTAACGCTTCATCTACTTGTGCTTAAGCTACCCCTACGTCCAAAGTTCGACCTTCAAACTTGTGGAATTTTGGTGCGGTAACCAGATCGAAATCGAGAATTATTCTGATGATTGTTACCGAGTACACGTTTTATATTGCCCGTGATCTCCCTCGTTATAGTTTCGAGCATCACTTCGATGTGTGAGAGATCATGGTTTATAGCCTCCATCTATATCCTTTGATATCGATTGGTTTTATATCGGTTGGTAGTGACCATAGCCTCATATTTTTATGACGAGTTCATCACTTACTGCGCATTGTCTTGCAACTTCTGTGATTTTTTGAAAGTTAGTAGATGGTGTTCTTTCACCCATATATGTGCCAGTCATAAGTTTTCCAAACAATGCGGCTGAAGTGGGATTATTACGACAAATTATGGTCGTTTTTTATCGCTCGTAGTTGATTTCGTAAGAATCGCGATTTATAATTATGTCCAAAATTAATTCGATCTGGATATGAGGTAACTTTGTGATTACATGATCGAATTTATTTTCTTCGTAAGTGACGTGACTCATTTTGTCTCTTTTTGTTTGTACCACAACATTGGATTATTCGACCAGAAATCTCGAATTGTACTTAATGTGGAAGAGAAACCTTTCACTTTTTTTTGTTTTCCGTTGCAATGTGCGACATGGCACTCTTTGCCGAGAAATACTGAATTAAACGGGTAGGCAAACGGGCTGAAATCATGTTTAAAATAACTGACCTTCCTTTTTAAAGGAAGTGTATCAAAGTGTATCAAACCAGCTGATATTGAGCATGTATATAGCCTATTCAGCCTGTATTGTTACAGAAAAGTAAAAACTACAAAGAATGTAATTGGGAATTGTCTGAGATTCGTCGTCAAAATTAATATTATTATTTTCGATTTATTTATTTTTTAATTTAGAAAAACTTTTGATTTTTCTTCATATATACAAATCGAATCTGAGTAACATGAAAAAACTAATCCAAATAACAATGAATCGGATATTGGTGACAACGGTAGTAGAAAATTATTATACGAATTTAAATGTAAATTAAAATAACTAACAAAGAAAAACACATCGAATATGGAACGGGTATCACCTTAATTGAAATGATGTAACACTGTAGCTCGCGGAAAAAACTATAAAAACCCCACTTAACGTCCAAAAATTTTTTAACAATTAAAATACAAATTCAAATCTTAAGGTTTTGATTAATTTAACAAAATTACAAGAATTTCGATAAGAACAGGGAAGTCGAATTTATCACAACACCCTTCAAACTTGTATCTAATCTACAGTTGCAATTTATTTATTTCAAATTCAGCCAAAAAAAATTTAGTTTTAGTTAAAACGTTTTAAAATTAACTATTAAGCTTTAGAAATTCCAAACAAAATGTTAAATTATATAATATTTGCGTTCGTTGGTTTAATTATTGTACTTTTAATTTTCAAATTTGTAACTATAGCATGGAATTATTTAAAAAAAATATTTGTGTTAAATGTAATTGGTTTTTCTTAGATTCAATTGAAAAAATTAAAAGCGAGCAGTGTAAATCAACAAATATCGGTAGATATGTTAGAGGAGCGACAAATTCCTAGAAGAAATGTTGTTTCTAATTCGAATCAGTTTTATATATTTACGGTTTCGAACGAAACAAATACACGATCTGGAATTTCTACAATTTCTCATGTGATGAAAGGTAATCTAATCTAATTTATTTAGTGACATCGGGACAGCGTCTAGAATAAACAATTTCGTTTAATTTGTTTGTTTATCTCAATACAAAAAAAACTGAAGAAAATTTTTTAATTTTTTTGTGGATTGAAGATATTTTTGTCTTGCCTTTCATGGTTCTTTTTGGCATTGTAAATCCTGTTTGACCTAATATTTATTGTTCTGATTGTTTTTGCCTATAACTCAGTGAAGCATCAGACTCTTAACCTCAGGCGTGGTTGAGCATTCCTTTATTGTTTACTTACGAATTCAGATCATCTTCAAAGATCAAGTGCAAGTCCTTTTAACATAATCAAATTCACTAGGGTAAGGTTTATTAAACTTATTTAGAATCGCTTTACAATTGTTGAACTCCTAAAAAATCAGATCACCTAATCTTTTTGTTCGAGAAAAGGCAATTACAATAATATTATACGAAACACTATAATTACTTGTAATTATAAACAAATAAATAATCTATCTACAATTGTGAAGTACTTTTTAATTATCTTACCGTATAGAACCTCTTATCAATTCTATTCTGATATTGTTCCTTATCATATCTTTGTATGAACACTAAATAACAATAAAAACCAAGACTTTCTTATCACAATTAGAAATATCGATAAGATTTGCCTGAAAACGATACAATAACAGTCTCCGTTTGTTTCTATTCAAAGACAGATAATTTTAAAAATGTCGACTATATTATATTTTATTGGAGGTGGATTTATTTTAATTCTATTATATTTTGGAATCGTAATTATTTGAAAGTTTTTGATTTGTTTGTTTTTTTATAAATATAAGAATTTTTATTTTAATTTAGGCCAAAGGCATTAAATTTACAAAACAATATGTTCAGGAATTAAAATCAGGACATATTCCGGTAATTGTAACGATTGAGCAAAAATTTGAATATAATCAACACTTACAGTTTTAAGAAAGAAAAACTATTTCGTTATAGAAATTTATTAGATTATTTGTTGTGATAAATGAGATAAGAAATTTTATTATTGCTATTGTTTAATTTTCTTATTGGTATAATTAATTGTTTATAGTTTGATTTTATTAAATTATTGTTAAAACTTTGGATAGTAACATGTTTTCTTGTCTTTTCTTTCTAGATGATCTTCCACCTAAATACGAGGACGTTGTGAGAAATAATAGTAGTACGAATTCTGGACAAACAGTTTTTTAATTAAATAAATTATATTTTTTTTTATATTTTTCTATATAAATTGTTTTAATTGAAATTGTGGAATGGATCAAGATTAACAGAGTTCAATATATTCGAATTTCGAACCCGTGTGCTATGATTTTTAAATATCTATTGTAGAGATTCGCAGATTTTTCAGACTGTCTTGAGACTAACCGGCGAAGGCAAACGCGGAGCTCTATATCTTATTATAATCGTCGCACCTATAAAAGCTTCCACGAAGAGAGTCTTGTGTACGAACTTCTACCTGAATCATTGTATTCCACGAAATCGCCTTATTTCTTATATAATTTAGTGTCTCAAAAATTATATCTTTTTGAACAGTTTTTTTTAGATTCTTGACTATTCATTGCAAATAAACTCAAATTCAATTTGCATACAAACTCAATAAGCTCATCCAAAACGTTGTCGATTCTCTATGAATTTACATAGCCAAACCATTTATTTGCTTTTTAATTCAAATACCCAGTGAAAGTGACTTTAAATAAGGTGACCAGATTTTCAACATTACAAAGGAGTACAATTTGCGACTGCAACACTCCTCCCCAACAAAAATATATTACAAATGCACGGGGAATTGCAATCTTTTAAATTGAAATGGATAATTTGATGGGATTGTAGGTATTCTAGGTATAAATACCATTTCTCCGATTTCAACGATTCAAAAATAAATCAAAAATAATAACTTCGCAATAAATTGAATCTTTTTGACACTACAGTATTGATATATAGGAACAATAAGATTATAAATGATCAGATGAAACAATTTATGCGTCAATGAGACTTAACACATACAATACATTCTAATCCCTCTCCAAATAATCTTAGGATTCAAAACATATACAACAAAATACAAATTTGTCTCTATATAACAAAAACATACTCATCCCGCAGGAGGGATCGATTTTGATCGATTATGATCAATGTTGATCTACGGGTCTGACTACCCTGCGTACTCCAGTCCCTGCCATTGACATATGAGTTAGCGTGAGATATCACATACCACTGGCAATGGCAGGAGATGTCATTAGCCAAGATGATATCTTAGGGTGCTGGCGGACGAACTTTAATTAGTCAACGGCAGCACTTCCAGTCTTAGCTGGGCAGCGTTCCGTAGCGGTACCGCTCATTAGCTCTTCCGAGGAATCGAACCAACACGTAGTTATGTGTGGGCTTTGTGCCTCGATTAAGGTGGGGGGTGGTGCGTCTGGGTTGCGCTGCATCAGCTGGATTATTGGCATTTAGTTTTGTTTTGTTTTCTGCAAATTTCTCACAATTTGTTTTTCACTTATTATTTTGTTATTATTTCTTCATCTTATCATGAAATATTGGCATATGTCATATTTTGTAGTATGATAGGATTTTTTACTTAGTTATACATTTTAAAATAAAACACAAAGAAATAAAATAAACATTTTGATATATATATGGCAGTACAACCGAAAAAAAATAAGTCTGCAAGTGGTAAAGCAAATTTGCGCAATCCACCCGCCCATAAAGCGGCATGTCCACGGAATTTGCAGGGACAAAACATATATGAATCAATAAAAAATTTTAAAATACATGTTCAAAACATCTGCGGATTGAACGCTAACCATGACCACGTGCAACATCATCTTGAGCACGACAAACCGAACATTCTATTCCTTACAGAAACACAAGTTTATGAAAATTTTCTCTTTATAGAATCGCTTAATTCCAAATATAGGCTCGAATCAGCTTTCAAACTCCATCAGGGCGTATGCACATTCATTCATGAGAGTGTTGCGTACACGCGCTTTCCAAATTTTGAACTTCACGGTGACGGCTTCAATACAATGGTTTTAAAGATTTGTCTTCCAGAAATGACTTTTTTCTATGCGAAAAGTAAACTCACTAGTGAAATAGAATAACAAATTAAAGTTGCTATGGTTTTTCATATAATTTTACAAAGTATTTTAAACAACGTAGCCATGAAAAAATAGAAAATGAATTTTGAATGTTTTGTTGTCGATTTCTAACTTTATAATTTATAGTAAATATCGATTATATATTACTATCATAGAAAAAATTGCATTTCCTACGCGAGATAAAAACGTTTTTCGTTCGTAAACATGTCTCACTCGACGCTAGCGCGTCTCGTGAACAAATGTTTACTCATGAAAAAAACAATGTTTTCATCTCTTGTAGGAAAATATACTATTTTTACAATAGCTTTATACCGGTCCCCCAACAAACGTAACCCAAACTTTTTTAATATACTGACAAAAATTATGGACGAGATTAGAGCAAAGTCCCCTAATTGTGAAGTTATCGTTACCGGTGACTTCAACGTCCACAACAAATCATGGTTGGAATTCTCCAAATCGACCGACGATGTTGACAATAGTGGAAAACTGGCAGAAATTTTTGCCGCGTCTCAGGGCCTATTCCAAATTGTTAAAAGCCCGACTTTCACTCCCCGTAATGGCGGTGATAATAGTTTTCTACTAGATCTCTATCTTACCATAATGCCAGATATTACGAGTGTCGATGTTGCGAAAGGTAGTATTGGAAATTCTGATCATTATTTAATCTCATCAGTTATCAAAACTGATTTACTTAAAACTACAGCTCCCAAACCCCGTAAAATATTTCACTACTCAAAAATGGATAAGAGTGGTCTTCAAAATTTTTTCCATGGTTTCCCTTTCGACCGTCATTGTTTTTACACTGACAATGTAAATGTTTCTGCTCAAAACTTTACAGAAACCATCCAATTTGCTATCAATAAATTTGTCCCTTTCTCCATAGTAAAACCCAAACAAAAATACTTGTATTCGAAAGCTGCCAAAACGGCACTTAGAAACAAACGTAGATCATTTAATATTTGGATTCATAACAAAACTCCCACTAATCGATCCCAATATCTAAAGGCCAACAAAATATCTAATCAGATTATCTCAAACGAAAAGTCCGAAATTGACAGAGCGAAAGCCTCAAAACTTACGTCTATGTCTGTTTCTGACAAGAGTTTCTACAGTGCCATTAATTCTTTAAATTCTGGTACAAAATTTTCTATTCCCCCTATTATTGATGGTGATTTAATCGTCAATGATCCCGCAAGAAAAGCTAACTTGTTCGCTGAACGCTTTGCTCTGAACTCCACTGTTTTGGAAACTCCTAAAGAAATACCCCAAATCCAGTCTTCAGGAGTTAATATGAATGAACTTCACTTCAAACCCAAAATAGTCGCTAAACTTTTAAAGGGGTTAAACATCAACAAAGCATCAGGAATGGACAATATTCCACCCATTATTTTAAAAACCTTTTTCAAAGAACTTGCACCAACTTTAACTAAAATATTCTACCAATCCTACAAATCTGGTATATTTCCCTCGTGCTGGAAATTGGCAAATGTCCAGCCCGTCCCCAAAAAGGGACCAAAATCCGATATCTCAAATTATAGGCCAATAGCTTTACTACCGGTCCTATCCAAAGTCTATGAGCATTATATTAATACACATATTTCAAAATTTCTGGAAGAAAATCATTTAATATCCGACAGCCAATACGGTTTTCGAAACAAAAGATCAACTACCGATCTATTAAACTATGTAGCGCATTGTTGGAACAGCATACTTGATAAAGGTGGTGAAACATACGTTATCGCTTTAGACATCTCCAAGGCATTCAATCGAGTCTGGCATGCCAACTTAATCAACAAGCTCGTTGCGTACGGTTTTCATCCCAATGTTGTGAAGCTGATTCAAAATTTTCTATCCGACCGATACATTTCGGTAACCTTAGACGGATATTCTTCTGAGTCTAAACTAATTAACGCTGGTGTACCCCAAGGCTCAGTATTGTCCCCAACCCTATTTTTGATTTATATCAACGAATTGTTGAAAATCACCAGTAACCCAATAAACAGTTTTGCAGATGATACTACTCTGCACAAGTCGTTCGAGCCCCTTCCTTCAAAAGGTAAAATGCACGAACGAATTAATTCTGCCCGGAGAGACGCTGCCATAAACGTGAACAAAGACCTGAATAAAGTCGCCGACTGTCAAAACCTTGTCAATTTCAACTCCACCAGCACACAGCTGTTGATTGTTTCCAGATTAAAGACCGAGTTCCCCAAAGATATTTTATTTAGTATGTGTGATGAACCAATAGGTGAATGTAAAAACATTCGTTTATTGGGTGTCACAGTTTCAAATGACCTACTCTGGAACGATCATGTAATGGCGATGGCAAAAAGCGCGTCTAAAAAACTCGGCCTCCTAAATAGATGCAAAAAATTTTCACTCCATACCAATTGCTCCATGTTTATAAGTCCTATATTCGTCCCTGTATGGAGTACTGCTGTCAAGTTTGGGGTGCTGCCTCTGTTTCCATCTTGGCCCTCTTGGACTCTGTTCAAAAGCGAGCTATACGAATTGTAGGTGATCGAACTTTGACATCAAAACTTGATTCCCTACAACATCGTCGCACTGTTGCTGACCTCGTTGTTTTTACAAATATCGTCATCAGCAGTGCTCAGATGAAATCAGCGACATCATGCCTCAAACTTATTCTTACCCCCGTTCCACTCGGCAATCGGCTGCCGCAACCAGTGAAACGGTAAAGATCCCGCGCTGTCATACTGGCAGATCGCAGAGAGACTTCTTTGTCCGAACTGCGTACAAATGGAATAGTTTGCCGGAACACTTAGTCTCAGGTGGCTTCAACCCACAGATGTTTAAGAAAAGCGTTAATCTACACCTCAGAACGCCAGTTGTTGTGGGACCCAGGTCTAGACCTAGGTCTTAAAAGGTATTTATGTGTTGTTGTGACACATATTCTAAACCCTATTACACAACACATTTTATTAAAAAAAAAAAAATATATAACAAATCAGAAAATTTCACAAGTAAAAATTTAACAACTAAAGTCAAAAACCAAATTTCCCTCCAACGAATAAATGCTTTTAAACGACAAAATAATTTTAATAAATACTTTAGAACAATTAAAAACCAAATTAAAATGTAATCAACATTTAGGCAAACTCTTACGAAAATCAAATTTGTTACTATGAATTTAGTACCGGAGTTGCTATAAATCAAAAATTCTAGTATGAAAACTATTAAATCTATAGACAAAAGTAGTCTATTATACGTCTGACATTCCTTTGTTTATATATGTCAAGTTTCATTTAAATTGATTGAGCCGTTTCGAAGCTTATCCCGAACAGACAGACAGACACTCGAAGTTTATTTATATAGATAGAAGATGAAAACAAAACCAAGGCGTACATGATGCAATGTTAACTAATTTCTAATCAAATTTTCAGTTTTAATATTATCAGTTTTATTTTAATCGAAATAGTTTTGAGAAAAATAAAATAAAATTGAATAAGGTTGGCCATTTTCCGATCGGTAAGAATGTTAAGCACAAAATATCTACATAAGTCTGTTATTTTGTAAGCATATTTGGTCAAGCAACGGAAAACCTCGATGATATTTAAATTTCTAGACTACTGTGTTTTTTTCAATGCAAATACTATCACGCTAAATTCGTACACTACATTATGTTAATAAAAGAAACTCCAACTTAAACAAATATTACTTATCCTGTGTATTTTATAATCTAAGATCGCAACGATCAAAGCTCATTTAAAAAAATAGGTGGCTTTGATTTAAAAAAAATTAATTTTAGTGTTTGAAAATTCTAGCTTCAATGTATGTAGTTTTGGAGAATTACAAATGTTTCTGCATTCGATACAAAAACCTAGTTCATATGGGTTTATCCAAACTTGTGTGATAGATGTCCTCGCTGGTGCAGTTAACTTTTCACGCGTTTTTTTAAACCCGAATAACAGGTTTTCAAAACTGAAGGCGATATTGCAAGTCGTGTGGCTTGCAATTGTCCATCTTTAAGGGATCTAAAATGTATTCATTTCAGTTTCAGATCTATGAGTTATCTCCAGAATTAGCACAGCAATCTTTCTTTGATCTGTCAGTAATCCTTAGACCTTATCAAGCATGACATCTTTAAAATTCGTTAACTCATGACATCTTTAAAATGCATATTCATTTTCTTTCTGTTTTTAGGGTTCTGTACTTTAAAAAAATAAAAACGGTATCCTATTGCTCTACATAATCGATTTACTCACAAGCTATAAGTGCCATAAACTTGAAATTTTCTAGTTTTAAAATGTGTTTTCGTACGCCTACTGATAACAGAAAAATTTCAAATATTTATTTTCATCTATATTTAATGAACATAGATAAGGAGATAGTTAAACAAAAGTTTTTTTGATGAATCGAGTTTGGTTTAGAAAAATCGAAAAAGATCAAAGTATTTCAAAAGCAAAATTTCAATGAATTTTCGACTGCTTAGTGTTTGAGTTATTGCCAAAAACGAGTGTTTTTTCCTGCCCCCTTTCCCGACCCCTCCTTAACTTCGAACATTACAATAGAAAAAATTTGAAAAAATTCATAGTTATGGGAAAAGTTATAAAGATTGAATAGCGCTCGGCTCATCATTTCAAATGTTATTTTGAGGGGGTTGAGAGTGGAAATTTTGAAAAAAAAATATTTTTGACCTTGTCGAGTGTGGTGTCATATGAAAGGTTAATTTTTTTCTAGTCCAAAACAATTTTTTTGTAATTTTCGAAAGCGTATTCATTTGATTAAAATTTAAAATTGTGTTTTTGTGAAGTGTGTAATGTTCTAGAGAAGTTTTGTAAAATTGTGTTTTTACTATTCACGTAGAATAATCTTAGAAGAGGATAAATTTTGCTACGTTGAAGCAAATGTGTATTGTAGTAAAATATTAAGTCAAACGAAATAAAGAAATGAATAAACAAGATAAAATCAAATCACACAAATTTAACAAGTCAGATTAACTCAACTTCGGTCGAAAGGCGTTAGGTTGAAAAATTATGCGATAACATACCCGGCTCCTATTCGATAGATTATCATTTAATATGGTTATGTTACAAATGTCCTCTTTGAGGCTGATCACTAATTACAAACATTTTTGGAATTGTTGAACTCGGCCAGAAAATTGTTTGAAGTATAAAGTTGTTACAGTCAAGGAAATCGAGGTTGGGGATCTGTTCTTTTCATTAGTTCTGATACAGTCCTACTAGTGCAGAAAAATAGTAGCCACCATCACTTCGATTTTAGCTGTGCTGGCAGTCACAGTGAATATTCAATTTTTCAACTATAACTGGAGTTCAAATCCTGTCGGTATACCGATGTCACCAATGTTCAGTAGACAAATCACTCGACACAATATCGACACAATATACATACAATACTAACAAAAACTGTTTTGGACAGATTTGGCCAAAATCTGACTGACACATTTTTGATTTGGCTGAAATTTTTGTTACAGGTTTTGTATCGAAAAAAAAAGATATGCATGTTCGAGGCTTTTTTTTTTTTGAATAATATAGCGCTTCTAAATTTTGAGAATTTCGTGATTTTTGGCTTAACGAGTTATTTTCGAATATTCATAACTTCGGTTTTATTAAAGATAGAACCTCTAGTTTGTTTTATTTTAAAGTTAAAAATGCTAGTTTACAAAAAAAAAATAAAATTAATAAAAGTTATTAACAATTTGCTATTGTTATAAACAAATAAAATGTTCAAATCGATGTGTAATCATTGCTCCACCCACGAAATGAGTTTTTAGTATGACCATCGTATTCTACGTTTTATTTCCTATAAAATTAAGTATTTTTAATTAATGGAGCAATGATTTTTACTGTTAGAAATAAATAAATTTATCGAGCGCGGGACGACAAAAAATTAGATATACGTGTCATTCTTTTACATACCGAACAGATTAGGACAAAATGTGACTAAGACATTTTTGATTCAGCTGAAAATTTTTTTACGGGTTCTATATAAACAAAACGATATACATTTTTGAGGATTTTTTCTTTTTTTTTTAGGGGAAATAGAGCGGATCCAAATTTCGAGAATTTTGTGATTTTTGGCTTGAAGACTTATTTTCAAACATTCATAACTTCGGTTCTGGTAAAGATTGACACTTTTTGTCTGTTTTATTTGAAAGTTTAAAGATGGAATTTAAAAAAAACTGTTATTTATAAAAATTATTTACAAATTCCTATTGTTATAAACAAATAAAATGTTAAAATTAATTTTTAGTCATTATTTAACAAAAATAAAGACTGTTTAGTATGACCATCGTATTCTACGTTCAATTTTCAATAAGAAACGTATATTTAATTAATGGAGAAATTAATTTTACTGTTAGAAATAAACTAATTTATCGAGCGCGAGACGATAAAAAATTTTATAAATTTTTGTCGTCGGCGGTTGAAAAATTAACTTATTTGTAACAGTAAAACTCATTTCTCCATTAAATTAATATACGTTACTTATTGAAAATTGAACGTAGAATACGATGGTGGGGCAATGATTACAGATCGATTTGAACATTTCATTTGTTTATAACAATAGCAGATTGTTAATAACTTTTATTAATTTTAATTTTTTTGTAAACTCACATCTCTTAGCTTTAAAATAAATCAAAATGTTTCCCGCATGGAGGGATCAGTTTTTATTGTTTTGAAAATTTTTTTATTTTTGATCTGCGGGTGTGATAACCCCGCGTACTCCAGTCCCTGCTATTGCATATGAGTTAACATGAGATATCACATGGGCAGTAGCAGTGAGATATCACAAGCCAAGGTGACATCTTAGTGGTGGTGGCGGATGAACTGTTTTTAGTCAACGTTAGCATCCCCAATCTTAGCTGTGAAATAATCCTTGATGATAAGACGCTATTGCTTCCTTTAAGAAACGAGCCTTCATATAACTATGTTTGGGCTTTAATCTTCAAAAAAGACAGTGCGTCACAGGATCAAGGAATATGCAACCGGCTGGATTATTGGCAACTACATTTTTGTTTTGTTTCATCAAATTTTTGTAAAAATTTACTTTTATTTTCTCTTTCTGTCATAAAATATTCGACCTATGTCATATTTTGTCAGTGATAGGATTTTTTGTTTAGTTATCCATTCTTTAACAACAAACAAAAAAAGAAAGATTTACGTCAACACCTTTGAACGTATGTTGTTGTGGGACCTTGGTCTTAAAAGGTTTTTATGTGTTACTGTGACACATATTGTAATTCCTACTACACAACACATTAAATTTAAAAAAAAACTAGAGGTTTCTATCTTTAATAGAACCGAAAATATGAATATTTGAAAATAACAAGAAAATAACTAATAAAATATCAAGACTTCGGTCTGGGTTAAGGATTTTGATATAGTTTTAGGCAAAAAACTTTTATGAAGACATGGTTTTTAGTTTTGGGCAGCGATGTACATCAAACATAACTCTTTGTTGAAGAACAAGTTTTTTATCTCTATTTAAAAATTTATTACAAAACTAACACAAAACATCAATACGTTGCCAGAAAATTATAATCAAAATTCCAAAAATATTGTTAAATTAAATAAAATCAAACTTTTTCAAAATTCCAAAAATATTCCAAATATTAGAATAAAATCAAATATTTAAATATTTTCTAAATTCCAATAATATTTCAAAAATTCTTAAAAATTGAAACTTTTTCCAAAATTCTAAACATATTGCAAAAATTATTACAAAATCAAAAATTCAAACTTTTTTCAAAATTCCAAAAATTATAATAATATCAAAAATTAAAAATTTTTCAAAATTCTAAAAATATTTCAAAAATTCTTACAAAATCAAAAATTAAAACTTTTTCCGAAATTCTAAAAATATTTCAAAAATTATTACAAAATCAAAAATACACACTTTTTCAAAATTCCAAAAATATTTTAAAAACTACAACAAATTCAAAAATTTCCATGTCCAATTTCATTTTAAATTAAATTTACGTCATAAAACAGCTAAAAAATTAAATGAAATCATTTTTTGACACACTTGACATTATTTTTTGACAAACTTATAATGCCATAATTCTCTATAATAATAATAAAATATCATGTCATACGAACAATTAATTTTATTTTTTTCTAAAAAAAAATTAGGTAAAAAATAAATAAAAACCTTTCTTTTGACACACTTGACAACATTTTGTTGACAAACTTATAATGCCATAATTCTCAATAATAATAATAAAATTTCATTTCAAACAAACAATTTATTTTTTTTCCAAAAAATTGGGTAAAAAACTAAATAAAAATCTTTTGACACACTTGACAACATTTTGTTGACAAACTTATAATGCCATAATTCTCAATAATAATAATACAATTTCATTTCAAACAAACAATTTTATTTTCAAAAAATTGGGTAAAAAAAAATAAAAATCTTTCTTTTGACACACTTGACAACTTTTTTTTGACAAACTTATAATGCAATAATCTAGTTTTTGATCTCACATACCAACCCCGACCATCAAGATTTCTCCAAATTCAATGTTCCTACTCGTAATCACTTAAAATGAACGTTTTTTAAGCCAAAAATATGCAAATTTCCTTGTTTTGACACACTTAATGATTTTTTTGACACACTTCCGGTACAGTTATCGAACACAGCGTCCTTTCGGGCCTGTCCCTTGAGTATACCTATTTTTAGAAAAAAAAATTTTTCACTTTTAGCTCATGAATGTAATACTTAGGTCTTTCAGACCGAAGTAACTCAAAATTTAGAACCGCTATATTTTCCAAAAAAAAAATCCTCGAACACATATATCTTTTTTGTCGATATAAAACCCATAAAAAAAAGTTCAGCCAAATCAGAAATGTCTCAGTCAGAAAGGTGTTCGGTTTGTAAAAGAATTACCCATGTACACGGAACCCTCAGCGAGCGAATTATATGCGCACTTGCCTGACTTTTTATTATGAAATACAAATAAAAATTATAATCGATTTTTATACTACGTTTTTGATATATTCTATAAGCTCTAATACACTTTGTGATACGTAGTGATACAAAAATAAAATATAAAATTTTTAACGTTCAAAATAAAGATGTCAGTGTCGTATGTAAGAAGATTTATAAATGAATTAAGAACAACTAAGCTTTAACACTATACAGTCCATATTCAAACCATTGCTATACAGCATTAAATTCATTTTTAAACCACCAATAAAGTAAAGAAGTTAAAAGCTTCAAAAATAAATAAATAAATACCGCAAACAATAAACATGCTGGTGAAAGATTTTCTTTATTGCATTTACGATAATTAAATAAATTCTGTTCAAGTGCAACGATTATTATACAAGTAAAAATCGTCTATTCCACACTACATACTATACTATAGCAATTTTTTTGATCCTATTGAATAAATATTAACAATAATTAAAAGTAAATATGTTCAAAATTTAAAAAAACCATTCTTTGAATATTGGGTCGTACTGTTACTAATTTAGATTACGAACGTCTTAAGAATTTCCTTAAATAGTCATTCAATCTCGAAATGATCAAATAAAATCATTTTTTAATGCTTTCATAGAATTGGATTTTATATGCACAATTGGAAAAAAATACAAAATGAAATAGAAAAAATTAGGCTGTTGCCTAATATTACATGGTGTCATAAAATATTAATCAAAAAATGCTTTGAATTATCCTTAATTGAAATATTCGATTTACTTTTTGTAAAAAAATATTGCGACGCTGATGCATAGGCTGACTTCACCACAGCTCTGGAAACATAGTGTTCTAGATATATAATGAGCTAATATCCATAAAATACTTTAATTAAAAGCTAACCAATATTATGGACTTCGTAGTTCTAATAATAAAAATATTAAAGCAGGCAGTAGTATCCCAACAAACATAAATTCTGTTGTACGAGAAAAAGTAAAAAAAATTTTATCGGAAGTGACAAAGCAGAAGTTAGGATGCAAAACTGTTGTAAGCCGTACTTAATGTGTATGTACCAAATTTCATCCAACTCGATTATCAGGTACAGAAGTTATTGAGCTTCCAAAATAACAGGTGCTTGGAGGACCCCCTACCACTTTGTTCACTATCGCTAAAAAAACTAATCAGTTCCTTGCCATACATATTTGCATCTTTTTGCAAAGTGTAATCAAAATTACTTAACGAACGAATGTTGTATGCAACAAACATTGAAACAATAAACAGGTGTTCATGAGGACCCCACCACTTATCCCAATATTGTCCAAAAACTAGTCAATTCTTTGTCAATAAAGTCTTTATCTTTTTTCAAAGTGCCATTAAAATTGATTAATGAATGAAGTCTGTATGCTCCCAACAAACTTTAAAAACCAAGTGTGAAAAGTCAGCAGTTGTATGGTAGATCGCCCGCCACTTTGATCAATGTGTCCCAAAAGATGATAATTATCTTCTTACACTAATTGAAACCTTTCCATAAGTTTCATCATAATCACTTCATTATTGTAGGCTGTAGTGTGCATAAAGATACTGAAAAAACTGCCTACAATTAAAAAAATTTTTTTTTACCGGAAGTAAAAAACCGGAAGTTGGGATGCAGAACTATTTTAAACCGTACTACATACTCATGTACCAAGTTTCATCCAATTCGCTTCTCAGGTACAGAAGTTATAGATCTTTCAAAAAAACAGGTGCTCCAGGGACCCCCCACCACTTTGTTCACTATCGCTCAAAAACTAATCAGTTCTTTGCCATACATCTTTGCATCTTTTTCCAAAGTGTCATCAAAATTCGTTCACGAACGAATGCTGTGTGCTCCCAACAAAAATTGAAAAAAGTGTGACACATTAAACAGGTGTTCGGGAGGACCCCCACCACTTATTCCAATATTATCCAAAAACTAATCAGTTCTTTGTTACTTAAGTCTCCATCTTTTTCCAAAGTGTCATTAAAATAAATTAATGAACGAAGTCTGTATGCTCCCAACAAACTTAAAAAACAAAGTGTGAAAAGTCAGCATTTGTATGGTAGACCCCCGACCACTTTGATCAATGTGTCCCAAAACATGATAATAATCTTTTCACACTAATTGGAACCCTATTCCATAAGTTTCATCATAATCACTTCATTATTGTAGGCTGTAGTGTGCATAAAGGCACTGAAAAAACTTCAAAAAAGTACAAAAAAAATTTTTTTACCGGAAGTGAAAAACCGGAAGTTGGGATGCAGAACTATTTTAAACCGTACTACACACTCATGTACCAAGTTTCATCCAATTCGCTTATCAGGTACAGAAGTTATAGAGCTTTCAAAAAAACAGGTGCTCCAGGGACCCCCCACCACTTTGTTCACTATCGCTCAAAAACTAATCAGTTCTTTGTCATACATGTTTGCGTCTTTTTCCAAAGTGTCATCAAAATTCGTTCACGAACGAATGCTGTGTGCTCCCAACAAACATTGAAAAAAGTGTGACACATTAAACAGGTGTTCGGGAGGACCCCCACCACTTATTCCAATATTATCCAAAAACTAATCAGTTCTTTGTTACTTAAGTCTCCATCTTTTTCTAAAGTGTCATTAAAATAAATTAATGAATGAAGTCTGTATGCTCCCAACAAACTTAAAAAACAAAGTGTGAAAAGTCAGCATTTGTATGGTAGACCCCCGATCACTTTGATCAATGTGTCCCAAAACATGATAATTATCTTTTAACACTAATTGGAACCCTATTCCATAAGTTTCATCATAATCACTTCATTATTGTAGGCTGTAGTGTGCATAAAGACACTGAAAAAACTTCAAAAAAGTACAAAAAAAATTTTTTTACCGGAAGTGAAAAACCGGAAGTTGGGATGCAGAACTATTGTGAACCGTACTACATACTCATGTACCAAGTTTTATCCAATTCGCTTATCAGGTACAGAAGTTATAGAGCTTTCAAAAAAACAGGTGCTCCAGGGACCCCCCACCACTTTGTTCACTATCGCTCAAAAACTAATCAGTTCTTTGTCATACATGTTTGCGTCTTTTTCCAAAGTGTCATCAAAATTCATTCACGAATGAATGTTTTATGCTCCCAACAAACATAAAAACTTTGTGGAAAAAACCACCTGTTGTATGGTGGACCCCCCAACCCTTTATCCAATGTGCTCCAAAAGCTGATGAAATTTTTCTCATGTTATTTAAAAGCTTTTCGCAACGTTTCATGAAAATCGATCGGTAATTGTAGGCTACAGTAGGGATAAACACCTGAAAAAAAAACTTTTTAACCGGAAGTGACAAACCGGAAGTTGGTATGCAGAAATATTGAAAACGGTATTAAAACCTTATATACTAAGTTTCAATAAGATCATAGTCCGGGATCAGAAGTTATTCAAGATTTAAACTTAGAGGTGTTCGGGAGACCCCCCCGCCATTTTGTCCAAATTTGAAATGAATCCAGATCTTCCATTTTCAAGTGATCCTGTATCATTTGCCAAAGTTTCATCAAGATCCTATGCAGAAAACTCACCCACCCACCCACCCACGCACACACAGACGTACACCAAAATTTTTTTTGGCTATTTAGATAGAGGATGGTCCAAAACAAAAGATAAAATAAAATTTGGGGTATGTAAGATTTTTTTTTTCACGATAGATTGCATTACTTCACACAATTTAAAATTGTGGTGAAGTAAAATTTGGCCAGGCTTATGCATAGGCTGACTTCATCACAGTTTTGGAAACACATGTTCTGGATATGAAGTGAGCTTATGTCCATCAAATACTTCAATTAATGGCTTACTATTGTAATAAATTTCGAATAAATCTAATTATAAAAACAGGAACGCCGAAGGTTCCCTCGAGATCGCTGAGAGATTAAGTTTGTCAAATTCCGTTCATGAACGTTTGAAACGTCTAGGTTTAATCTTAAAACTCGACGTATGGGTTCCTCATGTTCTTACAGAAAGAAATTTGTGTCATCGCTAGAGAATGTCCATTATCGAGTACCTGGGTGCTCGGCTATTTTTGGATTTTGATATGCTGTCAGAATTGATTTTGTTAGGGAAGCAATAATTTTCTAATATTTTGTAGAAAATCTAGAGTTTTATTGTGATTATGTTTCTTTATTAATAAATTAAAGTTGAACAAATTATTTCAAAATTAAAAAGTTTAAGTATATATTGTAATATGATGTTATTGAAAAACAAGATTAAGTTCATCAAATTTTCGTGAAGTTGCATATTTTGGTTTTGATTTATATATTACAAAACAGAAAACAATCATATTTTCAAACAAAAATTAAGTAAAGGCAGATATAGACTAAAAACTATTTAGTCCCTGGGCCTTCACCTACATAATTTTCTGATTACCACATATTTTATACTCCGTGAGGCGCCTGTCCTTGACGAGCCCGAAAACATTTGTTCTGCGATTTTTTTCAAATCCGCCGCTTTTGCTTTCGGCAAGCTCCGAAAAATGCCGATAGCCCGGGATCTTGTAAATTTTTGTTTTTTTTAACTATGGGGGTTGGAAATTTGATTTAGAACACAAGGGTAACCTTGTCCGACAAAAATTTGTCTGCTATTGTCTAGTCCGACAACCCAAACATCCAAAATGTCAGTTGTCGGATTCGACAATAGCAAACACATTTTGGTCGGACAAGCTTACCCTCGTATTATAAAACAAATTTCCAACCTCCACAGTTAAAAAAAATAAATGTGGTAGTAAATTTACAAGATCGCGGGCAATCGACATTTTTCGGAGCTTGCCGAACGCAAAAGCGGCCGATTTGAGGAAAATCATAGAACAAATGTTTTCGGGCTCGTCAAGGACCGGCGCATCACGAAGTATAAAATATGTGGTAATCAGAAAATTATGTAGGTGAAGGCCCAGGGAGTAATTGGAATTAATTGGTAAAAATATGGAGGGGCTGAAATCTCACAGCTCTGAGATATCAAGACTTCGGTCTGGTTTAAGGATTTGTATATAGTTTTCGGCAAAAAACTTTTATGAAGACATGGTTTTTAGTTTTGGGCAGCGATGTATATCAAACATAACTCTTTGTTAAAGTACAAGTATTTTTTATCTCTGTTTAAAAATTTATTACAAAACTAACACGAAACATCAAAACGTTCCTGGAAAATTATAATCAAAATTCCAAAAATATTGTTAAACTAAATAAAATCAAACTTTTTCAAAATTCCAAAAATATTCCAAAAATTAGAATAAAATCAAATATTTAAACTTTTTCTAAATTCCAATAATATTTCGAAAATTCTTAAAAATTCAAACTTTTTCCAAAATTCTAAAAATATTGCAAAACTATTACAAAATCAAAAATTGAAAATTTTTTCAAAATTCCAATAATTATAATAAAATCAAAAATTAAAAATTTTTCAAAATTCTAAAAATATTCCAAAAATTCTTAGAAAATCAAAAATTAAAACTTTTGCCGAAATTCTAAAAATATTGCAAAAATTATTACAAAACCAAAAATACAAACTTTTTCAAAATTCCAAAAATATTTCAAAAACTATAACAAATTCAAAAATTTCCATGTCCAATTTCATTTTCCATTACATTTACGTCATAAAAACAGCTACATTTTTTTCCAAAAAATTTGCTAAAAAAATAAATGAAATCATTTTTTGACACACTTGACATTATTTTTTGACAAACTTATAATGCCATAATTCTCAATAATAATAATAAAATTTCATTTCAAAGAAACAATTTAATTTTTTTCCAAAAAATTGGGTAAAAAACTAAATAAAAATCTTTTGACACACTTGACAACATTATTTTGACAAACTTATAATGCAATAATCTAGTTTTTGATCTCTCATACCAATCCCGACAATTGAAATTTCTCCAAATTTAATGTTCCTACTCGTAATCACTTAAAATTAACGTTTTTTAAGCCAAAAATATGAAAATTTGCTATTTTTGACACACATAATGATTTTTTTGACACACTTCCGGTACAGTTATCGAACACAGCGTCCTTTTGGACCTGTCCCTTGTGTATACCTATTTTTAGAAAAAAAATTTTTGAAATCCCTTCAGCGGTTTTCCCTGCAGCGTAGGTAATGACGGACGGCCGGCCGGCCGGCAGACAGACACACATTTTTTTTTTGCTTTTTTAGAATCAGTAGGTCCTAAAACGTCGGAAATGCCAAAAAAAGTGAGGGTAAGAATTTCACTTTGAGCTCGTGAATGTAATACTTAGGTATTTCAGACCGAAGTAATATTCAAAATACTACAATAAATGAAAAATGAATGAACAAAGAAGGACGATATTAAATGGTTCAGCAAATATTGTATTAACTCATGATATGGACAGCTGAAAGACATTAACAATTTCGGATTTATGTAAACTTCTTGCAGCCTTTTATTTTGCAAAAATATTTAAAAAAAAACAATGGAGTCACAAATTGCTTTCGTAATGTATGGGTTGTCCAACATCTTTGATAGTTTCATATCGAGGTGTACGTGATTTGAATGATTTTTGACAAATTTGTCATTTGACAAACCATTTGCATTGAACTGATTATTTAACTTGTAATATTGTCTTGTCATTGTTATGCCTGGAGTTTTGAATGTTAGCTACCAGGTGGTGCCACAGGTAGTATATAGCGGATAACCCTGTACGAATCGTTCGTTATCGCAGAAACACCTAAATAACCAATAAATAGTACCAAATCTAACACTTTTCTCCTTTCCCACTTCTGATTACCATTTCTTGCACATTCCTTTCTCTTACGTAGTAAAAGATGAACTGGCCGTTTTTACGGAAATCTGGAGTTCGATTGCCCCTCAGTTTAAATCAGTACCAGCGTACTTCCATTTTTTAATTTTCTATTATATGGTAAGCAATATGATTTTGGAAGAGAGCGATGCTTCTCCAAACGCATCACATAAACCAACAACAAAACTGTGCATCATTTCCTAATCTAGGATCATGCTTGATTTATCACCTTACCCTAGGTTAGAAATAACACAAAAACTCCTTTCCTCGAAAGTTCCAGATTGTTATTCAATGTTCAGGAACTCACTGCTGCTCGTTACAATGATATATTTATATACGCTTATATACTTATATACGCTTACATATTTTTATACCTAGAACACTACCATAGGAGCATCCATTACTTTATAAACCCCCAAATCAACTGTAAGCTCTACACAAAGAAATAAAGTTTGCAAGCTCTTTAAAAGAGCAAAAAAAGATAAACAGCTCTGCAATGCGATAGATAGTCTTTCTGCTGCCATACGACTCCAAAAATGATGTCGTCTGATCACACAATTTCTCTAGGCTAAATACATTACTTTAAAGCCAATTCCCAGACTCAATCGAATTGAGCACGAAAGATAATGCTAACGAAAATGTACGAATTTAGATCATACAAATAAAAGTATATTTCAGATCATTTACCTAATCGAATATTCACTCCCATCGACGTTAGGTGAGTTAAATAATCCTTTGGCCCATTTAAATCTCGGAGGGGATGTACTCATATCATCCTTCCATATCTCATGAGTCTGTTCCAAGCAAGCTTTAGTCTTGCTGCCTATACTTTCCTCAGATCTGGAGGGAGACCAAAGTCGGTATGATACCCAAGCCATAGAACCAATGTAAGCCAAGTGGATTTTTTAGAACAATTATAAAGGAAGTAATTGGATTTTGGGTTGGAAGCTTCTCATATAAAAACTCTACTTCTCATTTTACATGTTTCGGATAAATTCGAACCTTCCTTTTCAGTGCCTTTTTCGAATCCTTAGGCAGACACGCCATAAATTTGAAAAAAATTCCAATTAACTCCTTACTTACTTGAGTTTAATTGTTCTCAAAAATCCCCAATAAATTTAAATTCTCTTAATGTTGTCTAATATGAATAAATATATAACAACATTTGAACAATTCTCAGCCATTGATTTGACATTGATTGGAAACAATCCATAATGAGTATACAATTGTGACTCAGAATGTTGAATAGAATGGAAAATATTCCCCATTCTATGAATTCACACAAAGTAGTGTTATTGCGTTAATTATCAAAATGCTACAAAGTCGGAAAATAACAGCTACACTAGATGATTCTGCAGTGTCTTTTACTTCATCTAGAGGCTGTACGCAAGAGGGCGCGCATTCTGGTCTTCTATAATCCAGCTTATTGATTCTTGCTTTAACACTATGTACATCACTGATCAAACCGAGTTCTTGAAAGAAAGCTTTACAACATATTTGGACTGTTCGTCAACATGCAAAAAACAAGCATTGTCGTATTATTCCACAAACGTATGTAAGGGAATGGTATTGCCGATGCTTTAGCCAAACAAAGTACCAACTAAAAGTTTATTCGACCAAAACCAAGCTTCAAAATGGATAAGAGTTTACTCAAAAGCACAACACAAACATAAGAACAGGAACAAAATGCTAAATTATGAGGAAACCGAGTGGAACTAGTACGCTACGAAAAGTTTTTAGGTAACCTCCCTGTTCTACCCTTAGAGATAATTTACTGAAACATAGAGTTTCTAAGGCTGTTACCTTGGTGCGTTGAAAAATTATCATCAATAATTTATTTACTTAAATTGAGTTTCTCTACTGTCATTAGACTCCTTACTATGAAAATGTTGATTCAGTATATGGGGCTTATCACATTAAACTACTAGGCATTACTTTAAATGAATTCATTGCTCACAAAAAAAATCCCAACAAATTTAAATACGCAATATCTGTCCAATACATTCATGTTGTCCAATAATCGACCAAGTGTCAGCCATTGATTTAACATTGATATGGAAATCTTTCTAATCAAAATCTTATTTTCTTTTTCCTTTGGCCAAATTTCAATGAAATTTTTTTTTTGTAGAATTTTGAAAAAAAGAATATTTAGAGGACATCCAAATCACAAGATAACTAACTGGCTTTAGATTAATGTATAGAAATAATTTCTATCTGGTATATTCATTATATTTCAAATGTGGCAAACTGTTTAACTAAATTTGCAGCGTCACTGCGAAACAAATATTTTACAGATAAATCATTGTGCACCCGACATTACGCAATTCGCATGAATACATTAAATTAAGAAATCGTTTACTGACAAGGATTTCGTATAGATTTTAATGTTTAGAGAAATTTGGCACCGAGGTGGTTATTATAATTCGGATGCACCAGTTAGAGAAATATTATTTAAGGTTTCATGCGAATTGTCCGATTTAAATTCAATAAAAAGCATTCCGTCATTAAATCTTTAGTTGCGTCGAAGTCAAATATAGTATTTTTATTAATAGTAAATTCAACCTTAAATGTGTTCTTTTTGCGTAGCGATAGCTGGCTGTGTAGTCTATGTCGTTGACTGAAAAAAATAATAAGTATTTTCGATAATTTTACAAATTTTGAGATCTTGAAATATATATTGTCAAAATTTTAAGTAATATTATACGTAAAAGAATTAAACAGACTTTCGAAATGTATCACCATCGTTATTTTAATAACTGACGTTTCTGTTATATTCATAAAAAATACCATAACCAATCGAAAACAATTCTACAAACTTTATCTAATTTAATATAAATTTATAATGGAAGGTCGTAAATGATTTAAAACAATAACCAAAAAAAAAATATAATTAATTGTTACTAACCTTAAACGTATCATTTTACATAATTACATTATTTTTAATATAATAGGAACAGGAATAGCTATTCTATGGAGAACAATACTATAGAGCAAATAAATTTAATTAGTAACAATAAGTTAACAGAAATAAATAATTTGTGATTTTTTCTTAGTCATTTGCTAATAAATTCAATATGTTCTATCAAGAGTTCCTAATTTTCTTGCATAATTCTCCAAACATCGATGATTTTTCTCTATAAGAAAACTCCCTAAAATAATAAAACTTAATTGAGGCCTAGCTAGAAATAATTAGATATGTCTAGTGAGGTAGTATTCCAAAACCAGAGCTGAAGTGTATACAAACCCTACCGAAATATTAGAAACATTCACCAATTATCAGTTCTTTGATTATTTTTCCTAATTTTTTATTTTCTTATCACAGTAGAAAATAATATTATGAGCAAATCTTCTAACATCTGAATAAAGTAAAAGTTATAATTAAAGAATAAAAACACAAACCTAACTTTTATTAGAAATTTAATTAATTTTTCTGTTTGATGTCAATCTTCATGTTTTGTCATTAGTTTTTCTTTAATCATAATTTATTTAAATTATTATAATTGGTTAGTGGTTATTTTAAATAATAAGTATTTTGATTTAATGACAATATAATTTTGTGGTTTTTGATTTTTAGTTTTCTCTTTCAACTTTTGTTAAATTAATTGTGTGAATTCTATAGTACGTTTCCTCTAAATCATTGTAACGTAAAAAAGCACAAGACAACTCAAGATATTACAAAACTTGCTCTAAATAAATGTATTGCATAAGATAATCATCAAACGAGATGATGAAGTTCCAATTTGGAAATCATTTAAACTTATAGTTCGAGTTAAATAATTGTTCGAGTTAAATTCTTGAACGAGGCCCAAAAAGATCAATGCATTTGCATTGAACATATTTCACATATTTCATTCGGTTACACGAACTGTTCCTTTATCAAGAAATTTGTAAGTTTTTCTAGCCGACAGTTTTATTATTCTTGTTCAACTGCAGGATTTAATGTGTTAGCCTATAGGTATGGGTATACCTATATGCTTTTAGAATATAGAGAAATTAGTTTTAAAACTATTTATCAAATGGAACATAAACTAAAACATGAGGATACAGGCATCATGCAATCCATATTAAGATTTGAATGGAAAAATATGAAGAGGCTGAAATCTCAAGGTTTTGGGATATCAAGACTTCGATCTGTGTTAAGAAATTGTATACAGTTTTCAGCAAAAGGCTTTTATAGGGACATTGTTTTTAATTTTGGGCAGCGATGTATATCAACCATAAAACTCTTTGTAAAAGTTCAAGTATTTTATCTCTGTTTAGAAATTTATTACAAAACTGACGTGGAACATCAATACGTTGCCGAAAAAATATAACAGATCATAAATTAACGAAATTTAGTGAAAAGATAATACACCCAGCTACACTCAGCAAACTACTCAAACAGCAATTTAGAATCTTTAAAAACAAACAACCAATTATCTACCAATTTCATGTTCCATTATTTTTCATGTCATACAAATAATTATTTAATTTTTTTCTTTCAAAATAGGAGTCTGATTAAATTGTTTCAAAAAATTAAAACAAAATCAAAAATTCAAAGTTTTTCCAAGATTCCAAAAACTATAATAAAACAAAAATTCCAACATTTTTCAAAATTCAAAAAATATTCAAGAGCATATCAAATACAAATCAAACATTGAAACATTTTCCAAAATTCCAAAAATATTGCAAAAATTATAACAAAATCCAAAATTTAAACTTTTTTTTCAAAATTCTAAATATATATTCCAAAAATTATTACAACATCAAAGATTAAAACTTTTTTCAAAATCTAAAACTATGGGAAAATTTATAACAAAATCAAACACTTGAAACTTTTTCCAAAATTCTTTAAATATTGCAAAAATTATAACAAAATCAAAAAAAAAAACAAACAGTTTCCAAAATTCCAAAGATATTCCAAAATTTATAATAAAATCAAATATTTAATCTTTTCCCAAAATTCTAAAAATATCCCAAAAACTATTACAAAATCAAAAATTGAAACTTTTTTCAATATTCCATAAATATTGCAAAAATGAATCCAAACTTTTTCCTAAATTAATCAAACTTTTTCCAAAATTTTAAAAATATTGCAAAAATTATATTAAAATCAAAAATACAAGCATTTTTTAAAATTTCAAAAATATTCCAAAATTTAAAACAAAATCAAAAATACAAACTTTTCTTCAAAATTCAAAAAATATTCAAAAAATTATAATAAAATGAAAAATTTAAAAATTTTCAAAAATCTAAAATGTTTAAGAAAATTCTTACAAAATCAAAAATTGAAACGTATTTTCAAAATTCTAAGAATATTCCAAAAATTGTTACAAAATCAAAGATTGAAACGTTTTTTCAAAATTCTAAAAATATTGCAAAAATTATAACAAAATAAAAAATTGAAACTTTTTCCAATATTCTTATGCAAAAATTATAACAAAATCAAAAATACATTTTTTTCTAAATTCCAAAAATTATAATAATATCAAAAATTTAAACTTAGGATGTTGACGAAATATTCTCCTATCCTTTAAATTCACACATTGTAATGTCTAGAGATTTAATACAAAAAATCCCCAAAAAATTCAAGATTCAAAATCAAAAATTCAAACTTTTTTCACAATACTAAAAATATTGCAAAAATCCAAAATCAAAGATTGAAATTTCAAAATTTCAAAAATATTGCAAACATCATAAGATAATTAAAAACTCAAACTTGTTTTCCAACTGTTCTTGTTTTACAGAGAAAATTGTTGAATAAACATCTCCATAATAGTTACATTTTTTTAAAAAACGACATTTAACCTGCAACAACTTAATATTTTCCAATTATTACTATCAATTGGGTGTAGATAAAGCTGGATAGAACCTTGTTCCTTGTCCAATTTGTCATGCAAATAATTAATTTTATTTGAAAATGTTCCGAATCGAAAATGTTTCCCATTTTATGTTTGTCTAAAAAATTGTGTAAAAATGTATGTTTTATTTTAACACACAACGGTATTTTTTTGACACACATACAATACAATAATCAAGGTTTTGATCTCACATACAGATGCCGACCATCAAGATTTCTCTACTTTTAAGCCAAACATATGCTAATTTTCGTGTTTTGTTTGACACACTTTCGGTACAGTATTCGAACCAATCGTCCTTTCGGGTTTTCCCAGTAGGTAACCCTATGAATAGAAAAAAAAATGTTTGAAATTGCTTTAATAGTTTTTTTGTTTTCGTTGACTGTGACGGCCGAACGAAAGACAGACAGACATTTTGTTTTTGCTTTTTTGGAATCGCTATGACCTAAAACGTCGGGAAAAGCCAAAAACGTGGGGGTAAAATTTTCATTTAACTCGAGATTGTAATACTTAGGTCTTTTAGAACAAAGTAATTTGCGGTTTTATAAGCTTTGTCGATTTATGGGCAGTTTTATTTAATAATCGTTTTATTTTCACTAACTGATCACACGGAAATCCAGAGCTTCCTTAGAGCATATTTTTCACATTGTTTTTGGAAAATTGGCAAGAGGTTAACCTCATGTCACCTAACTTAGTCGCGCCATTTTGAGAAAACAACAAACAATGGAAAACAATAATTGTGCTGTATTGTGCTACAGTTGTGCTGGATGTGCTACTCAGAAAGAATGCCATATCACCAATGAAAAAAATTTGGCACGCTGAAACAATTATTCGGGCAGAAGTTAGCCCCGCCATTTTGCAGAAACTGAAAAACAAAGGTTATCCTGTATTGTGCTCGAGTTGTGCTGGTTGTGCTATTCAGAAAAAAATATCATATCCTTAATAGAAAAATTTTATACCGCTATAATCATTGTTTCGAGTAAAAGTTAGCCTCGCCATTTTGGAGAAAATGAAAAAGAAAGGTTGCTGGTTGTGCTACTCAAAAACAAAATCGTACCACCAACAGAATAATTTACATGGGTCTCACCGAATGGAAACACTCGAAATCAAATTGATCACGTGCTAGTTACAGCACGTTTCTTTTCGAGTGTTCTGGATGTGCGATCCTTTAGAGGTGCATACATTGGAAGTGACCACTTTCTTGTATGTGCTAAAATAAGGTTCCACTTCCCAAACCCAAGCATTCCGAAATTCAATCAACGGAAACGATTTAACATCTCATCACTAAAGAATGCAGAAACAGAAGAGAAATATCAAAACCATATTGCCGAAACATTAGAGAAATCAGAAACCTCCATTAATGGTTTTACGTCGATAAATCATGGTATTTGCTCAAAGATGCTGTTTTAAGCGCTGCTGAGGGAATACTTGGACGACCACAAAACCACTCCCAGAAGCCATGGATGGATCAAGCATGTCTTGACGCTATTCAATACAAAAGAGATTGCTATCTGAAATGTCTGCAAGGACGCAACACCAGGTCCACGAAGGAGAACTATAAACTGGCAAGACAAGCCGTTACAAAGTTATGTAGACGAACGAAGAGAGAATGGTGGAAGAGAAAGTGTGAGGAGATTGAAAGTTTCAATAAGGAACATCAATCGCGTAACTTCTTTCAACAGGTTAAAACCTTAAAGAAGGGCCCTCAAACTAGATCGACTGCTATTCAAAACGAAGATGGGGAGCTACAAGTAGACCTTAAAAATATTTTAGACACTTGAGCCACTTATTTTGAGAATCTTCTCAACTTAAGTGACCAGCAACAAGTCGGGCGACGAGCAAAGCTTATTCGTGCGTCAAAGGTACATGTAGACGAACCCACCAAAGAGGAATTCGATGCGGCGCTGTCAAAATTAAAATGCAATAAAGCACCTGGTATCGACGATATAACATCCGAAATGATTGTACATGGTGGTGAAACTCTATCCTTAAGATTGTTTGAACTTGTTCAAATGATATGGAGGACTGAAGCCATGCCACAGGACTGGAACACAGCTATGCTGATACCAATCCATAAAAAAGGTAATCGCCTACAATGTGCAAACTACAGAGGAATCGCTCTACTCTGCACAGCATATAAGATCTTTTCTTACATTTTGCTATCCAAAATCAATCCTTTTGCTGAACAACTGTTTGGAGAATATCAGTGTGGCTTCCGGCGGGGCCGAGGTACCACCGATGCACTTTTCTCGATAAGGATGATTTTGGAAAAGTGCCGAGAGTTCAACATACCAGTGCACCAACTCTTCATTGATTTCAGACAGGCCTACGACTCTCTCGAACGAGAGACTCTATGGTCTGCTCTGGTGTCAATGGGAATTCCTGGTAAACTGGTATCACTATGCAAAATGACAGTACAGAACTCTCAATGCTGTGTGCGAGTAGAGAACGAAATATCAAGGTTTTTTAAAGTTGACTCCGGGTTAAGACAAGGTGATGCTATCTCTCCTATACTTTTTAATTTAGCCTTGGAATATGTGTGCCGTCAAAAGAAACTGCCGACTAACAACAATATCTTGTCAATAAACTCAGTACAGATGATTGCATACGCTGATGATGTTGTCATCCTCGGCCGAAGTGAAGCTGTTATGAGTGAGACTTTTAAGTCGCTTGAGAGTGGAGCTAGAAAAATTGGTCTGCAAATTAACTACAATAAAACCAAACATATGAATGCTTCAAGAGAGTCTGAGAAGAAAGATTTGATGTGCGGCGATGAACGAATTGAGGGAGTTGAATCTTTTAAATATTTGGGATCAATGCTTGACTCAAACAACAGCATACTTACAGATATAAAAGCTCGAATCGCTGCAGGTAATCGAACTTTCTACTCAATCAAACCTCTCCTTGGATCTCCGTATGTATCAACTAACACCAAGCTCAAGTTATACAAGACATTGATTAGACCGGTTGTGATGTATGGGTCACAAACGTGGACCCTTACACAAAATGACGAATCGCATTTATCTGTATTTGAGCGTAAGATCCTACGCTACATTTTTGGTCCACTTAAGACAGACGATGGAGAGTATAGAACCCGGTATAACTTTGAGATCAGAGACCTTCTTGAGGGTCCTGATATAATAGGTTGTATCCGTTCTAATAGGATTGCTTGGTTTGGGCATGTTCTACGAGCCGATTCACAGTCTGGAATGATTAGAAAAATGTACGTTAGTACCCCAGGGAGTGGGCGACTGCGAGGTAGACCACGACTACAATGGGAGACTGACGTAATAAACGACCTTAAAAAAATCGGCTGCCATGGTAATTATGTCGCTGTTGCGAATGACCGTGGTGAATATTCGAAGCTGATTAGCCTGGCAACGCTCCTACATGGAGCATGAACGCCGTAAAAAAAAAAAAAAAAAAAAAAAAAAAAAAAAAAAAAAAGACGATGTTTCGAGTTAAAGTTAGTCCCGCCATTTTGGAAAAAATTAAAAGCAAAGCTTGTGCTGTATTGTGCTGGTTGTGCTACTCAGAAATAATTCCATATTATCAATGAAAAAAAGCTGGCACGCTAAAACGTCTTTTCGAGCAGAAGTTAGCACCGCCATGATGAAAAAAATGAAAAGCATAGGATGTGCTGTATTGTGCTCGAGTTGTGCTGGTTGTGATACTTAGACAAAAATTTCGTAACCCTAACAGAAAATTTTTACAAAGTTAACATCATTTTTTCGAATAAAATTTAGGCTTCTCCATTTTGGAAAAATGAAAAACAAAGGAAGTGCTGTATGGTATTGTTGTGCTGGTTGTGCTACTCAAAAAAAAAATATCGTACCACCAACGGAAGCATTTAAATACGCTAAAGCAATTTTTCGAATAAAAGTTAGCCCCACCATTTTGCAAAAAACAAAAAAGAAAGGTTGTGCTGTTTGTGCTATAGTTGTGCTGATTTTGTATCACTAGCAGAACAATTTTATAACGCTAACATCATTTCTTCGAATAGAAGTTAGCCCCGCCATTTTGGAAAAAATGAAAAATAAAAGGAGTGCTATATTGTGTTAAAGTTGTGCTAGTTGTGCTACTCAAAAACAAATTCGCACCACCAACGGAAAAATTTAAACACGTTAAAACGAGTTTTCGCGTAGAAATTAGCCCCGATATTTAACACAAAATAAAAAAAGAAGGTTGTGCTGTATTGTACCATAGTTGTGCTGGATGTGCTACTCAGGCAGAATTCCATATCACCAATGAATAAAATGTGGTGCGTTGGGCATAGTTTTTCCAGCAGAAAGCTTTTGAGCAGAAGACTATAAGCAGAAGTTAGCCCCACCATTTTGCAAAAACTGAAAGCAAAGGTTGTCCTGTATTGCTCTAGGGTTGTGCTGGTTGTGCTACTGAAAAAAATTCCATACTACCAATTCAAAAATTTTGGCTCCTGAAACCATTTTTCGATTAGTAGTTAGCCCTGTCGTTTTCGAAAAAATGAAAAACAAAAGTTTTGTAGGTAGTGATTTGAAATTTTTTTGAGCTGGCCGCTTAGAAAGACCAATGGAACATAACCAATGGAAAATACTTTTACGCTAGCATCATTTTTTCTTGTAGAAATCAGTGTAAGCATTAATTTAATAGTACTTACTACTTATAATAAAAGTGACATCTGGCGTTCGATAGCATAAATTAATCTTGCATGTTTTGTTTATATACAATAAGGGAATCACCAATATATATGACAATAAAAAAAATATTCTTAAAAAAGCTGTGTGAATTTAGAACCCGAACATAAGGGGATAAAAAATAAAAATGTTTTTGGAAACAACAAACGACGTAGATATTGATATTTTATGCAACAACAAACAAAAAATTTTACTACCATCAACAACGTCGTTTGTAGTTTCTGAGATCAAAATAATATTTCAACTTCTGGCTCAACTATAATTTTTTTTATTTTTTGAGTGAAAAAAAACTTCCAAAAATATTCATCATTCCCATAAAATACTACAAACGATTTCGAAAAGTCTTGCATGCTTGGATTATTAAAATTATTACTGTGTACAGGTTTCTCATCTGTTTAAATGACTTGAGTGCTATTTATTACAACTACAAACAAAACAATTTTAATACAACCACCTACGTCGTTTGTAGTTTCTGGGATCAAAAGAACATTTCAACTTTTTTCTCAACTGTACATGTTTCTATATTTTGAGTGAAAAAAATATTTCCAAAAATATTTATCATTACTATAAAATACTACAAACGATTTCGAACAATCTCGTATACTTGTATTATCAAAATAATCACTTTCTGTAAGGGAATTCTCTGTTTTGATGATTTGTGTGATATTTATTACAACTACAAACAAATATATATTACTACAATCATGAACGTCGTTTGTATTTTCCGAGATCAAAAGAATATTTCATCTTTTTGCTTAACTGTACAGTTTTTTATTTTTTGAGTGAAAAAAAAATCCAAAAATATTTATCATTACTACAAAATAATATAAACGATTTCGAACAATCTTGTATAGTCGGATTATCAAAATTATCACCGTTTGTAGGAAATTCCCTTGTTTTAAGGATTTGAGTGATATTTCATACAACAACAAACAAAAAAAACAGAAAGTGTGCATAAGACCGCACGGGAGAAGTGAAGAGGAGGAAGATTCTGAGCACTTTTTGTGTGCATGCCCGGCCTTCTCTAAGGTCAGAGCTAGGATTTTTGGCTCTGATACTATAAAGGCCGGCACCATAAAACTGTCGCCAGTACAGTCGGTCTTGGATTTCATTAACCAGACAGAAAGGTTTGTGGAATAGCTGTTATGAAGCCAAACTCGGACACGGCGCTATGGACCGAAGAGTCTATGTGCCAGGACAAGTTCCGCCTCGTGCAACCTGTCCACCCCTTTCTATTTATCTATCTATCTAAGACCGCACGGCAGAAGTGAAAACTTCATTGGCAATCGCAATCAATTGATATCGTATTAGTAATATTTATATCGTATTAGTAGAATAAATGAGAAACAAGTCAGAAACCGCTAACTACACACACTAACCTCACAATGTAAACCAAATAATTGTCAAAATAGCACTCATATGCCAATAGCAGGGACTAAAGTACGCGTGGTTGTCACACCCATAGATGAACAAGTTTAAATTTTACAAATTTTTCTGCGGAAAGCTAAGCAAATCCATTGGTATTAATGCGCATTGTTGCCGTTTGCAAATCACTATCGGCTAAGTGCCACCATTTTTAATTATTTTATTTATCATGACTGCCATCCATGTTCAATCATACATAAGCTATGCTTCTTTGTATAGAATTTATGTGATTTCCGTCTCGTAATTGTGAGCTTTAAATCGAGATAATCGATTTTATCAAGTATCAAGTTACAAGTATTGTGTCTTCACTTAATTTTAGAAACATGTATTACATACAATTCCAAACCGACAACATATTTAGTGAAGATGATAAAATTCCAATACATTTAATTTTGATATACAAATGTAATTGTTTAAGCCTTCAGGTTATACCATCTTTCTTACGTTATTTTTAATTTCATAAAAAAATTATGTTCAAAAAAAACATTGATCAAAGCAAACTACCGTTTAAAACGATAGTTAAATAAAAAGCAAAAATTAAGCGTACACAACAACTTCATAAATTTTCATGATGATTAATGTATTATTGCATAAAGGATAAACAGCCATATATACTTGCAATTTTATATTTATTCAATATTTATTTAGCATGATGACTAGAATGCAAATTGCAAGAGACAGTAGCAATATAACTTTAAAAAACGGGGGGGGGGGGGGGGTATGTTTTTAAAATTATTTTTCTTGCATTTTTTTTTTTTAATTTATTTTTTCTGAATGAAAAATATGTCGAGAATATTGTGTTCAAATTTTAAGTCAATCCGAGTAAAACTAACGGAGCTACAGCGTTTCAAACGACCGGCAGTGATACCTGATTTTTATACCTGTCTGTCTGTTTATACCTGTCTTTCAAAGGATGTAAAGGAGGATGTACATATTGTATATTTTCAGGTACATCGGATTTAAACTAGTTTACTGGCACACTTTCTGCTAAACAGTTGTTTACTGTAACAGAGCTGAAATTTTCTCGAAATTATTCTCAAATTTTCGTTTCTGTTCGTTCCTTTATAGTTGCATTTTTACTCGTTTAGTGTTGTTTTGTAAGTTTGTGAACATTAGAACTCAAACTCTACTGAGCCGATCCTTTTGAAAATTTGAACATTACTTCTTCACATAAATTAATAGGTAATCAGCGATTAGGCGATTAACAGCGATTTTTTGAGCTAAAATCGCATTTTTTAATTCCAAGTGCTGCAAAAACTAGAAAAAAAAATCTCTTCCTGATTACCTCGAAAAATACATCACCTTTAAAATGCATATCAATTTTTTGATTTCGGATGATCCGGTAACGAGTTATAATGTTCACAGCAAAACCACTTTTTTCAAGGCGCCTCTGGAGATTCAACGTCACCGGCTTATTTATCAATATTTTTCATTGAAAATTTTTTCTGACATACTTTAAAAGTCGTTCAATAATATGTATATAAATTTAATAAAGTTATATTACTCATGTTGCCGCAAAAAAATCACAAAAACATGCTTTTTTCGTCTTTAAAACCATACCCCCTCTTAAACCTTAATAAGTCTTTCATTTCAGAGCGTCACGGATCAGCCTAACTCACTATATACCGAAAAATCTGTGTGTGGTTTTGTAAACAGCTTTTGCAAAGAATATTTTTTTATTGTCATATATTTTGGTGATTCCCTTATTTTAAATGTACAAAACATGCAAGATTAATTTATGCTATCGGACGCCAGATGTCACTTTTATTTTAAGTACTATTAAATTAATGCTTACACTGATTCCTAACAGAAAAAATTATGCTTGCGTAAAAATATTTTCCATTGGTTATATATAATCTCTTGCCAAGCAGCCAGCTCAAAAAAATTTCATATCACTACCTACAAAACTTTTGCTTTTCATTTTTTCGCAAAACGACGGGACTATCTTTTGCTCGAAAAATCGGTTTAGCGTACCAAATTTTTTGCATTGGTAGTATGGAATTCTTTTTGAGCAGCACAACCAGTACAACCCTAAAGTAATACAGGACAACCTTTGCTTTCAGTTTTTGCAAAATGGCGGAGCTAACTTCTGCTCGAAAAACTATGTTAGCGCACCATCTCTTATTCATTAGTGAAATGGAATTGTTCCTGAGTAGCACATCCAGCACAACTATGGTACAATACAGCACAGCCTTCTTTTTTTGTAAATGGCGGAGCTAACTTCTATTATCAAAATTACTTCGGATGCCATGAAACGGAATCTGAAGCCATCCTGCTTCCTTGAACGAGGAAACTGGATGTCCTGGGCTTAACGAATCTTATTTTTGTCCCTCTGGTTGGAAAATCCGGACCTGCTCATTGCGAGGCTGGAGTTTCAGGGAAAAGATCGTCGTGGGTGTGTCCAGCAATCAAAGGGTCCTAGAAGAGCAGAATTCATTTGAATCGGAACATTATAGGAAAATTAATGCCAAATCGCTGTACCACGAAATCATTCTCTCTTAACACTCAAAAATGAAATTAGTGAGACATTGGGCCTTTTTATGTTACAGAAGGTAACAGTAGCCCACAACAAAGCAACATTGCGCTGAAATAAATTCTACTTAAATAAAAAATATAATTAATGTTGGTGACTTACCTATTCCTTCGGTCAATTCCTATTCCTTCGAAAAATCGTTTTAACGTGTTTAATTTTTTTCCGTTGGTGGTGCAAATTTGTTTTTGAGTAGCACAACTAGCACAACTTTAACACAATACAGCCCTCCTTTTATTTTTCATTTTTTCCAAAATGGCGAGGCGTACTACTATTCGAAGAAATGATGTTAGCGTTATAAAATTGTTCTGCTAGTGATACGAAATTTTTGTCTGAGTAACCAGCACAACTCAAGCACAATACAGCACAACCTTTGCTTTTTTAAAATCTTTTATTTCTATTCAGTCCTTCCAGATATATATATATATATATATATATATATATATATATATATATATATATATATATATACATATATATATATATATATATATATATATATATATATATATATATATATATATATATATATATATATATATATATATATACATATATATATATATATATATATATATATATATATATATATATATATATATATATATATATATATATATATATATATATATATATATATATATATATATATATATATATATATATATATATATATATATATATATATATATATATATGTATATATATATATATATATGTATATATATATATATATATATATGTGTTTGTAACGCTTTTTTGTCCTCGCGTATAGCCCATATGATCTATCGCAGACCCCTCATATGATACATCGTTGGAAAGGCCTTGGACCAAGGAAGGGTTCTTACACTATAATCGCCGCCATTTTGGACCGGCCGCCATATTGAATTTTGTAAAAACCATTCAAATATCAAATATGACATTAATTTTCCACCGCAGACCCTACATATGATATATCGTTGGAAAGGTCTTGGCCCAAGGAAGGTTCTGAGACTATAATCGCTGCCATTTTGGACCGGCCGCCATATTGAAATTTACAAAAATCTTTTAAATCTCAAATATGACATTAATTTTCCACCGCAGACCCCACATATGATATATCGTTGAAAAGGTCTCGGGCCAAGGAAGGTTCTTAGATTATAGTCGCAGCCAGTTTGTACCGGCCGCCGTATTGAATTTTACAAAAACCTTCTAAATGTCAAATATGACATTAATTTTCCACCGCAGCCCCTACATAGATATACCGTTGAAAGGTCTCGGGCCAAACAAGGTTCTTAGACTATAATCGCCGCCATTTTGGACTGGCCGCCATATTGAATTTTGCAAAAATCTTTTAAATATCAAATATGACATTAATTTTCCACCGCAGAAACCACATATGATATATCGTTGGAAAGGTCTCGGGCCAAGAAAGGTTCTTAGACTATAATTGCCGACATTTTGGACCGGCGGCCATATTGAATAGTGCAAAAACCTTTCAAATGTCTAATATGACATTAAGGGAGCATCCATTTAACATTTATTTTTTTTTTGTGTTAACTGAAAAAAAAAATAAAAAAAAAAAAAATAAAAAAAAAAAAAAAACAAAAAAAAAACAAAAATTAAATAAAAAGGTTTAGAAACCCTGAAAATAAAATCTTTAAAAAAAAACAAAAAGCGCACTGAAAAGCAAAAAATAAAATAAAAATATTCGAAACAAATAATGCAAGAGAGTTTCGAATAGGAATAGCACACTTAAAAGTAAAATAAAATAAAAATTCAGGAATGGTTGAGCCAAAAGATAACTCGGGCCGCATATTGATGCAAGACCTTAGTGATCGCATAGGAGTCTTAAATAAAGTAAAGGTCACAACACATTTTGAACAAAAAAGATTTTAAACGAGTGTGTTTTTATTTCGATTTGAACAATTTAAGATTAAGAGATAATACTAGTTGATGTTGGAGCGTCTCAGTGGTGTGGTGGAAAGCGCAACGAGCTTTCACGCCGAAGACCTGGGTTTCTAAAGACCTAAACAACTTCGAGTGCTAATTGTGTTCTAGTCTTTGAAAGCGACTGCAACTGGTAAGACACGACAGTATTAAAAAATAAGGGCTTCCGCCTTCCACAATAGGATCTTAGAGATCTCTCATGTTTTTGTGAATGGAAGCTATGCACGCCCAACAATAGTATCTATCTATCGAGTAGTTGTTCAAAAGAACGCAATTTATATTTTGAGAATACACAAATATACAATTTAGCTCAAACATGAGCGTGACGGATCCGCGATTTTATGGTTGACTGCTTAAGTTCGGCAAGCAGCAAAAGTGTGCCATAGGCTCAGCCTCCAACACCAGCAATGGTGATAATTGTTTTCCCTTTTTATTCAATATTTTTGTTTTTTGTTTTTTTTGTTTTTTTTTTAATTTTTTTGTAATTTTTTTTTTTGTTTCGTTTTTTTCATAAAGTGGGGTTAACTTCTGCTCGAAAAACCGGCTTAGTCTGTCAACTTTAATTCATTGCTTATATGCAATTAGTTCTGGGTAGCACAACCAGCCCAACTTAAGCACAATACAAAACAATCTTTGCTTTGCATATTTTCCAAAATGGCGGGGCTATCTTCTGCTTAACCTTCTGCTCGAAAGTTTTCTGCTTGAAGACATCCTTCTGCTCGAAAAACCGTTTTAGCGTGACAACTTTTATTCATTGTTGATATGGGATTCTTTTTGAGGAGCACATCCAGCACAACTGTAGTACAATACAGCACAATCTATCTTTTTTGTTTTTTGCAAAATGGCGGGGCTCACTTTTATTCGAAAAATTGCTTTAGCGTGTTTTAATTCATTCGTTGGTGGTACGATATATTTTTTTAGTAGCAGAACCAGCACAACTTTAACACAATACAGACTTTTTTATTTTCAATTTTTTCCAAAACGGCGTAGCTAACTTTTATTCGAAAAAATGATGTTAACTTGGAAAAATATTCTGTTAGGGTTACGAAATTGATGTCTAAGTAGCATAACCAGCACAACTCGAGCACAACCTTTGCTTTTAATTTTTTTCAAAATGGTGGTCAAAACTTCTGCTCGAAAAGTCGTTTTAACGTGCCTTTTATTACATTGACAATATGGAATTATTTTTGAGTACCACAACCAGCACAACCCTAGCACAATACTGCACAACCTTTGCTTTTTTTCGTGTTAGCTTGTTTAAATTATTCAGCTGATGGCACGAATTTGTTTTTGACTAGAACATCCAGCATAACCCTAGCACAATACCACACAACCTTTCTTTTTCATTTTCTCCAAAATGGCGTGGCCAACTTTCACTCGAAAAAAATGTTTTTAGCGAAATAAAATTTTTCTATTAAGGCTATGAAATTTTTTTCCGAGTAGCACAACCAGCACAATTCGAGTGCAATACAGGACATCCTTTGTTTTTCAGTTTTTTTCAAATGGCGGGGCTAACTTCTGCTCGAATAATTGTTTGAGCGTACCAACTTTTTTTCATTGGTGATATGGCATTCTTTTTTAGTAGCACATCCAGCAAAACTGTAACACAATACAGCACTATCTTTGTTTTTCATTTTTTTTTTCAAAATGGCGGGGCTAAGTTAGTCGACATGTTAACCTCTGCTTTTTGAAATCTTGTAAAATGAGTTGCTATAAATCTTGGCAAATGACACATAAACTGAAAGGTGAGATCAAAAAATGCACCGTTATGAAGTCTGAGCTTCATCGTACAACGGGTATAGGAATGGCAGCATATTTTCGTTTGAATGAAAAATTGGCAATTTTGGACCTATTTCGATTTATTGCAGTTTTATGTAGTAATCGTCTTATAATGACTAATTTTGATTAGATGGATATCCAGAGCTTCTTTACAGCATATTTTTTCACACATTTTTTTTGGATAAAAATATTGACCAAATATTTCAAAATTGGCAAGAAGTTAACCGCTTCTTTTTAAAATACTGTGAAAATAGTTGTCACAAATGTTGGCAAAGGACACATAAACTGAACGAAGAGACCACAAGTTTATTTGAAATTTTAATAACATAATATTATGAATAATAAGACTGAATCTAACAAAATATGGTGTGCAATTTATGAAATTTTTTTGCTATCCACAAAATTGTCGATCGATCTATAGCTTCGAACCGATAAGAACTTTTCAATACACTTTTAAAAAGTATATCATTCTCATCAGGGCCAGCCGACTAGATACACTACCAAAAAAATTTTTCGCTAGCGAAGTATAAGAAAACAAAAAACTTTCATAAACATATGTTTTTTAGATTCAGGTTTAGTCAATTTATTTCTCTAGTTGATCACTATCGTTGTTATACTCTAACCAAGTTAGAATTGGATAACGAACTTGTATCGGTGAGAAGAAGATGACCTGAAGATGACCTGAAGTTTTTTGTTTTCTAATACTTCGCTAGAGTACTAGGCCAATTTTGGTTTATATTGCGAAAAAATTTTTTGGTAGTGTATCTAGTCGGCTAGCCCTGATGAGAATGATATACTTTTTTAAAGTCTAATAAAAAGTTCTTATCGGTTCAAAACTAGATCGATCGACTCCAAATATATTCGTATGAATTTGAGCACCGACACACGATTAGAGAGTTCTCGTGAACAAAATAAAAAAGTTTAATCAGAAAAACCACACTTCCTTTCGAATTGAAAATTATAAATTCCCTTAACAGTTTAAGTTTCATTACTCACAATATCCTAATTAATATGCAAATCTTTTCAAAGTTTCAGTCTAGTGAATTATAATTCTTAGAAAAAATACATAGTTAAAAAACGAATACAAATATTTCTAAATTCCAACTTTCAAAAATTTTAATATAAAATAAAATTTTCCTCAAAGTTTTTTCTCGCAACTGTATTCGTCGATAAGCAAAACTGAAAAAAAAATATCGACTTTACATCACGATTTCAATAAGAAAATTTGCTTTAAAATAAAAAACGAATTAAAATATAAACAAAACATAGGTTCGTTTCTTACTTTATTTTGCTGTCTTTTGATTTTATTTTCATTATTATTATTATAATTTTATATAATAATTTCTTCTTGTTTCTTTTTTGATTTTTTTCTATAAGAAATAAACATTCAAGAAACTAAAAAAAATATTAGTTTCTTTTGAGTTTCGTTCGTGTTTGTGTAAAGTTTAATAAAAATTAATAAAAAAAAATTATTTAAAAAAAAAAATCGTGAAATCCGTAGTGATCAACTTTGAATATATTTCAACCCTAGATTTATTCAAAGCTTTTATTAAAAACAAATTTATTAGTGAATGTTGTGTGTAGGATTAGTGAATTTAACAAAACAAAAAAGTTTACGTTAAGACAAATTACAGATATTAGTGAGAATTAAATCTTATGTGTTTGGATATAACTTTTATTCAATTTTTATTTATTAAATATTTCCATAACCTATAAAATTTAAGGTATGATTATTTTGTAATTGAATTAGTATTTAATCTTTTATTTATTTTTATTTATTTTAAAAATGATCATTAAGATGACTATTTAACGTGATTGCGCAATATACTTAAAAATGTTTATAAAAAAAATAAATATTTGTCGTAGTTTTTCTTATTGGAAGTATTTTTTGTGAAAGTGTTTGTAATTTTTAATTGTGTTTAGTTGTTCTTATTATTATTACTTTCATTGTGTTGCATTGTTGTTGTTTGTTTGAATATCTAAACACATGATTTCAATATATTTAGATTTGTTTATTTGTATTGTTTTAGGCATTTGGCTAATGGTGGATAAATAAACATACTTCAAATATAGATAAATATGAATATTTATAAGATAAGAGGAATGCAAAATGGAATTTAAATGATCGTAGATCATGCTCTGAAAGGGGGTGGAACGGGTTTTTATGTTTTGTTTTTATATGTCTTATGCTAGCATAAGATTGTGGTGCAAATCATTTAGCTCAAAAATATATATTTATATTCAAGTTAGTTTGTTTTAATTTCAGTGTTGAAATTTCTTGATTTTGTACAGTATTAATGTTACACCAACATTCTAAAATTTAATATTCTTGTTGTGGAAATTTTTTCTCTCCGTTCTTTTTTTGTTTTGATTACATTGAAATTCAAATGCAAAGTTTCAATAACACAAAATATTTAAAAGGAGCCAAGTATTCAAACTTTATCAACTTTTAGCGGTTAAAGTGATTTAATTTTTGAATAAGTGTAATGTCAATAGATTTTGATTTATTGATTAATTATAACCTTGTGTGAATCGTTTGATCAGGAAATATAGTAGCCAACAAAAAATTCTTTTAGATTGAACCTTCAAATTATAAAAACAATATAGTATTGTGTGGATTGATAATCGTTGTAAAACTAGTTTTATGGCAAAAAATTGATTGAACTTAGATAAAATATTATCATTAGCAAGATATATTACAGGAATGCACAATTACACAGAGTACAAAAAACGGTGCTTAGTATAATGAATGATTTTTTTTTATTGGAGGGCCCTGAGACTTACAGTTCAAGTAGCACTGCGATCTGAAGGTCTATTGTGCTTACCATGATTGTGTTATCAATCAGTCGTCGTCTGTGCCATTACTGGTTGTATTCTGTAATCCAAGTTGAGACTTTTAATAAAATTAGTTAGCTCAATTGGAGTGACGTTTTGTGGTATGTGGAAGTGTTAGTCTTCTATGACCAAGTTGGTTGTATCTGTGCCAAGATAGTTCAGGACAGCTGCAGATGACGTGTTCCATCGTTTCCGCGTCCGACTAGTAGAATCTACACCTGTCAGAAACAACAAGGCCCATTTTGTTAAGATGGTGGTTTAAAGGACCATGTCCAGTAACGTACAACCACAGATAAATATATACAGATGAACCATTGGGAAGAAAATTTTGGTTACAAAATGTGCTGCCACTTTACTAATTGATTTATTTTTTGAATCTCATTTGCTGACCCATTTGCTCACCCAGCGTTCGTTTCTCTGCTAAATATTTTAAATTAAAATTTTATCGCAAAAACTACTATAATTTTTCTTATGAGTATTTTTTTTTATGAAAAAACTGCTTGTGTGTATTTAACTATGTATGTTTATAAGAAATAAAAAGTAAAGAAAAGTAAATGTAGTAAGTAAAACGTACAAAAAAATCCTTTTTTCTGTGGAGTTTGTAAGTATGTATGTGGTTCGTTTTGTTTACTTGAAATTCGTTTTCTTTACTTGCTCTACTTGAGTAAGTTAAAAACTTTACTTGATAATTACACAAAACAACTTTGAATTTTGTAAGAAGTAGATGTTATGAAAAAAAAAATTAGAATTGAAATTTTGGATTGCATAAATCATTGATGAATGCATTTTTACTTTGATCTAAATCAAATATTTAATAATTATTATTGATTGCTTGAAGATATTCATATTTTTTGCTTATCTTAAGGATATCTTAATATATTATTTAATTGAATTGAATTTTTTTTGAAAATACGTTGTATAAGGATTTGCATTTTTTGTAGTATAACGATATTCATATTTGTTTGGGGATACTCTATTGAATTTATTATTTTTGCAAACATTTTTTTGATTTAAACCCTTTGAATTAATTGGTTATATTTTGATTGAATCGAAAAGTTTGTTGGATACAGCTTTTATTTTAAACTTAGTTTGTTGTTAAATTCTTTGACAAAATGAATAAACTAAAAAGTGGAAGTCAATGTGCAGTTGAGAGCTGCAAGTTATCAAGGCGAGAAAATGTTCGTTTATTTATGTTGCGAGAAAATCACGTGAAACGTGATCAATGGATTTTAAATTGTAATTTGCAAAATCTAACTAAAAAGCATATGTGAAAAACATTTTGAAAAGAAATATTTCAACAAAAAGGATTAAACAAATATGCGATTCCAACACTAAAATTAACCGATTTTGAAAGTAACAAGGATTCTGATAATGTTGAAATGGTAACTGGTTTGTCAGTCGGACACCTTTCAGAAATTGCAAATAACTCGTGTATTTTAATTGATAGCGATGCTCTGATGCATGATAGCGGAATACCATGTTTTCCTCCTTCGGTTACATTAAACTCAAACCAATTAAAAACTTCCATTTATTCCGAATTAACCTTAGAGGAACTATCTGGTTTACCAGAAAACTTTACTGCTAATATTAATAGCGAGATTGAACCACCTCCATGTAACACATGTTTGCGAAATATTAAAAACGAGACTTACTATATCGATTAAAATATTGTAAAATGTTGAAAAATATTCAATCTAAGAACAGACAAATATCAGAATTAAACCGAAAATGCAACAACTTTAGAAGAAAGCTTAAACGACAGCATTCAAAATTGTCAGTATTTCAAAGATCTAAAAATAATATTAACGACCAGATTGACCAATTGAACATAACCGAAAATGGTAAGAATTTCTGCAAAATGCTAGTAAGTATGCGTCCAAAAAATCAAAAATGGCCAGAGGAGCAAAAAATAATAGCTCAGAATATTTTCTATCGATCGTCAAGCACATATCAATATTTGAGAGACAGTTTAAATTTTAACTTGCCGTCTAAATCTTCTATGATACGATGGCAGCCAATTAAATATTTGAGTACCGGTTTTAATAAAATCGCCCTTCTTAAAATAAAATAAAAGTTTAATTTAATGTGTACAAAATCAAAACAGGCCGTTTTGATATTCGATGAAATGCACATACGAAGTGATCTTGTATATAATACTTTCTCCGACCAAATTGATGGATTTGTTGATTATGGGCATAACAGAGAAGCTGCAATTGGAAAATTGGTTTGTTTTTTTATGATTAGAGGTGTATCATCAAATTGGAAATATGTTTTAAGCTATGTTGTTTCTGAAAATAGCATTTTTGCTGATAAATTATTTTTGCTTGTTCAAGAAAATTTGAAAAAGTGTTGTGAGTTGGGTATTAATATAAGAGCTGTGATTTGGGATCAAGGGCCAAATAATAGAAAATGTTTCAATTTGTTGGGTATAACCATTGAACGACCAGTGTTCATGTGTAATGAAACCGAAATAGCAGCTTTATATGACGTACCACATTTAATAAAGTCAGTGAGAAATACTTTAATTAAATCAGACATATTATGTCCCGATGGTCAGCTGGAACATAATTATAGAATTGTATAACTTAGAAATAAACTCAATTACCAAATGTTGCCCAAAAATTTCAACCAAACATATTTATCCAAATAACTTTGAAAAAATGAGAGTTAAATTAGCTACACAAATTTTTAGCAGAAGCGTTGCGGCAGGCATTAACACTACTGTTCAACTGAAAAGAATATCTGCCCGTTGTGAAGAAACAGCGATTTCAACTTATAAATTTATAGAAAAAATAGATAAACTTTTCGACTGCCTAAACTCAAAAGCAAAGTATGATAAAAATATGATTAGATGTGCCTTTATTACCGGTAAAGAAGTTGATCAATTTTTAGAATATATGATACACTACATTTCACAAGTTAAAATAGTAAATAAAACAACAGTATATTGTTTTAAAGGTTTAATCCAAAGCATTAAAGGAGTTCAAACAGTTTCCAAACAGCTACTATCAAAAGATATTGGAATTGATTATATTCTAACTTCAAGGTTCAACCAGGATCCAATTGAAAATTTGTTTGCTCAAATAAGAGCTGCAAATGGTAACAACCGAAACCCGTCAGTTCATGATTTTAATCACAACATTGCCAGGATTATAACCATTAAAATTCTTACTCCTTTTTCTTCCATATCTGATTGTGAAAATGATACGGACGAATTAATTGCAGTCGAAGCCATAACAACAGAGCAATCGAGTGAAGATGAAAACCTAATATCTACTAATACCAGCAATGATGATGAAATTGCCGATATATCTGAGAATTTCTTTAACCTGGATGTTCCATTACAGGAGACTTCTATGAGATATTTTGTAGGTTACGTAGCGTGTAAGATTATTAGAAAAATAACATGTTCCAGATGTGAAAATTTATTTATTAAAAGTGATGTTATTTTAGAGGCTCCCTCGGAGTATTTAATTTGCAACAAAAATTATGGCGATGAAGGTGATATTTGTAAGCTTAAAGCACCCACTGATAATTTCTTTAACATTTGCAAAGGTCAAATATTTTTATTTTCAAGGATGTTTGTGGAACGCGCTGAACTTAAAGATTTAAAGAAACGAATTGTTAATCTTTGCATTACTAACACAAGTATTACATATAGGGATTTGTATAGTGAACACAGTCCTTGTCATCATCATAACACGGCGACTTTAAATTTCATGATTTTAGTATTAATTAGAAAACATTGTACGTGGTGGGCAGAAAAATATATTAAAAAGAATTACACTAATGCTCGTAACCCGAACTGGCGCATATTATTACAAGGAAAATAAGTGCAAATTATAATAAACTTATTTTATATTTTTATATTACATCAGTCATCAGTGAGGATCCATCTTAGTTCTAAAATTAGAATAAAATACACTAAAGAAAAGGATAAATACGAAACACGTAAATTGGGAAGTGCAGTTTTTTGCAGTGAAAAATTTTCAAATATTTCCTTACTTACTTGAGTTTAATTGTTCTCAAAAATCCCTGAAAAAATTAAGTATTTGTTGTGAATTATTCGCTTAATAATACCCACTCATTTGGGTCAAAAATAATTTTTTTTTACTCTCCCCACACCCATCCCCTAAACACACAAAAATACAATTATTTGAGACTAGAGGCGGCGGAACGGTCTGCAAGTTGCACTTTTTTGACTATAACTCAAAAACTGTGCACAGCAAAATTCTAAAAAATAGTACTGATTTCTAATTTAGCTCTTCCAAATGACACCCTACTCGCTTGGGTCAAAAATGATTTTTTTACCCTCTTTACCCCGTCCCCTAAACACCCATAAATATAATTATTTGAGAACTCGCTATAATTTTCATACAAAATTTACCAAATTTCCTAACTCTGTGAATCATTCCAAATTTTTCTGTCAATCAGTGTCGAAACGTAGGGAGGGGGGTAACGGTCTGAAAGTCGCACTTTTTCGACAATAACTCAAAAACTGTCCACCGCAAAATTCTAAAAAAAACTTGCAATGTTTTCTAAATCAGGTGCTCTTTCAAACGACACCCGACTTGACCACGTTTTAAATAGTGTTTTTACCCCTCGTCATTTCCACCCCCTTAATAAATATAATTATGAGTATGTGTTTCTTCCCTATATTTTTCATAAAAAACTTACTAATTTTTCTATCATTCACACTACATTTGAAGATTTTTGATCAGTTAGGTTCGGAGCTAATCGAAGCAAGAAAACACGAAGAAATGAAGCCCTTGCATATGAATCTCTACTTGAATCTATAAAAAGAATGTATTTTCTCAAAGGTTTCACATCGTAACCCTGTAAACCAAACGAAAACAATTTTAGTTTTATTTGTATCTGTCATCTTATGTGGACAGATTAGTTTTATACGCACCCCAAATTTAAGGTCCATAACATTTATAGTTTACGAGATAATCGATATAATGTGAAAAACTCGTTTTACTCTCACCAATAGTGTTCCGTATAAAAAACGGAGCTCTAAAAAATTATAAACTATTCACAATGTTTTGATTAGAATAGTAAATAATAGAAATAGCATATATTTGATATTGCATATATTATATATCGAACAAATAAAGATATAAATTATGCATAAAATTTTAAACATAATAAAATCAATATAATACCTTAGTATGACTAGAAGTTAAAAAAATATGAATATGTAAAATCCTAACAGTATAAACATAGACCAAACCGTTACAGACAAAAAATTAATCTAGACGTTACTTTTTAAATAACTCACAAAAGTAACCTTTGAAAATATGGAGGGGCTGAAATCTCAAGCACTGAGATATCAAGACTTCATTCCGGGTTAAGGATTTTGATATAGTTTTCGGCAAAAAACTTTTATGAGGACATTGTTTTTAGTTTTGGTCAGCGATGTATATTTAGCATTTCGAGAAAATATTACAAAATCACAAATTCATATTTCTTTCAAAATTCCAAAAATATTCTAAAAATTAAATAAAATCAAAAATTTAAACTTTTTCCATAATTCTAAAGATATTGCAAAAATTATAACAAAATCAAAAATTACAACTTTTTTCAAATTTCTAAAAATACATACATAAATAAAAAATTAAAAAATTCTATATTTTTCCAAAATTCTAAAAATATTGCAAAACTAATAACAAAATCAAATATTAAAACTTTTTCCAAAATTCTAAAAATTTTGCAAAAATTATTACAAAATCAAATATACACACTTTTTTCAAAATTTAAAAAATGTTTCAAAAACTATAACAAATTCGAAAATTTCCATGTTCAATTACATTTACGTAATATTCCAAAAATTAGAATAAAATCAAATATTTAAACTTTTTATAAATTCTAATAATATTCCAAAAGTTCTTAAAATTCATAAATTCAAACTTTTTCCAAAATTCTTAGAATATTGTAAAAATTATAACAATATCAAAAATTGAAACTTTTTTCAAAATTCCAAAAATAATAATAAAATCAAAATTGTTTAATTTTTTTTAATTCTAAAAATGCTTATTCAAAAAATTCTTACAAAATAAAAATTGAAACTTTTTTTATAATTCTAAAAATACATATGTATAAATTCTAATTTTTTTTCAAAATTCTTAAAATATTGCAAAAATTATAACAAAATCAAAACTTAAAACTTTTTCCAAAATTCTAAAAATATTGCAAAAATTGAAACTTTTTTCAAAATTCCAAAACTTATAATAAAATCAAAAATTTAAAGTTTTTCAAAATTCTAAAAATATTCCAAAAATTCTTACAAAATCAAAAATTAAAACTATTTTAAAAATTCTAAAATTATATATAAAAGAATAATATTTTTTTCAAAATTTTAAAAATATGGCAAAAATTATAACAAAAACAAAAATTAAAAGTTTTGCCAAATTTCTAAAAATATTGCAAAACTTATTACAAAATCAAAAATACAAACTTTTTTTCAAAACTCCAAAAATAATTCAAAAGCTATAACAAATTCAAAAAATGTCCAATTTCTTTTCAATTACATTTACGTTATAAAAACAGCAAAAAATTTTTTTTACAAAAGGTGGCTAAAAAAATAAATGAAATCATTTTTTGACACACTTGACATTATTTTTTTGACAAACTTATAATGCCATAATTCTCTATAATAATAATAAAATTTCATGTCATACAAATTAATTAATTAATTTTACTTTGTTCCAAAAAATAAAGACGAGAGTTATGCTTCTCTAAACGCATCACCCAACCCATTAAATGCAAATTCACTCGTGCCTGATTTATCAGCACATCTTCTCATCTTCTTTTCGGCAACACAAACACAAATATTCAAGTGCATGTGACTCAAAATTCAACAGTAAAATTGACATGTCAGCAGTAACCATCACTTCAGATATCCACCGAAAGGTAGCTACATATTATAAACGTGTGCAATACAGTCGGATTAACTTTCATCAAGATCACATGCGTTATTGTTAAACATCCACTCACCCGTCGGAATTTAATACCTCAACCTTTTCAGACCGATGTAAAGGCGAACAATTCATTCATTCATGACTTTTCCACTTCTATCCTAAAAATTTTATTAAAGTGAAAAACTCAAAGTACTTATAATTTGTCATTTTTCAAGTACTTATAATTTGTCACCTCAACCATTTTTACGGCAATTGGAGTTTTAGACACAAAAATTTTTCAAAACGATCCAGTGGTTTCAAATTTTTCTCGTCCGAACGGATCACCGGGTCAGACATACATATTTTAGCTTATCAAGACTCCTTATGACCCAAAGCGTCGAAAAATATCAAGTACATGATAAGATTTTTAAGAGTTTCCCATCAATTTCATACCCCGTTTTTTTTTTTTCAAAATTAAAATCAAACGATTCCTTGACAATCGAAATCCACTTCTATCCTAAAAATTATAGTGAAATGAAAATAACTAATATTGTTTTTTGAGCACTAGATATCACCAAAATAATATTGAAATTATATTTGAGAAAAAACACACTAATTTTTGATATCTATATAATATTTTTATTTGCCAATCGATTTCGAAAGCTAAGCTTTCATTGTCAAGGCCTGTTCTTAAACTTAAAGTTTAAGAACAGGCCTTGACAATGAAAGCTTAGCTTTCGAAATCGATTGGCAAATAAAAATATTATATAGATATCAAAAATTAGTGTGTTTTTTCTCAAATATAATTTCAATATTATTGAAATGAAAAATTCAAATTTCAAACTACTTATTTTTTGATCATAACAATTTTTAAAACAAATTGGATTTACTATACCAAGGAAACATATACCAAGGAAAAGATATTTTTCATTCATTATTTTGAAATATGTATTTAATATTTATTATTTGCCTTACGAGTAAAATTTGGCTAATAATACACAAAACGAAAATATATCTTATATGTTCATTAATATTTTTGTCCAAAACAATAAAGAGAAAAGAAAAAAAAATTAATACATACACAGAAAAAGTCTTGTAGTTTTTTTTTAATTGTAGCAAAGAAACAAATAGAGTAGATAAGTACTTTATTTGATTTAATTTCGCAAAAAACCACTAAAAAAATTGGCAGCACTTGTTCAACCAAAAGTTTCTTTGTAATGAAACATCTGTATATATTTATCTGTGGTACAACGTTAAAATTCTTAGAGACTCTCTGTTTAAGTTGATTGTTTTTAAGGGTGAAACAGCGAGGTTACCTAGAAACTTCTTTTTATTGGCAACTTGCTTTGCTAAAGGGTCAGCAATAGCATTTCCTTGTATTCCTGTCTGGCTGGGTGTACACAAGTATGGCTCTATTATTGTAGGAGACTTTTAGACTTTTAGTTTTAAATCAAAGCGCGTAGATTTTAGTGCCAAGAGTGCTGCTTGGCTGTCACAGATAATATATATTTCAACATTTTGATATTATCTTGCAGCACCTAGCAACGCGCAACTGCTAATGGCAAAAGTGTTGGCTTGAAATATGCTTGTTGTGGTGCCTAAGGCATGCCTGTCTAAATCTATTGTTTTTGGCATACATACCAAAATATTGTATGTATGCAGTTCAGCTTGTAATTCAGCAAGGATTTTAAGGTGTCCGGTTAGATTACCCGGCTTAAATCCTTCCGTGAGCTGCAGAATATGAACGTTTACACCGCTACAGATTTTACATCTAAGTGCGATGGAGAAAGCTTTAGAAGAATTTCCATTGCTGACATTGGCGTGGTTTTGAAAGCACCTGTGCCACAAAGACACACAAGCCTTTGTATTTTTGTAAACATATTTTGAGCATTATTTGGTGCGTTTTTGGCCACCAAACAAAAGCTGCATATGTAAGCATCGGTTTTTTAATACTTTTCCCAAACAAGGTTCTGCATGTGAAGAGATCTTTGTTTATCGGAGATATATTTCAGGTGTGAGTTCCAGGTTAGTTTGCTATCCAGGATCACACCTTAAATATCTAACCTCTTTTGATGTTTGTATTGTATCGCCGTTTAGAACAAGAGAATTGAAATTAAAGTTTCTCCTGTTTGTGAAAACGACAATGTTTGTTTTTTGAGGGTTGATCGACAGTCCCAATCTGTTGCACCACTTTAATACAAGATTAAGAGCTGTCTGTGTTCGACCAGTGACAATGGAGTCATGTTTCCCTCTAACCATGACTATGCCAAGTCGTCGGCACAGCCTACAGTGTTGAAACCGGAATCATTTAGCTTGGTGAGGAGATCATCAGCCACCATTAGCCAAAGCAATGGAGAGAGCACGCCCTCTCGCGGGCAGCCTCTAGATGCAGTAACAGTCGCTGAATAATCACCCAGTGAAGCCGTTATCTTCCGATTCTGTAGCATTTTGATAATCCACGCAATGAAATGCGTGTAACACACGTGTAACACACGCATTTCATTGCGTGGATTATCAAGATGCTACAGAGTCAGAAGATAAGGGCTTCACTGGGTGATTATTCAGTGACTGTTACTGCAATTTTTCTTTGTAGTCATTTCAATGATAGTATTGAAGTGGACATTGTCAAAGGCTCCTTGTATGTCCATAAATGTACATACAAGTGCCTCCTTGTAGTTTAGGGTGCTCTCAATTTTTTTCACCATTTTGTGCAACGCCGTTTCGGCTAGACGTGCTGGCTAGATTTGATAGGGTTGTGTTTAAGACATACATGATGGATGTGATAGTCCAACATATTTTCCATTGTTTTTAATAGAAAAGATGTAAGACTTATAGGTCGGTATGATTTGTCTTTTTTCCTAGCTTAGGTATAAAAACAACTTTAGTTTCATGCCATATCTGAGGAATGTAAGCAAGACGAAAGTTTGCTTTGCACAAATGCATGAGATATGGAAGAATAATTGTTAGACCCTTTTGCAGATATACCGGAAAAATTCTATTACATCCCGGAGATTTATACGGACCGAAGGATTCTATAGCCCATCATGCTATGTTGGGGGTGAAAATTGTGTTGGCTAAATGATCTGCAGTACTTTTAGTTGCAGGATCTAGAAGATGTACTTCTTCATTGGCATTATCTTCCGTGCTGCATTCTATTGCGCCCGGAAACTGGGTTTGTAAAGTATCTAGTGTCTCAATGCAGCTGGTGATATACGTACCATTTGGTTTGCAGATTGAGCCTAGAGGGTTGTGATCAGACAACATCAATTTTTGGAGTGCTGCAGCAGGCACATTATCAATCGTATTGCAGAGCTCTTTCCAGCTATTCCTTGTTGAGTTCTTTATTATAATTGGTTAGAGGTACTCGGTACTCTATCCAATTATTTGTTGTTTTTGCTCTGCTAAAGAGCTTACGAACATTTTTCCTTTTCCTTTCCAAGTTACCATTCCATCCAAGGTACGCAGAGATGTCTTTTGGATTGTCTTTTGGATTGAGTTATTGGAGTATTAAGGTTGTATGCTTCAGTGATAATTTCTTGAAAATTATTTGTTGCAGAGTTAAGCTCAAATTTGGAGTTGATACTGCCGCAACTATTTACATTAATATGAAGATATCTTGTGTAAAGTTCCCAGTTGGTTTTTTTCAGGTTTGTAAAGTACTGGATGCTCTTTGGGTAGTGTTCTATGTTGAAACAAATATAAGCATGATGAGACATAGAAGCTTTCTTTGAAACATGCCAGTTCTTAATATGGTTAGTAGCGTTTATGTAAGTTGACTTAAGGTCAAGGACCTCACCTCTGATTGCGTTTCTAAAGGTAGGCTCACTACCTTTTTTTGCAATAAACATATAGTATACAAAAATTGAAGCAAACGCTCGCCTTTTTTGTTAATGTTGCTACTTCCCCACACGGTGGATAAGCGTTAGCATCACATGCTATTATGAGGTTATAGTGATTATTGTTGCAATACTTGATGAGTTTCTCTACCACTTCTGGTGGTGTCTCGTCTTCATCCCCCGGGAAGTATGCGGAACCGAAAATGAATTTACGAAATCCACCTTGAGGAAGACGAATTTCTAGCTGGATCGTTGTAAGATCTTTGCAGATAAATTCATTCAATGGAAATATTTTCAGATGTATGTTAAAAAAAATCGCCGATCTCGGTCTTTCCAGATCTGAGAAATAGATCAGTTTTGTTTTTTTGTTTGATGATAGACCTTTTATTTTTTTACTGTCTGCCCGTATCGAGAGCATCCTGTTCAATTAACCGGTTCAAATTAACTGAGGCCATTTCTGATCTGGGCAGATTAATCTGAAAGCAACTTAATTTAGGTACTAGAGATTTTTGTCTATATCGTACAGATGTTCTGTCTGAATTAGAGTAAGTTGGTGAATCAGGCATTACCCTAGAGTCATACATGGTGTGTGTACTATCCGAATTAGGGTAAGCTGATAAATCAGGCATGATCCTAGAGTCAGACATTGTATGTATGCTTTCTGGTTTAGGATAAGCTGATGAATCAGGTATGATCCTAGAGTAGGATATGGTGCACATTAGGGTTGCACCGATAAGCAAAATTGCCGATTACCGATTACCAGTTAATCGGCTTTCTTTATCGGCCGATACCGATTAATCGGCTGCCGATTATTTGATGAAAATGAGTAAAACAAATCTACACAAAGAATTTTTTAATTAGACTATTAATTAGAACGCGGGACTTTTCTTTAAAAGTCGGGACAATTCCACCAAAATCGGGAAGCTTTGTAACCTCCTTAGTTTAAAATATTATGCAAATGTCGCTTTTATTTTTTTAATTTATAGTTCGACAATATTTAAATAAAAAAATTCTGTAACTGTTAAACGTGCTTTTTGCAAATTTCTACTATTTTCCAATTGTAGGTAAAACAATCTACAGTCCTGTTTGCTTATTTGTTACCCAATATCTATAAGTGAACAGTGTCACATTTAGTGGATTCGTGTATTTGGGAACGACTTCGTTGTCATTATTTCAAGCATGGTTACCATGGTATGGAAATAATAAAATCTTACGTATTTATAAGACAGAAGCCACGAATGGCAAACATCGAGAACCACACTGCCATGAATGACCGAACGAGAAGCTTTGCACCGAATTTTTTAACACAAATCGAGGTTTTCCAATCTGAAAGAAACTGTACTTCTTATAACGTATTTAACTGAGAGCATTTTAGTCCAGACAAAATAAGTTTAGTGAATATTTCATGTTTCTAAGCTAAACGAATGTCTTATCGCCAATTGAATTAGATAGTACCATAGATCTAGTTCTGAACTCTTTTTAAATTTATTTTCGGTTACTTTCGATATTTTCTGGGTGCTTCGCAATATTAACCTAAAGACTGTTCAGCCCTCGGAACCATGCTTTTACTGGTTTGAAAATATTTCTGACTGATATGCTGCATGTTTTTAAGCATACATGATTTTTCTTTTATATCGAAAATCTCATAAACTACAAACCCTATGGGTCTGACTGAAATTTAAGATGCGTATAAAATTAACCTGTCCACCCAAAATGGCGTGATTATTAATAAATAAAGTCGTTTTTGTTTGTTTTACAGGGATGCGATGTAAGGCTATAAAAAATACACATTTTTTACCAAGCCCACTAGCGTATCAAATAAAAGGGTGGCACATCAGCTTTTTTACATTTATTTTTGAAATTTATACCACGCATTTTTGGTATAATTTTGATTAATAGCAGTCATTCCATGGTGTTTTTCGCTTTGTTCCGAACCTGATTGTCTGAAAAACTTAGAGTTCGGAATGATAGAAAAATTAATAAGTTTACAAAGAAAAATACAATGATGTCTCAAGTAAGAATTTATGAATGGGTAAAACCAACATTCATGACACAGTTTAGAGAAGTGTCATTTGAAAGAGCTTTTAATTTAAGTAACATCGCAATTTTTTATACAATTTTCAGACAGATACGTCATATTTTTAAACAGCCCTCAGTCAATCTTATACATTTTTAAAAAGGTTTTTAACTATTTCTGACTATGGTGTTTTAGAATTTGGTATTTGTTGTGTTTAAAATGAAATAAACAATTAAAAACGCATGTCTTGATAATCGGCCGATTAATCGGACAAAAAAGCCGATACCGATTAATCGGCAAAATGGCCGCTATGTCCAATTACCGATTATCTACCGATTAATCGGTGCAACACTAGTGCACATTTTTGTTGTTTATTTGTGTGATGCGTTTAGAGAAGTATCGCTCTCATCTAAAACTTTATTGTTTTCCATACAATATTTATTTAGAAAAAAGGGAGGTACATTGGTCAACCACAACAGATCCCTGTATTGTGGTAAGGTATTTATTAAAACAGAAGGGCGCCCGGTCTCCAGACTCCCGTACTAGCGAGCAAGCACCCCCTTGACCATGCTAAGTACGTGTCTAACTTAGCTTTGGGTTTTGAGCTTGATCTTGGCTTCGATTCTCACGTAGGACCTAACGGCATGGGTGACTCTACCGTTATAGCTCCTAAAATCATTGAGTCTACTGAGCTCCATCACTGCGTCAAAGTGCCAAGTCCATCGATAGGGTTATATTAAATGATACGTAGTTTATGCCATACTCGTGTTGAAAGACGAAAAGGTTTTGCGAAAAACGTCAATTAGTCGAAATCTCGTCTTGTTCTTTTTCTTTCCCTCTTGCTCTTTCTCTCTCTCTCTTGTTCCGACATTCAGGAACTTGCGTTTTTCCACTAGCCTTACTTGATGTCTTCAGAATCTAGGTTTATTAGAAATATTTTTTTTCCAGATATTTTTAGATATTTATTTTTGCTCGTATTGTTGGATATTTCAATTTGCAGCATTTCTTCATAGCTGTACGTAAAGATTCTGAATTTTGGATAGTTTTTGAACGACAAGCGTAATGCCATCTGCATAGCAAGGGCTTTGACTATATTTCTTTTGCAATTTTATGGATTTTTGAACATCTGCTATATCTATAGTCGATTCGTTTTTTATCTTCCTTTAAAGTATTTTAAGTATGTTCTTGAGGCATTCATTAAGGCTCTTTAATACGTTTTCAATGTTACAAAGGTCCTCGATATTTTTCGAATTTTTCTGGTGCTTCATGGGTTCAGTCAGTTTGTATTGTTTATTATTTGTTTAACATCAGCATAATTAACAGTTAACTTTGGTTTGATTTTTCCTGTTTTTGGTTGTGGGGACAAATAAATCGGCGAAATGTTTAGCATTTTAAATTTATTTATCGAGTTTATTTATTCTATTTTTATTTCCCCGTGTATATATATTTAAACCTCAGTCTACATTTGGGAAATGATTTCAACAGAAATTTTATACAGCAAAACATGGTTTCATACTGGCTTATTTTTGTGCTCTCTGAATTTAAATACTGGTCTAGGATCTTTATATATGGTCTGATTTTATTATTGCAGCAGCTCACTTTAATACATTTCCTTGTTCATTGAACAGTTTCTCTCTCTCGGTTGTATATCATTTTTTGAGAAAAACTGCAATTACACACTTTTGCCACTCTATTTTCTGTGGAGTATTTCTCCTGCATATGCCATACATCGTTTTAAAAAAAGGCTCACGTCGGATAGGATGAGCAAGAATTGGTGATGAACGAAATCTTTTCGGTAGATCTATGAAGGATTCCCTCTTGTTTATTTCACTGAAATTGTTCACCTTTTTTAGTGAGATCTTTTGGTTTTACTTAAATCCTTCATCAAATCTATTACAGACAAAAGCGTATTCTAATATTTTGAAGCTTGCATTTGATTCCATTTTCTTGATGTATAGCTAAATGAACTCGAAGTATTAGGGTGCGATTTCCATCTAGGTCAAAGTGTTTTTAAGCAAAACCATAACCAATAGGATAAAATATTATATGGGCTGATCGCTCATACAAAACTAATTAGTAAAAATATCAAGACTTCGGTCTGGGTTAAGGATTTTGATATAGTTTTCGGCAAAAAACTTTTATGAGGACATGGTTTCTAGTTTTGGGCAGCGATGTACATCAAACATAACTCTTTGTTGAAATACAAGTTTTTTATCTCTGTTTAAAAATTTATTACAAAACTAACACGAAACATCAAAACGTTGCCGGAAAATTATAATCAAAATTCCAAAAATATTGTTAAATTAAATAAAATCAAACTTTTTCAAAATTCCAAAAATATTCCAAATATTAGAATAAAATCAAATATTTAAATATTTTCTAAATTCCAATAATATTTCAAAAATTCTTAAAAATCCAAACTTTTTTAAAAATTCTAAAAATATTGCAAAAATTATTACAAAATCAAAAATTGAACTTTCAAAATTCCAAAAATTATAATAATAACAAAAATTAAAAATTTTTCAAAATTCTAAAAATATTTCAAAAATTCTTACAAAATTAAAACTTTTGCCGAAATTCTAAAAATATTGCAAAAATTATTACAAAATCAAAAATACAAACTTTTTCAAAATTCCAAAAATATTTCAAAAACTACAACAAATTCAAAAATTTCCATGTCCAATTTCATTTTAAATTACATTTACGTCATGAAAACAGTTACATTTTTTTTCCCAAAATATTGGCTAAAAAATTAAATGAAATCATTTTTTGACACACTTGACATTATTTTTTGACAAACTTATAATGCCATAATTCTCTATAATAATAATAAAATATCATGTCATACGAACTATAAATTTTATTTTTTTCTAAAAAAATTGGGTAAAAAATAAATAAAAACCTTTCTTTTGACACACTTGACAACATTTTTTGACAAACTTATAATGCCATAATTCTCAATAATAATAATAAAATTTCATTTCAAACAAACAATTTACTTTTTTTCCAAAAAATTGGGTAAAAAACTAAATAAAAATCTTTTGACACACTTGACAACATTTTTTGACAAACTTATAATGCCATAATTCTCTATAATAATAATAAAATTTCATTTCAAACAAACAATTTTATTTCCAAAAAATTGGGTAAAAAAAAATAAAAATCTTTCTTTTGACACACTTGACAACTTTTTTTTGACAAATTTATAATGCAGTAATCTAGTTTTTGATCTCACATACCGATCCCGACCATCAAGATTTCTCCAAATTCAATGTTCCTACTCGTAATCACTTAAAATGAACGTTTTTTAAGCCAAAAATATTCAAATTTCCTTGTTTTGACACACTTAATGATTTTTTGACACACTTCCGGTACAGTTATCGAACACAGCGTCCTTTCGGACCCGTCCCTTGAGTATACCTATTTTTAGAAAAAAAAAATTTTGAAATCCCTCCAGTGGTTTTCCCTGCAGCGTAGGTAATGACGGCCGGCCGGCCGACAGACAGACATACATTTTTTTTTTTTGCTTTTTTAGAATCAGGAGGTCCTAAAACGTCGAGAAATGTCAAAAAAAGTGGGGGTAAGAATTCCACTTTGAGCTCATGAATGTAATACTTAGGTCTTTCAGACCGAAGTAATAAAACTTTCAAGTGAAAGTCGACCATAAAATTCAGGAATAGAGTTTAATACATGTGAGGTACACTTGTACTTGTTCAAAGCCTGCGTTTGCGGAACATACAAGACAATGGTAAAAATGAAAACAGTCTAATTGTGTTGGTTGAAAAAAATAACTAAATAATCTGGAACTCGTGATTATCTAGTTTGTGTCTGTTCGAGATCGGGGTCACACACAATCTCATTAAAAAATCACTCAACACTCATATTTTTATCTAAATCTCAAGCGTTTTTACTAAAATCAAAAGAATTTATTTCTTGCAATTATTGGTTTTACAAAAAAATTTGTCTGGATTTTTAAGAACATAGGTGAACCGCTTACCTATTTTGTAAGTTTTTTAACAACCATTTTCCAAAAGAAAATAAGGTAAGATAATGAAAGGAAGCTTTTGACATCAGAAGCAACCAGAATACTATTTAAAACTAGCCATAAATCAGTAAAACTTAAGCTGTCGTTTTTGATGCAAAAATGGCATTCTTTCGTTATTCGATTAAGCTCAAACTTCAACATGATTTCTGTTTTGGTATCCGTTTTCAGTGACATTTCATCATCTACTTGTCATTTCATCACCTACCGTCATACCCGCCCTCCTCGATGAAACAAAAACTTTGCTCCAACTCAGAGTTCGGGGGATCGAAAGTCCCGATAAGCATTAGCATGAAGGGCTGATGCTCACTGTGATTTTTTTTAGCCTGCCAGGAAACAGTGAGCAGACAAATGCTAGTCTTTGGCTTCCTGAGCCATAGTTAGACCACATATCTCCTCCAAAACTCCTTTTTTGTTTATCATTGGTTCTAGTTAAATTTGTTTTTTTTTTTTTGGCTTTTGAGTTTATTTATGGTTAAGATTTAGCTCGAGTTTTTTATTATCACCTATCCGAATGGTTTTTTCATTTCCTCCTCAAGTTTATTTTTCGATTTTTTTTAATGGGATTTTTTTTCTTTGACTTTTTTTTTTGTTTGTCTTTATGTTTTTTTATTTTAATATAATGTTTTTTTTGAGAACCTGAGAATCTTACTCTCGGGGTTTGGGTTCGAGCCCGGCTTCCATTTCGTTTCTTGGTTTATGTGATTATTCTCAGGACAAAATCATTCAGCCAGACTACCTCCTTTCGTCTTGTCCTGTAATGAGCAAGATATTCTGTTTCAACTGCACTTCAACTGCCTCTCTTCTCCCTATATAGTAATACACTATAGCGTAGTTCGAAAATGTATATATACATTTTCAAATGCTTTTCCATTTTGTGTGCAGCACACTTATTTCTTACAAGTGCATTTGACACTTCCGGTAAGACCACATCTTTTTTTTATTTTCAATTTAATTTTTTCTATATAAATGAAATTAAAAATCATTTATGGTTTTTTGATTAACTTATATTGTTAAATTGTGTTTTATTTTAAAATTCAAGTGGTGAAGATGGGTGATTGAACCCGAAAAATTAGACCGGACAATTAGTCGGGTGTAGATAATGGTACCGAACGGTTGGTCAAAATGGTATGATCTAGTGGTGGTTAAGTTCGAAGTGATTGGATAATAGTATTATCCTATGTAATGAAACTAACTAAATTATTTTTCTATAATACGAAATAGTGAAACAAAAAATAATATTGATTCTAATAAAGAGATAATTACCTTTCAATTAAAATTTCAGTTTAAAGAAAGGTTTTATTGTGTAAAAATCGCCTTAAGATATAAAGAAAAATTTTAGTGCGAAGAAAAGTTTTATTATGTAATAAAAGATGCTTTTCGATAATAAGAAAATTTACCGCTAAGAGCGTCAACCAAGGTTTTAAGGAATGAGAAATATGAAAAAATAATGAAGAGCAAGAAGTGATTTGAATTTTGTGTGCCCGTATGTTACCTCTATTTTATATATGGAAGTAATATCATCTAAATAAATGGAGACATTTTTTTTTATTTAGTGTGGTTAAACGACGAGAGTAAACATTTGTGGATTAATTTTGGAAAAATGCAGAAAAGCCAATATTGCGCGGGACAGTACTTGCAGGGCATTTTGGTTACTTTTGTTCTGTTTTATTTAAATATTTTTCTTAATGATTATGTGTTTCAAAGCTTAAATAATTAAGGTAGAGTTGTGGTATGATGGTGCGTCCTTTAACGAGACCTTGGTTGTATTTAAGACACGCATTAATCCAACGTAATTTTCTATTGTTTTTTGTTTTGAAATTTTCTTGTAAAGAGTTGGTCGTAAGAACCTTCGCTCAATTGTGATAGCGACAGGCTGTATTTTTCGTGCAGCGTCCAACCGGTAGATAAACATGGACTACCAGATATCCTATTATAAGATGGCGCCCAACGTGGGGCCGTGGGATCATGCCATGTCCTGTTGTTCCAAAGGTTGATCAAATCAACATTGCAAGACGTCCATTGCTATTTGTATTTCCTTCAATGTAGCTGAATGTGTAATAATGAGAGTTTAAATGTATTGTTTTTCAGAGACCATTACAATTAAGTTGTTGAATCCATAACAGGACTGGATATATTCCTTAGTAACGTATTGTTGGTTATCGTTTTGTTTTAGAGGTGCATGTTAACAGATGGTCAATCTTGCTTGACAAACAAATTTAATGCTTATCAAACATTTATGAAACATGCCAGCAGACGTTTAACCCAATTTTCCAGCTTGCATTGACTTTGCCTTTAACTTCATACATTACAATATTTTTTTCTCTCAAAATTTCATTTTTCACCATTATTCTAACTTTGCGTAGTTTTTATTATTTTCTACACCTTTTTTTTCATTTTAAATCCTATCTCAAATAAAACTAATTTGCTTGTATACGATCAAACTTGTTTCATACAAGCTGGCAATCAAAATATCCATCAAACACCTAATTTTTTGACTGCACCTCATGCAAACTCGTAGACGAGCAAAATTTTTGATCATCTTCATATCTACCTCTTTGATCACCGTCTACCTTCTGACGACTGTTCAGTAGTAATTGATATATAGCTTGTTTTCCATTGCTTGTAGTTTGCGAGTTCATATCATTTTCTTAGGTGACACCACTCAATGTTGCTTCCTTTCAGAGATGACAGAGTTTGCTAATGATATTGTTTGTTGCATATTTAATAGTGCCATACTGTTTTAAGACCTGACTTTACTTCTATTGAAGCTGTGTGGAATGCATAAAGAACAGACTTCTAGAGCGGGATGCTTTTTAGTAAAGAAAACTTTAGGGTGGAATGATGTAGTTGACTGTGTTTGAAGGCTTTTAACAGAATATTTCAGTGCTGAGAAGCGATCGGTTTTCTTATGGCCATCGCCGATCTTCCAGATGCTGGCAATAATGAGTTAAATCCTGAGAGAGATCAAAACTTCCTTGTCAAATTATTTGGATAAAACCATTTTGTCCTATCAGTTTAGAAGGGTCTACACTAATCTAATGGGAACCGTGCTTTGGAGCATATATATTTATTTAAAGAAAATCATCTCTATAATCCAATTGTTATTGACTTTCATGATGAGCATAACACCACACCAATCTTTACGTAGCGGAAAGATTTATCACTATTATTAATTGTGTTATATAATATATTAGAGCTTGCAGTTAGCAGCTTTTCAGTTAGCCAATCAGTTTCTGTGAAGACTTTATCCTTCCTGAACTAACACTGTTTCTTCGTTTGATGATTCTAGTCTTTTGCTAGAATTTTAAATCTTGAGGTATGTCAAATTATGCCCAGTTTTCGAAAGCAATCATCGTATTTTGACTGATTTTGATTACATAGATATTCAGAGCTTCTTTTCAATATGGTTTTGCAAAAAAAAAATGGACAAAGTATCGATATAATTTTGGAAAATTGTAAAGGGTAATCTATGCCTTTTGAAATTCAGAGATATGAGTAATCGAATAACTGGTTTCAAAATTCCAGCATGTTTAGTAAATATTTTCATTCTATAAGCTAACAACTATCGAAATCTATCCTTTAGCATCTATTGATCTACTTAGCCGCACTTCACTTCAATTTGGATGCCAATTGTTTTTTATGAACTGGTATATAGACCGTTGTCAAACTGTGTTGATGCCGTCCACAAATTGCATCCCCATTGAAATTTCATCAATTTTTTTAATAATTATTGGTTGAAGCTTAATTGTAAGCCGGAGTGTTCTGGTTATTAAAGATTTTCAAGAAAAGCTTGAAAAATACTTTTTGCTCTGACCGGGATTTGAATCCGGGACTTTCGAGTCTTGGTCACCCTGTCTAACCATTTGCCAATCCACACCTTAATTATTTCTTTAGATTTCTAACTGTTAACCTACTTAACAAAATCAAAATTATAATCCCACCACTGTCACCAATTTATTACAAGTTTACTAATCGAATCGACATATCTTTCAATTCAGTATATAATCAAACTCATTCTGGTTGAAAACACAAGATTGTACTAAAAATTTCTATAGCAATTTACAGCCGGGCTTTACCCAAACAATTGTCTACAGGCGAAGAAACTCTTATTTGCTTTATGCGAGGATCGAAATCGAAACTTCTTCTATTAGTAAGACTACGGTACTAGTATACTACAGATTGACAAATAGCACGATCTTGTTGCATAAATTCATCAATTAAAAGAAGAATAAACTTCTGCGTTATAATGAAACCGTGGCGACCCAACAACTTTCGCTCCCACCAGCTAATTATGTTTCATTTGACTCGAATATGAACTATATCCAGTTTTATTGAAATCGGAAAGTAATTACCCACCGCGCAGTGGCGTCGAAGATAAGAAAATTAGCAGAATAATAGGATTTTTTATTTTTATCAGATATAATCATCTTAAAACCTAATATATCTCATAATTTTGATTTTTTTATTAAAAGCTAATTAATTTACGATTCTAACGAACCTAAGTATGTAGAAATCGATCTTAGAAAAGCGATTTATCTTAATTTTTCTTCTTACATATACGAAAATTCACTAATTCATAATAATCTTTTTTCAAAGAAAAAAATTAATTTTTATGGTTAAATTTATAGTAATTTTTCATTCAAAAGCAACATTTTTCCAAAAGAAATCAATACATTAAATTAAATTTATTGTATGATGGGTATTTGCATCTGTAGTTTTCGACCACCTGAATGGTGTATTGTGTACCTTCCTCGTCTTTAGTTAGAATGTTGTTGTAGTCCGTGTCATTAACTTAACACTGAGTTCGGCGGTATCATTGCAACATGCAAACTTTGGGAAAAGCCACGTTGGCTTTGACGAAATCCTCATTCCGATGGGTCATGTAGCAAAAAATCAATACAAATTCTAAATCGATTAAAAAAACTCTGAGTTTTTTCTGTGACAAAATCACTAATGTTGTTATTAGCAAAAAGTTGTATATGTTTGACTGCGTCAAAACCTTTTTTGCGAGTTTGGGGTGAGATGGGGATGTCTCGTGCTGGGACCTCAAGGTTTTGAACCATTTTTCGTTTTTCATCAAACGAAATCTCTGGGTCGAAAAAGCCAAGCCAATATTTACTTCCGTTAAATCGTGAAGATGATAACAAATTTTGCTCAACATTTCTTCTGAAACTCTTTGGTCAATTTTTTAAAAGCGATGGGCGATTTTATGAAATCCAAATCCTGATTTGCCCCTGCTGTTCCATCTATGCATTTGAACCAAATTTGACATACAACATAATCAGAGAAATGCAAACGTCTCGAACTTTATTTGTGAAGGTCCACACCGAAACGCTACATTTCCATTTTCTTTAAAATAAATTGCGTACTTAGATCGATTCCAATTTCTGTATTCGATCGAAAACTCAAAAATTTATTTATGCTTATATTAGAACTGTTTTCCCCTTTGTAGAATAGTGCTTGCTTTAGACATAACGTAATCAGTGTAATGACATAATCAATTTTTCTTGAACTGCGTTGGAAAAATATAATAATCGAAATATAGCGTTTTGGTGTGCACTTCCTCATTTAAATCTCCAACTCCAATATCATACTGATTATGAAACATAAATATCTTCAGGAGATAAATGGCTTTAGCCATCCAGCGGGCGTGACTTGTCGGACCTGGGCGTTTGAATTTGTAATTCTCAATGGTTTTGCTAAGAAAAATCAATGTAACTTCCAAGAATTCTTTATAGTCGCTGCGTGGGTGTTATTTTTCCAACTCTTCATGACAAAAAATTACTAGAGCTTCTCGAGTGTTTAAGTGTAGAGCAAAACGAGTGTTTTGGAATTTTGTTTCCCAGTTTTTTGTCCGATATTCCACTTTTGAACATTGTTGGATTAATTTTACAATCGTCCCATGCCTTCTGAAATTTGTTGAACAGCGAAACATCGGGTGTTGTGGTCTTTCCAAATTTAAGATCATAAACAGTACGTAGTTTAATCTCCTGTATGTGATGACTACATGGGAATCGAATCAAGTTCTGGCCAATCTTTTTTCCACCTTTTTCTGGTCCAGTATCCACTTGATGTCGTGTTGTAGCACATGGCTTCGACTTTATCAGTAAGATCCCATTCTTCAAGACATTCATACATCACATTCGCAATCGATAAGCCGCTCCCTTCTTCGCATTATGGAACCGTTAATAATTTCTCAATATTACCAAATGTTACTATGGTTGGCAAACGATCTACTTTACCATGTCCAGTTAATTCTGCTAGAAATGTTTCCCAAAATAAAATTTGTGTTACTCAAACAAAGTCTAAATCTAACATAAAAATTTATTTTTTCTGAATTTTCGCAGAAATTTTTTGTTTTGGATTTAAGTAGAAGAAATTCGATAAAAACGCTTTCCTATGATCGATTTCTTCATACTTAGGCTCGTTGGAATCATAAAGTAATTAACTTTTAATGAAAAAATTATGAGATATATTAGGTTTTAAGATGATTATATCTGCTAAAAATAAAAAATCCTCTTATTCTGCTAATTTTCTTATCTTCGACGCCACTGCGCGGTGGGTAATTTTTTTCCGATTTCAGTAAAACTGCATACACTTCATTTTCGAGTCAAAAGGAACATAATTAGTCGGTGGGAGAGATGAAAATAACAACTCCATAAGTTAGGTCATGTCTTTAATGTTCAATGAACAATGATGGTTTATTTAAAAATTTATTAATATAATAAATGTTTTCGTAATCTTAATGAATTGGTCATTGAGTCAACCAACGGAGTTCCCCGTTTATCATTCTGACGAGCAAATTTGTTGTTTTGATTGCAATAAAGAAGCTATTTTGATGTCAACTAAAATGAATCCATGAAACTATTAAAATATGGAGGGACTGAAATCTCACAGCTCTGAGATATCAAGACTTCGGTCTGGGTTAAGGATTTTGATATAGTTTTCGGCAAAAAACTTTTATGAGGACGTGGTTTTTAGTTTTGGGCAGCGATGTATATCAAACATAACTCTTTGTTAAAGTACAAGTATTTTTCTTTATCTCTGTTAGAAATTTATTACAAAACTAACACGAAACATCAATACGATGCTGGAAAATTATAATCAAAATTCCAAAAATATTGTTAAATTAAATAAAATCAAACTTTTACAAAATTCCAAAAATTATAATAAAATCAAAAATTTAAAATTTTTCAAAATTCTAAAAATATTCCGAAAATTCTTACAAAATCAAAAATTAAAACTTTTTCCAAAATTCTAAAAATATTGCAAAAATTATTACAAAATCAAAAATACAAACTTTTTCAAAATTCCAAAAATATTTCAAAAACTATAACAAATTCAAAAATTTTCATGTCCAATTTCATTTTAAATTACATTTACGTTATAAAAACAGCTACATTTTTTTTCCCAAAATATTGGCTAAAAAATTAAATGAAATCATTTTTTGACACACTTGACATTATTTTTTGACAAACTTATAATGCCATAATTCTCTATAATAATAATAAAATATCATGTCATACGAACTATAAATTTTATTTTTTTCTAAAAAAATTGGGTAAAAAATAAATAAAAACCTTTCTTTTGACACACTTGACAACATTTTTTGACAAACTTATAATGCCATAATTCTCAATAATAATAATAAAATTTCATTTCAAACAAACAATTTATTTTTTTTCCAAAAAATTGGGTAAAAAACTAAATAAAAATCTTTTGACACACTTGACAACATTTGACAAACTTATAATGCCATGATTCTCAATAATAATAATAAAATTTCATTTCAAACAAACAATTTTATTTCCAAAAAATTGGGTAAAAAAAATAAAAATCTTTCTTTTGACACACTTGACAACTTTTTTTTGACAAACTTATAATGCAGTAATCTAGTTTTTGATCTCACATACCAATCCCGACCATCAAGATTTCTCCAAATTCAATGTTCCTACTCGTAATCACTTAAAATGAACGTTTTTTAAGCCAAAAATATGCAAATTTCCTTGTTTTGACACACTTAATGATTTTTTTGACATACTTCCGGTACAGCTATCGAACACAACGTCCTTTCGAACCTGTCCCTTGAGTATACCTATTTTTAGAAAAATTTTTGAAATCCCTCCAGTGGTTTTCCCTGCAGCGTAGGTAATGACGGCCGGCCGGCCGACAGACAGACATACATTTTTTTTTTTTGGTTTTTTAGAATCAGGAGGTCCTAAAACATCGAGAAATGTCAAAAAAAGTGGGGGTAAGAATTTCACTTTGAGCTCATGAATTTTGAGCTCTTTCAGACCGAAGTAATAAAACTTTCAAGTGAAAGTCGACCATAAAATTCAGGAATAGAGTTTAATACATGTGAGGTACACTTGTACTTGTTCAAAGCCTGCGTTTGCGGAACATACAAGACAATGGTAAAAATGAAAACAGTCTAATTGTGTTGGTTGAAAAAAATAACTAAATAATCTGGAACTCGTGATTATCTAGCTTGTGTCTGTTCGAGATGGGGGTCACACACAATCTCATTAAAAAATCACTCAACACTCATATTTTTATCTAAATCTCAAGCGTTTTTACTAAAATCAAAAGAAATTATTTCTTGCAATTATTGGTTTTACAAAAAAATTTGTCTAGATTTTTAAGAACATAGGTGAACCGCTTACCTATTTTGTAAGTTTTTTAACAACCATTTTCCAAAAGAAAATAAGGTAAGATAATGAAAGGAAGCTTTTGACATCAGAAGCAACCAGAATACTATTTAAAACTAGCCATAAATCAGTAAAACTTAAGCTGTCGTTTTTGATGCAAAAATGGCATTCTTTCGTTATTCGATTAAGCTCAAACTTCAACATGATTTCTGTTTTGGTGTCCGTTTTCAGTGACATTTCATCACCTACTTGTCATTTCATCACCTACCGTCATACATAAATGCTAGTCTTTGGCTTCCTGAGCCATAGTTAGACCACATCTCTCCTCCATCGATTTAACAGAAGCACTCCTCCAAAACTCCTTTTTTGTTTATCATTGGTTCTAGTTAAATTTGTTTTTTTTTTTTGGCTTTTGAGTTTATTTATGGTTAAGATTTAGCTCGATTTTTTTATTATCACCTATCCGAATGGTTTTTTCATTTCCTCCTCAAGTTTATTTTTCGATTTTTTTTAATGGGATTTTTTTTCTTTGACTTTTTTTTTTGTTTGTCTTTATGTTTTTTTATTTTAATATAATGTTTTTTTTGAGAACCTGAGAATCTTACTCTCGGGGTTTGGGTTCGAGCCCGGCTTCCATTTCGTTTCTTGGTTTATGTGATTATTCTCAGGACAAAATCAGTCAGCCAGACTACCTCCTTTCGTCTTGTCCTGTAATGAGCAAGATATTCTGTTTCAACTGTACTTCAACTGCCTCTCTTCTCCCTATATAGTAATATACTATAGCGTAGTTCGAAAATGTATATATACATTTTCAAATGCTTTTCCATTTTGTGTGCAGCACATTTATTTCTTACAAGTGCATTTGACACTTCCGGTAAGACCACATCTTTTTTTTATTTTCAATTTAATTTTTTCTATATAAATGAAATTAAAAATCATTTATGGTTTTTTGATTAACTTATATTGTTAAATTGTGTTTTATTTTAAAATTCAAGTGGTGAAGATGGGTGATTGAACCCGAAAAATTAGACCGGACAATTAGTCGGGTGTAGATAATGGTACCGAACGGTTGGTCAAAATGGTATGATCTAGTGGTGGTTAAGTTCGAAGTGATTGGATAATAGTATTATCCTATGTAATGAAACTAACTAAATTATTTTTCTATAATACGAAATAGTGAAACAAAAAATAATATTGATTCTAATAAAGAGATAATTACCTTTCAATTAAAATTTCAGTTTAAAGAAAGGTTTTATTGTGTAAAAATCGCCTTAAGATATAAAGAAAAATTTTAGTGCGAAGAAAAGTTTTATTATGTAATAAAAGATGCTTTTCGATAATAAGAAAATTTACCGCTAAGAGCGTCAACCAAGGTTTTAAGGAATGAGAAATATGAAAAAATAATGAAGAGCAAGAAGTGATTTGAATTTTGTGTGCCCGTATGTTACCTCTATTTTATATATGGAAGTAATATCATCTAAATAAATGGAGACATTTTTTTTTATTTAGTGTGGTTAAACGACGAGAGTAAACATTTGTGGATTAATTTTGGAAAAATGCAGAAAAGCCAATATTGCGCGGGACAGTACTTGCAGGGCATTTTGGTTACTTTTGTTCTGTTTTATTTAAATATTTTTCTTAATGATTATGTGTTTCAAAGCTTAAATAATTAAGGTAGAGTTGTGGTATGATGGTGCGTCCTTTAACGAGACCTTGGTTGTATTTAAGACACGCATTAATCCAACGTAATTTTCTATTGTTTTTTGTTTTGAAATTTTCTTGTAAAGAGTTGGTCGTAAGAACCTTCGCTCAATTGTGATAGCGACAGGCTGTATTTTTCGTGCAGCGTCCAACCGGTAGATAAACATGGACTACCAGATATCCTATTATAAGATGGCGCCCAACGTGGGGCCGTGGGATCATGCCATGTCCTGTTGTTCCAAAGGTTGATCAAATCAACATTGCAAGACGTCCATTGCTATTTGTATTTCCTTCAATGTAGCTGAATGTGTAATAATGAGAGTTTAAATGTATTGTTTTTCAGAGACCATTACAATTAAGTTGTTGAATCCATAACAGGACTGGATATATTCCTTAGTAACGTATTGTTGGTTATCGTTTTGTTTTAGAGGTGCATGTTAACAGATGGTCAATCTTGCTTGACAAACAAATTTAATGCTTATCAAACATTTATGAAACATGCCAGCAGACGTTTAACCCAATTTTCCAGCTTGCATTGACTTTGCCTTTAACTTCATACATTACAATATTTTTTTCTCTCAAAATTTCATTTTTCACCATTATTCTAACTTTGCGTAGTTTTTATTATTTTCTACACCTTTTTTTTCATTTTAAATCCTATCTCAAATAAAACTAATTTGCTTGTATACGATCAAACTTGTTTCATACAAGCTGGCAATCAAAATATCCATCAAACACCTAATTTTTTGACTGCACCTCATGCAAACTCGTAGACGAGCAAAATTTTTGATCATCTTCATATCTACCTCTTTGATCACCGTCTACCTTCTGACGACTGTTCAGTAGTAATTGATATATAGCTTGTTTTCCATTGCTTGTAGTTTGCGAGTTCATATCATTTTCTTAGGTGACACCACTCAATGTTGCTTCCTTTCAGAGATGACAGAGTTTGCTAATGATATTGTTTGTTGCATATTTAATAGTGCCATACTGTTTTAAGACCTGACTTTACTTCTATTGAAGCTGTGTGGAATGCATAAAGAACAGACTTCTAGAGCGGGATGCTTTTTAGTAAAGAAAACTTTAGGGTGGAATGATGTAGTTGACTGTGTTTGAAGGCTTTTAACAGAATATTTCAGTGCTGAGAAGCGATCGGTTTTCTTATGGCCATCGCCGATCTTCCAGATGCTGGCAATAATGAGTTAAATCCTGAGAGAGATCAAAACTTCCTTGTCAAATTATTTGGATAAAACCATTTTGTCCTATCAGTTTAGAAGGGTCTACACTAATCTAATGGGAACCGTGCTTTGGAGCATATATATTTATTTAAAGAAAATCATCTCTATAATCCAATTGTTATTGACTTTCATGATGAGCATAACACCACACCAATCTTTACGTAGCGGAAAGATTTATCACTATTATTAATTGTGTTATATAATATATTAGAGCTTGCAGTTAGCAGCTTTTCAGTTAGCCAATCAGTTTCTGTGAAGACTTTATCCTTCCTGAACTAACACTGTTTCTTCGTTTGATGATTCTAGTCTTTTGCTAGAATTTTAAATCTTGAGGTATGTCAAATTATGCCCAGTTTTCGAAAGCAATCATCGTATTTTGACTGATTTTGATTACATAGATATTCAGAGCTTCTTTTCAATATGGTTTTGCAAAAAAAAAATGGACAAAGTATCGATATAATTTTGGAAAATTGTAAAGGGTAATCTATGCCTTTTGAAATTCAGAGATATGAGTAATCGAATAACTGGTTTCAAAATTCCAGCATGTTTAGTAAATATTTTCATTCTATAAGCTAACAACTATCGAAATCTATCCTTTAGCATCTATTGATCTACTTAGCCGCACTTCACTTCAATTTGGATGCCAATTGTTTTTTATGAACTGGTATATAGACCGTTGTCAAACTGTGTTGATGCCGTCCACAAATTGCATCCCCATTGAAATTTCATCAATTTTTTTAATAATTATTGGTTGAAGCTTAATTGTAAGCCGGAGTGTTCTGGTTATTAAAGATTTTCAAGAAAAGCTTGAAAAATACTTTTTGCTCTGACCGGGATTTGAATCCGGGACTTTCGAGTCTTGGTCACCCTGTCTAACCATTTGCCAATCCACACCTTAATTATTTCTTTAGATTTCTAACTGTTAACCTACTTAACAAAATCAAAATTATAATCCCACCACTGTCACCAATTTATTACAAGTTTACTAATCGAATCGACATATCTTTCAATTCAGTATATAATCAAACTCATTCTGGTTGAAAACACAAGATTGTACTAAAAATTTCTATAGCAATTTACAGCCGGGCTTTACCCAAACAATTGTCTACAGGCGAAGAAACTCTTATTTGCTTTATGCGAGGATCGAAATCGAAACTTCTTCTATTAGTAAGACTACGGTACTAGTATACTACAGATTGACAAATAGCACGATCTTGTTGCATAAATTCATCAATTAAAAGAAGAATAAACTTCTGCGTTATAATGAAACCGTGGCGACCCAACAACTTTCGCTCCCACCAGCTAATTATGTTTCATTTGACTCGAATATGAACTATATCCAGTTTTATTGAAATCGGAAAGTAATTACCCACCGCGCAGTGGCGTCGAAGATAAGAAAATTAGCAGAATAATAGGATTTTTTATTTTTATCAGATATAATCATCTTAAAACCTAATATATCTCATAATTTTGATTTTTTTATTAAAAGCTAATTAATTTACGATTCTAACGAACCTAAGTATGTAGAAATCGATCTTAGAAAAGCGATTTATCTTAATTTTTCTTCTTACATATACGAAAATTCACTAATTCATAATAATCTTTTTTCAAAGAAAAAAATTAATTTTTATGGTTAAATTTATAGTAATTTTTCATTCAAAAGCAACATTTTTCCAAAAGAAATCAATACATTAAATTAAATTTATTGTATGATGGGTATTTGCATCTGTAGTTTTCGACCACCTGAATGGTGTATTGTGTACCTTCCTCGTCTTTAGTTAGAATGTTGTTGTAGTCCGTGTCATTAACTTAACACTGAGTTCGGCGGTATCATTGCAACATGCAAACTTTGGGAAAAGCCACGTTGGCTTTGACGAAATCCTCATTCCGATGGGTCATGTAGCAAAAAATCAATACAAATTCTAAATCGATTAAAAAAACTCTGAGTTTTTTCTGTGACAAAATCACTAATGTTGTTATTAGCAAAAAGTTGTATATGTTTGACTGCGTCAAAACCTTTTTTGCGAGTTTGGGGTGAGATGGGGATGTCTCGTGCTGGGACCTCAAGGTTTTGAACCATTTTTCGTTTTTCATCAAACGAAATCTCTGGGTCGAAAAAGCCAAGCCAATATTTACTTCCGTTAAATCGTGAAGATGATAACAAATTTTGCTCAACATTTCTTCTGAAACTCTTTGGTCAATTTTTTAAAAGCGATGGGCGATTTTATGAAATCCAAATCCTGATTTGCCCCTGCTGTTCCATCTATGCATTTGAACCAAATTTGACATACAACATAATCAGAGAAATGCAAACGTCTCGAACTTTATTTGTGAAGGTCCACACCGAAACGCTACATTTCCATTTTCTTTAAAATAAATTGCGTACTTAGATCGATTCCAATTTCTGTATTCGATCGAAAACTCAAAAATTTATTTATGCTTATATTAGAACTGTTTTCCCCTTTGTAGAATAGTGCTTGCTTTAGACATAACGTAATCAGTGTAATGACATAATCAATTTTTCTTGAACTGCGTTGGAAAAATATAATAATCGAAATATAGCGTTTTGGTGTGCACTTCCTCATTTAAATCTCCAACTCCAATATCATACTGATTATGAAACATAAATATCTTCAGGAGATAAATGGCTTTAGCCATCCAGCGGGCGTGACTTGTCGGACCTGGGCGTTTGAATTTGTAATTCTCAATGGTTTTGCTAAGAAAAATCAATGTAACTTCCAAGAATTCTTTATAGTCGCTGCGTGGGTGTTATTTTTCCAACTCTTCATGACAAAAAATTACTAGAGCTTCTCGAGTGTTTAAGTGTAGAGCAAAACGAGTGTTTTGGAATTTTGTTTCCCAGTTTTTTGTCCGATATTCCACTTTTGAACATTGTTGGATTAATTTTACAATCGTCCCATGCCTTCTGAAATTTGTTGAACAGCGAAACATCGGGTGTTGTGGTCTTTCCAAATTTAAGATCATAAACAGTACGTAGTTTAATCTCCTGTATGTGATGACTACATGGGAATCGAATCAAGTTCTGGCCAATCTTTTTTCCACCTTTTTCTGGTCCAGTATCCACTTGATGTCGTGTTGTAGCACATGGCTTCGACTTTATCAGTAAGATCCCATTCTTCAAGACATTCATACATCACATTCGCAATCGATAAGCCGCTCCCTTCTTCGCATTATGGAACCGTTAATAATTTCTCAATATTACCAAATGTTACTATGGTTGGCAAACGATCTACTTTACCATGTCCAGTTAATTCTGCTAGAAATGTTTCCCAAAATAAAATTTGTGTTACTCAAACAAAGTCTAAATCTAACATAAAAATTTATTTTTTCTGAATTTTCGCAGAAATTTTTTGTTTTGGATTTAAGTAGAAGAAATTCGATAAAAACGCTTTCCTATGATCGATTTCTTCATACTTAGGCTCGTTGGAATCATAAAGTAATTAACTTTTAATGAAAAAATTATGAGATATATTAGGTTTTAAGATGATTATATCTGCTAAAAATAAAAAATCCTCTTATTCTGCTAATTTTCTTATCTTCGACGCCACTGCGCGGTGGGTAATTTTTTTCCGATTTCAGTAAAACTGCATACACTTCATTTTCGAGTCAAAAGGAACATAATTAGTCGGTGGGAGAGATGAAAATAACAACTCCATAAGTTAGGTCATGTCTTTAATGTTCAATGAACAATGATGGTTTATTTAAAAATTTATTAATATAATAAATGTTTTCGTAATCTTAATGAATTGGTCATTGAGTCAACCAACGGAGTTCCCCGTTTATCATTCTGACGAGCAAATTTGTTGTTTTGATTGCAATAAAGAAGCTATTTTGATGTCAACTAAAATGAATCCATGAAACTATTAAAATATGGAGGGACTGAAATCTCACAGCTCTGAGATATCAAGACTTCGGTCTGGGTTAAGGATTTTGATATAGTTTTCGGCAAAAAACTTTTATGAGGACGTGGTTTTTAGTTTTGGGCAGCGATGTATATCAAACATAACTCTTTGTTAAAGTACAAGTATTTTTCTTTATCTCTGTTAGAAATTTATTACAAAACTAACACGAAACATCAATACGATGCTGGAAAATTATAATCAAAATTCCAAAAATATTGTTAAATTAAATAAAATCAAACTTTTACAAAATTCCAAAAATTATAATAAAATCAAAAATTTAAAATTTTTCAAAATTCTAAAAATATTCCGAAAATTCTTACAAAATCAAAAATTAAAACTTTTTCCAAAATTCTAAAAATATTGCAAAAATTATTACAAAATCAAAAATACAAACTTTTTCAAAATTCCAAAAATATTTCAAAAACTATAACAAATTCAAAAATTTTCATGTCCAATTTCATTTTAAATTACATTTACGTTATAAAAACAGCTACATTTTTTTTCCCAAAATATTGGCTAAAAAATTAAATGAAATCATTTTTTGACACACTTGACATTATTTTTTGACAAACTTATAATGCCATAATTCTCTATAATAATAATAAAATATCATGTCATACGAACTATAAATTTTATTTTTTTCTAAAAAAATTGGGTAAAAAATAAATAAAAACCTTTCTTTTGACACACTTGACAACATTTTTTGACAAACTTATAATGCCATAATTCTCAATAATAATAATAAAATTTCATTTCAAACAAACAATTTATTTTTTTTCCAAAAAATTGGGTAAAAAACTAAATAAAAATCTTTTGACACACTTGACAACATTTGACAAACTTATAATGCCATGATTCTCAATAATAATAATAAAATTTCATTTCAAACAAACAATTTTATTTCCAAAAAATTGGGTAAAAAAAATAAAAATCTTTCTTTTGACACACTTGACAACTTTTTTTTGACAAACTTATAATGCAGTAATCTAGTTTTTGATCTCACATACCAATCCCGACCATCAAGATTTCTCCAAATTCAATGTTCCTACTCGTAATCACTTAAAATGAACGTTTTTTAAGCCAAAAATATGCAAATTTCCTTGTTTTGACACACTTAATGATTTTTTTGACATACTTCCGGTACAGCTATCGAACACAACGTCCTTTCGAACCTGTCCCTTGAGTATACCTATTTTTAGAAAAATTTTTGAAATCCCTCCAGTGGTTTTCCCTGCAGCGTAGGTAATGACGGCCGGCCGGCCGACAGACAGACATACATTTTTTTTTTTTGGTTTTTTAGAATCAGGAGGTCCTAAAACATCGAGAAATGTCAAAAAAAGTGGGGGTAAGAATTTCACTTTGAGCTCATGAATTTTGAGCTCTTTCAGACCGAAGTAATAAAACTTTCAAGTGAAAGTCGACCATAAAATTCAGGAATAGAGTTTAATACATGTGAGGTACACTTGTACTTGTTCAAAGCCTGCGTTTGCGGAACATACAAGACAATGGTAAAAATGAAAACAGTCTAATTGTGTTGGTTGAAAAAAATAACTAAATAATCTGGAACTCGTGATTATCTAGCTTGTGTCTGTTCGAGATGGGGGTCACACACAATCTCATTAAAAAATCACTCAACACTCATATTTTTATCTAAATCTCAAGCGTTTTTACTAAAATCAAAAGAAATTATTTCTTGCAATTATTGGTTTTACAAAAAAATTTGTCTAGATTTTTAAGAACATAGGTGAACCGCTTACCTATTTTGTAAGTTTTTTAACAACCATTTTCCAAAAGAAAATAAGGTAAGATAATGAAAGGAAGCTTTTGACATCAGAAGCAACCAGAATACTATTTAAAACTAGCCATAAATCAGTAAAACTTAAGCTGTCGTTTTTGATGCAAAAATGGCATTCTTTCGTTATTCGATTAAGCTCAAACTTCAACATGATTTCTGTTTTGGTGTCCGTTTTCAGTGACATTTCATCACCTACTTGTCATTTCATCACCTACCGTCATACATAAATGCTAGTCTTTGGCTTCCTGAGCCATAGTTAGACCACATCTCTCCTCCATCGATTTAACAGAAGCACTCCTCCAAAACTCCTTTTTTGTTTATCATTGGTTCTAGTTAAATTTGTTTTTTTTTTTTGGCTTTTGAGTTTATTTATGGTTAAGATTTAGCTCGATTTTTTTATTATCACCTATCCGAATGGTTTTTTCATTTCCTCCTCAAGTTTATTTTTCGATTTTTTTTAATGGGATTTTTTTTCTTTGACTTTTTTTTTTGTTTGTCTTTATGTTTTTTTATTTTAATATAATGTTTTTTTTGAGAACCTGAGAATCTTACTCTCGGGGTTTGGGTTCGAGCCCGGCTTCCATTTCGTTTCTTGGTTTATGTGATTATTCTCAGGACAAAATCAGTCAGCCAGACTACCTCCTTTCGTCTTGTCCTGTAATGAGCAAGATATTCTGTTTCAACTGTACTTCAACTGCCTCTCTTCTCCCTATATAGTAATATACTATAGCGTAGTTCGAAAATGTATATATACATTTTCAAATGCTTTTCCATTTTGTGTGCAGCACATTTATTTCTTACAAGTGCATTTGACACTTCCGGTAAGACCACATCTTTTTTTTATTTTCAATTTAATTTTTTCTATATAAATGAAATTAAAAATCATTTATGGTTTTTTGATTAACTTATATTGTTAAATTGTGTTTTATTTTAAAATTCAAGTGGTGAAGATGGGTGATTGAACCCGAAAAATTAGACCGGACAATTAGTCGGGTGTAGATAATGGTACCGAACGGTTGGTCAAAATGGTATGATCTAGTGGTGGTTAAGTTCGAAGTGATTGGATAATAGTATTATCCTATGTAATGAAACTAACTAAATTATTTTTCTATAATACGAAATAGCGAAACAAAAATAATATTGATTCTAATAAAGAGATAATTGCCTTTCAATTAAAATTTCAGTTTAAAGAAATGTTTTATTGTGTAAAAATTGCCTTAAGATATAAAAAAAAATTTTAGTGCGAAGAAAAGTTTTATTATGTAATAAAAGATGCTTTTCGATAATAAGAAAATTTACCGCTAAGAGCGTCAACCAAGGTTTTAAGGAATGAGAAATATGAAAAAATAATGAAGAGCAAGAAGTGATTTGAATTTTGTGTGCCCGTATGTTACCTCTATTTTATATATGAAAGTAATATCATCTAAATAAATGGAGACATTTTTTTTATTTAGTGTGGTTAAACGACGAGAGTAAATATTTGTGGATTAATTTTGGAAAAATGCAGAAAAGCTAATATTGCGCGGGACAATACTTGCAGGGCATTTTGGTTACTTTTGTTCTGTTTTATTTAAATATTTTTCTTAATGATCATGTGTTTCAAAGCTTAAATAATTAAGGTAGAGTTGTGGTATGATGGTGCGTCCTTTTACGAGACTTTGGTTGTATTTAAGACACGCATTAATCCAACGTAATTTTCTATTGTTTTTTGTTTTGAAAATTGCTTGTAAAGAGCTGGTCGTAAGAACCTTCGCTTAATTGTGATAGCGGCAGGCTGTATTTTTCGTGCAGCGTCCAACCGGTAGATAAACATGGACTACCAGATATCCTATTATAAGATGGCGCCCAACGTGGGGCCGTGGGATCATGCCATGTCCTGTTGTTCCAAAGGTTGATCAAATCAACATTGCAAGACGTCCATTGCTATTTGTATTTCCTTCAATGTAGCTGAATGTGTAATAATGAGAGTTTAAATGTATTGTTTCTCAGAGACCATTACAATTAAGTTGTTGAATCCATAACAGGTCTGGATATATTCCTTAGTAACGTATTGTTGGTTATCGTTTTGTTTTAGAGGTGCATGTTAACAGATGGTCAATCTTGCTTGACAAACAAATTTAATGCTTATCAAACATTTATGAAACATGCCAGCAGACGTTTAACCCAATTTTCCAGCTTGCATTGACTTTGCCTCTAACTTCATACATTACAATATTTTTTTCTCTCAAAATTTCATTTTTTCATACAAGCTGGCAATCAAAATATCCATCAAACACCTAATTTTTTGACTGCACCTCATGCAAACTCGTAGACGAGCAAAATTTTTGATCATCTTCATATCTACCTCTTTGATCACCGTCTACCTTCTGACGACTGTTCAGTAGTAATTGATATATAGCTTGTTTTCCATTGCTTGTAGTTTGCGAGTTCATATCATTTTCTTAGGTGACACCACTCAATGTTGCTTCCTTTCAGAGATGACAGAGTTTGCTAATGATATTGTTTGTTGCATATTTAATAGTGCCATACTGTTTTAAGACCTGACTTTACTTCTATTGAAGCTGTGTGGAATGCATAAAGAACAGACTTCTAGAGCGGGATGCTTTTTAGTAAAGAAAACTTTAGGGTGGAATGATGTAGTTGACTGTGTTTGAAGGCTTTTAACAGAATATTTCAGTGCTGAGAAGCTGTCGGTTTTCTTATGGCCATCGTCGATCTTCCAGATGCTGGCAATAATGAGTTAAATCCTGAGAGAGATCAAAACTTCCTTGTCAAATTATTTGGATAAAACCATTTTGTCCTATCAGTTTAGAAGGGTCTACACTAATCTAATGGGAACCGTGCTTTGGAGCATATATATTTATTTAAAGAAAATCATCTCTATAATCCAATTGTTATTGACTTTCATGATGAGCATAACACCACACCAATCTCTACGTAGCCGAAAGATTTATCACTATTATTAATTGTGTTATATAATATATTAGAGCTTGCAGTTAGCAGCTTTTCAGTTAGCCAATCAGTTTCTGTGAAGATTTTATCCTTCCTGAACTAACACTGTTTCTTCGTTTGATCATTCTAGTCTTTTGCTAGAATTTTAAATCTTGAGGTATGTCAAATTATGCAAAGTTTTCGAAAGCAATCATCGTATTTTGACTGATTTTGATTACATAGATATTCAGAGCTTCTTTTCAATATGGTTTTGCAAAAAAAAAAATGGACAAAGTATCGATATAATTTTGGAAAATTGTAAAGGGTAATCTATGCCTTTTGAAATTCAGAGATATGAGTAATCGAATAACTGGTTTCAAAATTCCAGCATGTTTAGTAAATATTTTCATTCTATAAGCTAACAACTATCGAAATCTATCCTTTAGCATCTATTGATCTACTTAGCCGCACTTCACTTAAATTTGGATGCCAATTGTTTTTTATGAACTGGTATATAGACCGTTGCCAAACTATGTTGATGCCGTCCACAAATTTCATCCCCATTGAAATTTCATCAATTTTTTTAATAATAATTGGTTGAAGCTTAATTGTAAGACGGAGTGTTCTGGTTATTAAAGATTTTCAAGAAAAGCTTGAAAAATACTTTTTGCTCTGACCGGGATTTGAATCCGGAACTTTCGAGTCTTGGTCAGCCTGTCTAACCATTTGCCAATCCACACCTTAATTATTTCTTTAGATTTCCAACTGTTAACCTACTTAACAAAATCAAAATTATAATCCCACCACTGTCACCAATTTATTACAAGTTTACTAATCGAATCGACATATCTTTCAATTTAGTATATAATCAAACTCATTCTGGTTGAAAACACAAGATTGTATTAAAAATGCATATAGCAATTTATAGTCCGGCTTTACCCAAACAAGTTTCCGCAGGTGAAGAAACCCTTGTTTGCTTTATGCGAGGATCGAAATTGAAACTTCTTCTATTAGTAAGACAACGGTACTAGTATATTACGGATTGACAAATAGCACCATCTTGTTGCATAAATTCATCAATTAATGAATTGGTCATTGAGTCAACAAACGGAGTTCCATAATCTCCGTTTATCATTCTGACGAGCAAATTTGTTGTTTTGATTGCAATAAAGAAGCTATTTTGATGTCAACTAAAATGAATTCATGAAACTAATTATTAAATTGGTAAATTGATTTATAAATAAATATTAATTTAGTTGCTCAATGTAAACTGACAAAAAACCCAAAGTGGTCGTAACTAAAATTCATAATAAATAGATGTGCTACCTCCTACACTGCACACCACCATACCTCAGGGTAGTTGTCCTTATTTTCATTCTTTTTTTGTAATTTTATCACTATAAATCATTTATTGGGAGTATTACCGCATTTCTGAGTTATATGTGGTAGTTTTCCTGTACCCTCAAAACTGTGTAATAAATAAATGAAAATTTGATTTTAGAAACTAATTCAGAATCCCTTTGAAATGCCCTCACTTATCCAACACATTTAACCAAACAATCACTTTCGTACTATACAACCTGTAAACTGATTCGCAACATGATAGCATTCGAAATCCAACATTAAATCCCAAAACTTATATATTTTGATTTTCACAAACGAAGGTCAACCGTTAAATTAAACTTAATGTTTTAGGTATATAATATAAAATTGTTAATACAAAGTCATTGGGCTTTTTTTTCCTGAGTGATTCATATTTGTTCTTTCATTAATATAAGATGGAAGACCAAAACAAAATTCAGAATCGAAAAAAAAATTGGTTAATGCTAAAATTTAACAGTAAACAAATGATCAATAAAATTATTTCTCTTGGGTAACCAAAGGAATTTTTGCGTTGGTGGATTTTATGAAATTATGACAGCTGTGTTGTTATTTTTCAGAGAGGAAGAGAAGGCGGTATCTGAAAAATGTTATTGCAAAAAAAAAATTGTTTACAATAAATCGATATAAAGTAATAACGATTTTAACATTAAAATTCTAAACATAATCATTTTTGTTCATTGTTGAATCGTGATTCTTGGTTTAACACTAAATTCACTAATTGATCTTAATAGCTTGCAATTTTTAAAATAAACGATTAATTTAAGATTGTCATAAATTTGCGATGGCATATTAAAGTACAGTTATGCTATAACTGCACGTTATAATTGTTTTTTTGTTATGGCTTCGTAATGGTTGTTAAATAAGCACAAGGTCAAAATTTGTAACAAAATCGCGATAATTTAAGGATTTAAAATGAATAAATCCTATTCGTAACACAATTATATTGATATTTTGCATAAAAATTTACTAACTATGAATACGCAAATATTTCGGTGTGAAATTTTTAAGAATTTGTTGTTCGTTCAAATTAGATTTAATTCAAATATTTTTGTGTTTGGAATATAAAATAAATATGTGACATTCCATTTACAACAGTTTTTTTTTTTTGTTTTAACATTTTAAAATTAAATTATAACCAAAACAATTTCAAAATACCTGTTGTTTTGTAAAATATAAGAAAATTTTAACACCAATAGCCTTGAGCTGATGGTTGTAATGAATTTGTTTTACTGGTCGCTAACATTTGCATTGGTTCTTTTGTTTCTGAATTAAAATGAGAATGTATATTAAATTTTTTTTTTTTTTGAGTGATCACGATTTATTCTGATCCGTTTTCTCAGCTACTTCTTCTACTAATCGAGATTTTAATTCTTTATGTCAATCAAACTATTAAAATTAGTTATAATTATAAACTCAATTGAACATTAATTATATAAATGATTCTGTTAAATTTTTACTATTAATTGTATCAAAATGTAACAGTGTTTTCACAATTTGTTATTAAATAAACCCAAGAAAACGACAATTATAGGTTTTCATAAGAACACATTCCTAACAATCATTTTCCTTAATTATCCACACCGTTACATCGCAACGTTAAACATTGTTCATAATATGTCCGCATGGTGGGATGAGTTTTTGTTGATTTTTGGATTTTTTTTTATTTTTGATCTAAGGGTGTGACAAGCCCGCGTACAACAGTCCCTGCTATTGACATGTGAGTTAACGTGAAGAATCACATACCACTGGCAAAAGAAATGATATATTATTAGCTCGATATTACTTGCTAAAAAATTATCTGTCGTAAAACTCTATATGTGGACTTTAATCCTTGAAGAAGAGTGTGCGTTATACAATCAAGGAATATGTCACTAACACTAAAATTATTGGCAACTCAATTTTAGTTTTGTTACCTGTACCAAGTACCAAAGTCATTTGCTACCACCGCTATACATGAGACCAATAAAATATTGGTTGTAATTCTGAGAAACGAAAAATACAACAACATCAAATAAAAATTGTTGAAATTTTTCATTTCTTCCGAAATATTCCAATAAAATTAATTTTAACCGGAATAGCTGTCTACCACTCGAAATATTAATATTAAACAAATATATACAAATATAGAATATATACAAATAATTCAGTAAATTATTTGTGATATAACATCACCCCGATGGAAAATATCCCATCAAGAATAATATAAGAACTAAATCTAAAAAATTATGGTGCAAATTATGAAACTTTCGAACCAATGAGAAAATTTTAAACTTTAAAAAAGTTTATCATTCTCCTCATCAGGGCTAGCCGACTAGATAAACTACCAAAAAATGTCAACGCTAAATATAAACCAAAAACTAGGTTACAACTCTAGCGAAGTATAAAAAAACAAAAAATTTATGGATTGCAAAAAGTTTCATAATTCAGTTCTTATATATACAAATATATACAAATATTATAAATATTGACTTTTTGATCTACAAGTGTAACAAGCTCGCATACTCCGGTCCTTGCTATTGACATATTTTTTAACTTGATATATCACATACCAGTGGGAATATCAATGAGATATCACGTAAGAGAGTAACCTGTTGGAGGGTAGGAAGAGCGTCGACCGGTGTACGATAACATAACCGAAGCAACCTCAAAAAACCCCCTTTGTTTATTAAGTTTAGGTTATTTTAATATTATGTATTTTTCGTTATGTTTTCGGGGTTAAGTTTTTAGTTATTTTGTGGATGAATGACAGAATGCATAAGTCCATGATTCACGTGCAACTTTAGTTCATCTTTCTTCTTCTATTGTCATTACAGCCCCTCAAATTTTGTAAACGTTTTTTTTCATTCTGAATCGCCAATTTCATTGGGTCCTTGACTTTAGTAATTTTTTTCGTTTAGACCAGCTAGTTGAGTCGGTGGACTCTGAGAGTCTGTATCTCGAGGTTTGGGTTCAAGCCCGACTTCCATTTTGCTTTTTAAATGATTCTCAGGACGAACTTTCTGTTAACATTTGGAATGGAATATGAGAGTGGAAGTGTTTTTGTACATTTTAATTTTTGAATTTGAATTCTAACTTTTTTAATCTAAGTAAACATTTCCTACTTTTAGTTTGCTGATTGTTTTTTTGGTATTTTATTGTATTCTCTTCTATACTTTTGGAACGAAAACATCGTAATACACTTCTGTTAAGAATTAAAAAATTTAAAATTTCTTTTATTAAAACGTTTAATAAAAAGTTAAACGAAGGAAACAGAACCAGCATAATAATAATAATAATACAGTCCACAACATAATTCTGGTCCTTCAACCCAGATAAAAAGAATATCAAAAATACTTTTTTGATTTTTCGATCAATCGATTACAAAACAAAATTCAATTTTCAGAACGTTTAGGCAAGAACGTGTAAAAACTTTACAAAAAACAAAACATTCAAACGTTTTCTGGAATATTCTGTTCGTGTAATCATCAGTTGAAAAACGTTTTGCTGGAAATTAAAAAATATAAAAGTGTAATTTTATGTTAATGATCATCGTTTTGGCGATTCACATTTCATTTTTCTACGAATTGCGCATCAACATTTTCGTGTTCAACTTGAAAAATCATCACTGTTCATCAATCAACTTGAAGAAATATTTTCCAATTGAACAGCTAGTATCGTGTCACTCAACAAGCATTTTTGGAACATTCAACATTTTGCAATGGTGTTTAATTTTTAACTTCTCGGGAATTTCAAATTAGTTATCACAATACTGTAAGTACAAAAACATTTCTAATTTTCATATTCCATATAATTCAATAGCGTATTCGATAATTCAAATTAAGATTTGGCATTTGCATATTTTTTCACAATTTAAATAATTTCAATACTTAATTGAAATTTGAATTTCTGAACGTATAAAATTCTTAAAAAACAATGTCTTTAAAATCTACCACTTCTGCCGAAGCAATTTCTGAATTTAAAAAGAAATTCGGTTTGCTAAAGACAAAATTCACTCTCATTGAAAAATATATGAAATATAACACTCCATCCCTTCATGAATTGCGAAGCAGAATAACATCTCTTGAAAAAGCTTTTGATAATTTTAATAAACTTGTCCAATCTCTAATCGAGTTAGTGTCAGAAACTGAAATCAGTCAATTCACAGACGCATTTGAAGAATTCGAAAACCGATTCCATAATTTAAATGGTGAACTTTTGACAGCTTTTGACACTCTTGAAACGACAAAAGCTCCAAGTCATCACAGCGACTCTGTTTTATCTCGCCACTCTTTATCTCATCATAGTGATGAACCTGATAATAAAAACGACCACAATGACGTTAACGAAAATTACAATAACATATCATGTCATAAAACTGTTATTAAACCACAATCGATTAAACTACCTGAAATAAAAATTCCATATTTTGACGGTAGCGATCCAACAAAATGGATCACCTTTCGTGACACATATCTAGCTGTTATTCATAATAACAACGCTCTTGATGACGTTTTAAAATATACATATCTTCTTGATAAACTACGTGGTAATGCTCTAGCTTTAATCGGCCACATTACGTTAACAAATTCAGGATATCTTAAAGCGTGGCAAACTTTATTAAAAAACTACGATGATCCTCGAATAATTGTTGATAAGCATATTGAAGCAATCATCGATCTTGAACCCGTAACAAAACGAAAAGAATCCGAACTTCGAAAACTTCAGAACGGCTGCATTTCCCATATTTCGTCATTGAGTGTATGCGGTCATGATATCGATAGTTTATCACAGCTGATCATACTAAAGTTAATAACTCGAAAACTTGACGCTAAGACTCGTGGTGAATGGGAAGAGAACATCGAACGCAATGAACAACCAATTTGGAGCGACTTCCTTGAATTTCTAGAAAAAAAATGTCGTGTTCTTCGCCAAGTCGAAGAAAATGGTACCAAGCCATCAACAGCTGTAGTACCTTAACAATTCGACAGTAATTCGAAATCATTCCAAAAAACGCCTGTTAACAAAAGCTTTAAAGCTCCTCGTTTTTTGCCAACAAATCAGATGTGAATCGAAGTAATAACGCAAAGTGTGACTTCTGTGGTAATTACAAACATCCATTTTTCTATTGTCCAACGTTCAACGGATTTACGCCTCAAGAACGATTTGACAAAATACAAGCTATGAATGCTTGTACTAACTGTTTAAATCCGTATCATAAACTTTCCGATTGCAAATCAAGCGGTTCTAAAATTTGTCGTCGTCGACATCACACACTTTTACACTCTGATCATCAAACAACTCAAAATAACGAAACGAATGTTAATAAACAACCACGAGCAACACCTGGAACGTCAGGTCAACATTCGAAAACTAATCAACAACCTCAATCGATACCCGGAACATCGGGTCAAAACACAGAAAATTGTAGTTTAAATATAACAAATACATATCTGTCAAACGTTTCAACTTTTGAAAAATCGACAATTCTACCAACAGCGATGGTACGAATTGAAGATTGTAACGGTAAACTCATTGAATGTCGAGCCTTGCTGGACTCGGGCAGTCAAACGAACTTTGTTAGCGAATCTTTTGCGAAAAAACTAAACTTTAATTTCCGCAACAACAATTATTTAACAATAAGCGGATTAAACGATGCACAGTCATCAGTATCACAAAGCGTCACAACCATAATCCATTCCAACTATCAAAAATTCTCAGTGAAACTTGAACTTTTCATTGCGAACAAAATCTCGGAAAGACTACCGTACAACACTTTTGATATTTCCCGGTGGATAATTCCAAACCACATCAAACTTGCAGATCCTTTGTTTAACGTAGCGACACCCATTGATATCCTAATAGGAGCTGAACTGTTTCCAACAATTTTACTACCGAATCGAATAGAACTAGGTCGACATCTCCCAATGGTTCAAGAGTCGTACTTCGGTTGGGTAGATTTGGAAAATTGGAACAAAACTTTGCTCTTTTCGAAACAAAACCGGTATTAAAAAACAATGACAATATCGAACAAATGATCAAAAAATTCTGGGAAATTGAAAACATTCCGTCCAAAAAATTATTTTCCGACGAAGAAAAGAAATGTGAAACTCATTTCGTACAAACAGTTTCTCGAAATCCGAACGGGCGATATACGGTGTCTTTACCACTTCGTGAAAATATAGATCAAATTGGGAATTCAAAACAAATGGCAATGAAACGTTTTAACTATTTGGAAAATAAATTGAACTCGAACATAAAATTGAAAAAATCATATGTAAATTTCATAAACGAGTACCATGAACTGAATCATATGAAACTTATCGATCCTAACATTGAAGAGAAACAGGTACCTTCGTACTACATGCCACATTACGCGGTTTTAAGACCCTCCAGCTCATCAACAAAACTACGCGTTGTCTTTGACGCATCAGCAAAAACAACTTCATTAAAATCTCTGAACGAAATGATGCTGGTAGGACCAAACGTACAAGATGATTTATTTAAAATTATGTTAAGATTTCGACTACACAAATTCGCTATGTCAGGAGATATTTGTAAAATGTATCGACTGGTACAAATTAACGAAAATCAAACTCGACTTCAACGTATATTATGGCGCGAAAACTTAAACGAACCGATTCAAACGTATGAGCTAACAACGGTAACATACGGTACCGCTTCTGCACCGTATCTAGCTACGCGTGTGCTTAACCAGTTAGCAAATGATGAAAGCGAACATTTTCCGATTGCATCAAAAGTCGTACTAAACGATTTTTACGTGGATGATTTAATTACAGGAACGAACACTATTGAAGAAGCGGAATCATTACAGCAGGATTTAATCGAATTATTGAATCGTGGAGGATTCAAATTGCACAAATGGTGCTCGAACGACAAACGTCTTTTAAAAAACATTCCTCTTCAGAACCGTGAAGAACTGAAACGTAATAAATTCAGCAACGGAAACTGTATCAAAGCTTTAGGTTTACTTTGGCAACCCGAAGAAGACTTTTTTACTTTTATACCACCAGATGTCAACAGTGACAAACAATTAACGAAACGAACTATTGTTTCCGAAGTCGCTAAGCTTTACAATCCTCTTGGATTTCTCTCTCCTATTGTTATTAAAGGAAAATTAATCGTACAATCGTTGTGGTTAGCTGAACTTGATTGGGACGATTTTGTACCGGAAGAGATACAACAAATTTGGATAGAATACCGAGAAGCTTTAATTTCTGTGTCAGAAATTCAACTTAGTCGAAACGTAATGGGACATACATCATCAAACGTAATTATTCGAAAGGAACTTCACGGATTTAGTGATGCATCTCAAAAGGCATATGGAGCATGTATTTACATAAAAACAATTGATTCAAACGGAAACATCTCAGTTCGGTTGCTTTGTAGCAAAACCAAAGTAGCTCCTTTGAAAACACTATCCTTACCTCGACTAGAACTTTGCGCGGCCTTATTACTGTCAAAACTAACAGATGCAGTAATTCGAGCATTAAATTTAAACTTTGACTGCGTTACGCTATGGTCTGATTCAACTATAACTTTGTGTTGGATTAGTACTCCACCTCACAAACTAAAAATTTTTGTAGCGAATCGCATTAACGAAATTCAAGAGTTGACAACAAACTTCAATTGGAATCATATTGCAACATCTGATAATCCAGCTGACATTCTTTCACGTGGCACAATGCCCCACGAACTTCAAAACTACACACTTTGGTGGAATGGTCCTGATATTCTACAATCAAACAACCATATTTCGTCAAGCTTAAACGCGACACTTAACGATTTCGACCCTCAATTATTTGAATTGAAAACCACACAACAAATAATGCTAGCTTCAACAACAACAAACTTTGCAAGTGATCTATTTTCTAAGTATGAGTCATTTGAAAAACTAACTCGTGTCATTGCATATGTTCTTCGGTTTTATAATATTCTCAAACGGAACTACAAAGAACATAACAACGAACCGTTGTGTCCCAGCGAACTTAACACAAGTGAAATTTATTTGGTTAAACTTGCTCAGCAAGATTATTTTTCGAAAGAAATAGAATTTCTGAAGAAGAACAACGAAGTGAGTAAAAAGAGCAATATCAAAGTGTTAAACCCCTTTTTGGACAACGATGGAGTTATTCGAGTAGGTGGACGATTGAACAACGCCATTGCACTAGATTATAACGTCAAACACCAAATGATTCTTCCTGCAAAACATGCCATAACTAAATTAATATTTCATCAGGAACACAAAAACAACTTCCACGCTGGACCACAACTACTACTATCTTTTGTGCGTCAAAAATTTTGGTCAGTTAACGGAAAAAACATAGCCAAACAAATTGTACACTCTTGTGTAATTTGTTTTCGAGTAAAACCAACTTCAATGCAGCAAATCATGGGTGATTTGCCGATCGAACGTTTTACTTCATTTAAAGCATTCCTGAATACTTTTGCGGTCCATTTCATGTTAAAAATAAAAATCTGCGGAAAGGTTCTTTTCAAAAGGTGTGTGTAGCAACATTTGTATGTCTTTGCACCAAGGCAATTCATTTGGAAGTAGTACGAGATTTAACGACCGAAGCATTCATTGCTTGTTTAAAAAGATTTGTTGCTCGTCGTGGAAAAGTTGAAACATTCTGGTCTGATAACGGATCAACATTTAAAGGTGCAAAAAATGGACTTCATGAACTTTATAATTTATTTCAATCTCAAAAGGAGAATGATAATATAATAAATTTTTGTACAAGCGAACGTATGAATTGGAAGTTCATTCCACCACGTTCCCCTAACTTCGGCGGTCTGTGGGAGGCATCCGTAAAATCATTCAAAGCGCATTTAAAACGAGTCACGAAAGACACAATACTAACAATTGACGAACTTGAAACCCTTGTCATACAAATTGAGCGTATTTTAAACTCTCGACCTCTGTCTTGTATGTCTAACGATCCAAACGACCCGGGGCCATTAACTCCTGGACATTTTTTGATCGGTAGTCCGGTAATTTCAATTCCGGAACCATCTCTTAACAACATTTCAGATAACCGTCTTTCAAATTGGCAAAGAGTCTGTAAAATGACTGAAGGTTTCTGGAAACGATATTCACGAGAATATTTGCACAATTTGCAAACGCGTGCTAAATGGACATCATCAAAAGTTAATATCAAACAAGGAGATGTTGTTTTGCTAGTTCAAGACAATATCCCTCCCACCAAATGGCCTCTTGCAATTGTGTCTTTAGCGATACCTGGAAATGACGGCAAAGTACGGGTAGTTGAATTGGAAGTGATGGTAGATGGCGTTAAAAAGAATTTTAAGCGTTCAATTTCAAAAGTGTGCAGGCTGCCAATCGATATTTAATTTTATTTCGAACTTTTATTTAACTTTGAAAGCTGACTCTTTCAAGGGGGTCAGTTATGTTAACATTTGGAATGGAATATGAGAGTGGAAGTGTTTTTGTACATTTTAATTTTTGAATTTGAATTCTAACTTTTTTAATCTAAGTAAACATTTCCTACTTTTAGTTTGCTGATTGTTTTTTTGGTATTTTATTGTATTCTCTTCTATATTTTTGGAACGAAACATCGTAATAAACTTTTGTTAAGAATTAAAAATTTTAAATTTCTTTTATTAAAACGTTTAATGAAAAGTTAAACGAAGGAAACAGAACCAGCATAATAATAATAATAATACAGTCCACAACACTTTCCTTCTGTCGTCCTGTCCTGTAATGGTCAAAATATTATCTGTGTCTATTTCTCGTTGTTTTTTGTATCTAGTAATATAACATATAGCTCATAAACTGCTCAACCTACTCGTGTGCAAAGCCACACTTATTTTTTTCCTAATATTTTGAAGCACTAATGACACTTCTGGGAAGACTGCATTATATTTTTCTAATTTTCCGTTCGTTTTTGCATAAATATGTGAAAATAAGAAGCATTAATTAAAACGAAACAAAGAATTCGATAGAAAAACCAAATAGGCTATATTTTTTTTTGGATTGTGACAGCAGAATTTGTCTTTTGACTAAATAGTTGGGATTGGAAGTTTATTTCGGGCAGTCGAGGAGTTAGGAATTGTGGAATTGTGTCGACAAGTGGAGTTTAGTCCGTTGGACTTGAAGGGTCGAAGTTTTTTGTTGAGAGAAATGAAATACTTAAAATATGGAGGGGCTGAAATCTAACAGCTCTGAGGTATTAAGACTTCAGTCTGGGTTAAGGATTTTGATATAGTTTTCGGCAAAAAACTTTTATGAGGACATGGTGTTTAGTTTTGGGCGATGTATATCAAACATAACTTTTTGTTAAAGTACAAGTATTTTTTATCTCTGTTTAGAAATTTATTACAAAACTAACACGAAACATCAATACGATGCCGGAAAATGATAACAGATCATAAATTAACATAATTTAGTGAAAAGATAAAACATTTAGCAAACTACTCAAAAACCTCTCCATTTAGCGTTTCGAGAAAATATTACAAAATCACAAATTCATATTTCTTTCAAAATTCCAAAAATATTTCAAAAATTATTACAAAATCAAGAATTAACACTTTTTTCAAAAATTCTAAATATATTTCAAAAATTATAACAAAATCAAAAATTGTAACTTTTTCAAAATCTAAAAGTATTCCAAAAATTAGAATAAAATCAGATATTCAAACTTTTTCTAAATTCTAATAATATTCCAAAAATTAAAAAATTCAAAGTTATTCCAAAATTCTAAAAATATTGCACAAATTATAACAATATCAAAAATTGAAGCTTTTTTCAAAATTATAAAAATTATAATAAAATCAAAAATTTAAAATTTTTCAAAATTCTAAAAATATTCCAAAAATTCTTACAAAATCAAAAATTGAAACTTTTTTCAAAATTCTAGAAACATATATAAATTCTATTTTTTTTTCAAAATTCTAAAAATATTGCAAAAATTATAACAAAATCAAAAATTAAAATTTTTTCCAAAATTCTAAGAAAATGGCGAAAATTGAAACTTTTTTCAAAATTCTAAAAATTATAATAAAATCAGAAATTTAAAGTTTTTCAAAATTCTAAAAATATTCCAAAAATTTTTACAAAATCAAAAAAACAAACTTTTTTCAAAATTCCAAAAATATTTCAAAAACTATAACAAATTCAAAAATGTCTATGTCCAATTTCATTTTCAATTACATTTACGTCATAAAAAAAAGCAAAATTTTTTTTTTTCAAAAAATTGGCTTAAAAATAAATAAAATCATTTTTTGACACACTTGACAACATTTTTTAGACAAACTTATAATGCTATAATTCTCAATAATAATAATAAAATTTCATGTCATACCAATCATTAATTTTATTTTTTCCAAAAAATGGGTAAAAAAATAAATAAAAATCTTTCTTTTGACACACTTGACATTTTTTTGACAAAATTATAATGCAATAATCTAGTTTTTGATCTCACATGCCAATCTCTACCACCAAGATTTCTCCAAATTCAATGTTCCTGTTCGTAATCACTTAAAATTAACGTTTTTTAAGCCAAAATATACAAATTTCCTTATTTTGACACACTTGACTATTTTTTTAATACATTTCCGGGACAGCTATCGAACACATCGTCCTTTTGGCTCTTACCATTGAATATACCTATTTGCAGAAAAAAAATTTTTTGAAATCCCCCAGGTGGTTTTCTAGATTTCATCGGTTGTGACGGCCGGCAGACAGACATATATTTTTTTTGCTTTTTTAGAATCAGTAGGTCCTAAAACGTCGAGAAATGCCAAAAAAAGTGGGGGTAAGAATTTCACTTTTGGCTCATGAATGTAGTACTTAGGTCTTTCAGACCGAAGTAATAAAGTAGTGGATAGCTTTGATATGTTTGAATCAGGTTTGAGCAAACTTCAATTTTCTTGTGAGTAAGGTTGGTCGCCAGAATATTCACAGCATTTTTGGCGCCTTTTGAATATTGGTTTTCGTGTACGATCAACTTATGAACCTTCACAGACCACCAGACTTGGTAATACAAGTTATGGAATATTCCTTGATGAAAGTGGACTATTGCTTTATGCTTATTATATCCTACTACAAAATATTGGTCTATGTCATATTTAACGTGATTGGATTTATTTTTTAGTTTTCTAATCTTTAAAAAATATTTAAATAAAAAAAGGTATTAAAAAGATTGATAAAGAATAAACTCTTTCGTTTTTATTTATCCAACATTTAAACAATATTTTTTAAAAATAGATTTTATTAGTTACCCTAGCAATTTTGATGATTTGCCACAACACCCCTTTATCAGTGCAACTGTCAGTTAATTAAGTGATTATAATTAACACAGTAATTATACATAAAAATAATGTTCCCGGTAGCAAAAGTGCTCCCTTTCCGAAACCAATCCTCACGATCTACAGAGGCATGAGAACTTATATGAACATCAATGGTAACTAACAAATTCAAAATAATAAGCAAAATATAGTCAAGTGATCGGTCAGAGTCAATGTATATCTTATTACAGGGTTTTAGTCAGTCGATCGAAATATTTACCAATCTGCTTCGAAAGTCGATGGTTTTAGTTGTATCGTAGGTTTGTTAAAGTGATGTTCAAAACATTTTTTCAAATTGTTGTAGTCGATCAAAATAATAGATGTGTGCTGCGAGAAAAAAACAGGACAGAAATCTCTGACGTATTGCTATATAGAACGAATGCGAAATCAGATTAAGGATCAAGTGTAATTTTTTGGAGAAAGTGACTAGGTATGGGAGAAATGTACACTAATTACATGAAATTTGATTTGATGTTGAAAAGATATCCGCAGTCTTAAAAGCATTTACGACAAACTTTTAGTCTGGTCAAGACGTTTCTGGCACATGTCAGCATATTGGAGAGTTCGACGAAATCGTTCGACCATTCCATTTCTTCTAGCTTATAAGCTGTAATTCAACGGTGTTCAAACTCGAAGTGCTTTGTAAGTTTTGCGACAGTTGGGTTTCAAAGTAAACTGACTACTGTTGTAATGAAAATTTTTGTGGTTAGTATGGCTTTGACCATTGGGTATATCTAACAATCAGATAGACACAATAAAAATTGTACTCTTAAGTAGGCATAAGTTCCAAATAATCCTGGTTAATGCCAGAAAAGTTTTCTGAAATTAAAGGACATCTAGAAAATGAAGATGATAAACGAAATGGTCTATGGTCATTTCTGTACGTTTTATTTATTGGCGTTGTTTAGTCGGAGCAAAAACACGAATGACACTAGAGTGAGACGGGTTGTGGGTTTTTAAAAAAAAAAACTAGAGGTTGATTACTTCAAGATTAAATGGCGTAGTTACCCGATGGATATGTCACAAAAGGTGGAGAATTCAGAATAAAGTATTACAGGAAACTCTCGTAAAATTTAACCGCCATGTTTTTTCCGGTAAACAATAATTTTAAAACATTTTGTTGAGTTTTAGTAAAAGTTTTTGATCAATAAAAGGGAAGGATTATCTTCATAACTCTCAATACCGGAGATTTGTCATATCTTAGTGGTTACTGGCTAACAAAATCTACATTACAAAGTTGATGAGGACTCACTTTGTCTGGATTTTGCAACAAGGTGCAAATTCATGGCGTAGTACCCATGGAAATAATGAATAATCGCTTTACTAGAACATAGTTAGATTTTAAGTGAGAAAATGCTACCATAAATGATATGTTGAAATAAAATGAACGAGTATGGTTGCGTTCAATTTTTGAAATCATCAAAAACTTTTTTAAAATTTTGCGTCCGACTAATTGTACTGAAAAAATTAAAAGAAATCCAATAAAAAAGTTCGTTGTATTAATAAAGAGCGATTAAAAAATTTTTCGTTGGCTCAATGAACAATTTATTAATATTACGAAAACATTCTTAACATTAAAAATCCATCTTGTTGTAAGAGGTCTGATGATCCGTTAAGGTTTATCAGTCACTTCATTCACCCGTCGCTAGCTACAGCGAGTGAAAATGTTTTGTGACCAACCTCAGTAACAAAAAATTTAGGATTTAGGATTCGCGTGCCTCAAGCACCACCTATTATTCTAAAATTTATAAACATAAAAAAACTTTCCTGACTGTATAGTCCTGCTGATGGTTCACCACTGCAGATTGGGTACTTTATCATTTCTAGGAGCAGGAGTGTGTGGTGAATCAAACAAAACAACAAAATTTGAAAACGAAAAATTATTTTTCTCTTAATCGATAGGCAGTTTTACTTAATTCAACATAAGTCAGATTTCGCTACCAATGGTACTGTAATTTTTTTTTATTTTTCTTGTTGTTTTAACAGTAAAGCTAACCTTTTTTTGTTTATGAAAATTATTATTTATTTTATAATGATTTAAATTTCATAGAACAATTATGCAAAGTAAAATGCTTGAAACGAAGGATTAAATTTCAAAAGAAATCAAATCTAACGAATACGAAAATCTGCTAGATAGGCACATTCAATTTCATTTTTCGGTTGATATTTGTATTCATTATTTATTACAATTATTAGGGGAAGCTTAAAGTGTTTGCCAATGAATACGCGATTACATCTGTGTGATGTGGTTGTAAAGTGTACGTATTTAACACAAAAAACATTCGCATTTCCTGGTTGAATCCTTGATCATTACAGGACAGCACGAAAGGATGTTTTGGTTTTTGTATGGGAATTTTTACCAATTTTATATAATAAAAAAAAAATGAAAATTACAATATGTGTCACTACAATAAATAGATAACTTTTAAGACCTTGGTCTTACAACAAGAAGTGTTCTGAAGTATTGATGTCAACCTTTGTGAATGGAAGCCATTCGAGACTGTTAATTTCGGAAAATCATTACCTTTATACCTAATAGAGCAAAGAACTTTTCGTTCTATTTCTTTAAAAACCAAGCATCTCGACAGTTTGGGTGTAAAGTTTGTGATTGTGTTTTCCTTTCATGTGATATTTCCTTATACCATACCATCCTCCTGACACCAAAATTCGACTGAAAAATAATTACGCAAGCCATAATCATCACACACATAAAATATTTCAAATCATATTTGATGACATTACTTCTCAAATACTGACCTATCAACACACCTGAAAATGGTAAAAAACCTTGCTTAATTGCATTATTATTTTTTTTTTTGGTAATTTTCGAACAAGTGAAAAAAAAATATTTATTTTAGAAAAACACAAGCCAACAACATAAAAAAACGACGTTCAATAACATAAAAGATTAAATTTCAATTCCATATTCAAATCAATTACATTAATTTATTCATAATATACAATAAGAAAAAAAAATTAAATGGAAACCCACCATTCTAATCGTTTACAGATGATATCTTCGTCTTATGACTGCGATAGAAATAAAATTCCTTTCACTATGCGACTCAAAATCAAAACAAAAATACCGAAACGAATTTCAATTTGCTTTGATTTATTATTTACGTATTTTTTTTTATTTTTATTTACTTATAATAATAATAAAAACATTTTCTTTTCGTTGAATTACATTAATTTAAAAATAATTTTAATTTGCAAAAGTATTTAGATCAAACTAATTAAACAAAAAAAAAAAATAATAATAATAATAAATTTTAATTGAAAATGATTGAAGTGTGTTACGTAAAAGAGACGACTGTGGAGTATTAAGACAGCAAAAAAAAACGATCAAATTATTTTCACAGACATAATGGAATTTTGAAGATAATTGTAGATATTTTGGTTATAACTAAAATTATGTTAAACGTTTTACTTAGCATAAACAAATCGTTTTGATTTTATCTCACGAATTAAGTTTTAAGCAATCCAATTATTTAATTTAGTTTAACTATTATTCGTTAATGAAAGACGGAGGTACTGCGTTTTTTTTTTAAATTGGAAACAAGGTTGGAATCTATTTTTCGATAAACGTATTCAATGCCATTGCGTTTAATTTCTCTTTTCTAGAAGAATAGAATAGAAATATCTAGTTTTCACTTTTCACTGTTTGATTTATTCTGTACAACTGACGAACAATACAGTAAGAATTCCTGTTCAGCGTTCAGGAATTACAAAATGTTTCGCATCCTTTCGAGATCTTTTTGGTTCCACAAAAATTAACAAGTTGTTTTTATTCACCACAAATGAAATAAACATAATTAAAAAATTCTTTTAATGGTGACCCCGATGTGATGGGATATATTGTGAAACATGGACTAACGTGGAATACAGTGAGTTCAGGAAATGTCCTGAAGTTCTGCTTCAGAATCATGAATTTGAACTAATTTAACAATGGCCAATCCAGTAAATTCTATAACCATCTTTTCTTGTAATCTCAATTATTTATCAGTCAACCTGATGCATATCCATTACAAACTTGGCCACACAACAAAAACATTTTCTTTTACAAAACGTTTTGTTTATTGTCTCTTCTGCTACTAAAAATTTCAGTTAAATTAAAAAATGCATGTCAAAAAAAAATTTTATAGGCGAAATTTTCAAAGAAAAAGCGTTATTTTCAATATTTTCGATCCGCCATTTTGAAAAATTAATTAAACGTTAAACAGAATTTGAAAGTACGCATATTTACCAACTTTTAAGCCGGAGAACACATCTTCTGATATTTTAAATTTGTGTTGGCAGCCAAATTGCTATACTTTCAGATGGAGGACGTAAGCCTGTAGCCAGCATATTGATCCGCCATCATGTCTTTTCTAAAAAGGCCTAATGGCATTTAAAACAAGAGCTCTTGAGGTTTTATTTGCCTCCAAACAAACTGCAAAATATTTTAACAGGTTTTTCTTAGAGGGGAAGCTCTCCCGTTGAGAATACCCTATATATATATATATATATATATATATATATATATATATATATATATATATATATATATATATATATATATATATATATATATATATATATATATATATATATATATATATATATATATATATATATATATATATATATATATATATATATATATATATATATATATATATATATATATATATATATATATATACATATATATATATATATACAGTCAAACTTCCATAAATCGAACTTCTATTATTCGAATTTCTCTATAAATTCGAATTTATATTTTGCAAAAGCACCAAAGACATTTTTTATGAGTAAATTTGTCTCCATAAATCGAATTTCTTTAATTCAAATTTCTCTATAAGTCGAATTAAAAACGACGAAAATTCGAAAAAAAAGAAAGAAAAAAAACGAAAATCAAAATAAAAATAAGAAACGGCATAATTTTTCTAACTTTTTGTCTTTTGTTATGTTTTTGTTTTTACATATTTTATTTCCGTCTTTCCTTTATTTTGATTTTCTAATTAGAAAATTTATGTTTTTGTCGTTTTGTCTCGTTCTTACATAAGGTACTAGGTCATTCAATAAGTCCGTAGGATGACACATAGATGGCGTTACTAGAATTTTTTCCATATGATTTTTATTTAGTACTAACCTTCAAACGATACGTGTATAAATTTGACAGCGATCTGACTATTTATTCGTGAGTTATAGCCTTTTGTGTGAAGCAACTTTTGATTTTGAAAAAAAATGGAAAAAAGTGAATTTCAAATTTTAATAAAGCATTGCTTTTTGATGAAAAAAAATACTGTGGTAACCAAACAATGGCTTGATAAACATTATCCAAACTCTGCTCCATCGAGACAAATGGTAGAGAAGTGGATGGCTGAATTTAAATGTGGTCGTACCAGCACAAAAGATGCAGAGCGCAGTGGACGCCCAAATGAGGTTGTTATTCCAGAAAACACAAAAAAAATCCACAAATTGGTTATGAACGATCGCAAATTGAAGGTGCACGAAATAGTTGACATAGTAAAGGTAGCAGATGGTAGTCCAAAGCGAGCAAAGACGCAACAGTCGGCCGGTAAGGTGATGGCATCTGTATTTTGTGATACGAACGGAATAATATTCATCGACTATCTCCAAAAAGGAACCACCATCAACAGCGAGTATTACTGTGAACTTTTGGATCGATTGAAGGCTGAAATCGCAAAGAAACGGCCACATTTGCAAAAGAAAAAAGTGTTGTTTCACCAAGATAATGCACCGTGTCACAGATCGATGAAAACGATGGCAAAATTGAATGAATTGGGCTTTGAATTGCTTACCCACCCACCATATTCTCCAGATTTAGCCCCCAGCGACTTTTTCCTGTTTTCAGATCTCAAGAGAATGCTTGCTGGAAAGAAATTTAAGTCCAATGATGAAGTAATCGCTGAAACTGAGGCCTATTTTGACGAGAAAGAGAAATCGTACTATAAAAGTGGTATAGAAAAGTTGGAAAATCGCTATACTCGTTGTATCGCCCTCGAAGGCCCTCGAATGTTGAATAAAAAAATCGAGTTTTGTCAAAATGTTGTTTTTTTCTTACTTATCCTACGGACTTATTGAACGACCTGTTATGTATTACTAACAATTTTGAATAAATTGTGATCTCAGTTTCACATTCGATAAAGATAGTTGTACATATAAATACGTTATTTTGGTTAGTTTGTTTCGTTCAAACTTGTGTTTTATACAGTTTTATATTGCAGTTTCATACAACCGCTCGTGGTAACGTTAATGTCACAATAAAAAATTTATTAAAATCGTATTAAAATGGACAAAAAAAATATAAATGCCTAACAATTACTCAAAAGCTTGAGTTAATAGCACATGTTGACAAAGGTATGCTTAAAAAAGATGTGGCTGCTAAATTCCAAGTCCCACGAAGTACCGTGTCGACAATCTTAAAAAATCGTTTCAAGTTGGATAGAACTGGTAAATATAATCTACATAAAACTAAAAAGCGAATAAAACAGTGTAAGTACGACACAATTGACAAAGCGATTCTTGCTTGGTTGCAGCAAGCAAGACATAAGAACTTACCAGTGGGTGGTTAATTAATTAGGCAGAAAGCTCTTGAATTTGCAAAATCGCTCAATATTTCTAATTTTAGTGCAAGCAGTGGGTGGTTAGACAAATTTAAAACTCGTCATAATATGGTTTTTAGAAATGTCTGTGGAGAAAGTGCTTCAGTTAGCACCAGCACATGTTTAAGCTGGAAAAACGATGTTTTACCACAGCTTATAAAAGATTTCGAACCACGAAACATTTTTAATTGTGATGAGACTGGATTATTTTTTCAATGCCTCCCTAATAAAACTTTTGCTGTCAAAGGTGATAAATGCTTCGGTGGCAAACGAAGCAAAAATAGGCTAACTTGCCTGTTGGGATCTAACATGACAGGATCGGACAAACTAAAACTACTTATCATTGGAAAAAGTAAAAACCCACGATCATTTCGCGGAATTAAATCACTAGGAGTTGAGTATTATTCCAATCAAAAGGCATGGATGACGAGTGCTATATGGGAAGATTGGTTGACGAAAATCGACAAAATATTTGGTCAACAAAACAGAAAAATTATCTTGTTTGTCGATAATTGCCCATCACATCCCAAAGAAATCGAAACCAAGCTTCGGTTTGTAAGAGTCGAATATTTGCCTCCAAATGCAACATCTGAACTTCAACCAATGGACATGGGAATAATAAACAGCCTAAAAACTCACTATAGGAAGAAAATTTTAAATCTCGTATTAAACAGATTAGAGGATAACAAACCGACAGCTATCAGCATACTAGATGCTGTAAGAACAATTTCATCAGCTTGGGCTGTCGACGTAACTGAAAACACAATTAGAAATTGTTTCCGTAAGGCCGGATTTGTTCAAGATGTCGAGTGGGATGAAGAAGATTTATTATCATTAGCAGATATAAAGAGGCGAGCCCAAGAAAAATACTTAGAACTGAATGGATATATTTCTGTATACAACGAATGGAAAACAAAAAACCAGTCAACAATTAATTTGTCTGCAGAGGAATACCTTCATTTTGATGATGATATTTGTGTGACTGAATATCTCGACGATGAAGCAATTTTGACACTTTCAGTGCCAACCGCAGTTCATGAGAGTTCAGATGATGATGAAGTCCAAGAAATTTCTCCAGAGAAACCAAATGTTCAACAAATACGAACTTCGATTGATGTAATCCGCACAGCAATTGAAATGCAAAACGATGTTCCAGATGATATTCAATTTTGTATTCACAAGATAGATCAGTTTTTCAACAGACCATCAACGTGTAGCAAACAAACAAATATTAAAGATTTTTTCAACGAACAAACTATGTAATTCGGTAGTTTTGTAAGTTAATGTTTTGTATGTACATATTAAATTGTTCTGTTCGTTGCAATTCTTAATTATGTCAATATATTGTAAGTTCGTTTTTTTTTTGTTTTTTATTTTGACTCGTTTGACTCATTTGGAAATGAATTTGTTTAATAAATATGTTTAAAAATAATAAAAAGTTCAGTCATTTAGAATAATTCGAAAATTCTGCTTTAGGCTCTATATTTCGAAATTTCCCTAAATCGAACAAAAATTGATGGCATGTGGTGGTTCGAATTATGGAAGTTTCACTGTATATATATATATATATATATATATATATATATATATATATATATATATATATATATATATATTATATATATATATATATATATATATATATATATATATATATATATATATATATATATATATATATATATATATATATATATATATATATATATATATATATATATATATATACACCCATCCCTCGATTTACGCGAGACTCGTTTTACGCAGTTTCGCTTTTACGCGGTTAAGAAAAATCCCAAAAAAAAATTTCTAAAATCGAAAATTATGTAGTAATATACTTTGGATTTTTGAGATCAATTAAACTCAAGTAAGTAAAGAAGTAATTGGAATATTTTCAATTCAAAGGTATGGTTTGAAGTTTCTCAGAAAAAAACTACAATTCACATTTTACGTGTTTCGGATCGGATTCGAACCTACCCTCGTCAGTGCCCGGCTCGAATCCTTGGGCAGACACGCTATCGATTACGCCGTTGAGGCGATGACAATTCAAAGTTGAAACTTCTTCATCACTTAATTATTTTTTACTTAAGTTGAATTTTTCCACTGTCATTAGACTGCATATTATGGAAATGCTTTTACATTATATGGGATTTTTTAATAAGGGGTAATATACATTAAAAGTACTACTATATCGATTTCGAATTTTGCTTTAAACGTTCTCATTTTAATATTTCATTTTACGCAATAAAACGTAATTATTGAAAATGTGTACCAAAAACAAAAGCGGTTGAAATTGATCATTTAAATGTGTAATTCACCAATGTGTTGTTGAAATTATAAATAACACATGCAATGAAAAGCGTTAATATGGACGTTAATGGAAGCGTTAATGGAATTAACCTGTGTACTGGAGAGCCAACGAAAAAGGTTGAATGACATGTGCTGTATTCGAAGAGTGGTTTCACAAGTGCTTCTATCCCGAAGTGAAAAGTTATATAGAAAATAAAAAGCTGCTGTTTAGAGTGCTTTTGCTTCTAGATAATTCACCAAGTCATCCAATAAATTTACAACATCCGAATGTTCAAATTGAATTTTTACCGCCAAACACAACATCAATAATTCAACCTCAAGATCAGGGAATAATTGCCGCATTTAAAGCGTATTATATAAGATGGAAATTTGCAGATATTGTCGGAAAAATAGATAACAATCCGCTCCTTACTGTACCACAGCTATGGAAAAATTTTAATGCATGCTGGAAGATCATCTGGCCAGATTTAGTAAATCAAACAAACACTATTCCTTCAACCGAAAATCTGTATTCAAATATTATAAATCTGGCTCATTCTCTAGGAGGAGAAGGATTCGAAGATTTTGGTATACCCGATGTAGTAGGGTTATTTGAAGATAAGGAAATTTCAAACGCAGAGTTGATTGAGTCATTAGAGACATCTAATTACAATGATATTATGGAAGAAATGGATTCCAATAGCGACAAACCCAAAGACAAATTTGCTGCTAAGCTAATTGGAGAAGGTTTGCAATTAGGCAGAAAATTGCAAACCGTCTTTATGAACATCGATCCTGATACAGAACGAGCACTAAAATTTCAAAGAGGAATTCAAAATGATCTAATGTTGTATGAAGAAGTTTATAAGGAAATGCGTCAAAGAAAACAAATGTTAATTACAGATTTTGCTACGATTTCTAATACAAATTCTGTACTTATGCCTGAAACCACAAGTTCCACTACAGTCGATAAGTGTCAAATAACACTGTCTACCATATTTGATGAAATATTTATTAGTGATTTGGATAGTGATGAAGTAAAACGACCAACAAAGATCTTTTAATTGGTTTAAAAGGTTTTTCTCTTTGTCTCTCTCTCTGACGTTTACAACCAATGGAGCGATTTTGTCATCTGTGCAATCAGCTTCCTTTCATCTCGTTGAATCACAAGTTAAACCAGTTTCAATATTTCATATTAAGAAGGTCTTTGGTATTGTCATCATGCTAGCGTTGTCTGGGTCTTCCTCTTCTACGAACACCGGCTAATTGTTGTTGGGACACATTTTTTGTCATTCTTCCTAATGGAGCTCTTTCTACATGCCAAACCATTTAAAGCAGTTGAATCTAATGAGTCAGATTACATCACAGAATCCAAGAAGCAGTGTGATTTCATAATTCATTTGGATTCTATACTGATTTTCAGCAACTTTACATGGACCATAAATTGTTGGTATGACCTTCCTTTCGAATATTGATAGAATTCTACAATCCGTAGTTATAGTCAGTGCCCAACTTTTACTCCCGATAGTTAGCACTGGTTGCTTTGGAAATTGTGAGTTTACACGGCTGAGAAAGAACGGGTATAGCCAGTACCACATTACCTAGTATTTTATATGCAGTGTTCAGCAGCACGATTCCACGATTCTCGCAAGCTTTAGATGAACACCTTTCTTATGTAACGGAACACTGAGAGCTATTTTCCATTCACAGATAGATCTCCTTGATCTCAGATTGCTGTAATCAGATCGTATATGCATGAGACAAAAACTGCTCCTCTATTTTTAAATAGTTCTGCGGAGATTCCATCGATACCTGGTAATTTACCGGTCTTTATTTTTTTTATCACAGCTTGCACGTTTTCTATTGTAGGGTAAGGTACAAAAACCTCACTTGACAGAGCAATTACTTTGATAGACCTATTCAGTAGATCTAGAAATTGGGATCGCCAAACTGGTAGTGCATCACGTTCGTTTGCTGTAAGTTCGTTGCTTACATTTCTGATGGCAGTAGATCTTGGCTAGAAAACTTTTCTCAGAATAATTTTCATTTTCATTAGCCTCGTGTTAGTTAATGTTTTCAATATTCTATATTCTATTTAATATTCTATTTCCATAAAAGATTTGTTGAGGCTTTCCTGGCGTAAAGGTAATCAGTTTTTGGGTGTTCCTTGTCAACCATTTTTCTCTTATTTTTTATTTACCTTTAATGCTTCGGTAATGGTCGTCAAACCATTCGTTGTGTGCAATCGGTAATCGTTTTCCCATTGTAATTTGTGCTGCATATATAATGGTCAATTGAAGCGTTTGGCGTTTTTCTTGTATGTTTAATGTTATCTCAGACGAGATGTTATGCTCTTCAATGTTTTTGGTCACTCTTGCCAGGGTTTCTGAATGTTTGAATAGGTCGACATTACAGTGCACGGTTTTTGCTTGTCTATTAAATGAAGGTGACATCTTGCACTTGTTAATAAAGATAACAAGCACATAATTGGTGTCCAGAGGGGCTGATCTCTGTATAATCGAACGTCAATTACAGTAAAGTGTTTCTTGGAGATCATGACATGATCGAATTGATTTTCCTTTCTTCCATAATTTGATTTCCCTGTTTCTTTGTATAATCGAACGTCATTTATTCCCTTGTGAAAGAGGTATGTGTTACAAATAACTAAAGTATACACTATATCCAGCTCGGTTGCGCCAAATCCGTTAATGTTACTTGTAAGATGCTGCAAGCTACCAGCGCCGGTAAGTGTTTACGAGCTAAATACTTCTACCAATATGAACATTGAAGTCAACCACCTACCATGATTTTTATATCGGGCTGCGGGATGTTTTCTACGAGTTCTTCGAAGAGTAAGTCTTTATTATCATATGCTTTGTCTTCCGTTCGTGCATCGTGTTTGTAAATTCAATCCCTTTTTAAATCATATTACATATAAAATGTGACATAGGCCAAATATTATGTCATGATAGGACAGAGAAAATAAAAATAAAATAAAAGGTTAAAATCTAAAGTGTTTTTAAAAATGTGCAGGAACAAAACTAAAATGGGGTGGCCAATAAATTAGTTAGTGCCATATTCCTTGATTATATAATGCACTGTCTTCCTAAATGATTAATACTCAGATAAAGAGTTATATGAAGACTTGATTCTTTCAGCGAGCAAAAGCGTGCTCTCATCAAGGAATATTACACAACTAAGATTGAGAGTGATACCGTTTGTCTGTTTCATGAATTCCACTTCCTGGCCGTCTTAGTTCTTGTAGTGGCAGTATATCCAAAACATAGCTATCAACTTGATTTTTTATAATAAATTATAAATAAACATCTCCGAATATCCGAAGCTACCATGCCAACTAGAATGAAATGTAAATTAGGTTTCTCTGATAAATTTATGAATGCTGATTTTAAAGCCTTGATGATTGATATTTTCAGGGAAAACGTTCCGTGTTTACGTTTTTAAATCGTTTTCCAGGTACCATTTTCGAGGTTGTTCTTGTAATGATTCTGAGGTGCACCGAGGCCAGTGTACAGCAAATAGCATATTGAGTTTTATGGTCCTTAGCCCTTTTTGTGAATGGTTCCGTTTTGATCTTAGGGTTTACAGAAAAACCGTTTACCACTCTTATAAAGAGAGCCGCTTGTTCCAAGGCAGACGCAAACTCCAAAACGCCTCTACCATAGTAAATAGAAGCTTGAATTGCATTGATTTGAAGGCGTCAATGATTCGTCATGATGTAGTACATATCATAGAGTATAAGCAGTCTTTACTCTGATCCTTCAAACTATACCAACGTAATTCTGTCAGTTTTAACCAGGTATAGCATGGCGTGGATGTAGAATAACGGATTTCGCTACCCTTGTACTTTCTTTGGCTTCTTTAAATTTGAAAAGAAGTGGAGTGGAACCTATCTATCTTTTTAATATGAATCCTTGGTCTCGTTTTACGCGGTTTCGATTTACCCGTTAACCCATGGAACGTATCCTCCGCGTAAATCGAGGGATGGGTGTATATATATATATATATATATATATATATATATATATATATATATATATATATATATATATATATATATATATATATATATATATATATATATATATATATATATATATATATATATATATATATTAAAATTTTTAAACGGTTAAATATGAGTTTGGTTCAATTAAAATATTTATGAAAAAAAAACAAATTATTCCCGTTAACTAATTTTAATTTAGTTTTACACAAAACTAATAATCGTTAATATTTAATGATTGTTATTTGAAGAAAAGCTAATAGTTAAGATCATTAAAGGCTTTGTAGTAAAACTACTGAATAGTCCCGTATCTAGAAATCATAAGAATCTTAAATTTTAATAATCATTAATGATAATAAATTCAAAATTATTGATTTTTAGCAACGGTGTAATGCGGTCACTAGTCAATGAAGATTATAAAATAAAAATTATAAATATTTTCATAACTTTTCACAGTTCTATTCGATAAAAAATTTTGTATGTATGAAGCAAGAAGTGTTGTAAGGAATTTTTGTTGATTGAATCGTTTCTTTTAATTGATTAAGCACAACCTATATTTATGAGCTCAAACAAATCATAGACAAAGGTTTTTCAAGCGAAAAACAGACCAGCCAACAAAGAAATAAAAACTGAAAAATGGTTCACCAAAAAGGTATTCAGAAATGATTGTGTTTCGTTCTAAAACATACACTTTTGTAGGATGGCTCGCTATCTATATCGAAGCGGACGTTGAATTATCAGCGTAGTCTTCCTTGTAATAATGACAGTGTCAACAAATTAATTAATGATCTATTGTTTTGTTTTTTTTTTTCGAATATAATTTCTCCCAATGTTCTTCATAACTTTACGTATGATTATTAGAAACTTTTTCACGCAAAAAAAAATCAATAAATTATAACAAATAGATATTTCTTAAACTTTAAAAAAACTCACAATTAAAACGATCAATATGAGAAATTTAACTATCGATTAATTATTTGTATATTTACGGAATTTCAGAGGAGAAACCAGAAATAATATTGATTCAAATCAATTACTCACAAACAATGTTGTTATAGTAATAAAAAGAAAAAACTTATAAACATATGGAAATAATTGATTTAATAATAACATATTTTTTTATTGTTTTTTATTAAAAAATGATTGATAAGCATTTAATAAAAAAAAATTAATAAGAAACCGACTATGGTGTTGAAAATTTTGTTTTGTTTATTATAAATTTTTATTGTTTTGATTAAATGGAAATACACATTGCAACGATATGAAATTATCAGACTACTCACTTGGAATAGAGTTTGATTTCTATCAAGTGTTTTAGTGTCTGTAGTTCTGTTGATTACATTACATTTTTTTTTGTTAGGCGTACAAGAAATAATTTAAATATGATTCGTTGAATGATTGGTTTTAGGTAGATTTCATATAAAAATCTACCTATTGCAATGGGCTTCATCTCGGAATTTCGGAATAATTTTTGTGCCAAACGACTATATATGATAAGCGGAGACAAAAAAACAAAACAAATGAGATATAACGAAAACGACCGGCACTCTCACGGTCGCATTTGTTGAGCTAGATCAAAAAAATTATCTGTACTTGTGTGTTTTAATAATATCTTGGACAAATTCGTGAATCAGCAAAATCCAACACGTGGTTAAGAAACTAGAGGCTTTTTTCTGAAAAAAATTGATTTTTTAAAACCGTTATAACGGCCGTTTGGATACTAATATTTCAAAAATTTAACAAATTTAGAATCTTTGGAATCTGTTTTATCAATTTGTTTTAAAAATAGACCTCTGCAGTTAGAGGTTCCTGAGTGAGCGGCTCCAACAAAAAAATTTGCAAAAAATTTTTTTTTTTTAAAACAACCGGCACTCTCACGGTCGCATTTATAAGGCCAGATCAAAAAACCTTTTTTAAAAATGTGCATTTTATTAATATCTTGGACAAGTTCGTAAATCAGGCCAATCTAACACATGGTTAAGAAACTAGAGGCTTTATACTAGAAAAAAACTCTGTTTTTTAGATCCGTTATAACGGCCGTTTGGATTCTAATATTTTTAAAAACTTCATAAATTTAGAATTTTTAAAACCTTTTTAATCAGTTTCTTTCAAAAAAAGACCTCTGCAGTTGGAGGTTTCTGAGTGAGCGCCTCCAACAACAAAGCTTGTAAAACACAAAATGCGTTTGAATCAACCGGCGCTCTCACGGTTGCAGTTGTGGAGCCAGATCAAAAAACCTTTCTTAAAAATGTGTGTTTTATTAGTATCTTGGACAAGTTCGTAAATCAGAAAAATCTGACACATGGTTAAGGAACTATAGGCTTTATACTAGAAAAAAAAAGTAGTTTTTTTAATCCGTTATAACGGCCGTTTGAATACTAATATTTTTAAAATCTTCATAAATTTAGAATCTGTGGAAACATTCTAATCCGTTTCTTGTAAATATAAACCTCTGCAGTTAGAGGTTTTTGACTTGTTGGCTTCAACAAAAAAGTTTGCAACAATCCCCAACTACAATTTCCAAAAACCTTATAACAGTCAATGTCAACCTTATAACAGTCAAAAAATAAAAGATTTGAATAGAAGAAATTAATTTTTTTTTCTTAGAAATAAACTATTTTGATATTTTGCAGTAATTGCACGACATATGATATAGAGTAGATTTGTGTCATAAATTGTCACACACATGTTCTGTGGTAGATTTGATATTTGTTTGTTGCAAAATTGGATAGATATAATTTTGCTTGTAGGTAGTTAATTATCTTTTTACAATTTGTTCGATATCTGTTTGAAATTAGTTTGTTTTGTTTAAACTAATCTGATACATCAGATTCTACTGGCACACAAAACTGTCTGATCTCGAAATCTACCTATTTCTAGCGGATATACGTGCCGCTTGGACTTTTTTATTACATTTGTCGTCACAAGAAAATTGGATTATTGTTTCATTACCCCAATACATATATTACACTACTGCTTGCGTTACTGCTATACCACTTTAATAAAAATCTTATTTAATTTAATTGGCAATGACGCTATTTTTCAGGTTTTGATTATTCTATATAATGGTGCTAGTGCCTATTTTAACGTGCCTATTTTGTCAGTGTCAGTTTTGTCAAAAATTTTTTGAAAAAATATGGAGGAACTGAAATCTCACAGCTCTGAGATATCAAGACTTCGGTCTGGGTTAAGGATTGTGATATAGTTTTCAGCGAATAACTTTTATGAGGACAGTTTTTAGTTTTGGGCAGCAATGTATATCAAACATAACTCTTTGTTAAAATACAAGTAATTTTTATCTCTGTTTAAAAATTTATTACAAAACTAACACGAAACATCAATACGCTGCCCGAAAATTATAATCAAAACTCCAAAAATATTGTTAAATTAAATAAAATCAAATTTTTTCAAAATTCCGAAAGTATTCCAAGAATTAGAATAAAATCAAATATTTAAACTTTTTCTAAATTCCGATAATTTTCCGAAAATTCTTAAAAATTTAAACTATTCCAAAATTCTAAAAATATTGCAAAAATTATTACAATATCAAAAATTCAAACTTTTTTCAAAATTCCAAAAATTATAATAAAATCAAAAATTAAAAATTTTTCAAAATTCGAAAAATATTATATTCCAAATATTCCAAATATTCCAAATATTCCAAAAATTCTTAATAATTCTTCCAATTATTCTTAAAAATTCTAAAAATTTTGCAAAAATTATAACAAAATTTTTTTCATAATTCCAAAAATATTCCAAAAACTAGAATGAAATCAAATATATAAACTTTTTCTAAATTCCAATAATAATCCAAAAAATTTTAAAAATTCAAACATTTTTCAAAATTCTAAAAATATTGCAAAAATTATTACAAAATCAAAAATTGAAAATTTTTTCAAAATTCCAAAAATTATAATAAAATCAAAAATTAAAATTTTTCAAAATTCTTAAAAATATTCAAAAAATTCTTACAAAATCAAAAATTAAAACTTTTTCCGATATTCTAAAAATATTGCAAAAATTATTACAGAATCGAAAATACAAACTTTTTCAAAATTCTAAAAATATTTCAAAAACTATAACAAATTCAAAAATTTCCACATCCAATTTCATTTGCAATTACATTTACGTCATAAAAACCAGGGCTGCGGAGTCGGTGCCAAAATTAAGCGACTCCGACTCTGGCTCCGACTCCAAGATTTTAAATTTTAAATCTGACTCCGACTTCGACCCCGGCCCAACTCTGACTCCGACTCCTGACTCTGACTCCGATTTTTATATAATAGAAACTATTCAAATTTAATTTCGAAACAATAAATTCTACAAAACGTAATAAAGCACCTGGTACCGATTACGATATAAAATATCCGGAACGATTGTTCAGGGTGGTGAAACTCTATCTTCAAGATTGTTTCAACTTGTTAAATGATCTGTGTAGGACTGAAACTATTAGTCCCTGAGCCGGCGCCGATTTCGTGTGATGATTACCACATATTTTATACTTCGGGAGGCGCCTGTCCTTGACGAGTCCGAAAACATTTGCTCTGCGATTTTTCTCAAATCGGCCGCTTTTGCGTTCGGCAAGCTCCAAAAAATGCCGATTGCCCGCGATCTTGTAAATTTGCTACCACATTATTTTTTCTTAACTGTGGGGGTTGGAAATCTGTTTTAGAACACGAGGGTAAGCTTGTCCGACCAAAATTTTTTTGCTATTGTCGAGTCCGACAGCTGACATTTTGGATGTTTGAGTTGTCGGACTAGACAATAGCAGACAAATTTTTGTCGGACAAGGACCTTTTGTCGGACCCTTATGTTCTGAATCAAATTTCCAACCACCATAGTTAAAAAAAACAAAAATTTACAAGATCACGGGCAATCGGCATTTTTCGGTGCTTGCCGAATGCAAAAGCGGCCGATTTGAGAAAAATCCCAGAACAAATGTTTTCTTGCTCGTCAAGGACAGGCGCCTCACGAAGTATAAAATATGTGGTAATCATTACATGAAATCGGCGCCGACCCAGGGACTATGTGCCACAGGACTGGAATTCAGCTACGTTGATACCAATTTACAAAAATGATAAACGCAACCTTTGTGAAAATTACTGGTGAATCGCTCTACTATCTCACATATTATATATGATTTTTGTAAATTTTTCTAGTAGACTAACCAATTTTTCTACACTGAGCGAAATGAGCGAAGAGATTCACTTTAATACAAACAAACAGTAAAATTTGAAAAATTGAATCAATTGTATAGTATCGTATTTTGAATAGTAAAGCGCAGAGCTGTTAAAGTGATTGGCAAATCAACTTTTACTGATGAGCTTGATTCTTTGTAGCACAGACAAAATGTTGCTGATCTAACAATTTTCTACAAATACATTATGGATGTAGTATGAACAAACTTCCGCAGAAATAAAATCAATTTTACCTGAACTAGCAAACCTATTGCGTTGTACCAGAGCAAGTGTTGTGCCCCCATTTACGGTTCAAATAAAAAAGTGTAGAACTGTCTCCTTTCAACTTTCAACGTAATTTTTTTCAACAGAGTCTCTCACTTCTGGAATGCCTTACCTTTTTCGGTTATCCCCGATGGCTTTAATCCTCAAAATTTTAAAATTAACGTTAGTAAATTTCTTAAAGAAACTTAATTTATTTGAACATAATCCTAATCCCTAGTTGGCATGGTGTCTTCGGATATTCATAGACGTTAATTTATAATTTATTATAATCAACACTAAACATGCCTTACTTTGAATAAAAAAAAAAGTTATATCGTAATTTGGTAATAAATTTATAGACTCTAAGTTAACAAAATCCCAAATGATTTTACTACAAAAAAAGTAAATTATGCGAGGTTTTTGAATAACGAGGATCAACTTTTAACAGAACCCGTGACGTCCATTTGAACTCCTTGATCCCATATCATTGAAACCACCTTCAAACTTGATATAACTTAACAAAAGAGTATCGAAATAAAATGAATACTATATCAGGATAGGTTAGGTTACAAACAGAAGCAGTCATGCCACGCTTAGGTTAGGCTTAGGCCACGCTTAGGTCTACTTATCTTTTGTGATACCTCACCTAACACCAACTTATCATGTTAGCTCAAACCTCTAACTTATAGACTTCAGTATTATAAATCGGTCTCTATAGTCTTGACTGGGATTAGATCCGTCGATCCTGGGCATAAGACGTCTTTTGCGTTAACACTCTCGGCTTTACATTGCCAAGTCTAGTAACACATTAAAATGAAAAAGATTTAATCAATTCAAACTTTATAAAACCTCACCCATTTGACAAAGTTTTTGAATTTTTGAAACCTAAACATCGAATTTCTTTCATTATGATTTCAATGTTTAGAAAGAAAACAGAAAAAACAAACGAGATAAATAAAATATTCTCAACAGAAAAAGCAGCCAAAATATTTTCTACAGTTGCTTCAGTTTTTGTTTGATGTTTATTTTTTGTAATCGTTAAATAATTTTTTGCCATGCCATCTCATCATCATATGGAAATGAAGGTAGTGTGATTTGTGAAATCAAAGATTCATTTTTGCTATGTGTACTTCATTTCACAAAAATAATCCAATTTTTTTGATTTCTATAAAGTTGACTCCGGCTTAAGACAAGATGATGCTATTTTCTCTACACTTTTAAAACGGGCCTTAGAATATGTGGCAGCAAAATAAAACTAACAACTAACAACAATGTCTTATCATTAAAATCAGTACATATGATCTCGTACACTGATGATATTGTCATCCTTGGCAGAAGTGAATCTTTAAGAAGTGAGACTTCAAGTCGCTTGAGACGGGCGATAGACAATTTGGTCCGCTAAAAAATTATGAAAAAATCAAACATTTGATTTTTCTAAGAGCTGTTGAGGAAAATGATTTGATGTGCGGCGAAAAAGGAATCAAGGGAGTTGAATCAACGGCTCGAATAAACCTCTTCTTAAATCATCGTATGTTTCAACTAACAACAAACTCAAGATATACAAGACATTAATTAGACAAGTGATGATATATAGGCTCAAACGTAAAGGTGGTTTAGAGTCTGGAATAATTCAAAAATTACCGTCAGTTCACTAGAGAGTGAGCGACCGCGTGGTAGACCATGACTACAACGCAACACTGACGTAATGAATAGTAATAAAATTATTTATAATTCTATTTTATGCGTAGAAGAAAAAAAATAAACTATGCGGAAGAAAATAAAAATAAAAAATAACAGAATATAATTTTCAAATAGGAGTCGGAGTCAACAAATTTTTTGATTATTTTACCGACTCCGACTCCGACTCCAGTTACTAGAAAATTCGTCCCGACTCCGACTCCGACTCCTCGACTGATAAAAACCCTGATAAAAACAGTTACATTTTTTTTCCAAAAATTGGCTAAAAAAATAAATGAAATAATTTTTTGGCACACTTGACATTATTTTTTTGACAAATTTATAATGCCATAGATCTCTATAGTAATAATAAAATTTCATGTCAAACAAATAATTAATTTAATTTTTTTCTAAAAAAATAGGGAAAAAAATAAATAAAAACCTTTCTTTTGACACACTTGACAACTTTTTTTGACAAATTTATAATGCAATAATCTAGATTTTGATCTCACATACCAATCCCTACCATCAAGATTTCTCCAAATTTAATGTTCCTACTCGAAATCACTTAAAATGAAAATTTGCTATTTTTGACACACATAATGATTTTTTGACACACTTCCGGTACAGTTATCGAACACAGCGTCCTTTCGGACCTGTCCCTTGAGTATACCTATTTTTAGAAAAAAAAAAATTGAAATCCCTCCAGCGGCTTTCCCTGCAGCGTCGGCGTTCCCTGTCTATCGGCCGGCCGATAGACAGACATACATTTGTTTTTGCTTTTGTAGAATCAGTAGGTAGTAAAACGTCGAGAAATGCCAACAATAGTGAGGGTAAACATTTTACTTTGAGCTCATAAATGTAATACTTAGGTCTTTCAGACCGAAGTAATACTCTGTGAAGAAGCTTTGAATATCCATCTAGCCAAATAATACCATTACGATTAATACCAGTGTTATCGCTTTGTCCAATAAAGCTCAAACTCCTGCACCATGCACGGTTTGGTCTCTTTTTTCGGTTGATATATCATTCATCAAGATTTCAGACAATTCATTTCAACTCAGCATATAGGCTAATCTCATGCCAATTTTGCAAAAGTTGATAGATAATTTTATCTAAAATATTTTGGATAAAAGATGCTATAAAGAAACTTGTATCAAAATGGGACGATTTCTACCTTAAGTTAGCCATAATTCGACAAAACTCAAACAATCGCCATTTTTTCATATAAAATAAAAATTTTAAGTGGATTAACATGCTAGCATTCTTAAATCGGCTGACAGTTTAAGGTTCTTCAAAATAGAAATTCTACAGATGAACACTGGAGCTGCTAGTAAGTTACTAACAGAAACCAAACGGAAGACTGCAAGCCTAGCTAGGTTTTGTTCCAACGAGCTTCAGCTATGTGTGTCGGAGAAGTAATTTCCCATAGTTCAGCACAAATAATCAGATATGCAAGCAAATGAGACTGTGTATAGGTGTAGGACCTTGATATCCAAATAATCAACCTGCATAGTGTGTGTGTGTGTGTGCATAGATATCAAGAGAAATAAGATATGAATCATCTCTTTGCAATTCTATATTAACCTTATATATTATTTTTACCATATCTGCGAAATAAAAAACAAGTGTTATTAGTTTTTAATTTATATTAAAATGTTTCGCCAAGTGCCGACAGTCGACACAATTGAACTTATTATATCAAATTGTTGATTATGTAAAAATAATAATATTTTATACAGAATTAATTTATATCTCGGTCTAATTAGACAAAATTAAAAGTGAACAAATAATTGGTGCATCTCTACAATAAATAAATGTTATATTTAAAAAAAATAGTTAAATATAGATTTATTCTCTAACTATATTAAAATTAAATATAAAGTGAACATAAAATATAGTGTTTAAATTATAATTAAATCTATAAATGGAATGAAATACGACTCTGACGACCCCAAAGGCCGAAGAAACCGAGATCATAACACACACAACACTAAAACAACAATTATTACATTTAGCTAATATTAGATACAGGTTTCACTCACCCCCTGATATGTTCCATATCCAACTCTTCATGCCCATGTAATCTAACCTAGTAAATCATCCTGTGTAAATAAATTGTTGACCCATCAATATTCCAAAACATTGTTGACCAGGTTGACCACTACATTGTTATAATAAGTTGTTGACATGATTGACCAATAAATTGTTCTAATAAATTGTTGACAATGTTGACCAATAAGTTTTCCAATAAATTGCTGAGAATGTTGACTAATAAATTGTGAACCGACAAATTCTTATAATAAATTGTTGACAAGGTTGATCAATTAATTGTAATAATAAATTGTTGACGATGTTGTCCAATAAATTGTTATATTAAATTGTTGATGATGATGACCAATAAACTGTTATAATAAATTGTTGAAACGGTTGACCAATAAATTGTTCTAGTAAATTGTTGACGATGTTGACCAACGTAAAACGACGAGCACATTACGTGCTTTTGTAATCGATAATTAACCTATAACATTGTTGATATAAAGCTTGTAAATTTTTTGTTTTTCTTAATTTAATAAAGTAAAAACAAAAAAGCTGTTATAGATGTTGACCGATTCGTTTTCCAATAAATTGCTGATTATTATGATCAATAAATTGTTCTAATAAATTGTTGACGATGTAAACCAACAAACTGGTTATAATAAATTGTTGACGAGGTTGACAAATAAATTTTTCTAATAAATTGTTGACGGTGTTGACCAATAATTTGCAATAATAAGTTGTTGACATGGTTGACCAATAAATTGTTATAATAAATTGTTGACAAAGTTAACCACTAGATTATTCTAATTAATTGTTGACGTTTACTAATAAATGATGTTTACTAATAAATTGTTATGATAAATTGTTGACAACGTTGATCAATCCGTTTTCCAATAATTGCTGATAATGTTGAATAATAAGTGTTTCTAATAAACTGTTGACGATGTTGACCAATAATTTTTATGATAAATTGTTGACGATGGTGAGCAATAAATCGTTTTAATTGATTGACAATGTTGACCAATAAGTTTTCCAGTAAATTTCGGACAATGTTGACCAATAAATTGTTGTAATAAACTGCTGAAAATGTTGACTAATTTTTCTACCATATACTAATGAATTCGAATTAATTATTTCTATTAGTTAATTATTTCTTACCAATATACCTGATTTCTACATAAATGAGGATAAATTAACTTTTTGTGAAAAGTTCAAATATATTGGTTCCATGGTGAATAACCAAACTTCTTGCGATGATGATGTGGCTCATCGAATGAGTGTCGGCTGGCAAAAATGGAAAGAAAGCTCGTCTATTCTGTGCGACAAGAAAATGCCAATGAAACTGGAAGCTTTACACAACAATGATACGCCCAGCATTAACTTACTCATCTCAATGTTGGACAACATACAAGGCTCATGAAGACAAGATGACCGCTACGAAATACATGTAGAAAATTTTAAAAAGAGATTCGGCTCCAGCCATAGAATCAAAAATTTACAGCAAAAGCATAGTTTAATTACTTTAAATAACGGTTGCATAAGAGCAACAGCATACTCAAACTCCAACTCAACGAGAACTATAAAGTGTATTAATCTATGTGAATTGCATAATTCTAATTTGTTCAGGAATTCTAAATTTATAGAAGTCTATATTTACTATTTTTCGTAAGATTACTAGATTAAAAAATAAATAAAGAAAACCATATGATATTAGAACTGACAGTAATTTTTGAATTTCAAAATTTAGCGATATTCGAAAAGTTGACCGTTATATTAAAGCCGCCATTTTGATTTTTGAAAACCTGACATCAGATTCGTCCTGACCGACTTTAAGAACCTAAAAGATGTCGATTAGTTCTTAGAATCAAATTTTAAACCCATCTAAAAACGAATAAATTAAACGTTAAATATTAAATACGTATATTATCAACATTCAAACTATATGAATTTTTATCTCGATAACGGTAGATTTTAAAAAAAAATTATCCTAAACATTTTCGTCTTAGAATTTTAATTAGAATATACGAATAATACGATAGTATTTTTTAAATTTCAAAATTGCGTAATTTTTGAAAAGTTGACCGCCATATTTGATCCGCCATTTTGTTTTTTAAAAAACTGACATTAGATTGGTTATCATCGAGCCCAGCAATTTTAGAATATATTATTATTTTACCGATTTTTTTTTTCTTACAGCATGAAAAAATACGCTAAAACGAGGCCTTTTCACCTTTAGCTTTTTTTGGGCCAGTTCCTGGTCGATGCCCATCACAAAACAATAATTAATCGGAAGAAGAAATAAAAACAAATTGAAAAAATATCGTCAAAACAAGAGCAAAAACTACCCCAACAATTTTAAAAATATTTTTATCGTAATCTCCTGAAAAAATTCTAACAAATTGATATATTTTCGTTTTTTTTCAGGCGCACCATTTTCCTTGATAATTGTTTTCTCATAAAGTACTACCTATTCCCAAATTTTGAGAAACAAATTTTTTTTCCACACTTAGTTGGCGTGAAACGCCCCATATATAAAAATATTCATGACTCAATAACATATCAAAATGAGACAGCAATCGAAAAAGAGAAATATCAATGCAAACATGGTGGGAAAAAATATAAATAAAAACGATAAGCTGGTATTGAACGCGAATCTTCTGAATGCATTAAAGGTCCACGATCAGAAGTTATATTTTACAGAACACTAAATCTAGAAATATAATTTGTATCGAAAGCACATTGAATCTGCTTCAGCTTCTCCATCTTGCAAGAAGATGGACTTAGGTTTTTGTATGAAACGATCAATAGTTGTCAAGAAAAAATTCCATCTACGAGATGCAGGCAAAGGTTCTGAAAATTTAATGGGTGTATGCCTGAATCGGGCCATGGTTAAAGGTATCTGACCAAATGGAATGATCTTAAATGTTGAACTTGGATCGTTGACATAGTTTAGAAGTATTTTAATGACTTTTTTTTACTGCATGAGAACAATTGTGAATCCCAAGTTGATCTTCTCATAGATTTAGGTATGTGAGGACATAGGAATTTGACTGTTTTGATCCACACTATAATGTCGATCACGGTCCGATGTCGGTCTGATAAAATATTTTCAAATAAGAAGCAATGGATCCATTCATAATAGCGGTAACAGTCAAGTTCCGGTCCAGTCCCATTCCAGTTATGTTCAGTCTCGAAGAAATTTTGCGAGTGAAAACGAACTTGTAACGGCATGTCTAATAGTGTGAATGTTATTTTGTTCCCGGTACAGTCAACTATTACCCGCTGAAGTAATAAATGCATCAAATATAATTAATGTACGTTTGAATTATTTTACTAAAATCCTATTTAATTACTAAACAAATACCGAATTTTGAAAAAAGCAATCACGCATAAATAATCAATTTTTTAAAGGAAAAATATGGAGGGACTGAAATCTAACAGCTCTGAGATATCAAGACTTCGGTCTGGGTTAAGGATTTTGATATAGTTTTCGGCAAAACACTTTTATGAGGACATGGTTTTTAGTTTTAATTAAAATCAAAAATCAAAAAAAATTCCAAAAATTCTTACAAAATCAAAAATGGAAACTATTTTCAAAATTCTAAATATATTCCAAAAATTATAATAAAATCAAATATTTAAACTTTTTCTAAACTCTAATAATATTCCAAAAATTCTTAAAAATTCAAAAATTCAAACTTTTTCCAAAATTCTAAAAATATTGCAAAAATTATAACAATATCAATAATTGAAACTTTTACCAAAATTGTAAAAATTATAATAAAATCAAAGATTGAAAATTTTTCAAAATTCTAAAAATATTCCAAAAATTCTTACGAAATCAAAAATTGGAACTTTTTTCAAAATTCCAAAAATATTTCAAAAAAAATAACAAATTCAAAAATTTCCATGTTCAATCATAAATTTCGGTAGAAATTTGCGAGATTTTTAATATACCAAAAAAAATTACTCAAAAAAAACAGCTCAAACTAAAATTTTGACGAGCACTTTTCTTACAGCTAGCCATGAGAAAATCAAATTTTGAAAAACATTATTTGATTATTGCATCCTTATTATACACATTCAATGGCTCAATCTATATAAATATTCTTTACATTTAAGATTGTAACATGTTTTAAAACTAAAAAGCTGAAAAAAGAACGGAAAACAGACAATATAAATAAAATATATTTTCTTAAATATTAAAATCTAAAATTTTATCTCAAAAAATTTCGTAGTTATACAGGCGGTAGAAAATACATTTTGCAAAATCATAGCCCTGTCATAGACATGTCACTAAAACACTAATGTCAATTGTCGAAATAAACAAACTCTAAATTTGTTTTGTAAAACAGACGCGAAAATTCTTTGAAGTGTAAGGGATCTCTTGTCATTAAACGCCCAAAATTTGGGCTTTTAAAATAAGATACTGTCTGCCTTCAAAGAGTTTTCGCTTTGTTTTGTACTTCTCTCGTTTCAGATTAACTTTCAAATAATGCATTGTACATTTGGAATTCGATGAAAAATAATTTATACTTTGTAAACTAATTGTGTCGATCATCGGGACTATTTATTTACATATTTTTTTATTTTAAGTTTTAGTTCATAAATGTACATACATTTTGTAGCTTGGTATGTTTATTGAAAATTTTAGCTTGAATAGTTACATGAAATGTTTTTACTTTAGCAGTATCCAATTTTGCTTATCAAATGTATCATTTCTTTGGTTTGGTACTTATACTTTGAGTATTAAACCCTAAAAACAAACGCTTGATATGGTTTCTTTGACGTTCTTACCGCTGAAATGTGCGTGTGATAAGATATCATTCCTTTTTATTTGTTTTTTTACGTTGTGTTTATATTTACGTAAACAAACAGCTAAATTTTTTTTTCCAAAAAAATAATCTAAAAAAATAAATGAAATCATTTTTTGACACACTTGAAAATACTTTATTTGACAAACTTATAATGCAATAAAATTCTCAATAATAATAATTTCCGGTTCATTATATATTTCATTTCATACAAATAACAATTTTATTTTTTTCTAAAAAATAAATGGAAAATCATTCTTTTGACGTCAAGTGTGTGTGTTTTTTGAGTAACTTATAATTCTCAATAAAAATAATAAAATTAAATTAATAATAACAAATAATTAATTTTATTTATTTCCAAAAAATTGGAAAAAATAATAAAAATCTTTCTTTTGACACACTTGACAACATTTTTTTGACAAACTTATAATGCCATAATTCTCAATAATAATATAAAATTTCATGTCAAACAAATAATTAATTTTATTTTTTTCCAAAAATTGGGTAAAAAAATAAATTAAAAAAATCCTTATTTTGACACACTTGATAACATTTTTTTTGACAAACATATAGGTCATAATTCTCAATAATAAGAATAAAAATTTCATGTCAAACAAATAATTGATTTTATTTTTTCCGAAAATTGGGTAAAAAAATTAAAAAAAAATCTTTCTTTGACACACTTGGCAACATTTTTTGGACAAACTTATAATGCCATAATTCTCAATAATAATAATAAAATTTCATGTCAAACAAATAATTGATTTTATTTTTCCGAAAAATTGGGTAAAAAAATAAAAAAATCTTTCTTTGACACACTTGGCAACATTTTTTTGACAAACTTATAATGCCATAATTCTCAATAATAATAATAAAATTTTATTTCCAACAAATAATTGATTTTATTTTTTCTTACAAAAAATTAGGTAAAAAAATAATGAAAATCTTTCTTTGACACACTTAACAACATTTTTTTTCGGCTAACGCTGTAAAGTTTAACTTTACTGCCGCTGGGGAGTAGCTAAAGTCTTACTTTTTAGCCGGCGGGCTGCAAAAGTGACGTCATTTTTACTTTTCTGCCGGCGGCTGTAAAGTAAAATAAAATGATATTATTAATTTGTTCAAAACAGAATGCATTTCAGTTCATTTTAATGAATAAAATAAAAAAAAATTAATTTCAGAAAATTTATTACCTAAACATATTTTTAAAAAATTTGATGCATTAATTTCATATTTTTAAACAAATTAAACGTTTGCCGAAAAAATAGTGTATTGAATTCGGAGCTAAAGTGACTTTTTGTGTTTCATCTATAATTATCGGCCTCCCTACGGTCGGCCGCCAAACTATAGACTCAACACAAAAAGTACGACTTTGGCTCCTAATTCAATAATATACTATTTGACTAACTTATAATGTATTAATTTAGTTTTTAATCTCACATACCAATCCCGACCATCCAGATTTCTCCATTTTCTTTGTTTCTACTCATTTGCATATTTCCTTGTTTAGACACACTTGACGATTTTTTGACACACTACAGGTACAGTTATCGAACACATCGTTCTTTTGGCTCTTACCATAGAGTGTACCTATTTTTGGAACTCAAAATTTTTCAAATGCCTTCAGCCGTATACTAGATTTCGTCGGTTGTGACGGCCGGCAGACAGACATACATTTTTTTGCATTTTTAGAATCAGTAGGTGTTTAAACGTCGAAAAATACCAAAAAAAGTGGAGGTAAAAATTTCACTTTTAGCTCATGAATGTAATACTATAATACTATACGATAAAACACAAAATACGGAAGATGCAATCAATCCTAACAGATCTAGGTGTAAACATTCATCTTTAACTATTTAGAACTTTAAAGCTTCCTATCTCAGTGGTCGTGAAAAAGGTAATTAATCTGCAGTAGTAGTTCTGCAAACCTCATTATGTTTGACTGAATTATTGAAATTTTAGGCTCGCGAGTAAAGATTGGAAAATCTGCAAAACATTTTTCACTACTAAGCTTATAAATTATAAATCACTAAGCACTATGTTTAGTAAGAAAATCAATACTTAGGAGATGTATTAAATTAACTGATAACATGACCTTCTCGAAGGTGACTCAAATTTATGTTCAGTAATTTTTGTGATTGTGATGGCTGTGATTTTAAATTAAATTTAAATAATTTTGTGCTTTTAAAACCAGATGAACAGAGGACAATTGATATCCATTTCGTAGTTTTACTTTCATTTATCCAAATTTCTTGGTGTATGATCTATTGCTGAATCCGTCGAAATGACGAAATGAATATCGTTTGATCGCATTGGAATTAAAAAAGTGGCTAGTTGATTTTAAGTGGGTAGCGAAAGTCCGAAATTCTACGTCCACGCCGTGCTACCTGGGTAACGCTAACAGAATTAGGTTGGTGTAGTTGAGAGGGGCAGAGTAAATACTGCTTATACTCAATGATTCTGCACCATGGCGAGTCATTGGCGCCATAAAACCAGTGCAACTCAAGCATCTGTTCTCCATGTTAGGAGCGGCTTGGAGCGGGCGTCTGTCTTGGATCAAGCGGCTCGCTATATAAATGTGTAGAAAGCGTCTGTTCTCCATGTTAGGGGCGGCTTGCAGCGGGCGTCTGTCTTGGATCAAGCGGCTCGCTATACAAACGTGTAAAAAGGTTGTTTCTGGTGACCTTAAGATGCAGAACGAACCCATTCACGAAAATTTGGGTTGGGCGAAGGGCTAACACCCCATTTCCGTAAAAAAATTATTGTCATGAATTCTGTACACAGGCCTCGGAATATCTCGGATTCAATATTGGAACGACCTCGGAAACTGTACCCGGACTACGATTTAAAAATGGGAACCTGGAACGTGCTAAGCCTCAGAAGACCAGGAGATCTCCTAAAACTAACACAACAAGTCGAGAGCTACACACTTGATATAATGGCATTACAAGAACTAAGATGGCCAGGGAGTGGAATCCATGAAACAGCGAAAGGATACACTCTTTATTATTGCGGTCATCAAAACGGAGGAGAATTTAGAGTTGGCTTTCTTATACACCGTCGCGTGAATCAGCATGTTATCGACTTCTGCCCAATTAATATGCGGTTATGCACACTGAGAATCCGCACGCAAAAATTCAATGTAACGATCGTCAATGTTCATGCACCTACTGAAGATAAAGCAGATGATATTAAAGACCTGTTCTTCCTAGAACTCGAAGAAGTCATCAATAGCATCCCGCGGCACGATATAAAAATCGTGGTAGGTGACTTCAATGCTCAAATTGGTAGGATTGCAGAACTTAAAACACATGTCGGCCCCAACAGCTTGCATCATACCAGCAACAATAACGGTTTTCGCGCAGCCGAGCTGGCTATGATGTATGATCTAGTAATTTCCAGCACTTTCTTCCCTCACAAGAGAATTCACAAAGCAACGTGGAAATCAAATGACGGAAGAACAGAAAATCAAATCGATCACGTCATGATCTCTAAGAGACACTCTACAAGTGTAACTGACGTTCGATCATACAGAGGTGCTGATATGGACACCGATCATATGCTTGTCATCTTTAAGTACAAGTGCAAATTATCATCTACATTTAACAGACAAGCAAAAAAGACCGTGCGCTGGAATGTCGAAGCATTTAAACATCCGGAAACGCTGAAAAGATATCAGGAAATAATAACACAAAACATAGAAGAGCATGACATCTCTCCTGAGATGCCATTAAACATACAAGAAGAATGGCAAACGCTTCAATCAACCATTATAGCCGCAGCACAAACTACAATCGGAAAACGACCACCGAAATCACACAACGAATGGTTTGACGACGAATGCCGCCAATCCGTTGAAAATAAACAAAAACTGCGAGAAAAATGGTTAACAAGGAACACCCGAAGCTCCCAAGCTGATTATCTATGCGCCAGAAAAGCCTCAGCAAAACTTCTACGTAAAAAGAAACGCGAACACATGAAGAGCTGCATCGAAAACATCGACCTACATGCGGCCAACGGAAATTCAAAAGAGTGCTTTGCCAATGCACGGAATCTGACAAAAGATTTCCACCCAAGATCTACAGCCATCAAAAATGAAAACAATGAACTTACAACAAGTGAACGCGATGTGCTGGCAGTGTGGCGATCCCACTTTCAAGACCTACTGAATAGAACGAATGAAGTTCATCCTATTCGAGCAATTGCTCCGTCAAATGAGGAGATTTTTGTCCCTTACCCAGCAATAGAAGAAGTGGAAGCTGCCATTAAAAAACTGAAAAATGGCAAATCACCAGGTTTCGATGGTATTCCCGCAGAACTTTTGAAAAATGGAGGAGCAGCTCTGGTCTCACGTATATATGATCTGATTCTTGCAATCTGGGACCAAGAAGAACTACCTGCTGAATGGAAAACAGCTCTCATTGTTCCGCTGCATAAGAAAGGTGACCGTCTAAAGTGTGCGAATTATCGTGGCATCGCACTGTTGAACACTGCATATAAAATACTAGCTAATGTCGTACTTGCTCGACTCATCCCGTTCGCCGAATCTATCATCGGTGACTATCAGTGTGGTTTTCGTCCCAACCGTTCAACCACAGATCAATGTTTTACCTTAAGGATGATTCTAGAAAAATGTTGGGAGTACAACATCAGCATTCACCAGCTCTACGTTGATTTCAAGCAAGCATATGATAGTATCATCCGCGAAAACCTTTGGTCCGCACTCATATGCCTTGGCATCCCAGAGAAACTTGTTTCTCTGTGCAAACTCACAACATCGGGATCAAATTGTAGAATAGTAATCGAAGGGTCAGTTTCTGATCCTTTCGATATAACATCAGGTGTTCGACAAGGTGATGCACTTGCGCCCGTTCTGTTTAATTTGGCGCTGGAGTACGCGATAAGAAAAAGCCGAATTGAGACACAAAACTGCATATATAACAAATCTAGTCAAGTTCTTGGCTACGCAGATGATATTGTGCTTCTCGGACGTAGAACAAGCGATATTAAGGATAGTCTCTCTCAGCTTGAAAGAAATGCTAAACGACTTGGATTATGCATCAACACCGGCAAAACCAAAGTGTTAACAACATCTAAGAACATACCTCCCGGAAATCTGGATACTGGCGACTATGAAGTGGAACGCGTGGAAAACTTCAAATACCTCGGGTCTGTAATAACATCGTCAAATGACATGCAGGCAGATATCAAAGCCCGTGTCTCTGCCGCATACAGAGTTTTCTACGCATACTCAAAACTTCTGCGATCAAAATATCTTTCGCGGTCGTGTAAACTCACACTTTACAAATCATTAATTCGACCTGTGCTTACATTTGGAAGTGAAAGCTGGACACTGACTTCCTCCGATTGTAGAATTTTATCAACTTTCGAGAGGAAGGTCATACGAACAATTTATGGTCCATGTAAAGTTGCTGAAAATCAGTATAGAATCCGAATGAATCACGAAATCAGACAGCTTCTTGGAGGCTGTGATGTAATCGGATTCATTAAATCCAACCGGATTAGATGGTTTGGTCATGTAGAAAGGGCTCCATTGGATAGAATGATAAAAAAAGCGTCCCAACAACAACCAGCTGGTGTTCGTCGAAGAGGAAGACCTAGACAACGCTGGCGTGATGACATCATCCAAGACCTTCGTGATATAGGATGTCGAAACTGGGGTCAACTGGTCATGGAACGAGATAATTGGAAGCTGATTGCACAGACGGCAAAATCCCTCCATGGGATGTAAACGCCAGAGAGAGAGAGAGAGTTGATTTTAAGTGATATTTTTGTGTGCTGATTGTTTTCTGTTGATATCGATAGTTAATTTAACCGAACGATTAAATAATAATTAATTTAACAACCAAAATGTGTACTGCTTTCTAAATTCTGTCCGCTATTAGAAGTACTGTTTGAATATTAAATCTTCAAATGAAACTATAACAGACTTTGCACTAATTGAAAATCATGCTAACAAATACTTTTTCAGAGTTTTGGGTTCACCACATCAGCATCATCAGTTTTTTTTGTAGGACCTGTTGTCTTAGAAGTTTGAGGATTTTTAGCTCTCCATTTTAACTGATCGAAGAAGTTTTTTGATTCATTCTTGTTCATATTGCGATAGAAATCCAGCTATTTTAGTCCTTAATTTATTGTCATTCATTGTAGTGGATAGTTATATAAAAATGTTTTGATATATTTTATTTGAATAATTATTTTGCAATTTTGTGTTTTTGTCACGTCAGAAATAATAAACAAATTATTAAAAAGTATAAATTTACTAGTTTTCTTATTTTAATTTTGATTTTTTTAACACACGTATTACTAATAAATAAACACCATTTGACATTATTTGGTATTAAACTTTTTTTTTTTAAATAACGCCACATGACGAGATAACAACCAATCTGTGATAATACGTTTAAATCAGCTAATTTTTAGAAAACAAAACTTATGTTTATTTATTAATAAATTATGTACGTGTGTTAAAAAATCAAAATTAAAATATTAAAATTAGTAAATTTATACTTTTTAATAATTTGTTTAATTTATTTATCAAACCGGTTGTCGAAGAATTTATAATAAAGGATTTCACGATCTGTAAAGTTAAGTGATAGTAAGTGTGCTTTGACCCAATTTATGACAAATTCAATTTATTGGAAAAAAAAATATTCTAAGAAATATCAAATATATTTATAATTGTTTTAAAAAATAGTCTTTTTTGTAGCATGTCTTTTGTTAATAAAAATAAAATTTGAACCTAAAATTTCCTAAACTTTTAAAATTATTTTTGGAATTTATTTGTTGTCAATTTATATTATATTTTTTATTTCTGTAGATTTTTATTTTTGTAATTTATTAGTTTATTCTTAATAAATATATCTATTTAAAAGGAATCATAGAGAGAAAATTGGTGACCCCGACGATATTTGAATCTTTATGTGCTGAAATTTATTATTTTTCTCAAACATATTATTTATTATATGGAAAGATAGAAAATATCTATTACAGTTACATTTTGATCTCTCTCTATGATTGCATTTGTTGTATTGATGCCGTTTATATTTTGACATGTGACATCAACCATTATTTTGACAATGCTGATAACCTACCACAAAATGTTAACAAAAAGCCATAAACAATATTGTTTTAATACAAACAATAAATTCGGAACAAAACTTTCTTAAAAAGTATAAAAACAATTTCTTAATGTCACATAACGGTTATTTTAATTGCTTTCTTTTAAGCAATATTTATAATTCTTGAAAATTATTATTACTAATAATAATAACTAGCACGTGCATATTACAAAGTTATATGATTGTTCCAATATTAAAAATGAATATTTTAGTGATTGATTATTGAATCGAGCTGTGTGTGGTAACATACTTAGACTGAGTAAAATTAATAAATTTTTCACAGTTTTAATTTTTCTCAGTTATGATTAGAAATTTTGTCTTTGGTTTAATTACATTAATATAAAATAAAATTATTGACATATTATCACGTAAGTTATGAACAATCCATGTGTGTAAACAGTGATTGATAGATTAAAGAAAATTGATTTGGTTACACTTAAAGGTGTAACCAATTAAAATTAAATATACCTTTTAATTTCATTTATTTATTTGATTATTTATAGATGTTATGTGTGTGTAATTATACGGTAATCAAAAAAAAATATAATAGTTTAAGGTTACGTTACGCAATAAATTCTAAAATTAATAAAAATTACAAGAAAAAAACGTTTAAATGAAAATATTAAAATTTCATAAACAAGCAACATTTTTTTAAAAATATGATTCGTTAATAGTTTCATCATCAATGAAAAAGGGGTTAAAATTGGCGAATGACAAATTCGTTCCTGTCTATATAAAAACCTTCTACCATCCGCAACCAGTCACCTATTTATAATTAACGATTCATTCAACTGTCTTGGTAAATTATATGAAGACTTACTTATCTGATCAATTACGATGGCTAGTTTTTAGCTTTTTTTCAATGCATTAACAATATTATCTGATTTTGAGATAAATAAATTTTATTGAAAAACACTCCTACCAAGCAAGACATAGAATTTGGATCACATAAATAACTTTCAACTAAAACTAATATTTTTTTCCAGGTACGTCTCAGAATCTTGATAACTGATACGAACTGTAAGTAATGCAACAGATTATATAAAAAAAATTATATAATATATAACAACATTAAAATTAAAGTAGTTTCAAATCTGGTTATCATTTCCTGCTCAATAAAAATTTACGCAACTGTTCCAAGCTTACAAATTGTTATTAGAAAAATAATCTAGATTGAATTTTGATAGAAAAATTTTATTATAAATAACATAACCTTCAAAATATTTTTAGGATTACTACTAATTGTGAAATATTTTAATTAAAAAAATATTTTAATTTAATTTCCCAAGATGACTTTATACTTATTAAAATTAATAATAGTATAAAATTGAGATATTTACCATCAAACTTTAAAAAAACAGTTTAAGTAATTTAACATCTTTGCGTGTTGCAAGTTTAGCCAGAAGTGAAGTTAGGATTAACATGTTACTGCGATTAATTTTGTTACTTTACACGAAATCTATTAAGTTATAAATAAATTTTTTTTCTTTCAAACAGTTGCAGATAAAAAAAAATTAAAGATAATGATGGTAATTGTATTTGGTAAACAGTTACACTGTTAATTATTTTCAAGGTGATTTTAAGACATATTTTGAAAAAACTAAATAAAATATTTTAATTTTTATAAAAAATGAAAACTAATATGACCATTAACCTTAAAAACTCAAAAGATATAAATAATTGTTGAAGTACAAATGTATGTTATAATATTACAAAATTATATTTGTTGAGTTATACTGGTAATTATTTATTCAAAACACAAATAATTTAGGCAAAATAATTCTTTTAAAATGTTAAATGGTTTTGACATAAATTGAATAAAACATCTTTATTGCGAATTTCATTATCAAACGGAATGTTTTTGTCTTTCTTTGTGATGTTACATGAAAACTACAGATGGTATAAATAATAAACTCAGTCTTACAGAACATATATTTTATTGTCCAAATCCGGTCCCTGGCTTAAAATTCCTTGATCTCAAATTTTGTGGCATTCCAATAAAAATGAAAATGTTAGACACAATAAAATTCTCTTCATTTTTTTAATTCTGTGTTACAAGGCTGAAACAAAACAAATTTTAAACAATTTTGAACAAAGCATTAAGTTAAACAACAGATTAGAAAAAACTTTTTGAATCACAAAAATTATCATAAAATTATGTTTTTTGAATGATATAAACACCAAATTTCACCAGAAGAACAGACTGGATTTTTGTGAGAATTCAGTTGTTCCAGTAATTGTGAATTATTACAAGACGTGTATTGCATACGAATTCGAAAATTTATTGTTATACATCTATTGTTCGATATCTATTAAAATCAAAAGCAAAATCACTTCGTGGTAAAACACATCAAATCCCAAAGTTATTTTATTTATTGAGAGGAAACGTAAATTTTTTTTTTTTTTTTTTTTTA